>JAZGTN010000049.1:3600000-4200000 GCA_037783415.1 Leptasterias polaris | reverse complement strand
AGACACAATCACATGAGCAAAATCATAGTGCGTAAGTGCGCATGGGTTGGCTCGAAAACGACAAGACATGAAGGCAAGCGCATTAACTTTATTTACAGTGAAGTTTAAAAACTTAATGGGTAGAGCTACAGAGTTGCCTTAAAGGTGTCGAGGGACGAGTACAAAGCATTGTACCATTACAAATGTTTTCATGCAGCAACATACATATGTACACATCGTCACTTGTACCATGAAGTAACTTATCGAGTACACAGGCAACAAAATCCCCCAAATCAAGGTGATTTGGGAGTCCGCGAAGGGACGATACTTACCTGTTAAACCTACAATTTGCATATTTCTCTAAGCCTCAGGCTTCCCACGCTAGAATTTTATACCACAAGAGGGCGCCCTCCAACGCCCGCCCCTGCCCACGGCCTACTCGTCCTCTTTTCTCTAGAAACTAAGTAAGGCGAGCCACTGTGGGGAAGGAGGGAGGGAGGTTTAACAGGTAAGTATCGTCCCTTCGCGGACTCCCAAATCACCTTGATTTGGGGGAGTCCACTTCAGGGACTCCCTTACCTGTTAAACCTACAATTTGCATAGACTAGCACCGAAAAAGGATGGTGGGCTTCAGAGCGAGCCTAATCAATAACTTCTCCCATACCAAAAGGTATGAATAAAAAACTAACAGAACTCACCAGAAAACTTATTATTTCTTGATCCAAAAGAAATGCCCCATCACTCCAGGGTAGGAACTTCCTTGGATCCTCCTATTGAGAGGGCTGTACGGCCCGTCCTTCCTTCTGCCTGGAGAACATCCCGCAGGTAGCAGGATGTGAATGTTGATGGTGTTTTCCAGGCTGCTGCTTGCAAAATGTCCTGAATGGGGACACCTTTAAAGTAGGCCCATGACGTTGTCATGGCTCTGGTGTCATGAGCATTGACCCGAATGTCCGGTACATTTGGCCAGTCTTTGATAGATGCCTGGATAGCCGTAACTATCCAGCGGGAAATGGAGTCTGCAGAGACTGCCTTGTGTGGTTTATTTGTTGAAATAAACAGTTGAGTGGTGTCTCCTCTCATGGGTTTTGTTTGAGCCAGGTACCACTTGAGTGCTCGAACTGGGCACCACAGTTTATCTTGTGGGACCGAGGAAAAACTTTTAAGGTCTGGCACGAAAATTGGTGGGGGAAGAAACGAGGGAGATTGATTCTTTGTTAAAAACCCCTGACAAGGCACCAGTCTTACTCCACTTGGCTCCCATCTAATGTGCCCTGGTTCAACTGAAAGGGCATGGAGCTCACTTCTTCGTCTAGCTGTGGCTGTAGCCAACAGGAAAACTGTTTTGACTGATAGGTCTAATAAGGGGGCATTCGCCAATGGTTCATACGGCGGTTCCGCAAGGACCTTGAGAACTTGTGCAAGATCCCAGGATGGAACCAGCTTCCTAGATGGAGGTCTTTCAATATACATGCCCCGCAGGAGCTGAGCCAGGCTAGCGTTATCGGACACAGTAGATTCGTCTGCGAACCCTTTGTGGACAGCCGCTATAGCCGATCTATAGCCCCGAATAGTGGATACCGTCAAATCCCTATGAAACAGGTACATAAAGAAATCTGCAACCACTGTTAGAGGCGTTGTGCATGGATCATGAGTGTGTTCTTCGCACCACCTATGATAATGTCGTAATCGGCTGTCGTAAGTCCTACGGGTAGACAGTCTGCGGCCTTGGGCCGCCAATGAGGCAGCGTCCTCTGAAAGGCCCGCAGATCGCAGTGATTGCTTGACAGCATCCAAGATGTTAGGTGGAGGGACTCTACCCCTGGGTGCGGGATCAGGGACCGTGGTTGACGCAGCAGGTCTGATCGCACCGGTAGAATTATCGGCGGATTGCACAAGAGGCGAACTATTTTCTGAAACCAAGGCTGGCGTGGCCAGAATGGTGCGATGAGGATGATTCTGCACTCCTCCGCCTCGATCTTTGTCAGTACCCTTGGTAGAAGTGAGATCGGGGGAAACGCGTATGCTAGCATGTTTTTCCAACTGATGGAAAAAGCATCTGCTGCCCATCCCTTCGGATCCTGGTTGCGTGTACAATACACCGGTAACTGATGGTTCAGTGCCGATGCAAACAGATCGATGTGAGGACGATCCCATACTTGGAAGATCGACTGAACCACTGCCGGGTGCAGAGTCCATTCGGTTGGAAGGACCTTCCCCCGAGACAGAGCATCCGCCATGATATTCAGCTTTCCGGCCAAGTGGACCGCCGTAAGATCGATCTGTCTCGCTTGGCACCAAAGCAGAAGCCCCCATGTGTGCATGCACAACTGCGGGGAATGCGTCCCGCCCTGGCGGTTTATGTAAGAGACAACTGTTGAGTTGTCCGATTTTATGAGGACCACTTCCCCTGTCACTATTCTGACAAAATGTTTCAGTGCTCGAAAAACTGCGAGCAGTTCTAGGATATTGATGTGGTATTGACTGTCCGCCTTGGACCAAGACCCCGCTACCGATTCCATTCCAATGTGTGCCCCCCAACCTGTGTTGGAGGCATCGGTCACCAGAGTTATGGTAGGTCGTGGTCGTGGGAAAATCAGTCCCGCCACGATGTTTGTTCGCCGCGACCACCAGTCCAGGTGGGGGCAAATCATGTTTGGGATTGGCACTGGCCGCTGGATATGGTGAATACATGGTCTGTAGTATGCAAGTAGATGCAACTGTATCGGGCGCATCCGCAACCTGCACCATGGGATTACGTCCACCATGCTTGCCATTAGGCCCAATAAACGAAGCCAGGCCACTGCTGGGGCCACCCTGGCAGTTCTGAACAGAGTGATGCAGTCCAAAAGATTTTGAACTCGATCCTCGGTAGGAAAAGCTAGTCCTTGTTGGAGGTCCAGTTTTGCTCCTAAGAAAACTGGGTGCCTTGTCGGATTTGGCTGCGATTTGTCGATGTTGATCAGAAAACCTAACTCCGAAATGATTTTTGCAGTTAGTTCGAGTGCCCAGCTTGTTTCTTCCTTTGTCTCCCCCACAATGAGCCAATCGTCCAGGTAAACAAAGATCTGTACCTGACGTTGTCGGAGGATTCCCGCTACGACTTTCACCAGCCGAGTAAACACCCTCGGGGCAGTGGAAAGGCCGAACGGTAGTGTCAGAAATTCGTAAGTCCTTTGGTCGTAACGAAACCGTAGGAACGCTCGATGTTCGGCCCACATCGGTACATGTAGATAGGCATCCTTTAGATCGATCAACACTGCCCAAGTTGGAATGGGTAATGCATCCAAAACTGTCCGCAGTGACTCCATCCGAAACCGTTTTGGTCGGATATATTTGTTTAATGGCCGAAGGTTTAAAATTGGTCGCCATTCTCCTGTGTTTCTCTTTGGAGCTAGAAAAAAGGTTGAGAAAAACCCTCGATTCGCATCCTCTGTTTGCACTCTGCGTATGGCTTGTTTTTGCAAGAGGGCGGAAATCTCCGACTCCAGAGCCCGACGCCTGGTTCGGTCGGTTGGAATCGGTGTTGTTCTCGGTAGGTATGCAGACGGGGGAGTACTTGTAAACTCTATTTTGTAGCCGGAAGTTATCGTTTTTTGTACCCACCCGTCGTTGCACAAAAGGGCCCAAGTCTTTTCGAAATAAGAAAGTCGACCCCCCACGGGCCCTGGAAAGGGGGTCGTGGGAAGGGGGGCGTCACCGGCGCCCAGCACCCCCGCGGTAACCTCCGCGCGAAGCTTTGGAACGGGGGGTGAAGCCGGCTCTACCTCGGGTACGAGACCCAAAAGCCTGACTCTGTCCAACAGTTGTAGTGGGCTTGAAGAAAGAGCCCGATGGATTTGGGGCAAACGGCTTCAACGGTTTACGGGGGAACGTCTTGCCCTTAGTCGCTCCACTGTTACCTCTAGACGGACGAGAGCTACCCCCTTGACTTGATTGGTTATTGAGGTTAATCTTGTCCGTGGCTTTAATTCGCTTCGCCTCGGCTTGCATGACTTCCTGGAATTTCCCTCCAAATAAATCGGAACTCAGCCGGGGGAGAGATTCCAGGTTGGACCTCAATCCATCAGAGGGAACAAAGATCGTATCCAAAACGTTTGTCCTCCGTGCATTGATTGTCATCAAGGACACCCGCATAAACTGGTCCATGCACAGCCGTAGCCCGTCGTCAAGGCAACGAAAAGCTGTCTCGGTTGCCTCTGGTGATACAGGCGAATCTGCTTCACAAGAACACACCAAGTATTCGGAAAGGAGTTGTAAAAAACATGCCACCCGAATTCCTGCCCGTGAAGCCGTATCAATTTTCATTAATGACTCCTCAAACACATTTTTTTCCTTTGACGGAAAAGGTGACTTCAAAGTACTTCTACCGCCCACATCCGCCGTGATTTTATCACGCACTGTAGCGGGCATGGGCGGCACTGATAAAAAGTTATCAAAGTCTGCCCGAGGTACTCTGAACGGGCGAATTTCCCGGCGCACGAACGGACGTATTTTTTTCACATCCGAAAGTGCGTTCATACGATCGGCACACAGCCGATCAATTGGAAGAACCGGAAAAAATTCCTTTGGTTCGACCGGCGCAGTACGGCGCTTAAACGATTGTCTAGCGCCCTCTGCCTGGTCTGGTTCTTCATTGGAAGGTATGCGCAACACCCGTACCATATCTTTCATGACCATGCGCAATCGCTGGTCGGTTGTGGATTGGTAGGATGATTCATCACCGGAAGAATCATCCTCCCCCCTTGGAGGTCGTTCCCGGTTATCCCGTCGCTGTGTCGGGGGAACAGTTTCCTCATTTCCCGAGGAATATTCGGTGTTTGGGACCGCTACCGGTGCTGAAACACGGCGTGGGTCTGAAACACTGCCCGGGTCGGAAAAACTATCCGAGACGGTGATTGACATCACGTCCTCCATCCCCGGTAAAACCTGCCTTGGTTCCTGTGGAGCCACCGGCTGAGCCGGCGCTGTCGGCTTGGGTATTAGTGAAGTGATACTGGCCGTCAGTTCACGGAACCCTTGTAAAAGAAGGGCCGATGTGGGGTCTTCCCGCCTACTCTGATGACGGCGATGACCCCCTGGCGATCGGGATGATGAGGATGAAGAACTGGAACTAGTATATCTTCGGCGTCTTTTACGCCGGTGGCGTTCCTCACCATCGGACTTCTCCCGTCTCCGATGCTGTCCTTGGCTCGGAGCCGGGGCCACATAAACACCCGCCAATGTCTTTGGACGGGCACCGGTGTTTCCGGGTACTGTTCCGGTCTTACCGGAGTTTGTTCCGGTCTCACCGGGGATAACGTGGCCTGTCGCTACCTGCACCGCAGGCACAACTTTGGCCCGGGAAGTACCCTTTTTCTTCCCCTGCTTTCGTTTGGAAGCGATCACGGGCTGCCCGGCTTGGGGCGCCGTGTCGGATCCATCACTCAAAACGGCTTGGGACATATCCCCCAATTGAGTGATCTTGCTTGGACTCTCGGCGCCAGTGACTATACTAAATTCCGGAGGCCTCACAGGCACGGATTTAGTAGTATGGCCCGATGCCTTACCGGTAGCCAGAGACCCTTTAGGCATGACCCCGGAAAGCGATGATCGTCCTGCCGATGTCGTCTTGATCGATTTGGCTCTGGAAACAGCTCCGGAAGACGCACTGGTTGCCGATTCACCAGAGGGAGACCGGGAACGCACCCATGCCGCTACGGCCTCCCAATCTGCTGACCCCCAGTCCTTGCAAACCGAGCACGGCACTTGCCGGTTACACGGTCTACAACGGGGGCACAAGTCATGTAAATCTTGCTCGGGACGGGGCTTAATACGTCGGCAAGAAGAACATGGAACAAAATTTTTGGGCGTCACCCCACGCTTGCTTTTGCGTGAGTCCGCCATCCTAATAACTGAAAATGTAACGTGAATTTTTTTACAACTCAAAAAATAAAGAACTGACACAACTCGTGTAATTTATTTTTATTACCAATTAATCAGAAAAGGAGTGTACTCTGTACAGTAAGGTAATCGACTTTAAAAATAAGAACGTAAAGAAGCACAGTATAATACGAAAGGAAAAGACTCACAACTTCCTCCGAAAATACCAAAAATCACTTAAGGTTTATCCGTCCGACAAAAACACGTCTGTCTTCGCTGAACGCTAGAGAAAAGAGGACGAGTAGGCCGTGGGCAGGGGCGGGCGTTGGAGGGCGCCCTCTTGTGGTATAAAATTCTAGCGTGGGAAGCCTGAGGCTTAGAGAAATATGCAAATTGTAGGTTTAACAGGTAAGGGAGTCCCTGAAGTGGACTGCGTGTTTGGAGAAAATCGCGGTTGAAGTTGCACTATTTTTCAAACTGCTGTTTCAGAGTCTGCTTACTATTTTTATTTTATTTTTTAAGAACAAAATTAAGCTGATTACTTTCTTCATACAGAACTGCCAATGTGTTTTCATTCCAGCAACGATTTTATTTAGTAATTAATGGGTTGTTCTAAAACCCCCCCGACACCCAACCCCCTCGACTTATGCTACTACTGGCACCATTTTGCAATGCCATGCATATCTCTTAGCCGATCCGAGCCTGAATAAGATTATATCCAAACTGGGAACCTGCATTTACCGCCCGAGTACGATTATTACTGCCAACCAGTGTTGTAGTCGAGTCACCTGTGTCGAGTCCGAGTCC
This sequence comes from Leptasterias polaris, assembly GCA_037783415.1. Classification (NCBI taxonomy): domain Eukaryota; kingdom Metazoa; phylum Echinodermata; class Asteroidea; order Forcipulatida; family Asteriidae; genus Leptasterias; species Leptasterias polaris. The sequence continues at coordinate 4,193,352 of JAZGTN010000049.1, read as the reverse complement.
GAGTCCGAGTCCGAGTCCGAGTCCGAGTCTCAAGTCACGTGGGTCGAGTCCGAGTCCGAGTCCTGAGTCACTTGGTCCGAGTCCGAGTCCGAGTCACGAGTCACTTGGTCCGAGTCCGAGTCCGAGTCACGAGTCACTTGTTTAAATATTGATTGCAAACTAAATGTCGTAAAATAAGAATTGGAAATGACAAAATAAAACACATTTATTTTAAACAAAGTTCTGTTAAAGTTTTTGTTAAAGTTGGTATAACCAAAAGAAACAATACGGGGCGGAACCGGCAGATATGCCATGACTGAAAAAATGTTGTACTACTTTTTACAAGTGACGTGACCAAACTTGACGTCGTGTGTGTGTGTCGACCATGTGTAGAAACTGGTGCAAACAACACACAGCCAACACAGTGCAATATGCAGGCTGTGTTTTACAGGTACCAGACATGCCATTTCCCTGGTAATATGCATCAAGCACAAACAGTGGCTATGGTGTTAACGTTGACAGAATACCAGCATAATACTGGTGTCGTGCATCCCAGTGTTATTATGCGTATTGAACATACGAATCGAACATACACGCGCTGTATGTAGATGGCCATCTACACAATAATCACGAACACTATTACTTGCAACACCATACGACAGTGTACTTATTTATAAACTCCATGTGCACTCCGGGAATGACGATCGGATCATCGGAATTGTTTTTATTATTTAAAAAAGGTTTTGTTTGTGAAAATACGTGACTCGAGTCACGAGTCCTCGAGGACAAGTCCGAGTCATGATAGTCGAGTCTGAGTCCGAGTCTTTTGCAGACATGACTCGGGTCAAGTCCGAGTCACCGAAATTGTGACTCGAGACGGACTCGAGTCCGAGTCCTGGACTCGAGTCATACAACACTGCTGCCAACTCGTTACATGATGCCGCTGTCGCACCTACCGCATTTCGGTCCTGCCTCCTAAATGGCCAATAATTCAACGCTCCCGCCCTGTCTGTTCCTTTCTCTACGCTCTATGCTACTAATACATACTACCGACCGGACCATGGCCCACACATGTCTTTTGTGTGCATTGTTTGTTCCAGTCTCCCACACTACACCCCATACATAAAAAAGGCCTACTGCTCGTACGACCGATGAGATCATGATTGGTGTGCACGTGACGTGCAAAAGTGGATTAAACAATTTATAAGCAGACCATTTCTTTTCAGATTTAGGTGTTGGCAACGGTCATGTTTAAATTAAAAATGCCTGTTAATATTTAGGATATATACATGTAGTGGTGCTACACCACTGACACTGGATCAGTCAGGTCGTCGGAAGTCGCGTTGCCTGCTACCTAGGCTAGCTTTGGATCGCACGCTGTGAATTCTAAATCCGGGACGTAATTCTTACTCGGCCGTAAAGCGATGTTTTTTGAATTTGGATTTTGGACACGTTTTGATTATGGCTGCAGGCGTCGAGGGGTCGTGGGGGTCGAGGGCATTTTAAAACAACCCGTAATTAATTCCTAAACACACATACAGTGTACGTAGCTTTGTGATAATGAAAAAATTAGTTTTAAATGCATATATTGTGAACTATCGTGATTATAGGTCACTTTGTGAAAATGCATATATCACACATGCACGTCTAAACAGCGTTGGTAGATCTTTATATTATTGGTAAAGTGAATTATCGAGATAGGTCACTTTGTGGTACAAAATGGCAAATCTAGTGATCTTTCATAAACTTGCTGAAAATGTTAACAGTAATTTAAATTAGAGTATATTAATTTGTAGAAAACTGATTTGCAAAAACTTGTGATGTTTTAAAGATGGGTAAATTCGTGATGAGCAACAACAAGTGTACACGTATTGTTAGGGCCGTTCTTACACAAAAGTGACATACAGATGTACATTAACCTTGGTTGGTAGAGTCCAGCATCACTCAGCCAACATTTCTTTGCGAACATGTGCTGTGCACCGTGAAATGTATTTATTAAAATAATTTAATTAAAATTGGCTAACTCAGTTATTGGCCATCCTAGACCCAGTAACTGGGGCGCTGTACTCCTTTTTTCGAAATGTTGACATCATCGGTCGTACTAGCGCCCCAGGTTATTATTGTATGGTCCTCATACATGTACATCATGATCGGACTCTCAGTAATATCGAAGGGTGCCCTGCCTCAAACCTCGTAATCGTCACGGTCGAGGCAGGGCACCCGTCTAAAATTTTAGACTTGACAAAAAACGTAAAATTGCAGCACAAAACTAAATCGTGAGTACATTTAAATACGTGATGTTGCATCTTTAGACATATCATAATATCAAGAAGCCAGTACTCAGTAGGCGTTTTTATTAAAGCTATTTTGTTGGGTATTTTTGTCGTTCCGAGGCATTTTTTGTGGCTTGCTGTAGTCAAATGATGCCAAATCAGGGATTGCTGTGTCGAGGTGGAGTGCGTTCCTGGGGCGCACGACCGATGATGTCAAAATTTCGAAAAAAAAGGAGTACAGCGCCCCCAGTTACTGGGTTTATATGGCCGTCCCAACTGTAACACTAAAGTTGGGACCGGTCCCAACTACAGTTGGCATGGTTGGGACAATTCTAAAGTTGGGCCGGACTTGCTCAATGGACAAACCATAATATACATGTAGACTAGAGCAAGGTGGTCCTTCTTGCTATGGACAAACCTACCGGGCACTAGGGGTGCACCACACTAAATAAGCCAGAATTAATGCGCCAAGCTACTTATCATAATTTGTAAACCCACAACTTATTTTTAATTATAACGTTTTGGGGGTCATGCAATTAATAGATTGTGTAAATATAAGAATCTATCACAACCTGGGGCAGGGGGTTCTGTGCTTCAACTTTTGAGGAGACTTGATAAATTTAGGCGTTAAAGTTGGCCCTATTTGACCGGGGAAGTGGAGAAGTGCTTCACGAAAACTGGCAGCAAGTCAGTTTTGGAAAAAAAGAAAATTTCGTGTTTTTTTCTTCTGGGGTAGTTAGCAAAAATTCCAAACGGCTGACCTGCCAAAAATTGAAAAGAATTCTGAAGTTTAGTTGTCCGGAAATATGTCTGATTGGTTTTCAAGAGGCTGAGAGACTTACACGATTTTTTGATTATTTTTGAATAATTATCATTTAGCATTGGTTCCTATGGGAGATTATTTAGAGGGGTGCGCCCTATATAGCCAGTAGGCTAGGTACTAGTATCGTAGGACGCCCTGTATTCAGGGCGTCCCTGAAATCGAGGCAAATCTTTTACCTCTCTGCGCGCAATGTAAACAGTCCCTAGATACAATTTTGGTGGTTTGACTTGCCAAGCAAAGAGTCTCCTCTCCTTTGACCAAAACTTAGAAACATGTAAGGCTCCACTGGTTAGTTGCACTTGTAAATGCAAAAAGTTGGGGTATTTTAGGCATTTCTGCAAGGTACAAAAATATGTCATACTGTCGGGGCCATAAAAAAAAAAATTCCCACCGAAAAGGTTTCATCAAACACTTTTTCAATTCACAATTCACGATGATCAAATCATGTGACTGAACATTCTGCTGAGCATTCTGGGGAAAAAAATACAGAGGCTTAAAGAAGCCACGTGTCTTATATCATTTTCTAATAGTCTGGATAATTTTTTTTTGTAACACTCTATCATTTTTGTTATTAATATTAAAATTTTAACATCAGCTTTGTGATTCGATTATCACTGTTTATTTATATGCTTTATTATAAATGTTAAGAAACATAAAAAGACACAAAACTAAATAAAAATAAGATTTGAAAGCCAAGAATTATTTACATTTTTTTTTTTTTTTAGTTTCTGAAAAATACCATGGTTATTTTTAAAACTAAATAAAAAATATGTTGAATAAAATGAAGAAAACTGCTGGCTATAGAGTCATACACTAAGTCTCACAGAACACTTGTAGTCACTGCAGATGTTTCTTCCACGTATGGCTTCACCCGGACACCATACTTTCTTGTTTGCATCGAAAACAGGTCAAACTCAAAACAAATGGGACGCTATTGAAGTCATCGAAGATCGGTGCGTGGTGTGAAAGTTTCAATGTCCATCACGTTTTAATATATGTTTGCATATTTCTTATAAACAAAGGAAGGTAATTAGGGCATCAGTTGATTATGGAATATTTTTATTTTTTTTCAATTCAAAGAAAAAGGTATCGAAAACCGGAGAGGGGAGGATATAGGTACGTACGTATGCACTGATCTAAACTTCAGTACCACGTACCACTACCACTGTACCAGTGACTGTCTTTAGTTAGTGTGACACTTGTTGTGTGACTGTATAATTAAAAAACAAACGTTTAATTCGATGTAGAGTCAAATGAGTGTTACTTCACTAATTTATTAACCTTATGGGGTTACTGTTTTTAGAAGTTAATTGCATAATTACCATCCGTGTTTTTGTTGTTCCTTCGTGTCAATTGAAGTCGCCATTTTGAAAGTAGTGGTGCCAACTAATGACTATTGGTGGCGCACTTCCTTCTGAGCGGAACCCACACTAAAATAATACCATCCAGATATTAGAATTACACAAAAAGTTGTGAGGATTACATGAGGGGCCAGACCCATTCTCAACGGGCATGACGGGCAGAAATGCTTGTCACTTTGTCAGGCCATGTCACTGTCACCTGGTTTTGATCTAGAGTTCTCTAGAGTTCTCAAACCTCTATGGGTGGGCCCTATTAATTACAGGTCTCTTAATAAAGCAACACACTCTATTAAAGGATTATTCAAAATAATAATAAAATTCCACCTGATTATTTCTTTAAACATCACTATTAATGACTCAATGCACAGAGGTTTTGTCTTCTTCATCACGATGCTACAATTTATTCCACACACATTATTAACAAAATCAGCCACAACCTCACATACAAACTTTGAGACTAACAAGATCGTTGTCACTTATCGGGTAAAGTTGAATGTAATTTTCCCCATCCTAACTAAATTTGTCATACTTTAAACAAAGACAGAACACAAATGAAAACATTCAGTAAAAGTGAAAGCTAATATCATTGTACAATAAATGCAGCACTTTTATTAATAAAGGTTACAATATTTTCTTTCCACCACTGAGAACAAAAAACATTGGTAGACACAAATATAAGAGGTAAAGATTATTAATCAACAATCAACGGTAACTTGCTCAGAAATATTCTTATTATTTGATGAGAATCTCCAAAGTAAGTGAAACAATTTGAAAATCACATTAAAAAAAACCCATAATCAGGTTTGTTGTTTTTTGAAATGAGAAATTGCCTTACATCACAAGGCAAGACAGCCATCACAAAGTGAGGGCTACACTTAACTGATATGGGCAGTCGACCCAAATCAACTGTCATCAGGGGCACATTGCCACCTACTTACCCCTGTGGCTGAAACAGAGTTACCCCTTCACAGTCCATAAGGATGTAGGCATGGGTATCATCCACTAGCAGCCTGCTTGGTAAAGCAGAATGCACTACCTTCCTAACTTTTTACGAAGCAATTATGGTTACGTGCCTAGTTCCGGGGCACAAGTGTCGTGACTGGGATTCGAACCCACACTCTGCTGCTGACAACACCATGGAGCTTGAGTCTAAAGATATATAGACCGCTCAACCATGACGCGTTCAGTAGTTTGGTTAACTGTAATTTGCATCAATGACAAGGTTAATCTCAGGTTAACAAAATGAACACACAATCAAATAAGTAACAAGTTCACGAACTAAACAAAATTTACACTTCACATTAGTTAATGATATAAAAATAACTTTTATGACATTGTATAATAAAAACTATTATATTCATGGCCAACCATAATACACAGTGTGGTGAATGTATCAACCGACCTCCTCGAAAGATTTAAAACTGCCCCACAACAAGGAATATATATCAAGCTCTGCTCACTTACAGATTTTACTGTAACTTTAGAATAGAGCCATCATGCGCTTATGGTGAAACAGTTTTAAATCTGTCATTAACCAGAGATCAAGGCGCCTAACATTGTGGTAAATATCATTTAGTGATTAACTAAATCTGCTAAGGAACAGCTTTGACAATGGCTAGAGCTAGACATCAACATTTAGCTTAATAGCTACAGTCAAAGCTGTTGACACTGTTATCCATACAAAACCTTATAACTAAATTTACCGAGAAAAAAATGAAAGGTATTCTGGACGAGGTAGAAAGAACAATAAGGAATTCAATTGCTGAAAAATCTTTTTCAACTTTGAAGGGGCACGTTGCCTTCAGTTCGGAAGCTTTGGGCTACACAAAGCATTTGTTTTGATATAAAAATACTATGGTTGGAAAGATGTTCTAAAAGTGTATTGATTCACACAAATATTCTTAGATTGTGTGGTTTTCATTTGACCTTTTGAACTCCTGGACTCCCATATTAAAACTATTGAGTTGGCATATAAAGGGATGACATGTGACATGTGTGAACTTCCATCAATCAAATGACAAGGATCTGTGTGCCGTTCATAATACACAGAAAATTAGTACAAACATTTCATTTTCCCATATTTAAACCACACTGAAACTTTCATGTGTACACATACATGCACTGATACTGCAGAAGTTTCCTTCCATGTGATGACCATGTATTATGTACTGCACACACAGATCCTTGTCATTTGATTGGTGGAAGTTCACCTGCGTCAAATATCATTCTTTATTTTACCACGTGTACTGACTCAATAGTTTTAACACAGGAGTCAAGGACTTCACAAAGTAGAATGAAAACCACACAATTTTGAGGGATATTTGTGTGAATCATTACACTTTCAGAACATCTTTCACTGAATGATCATTGGGTTCTCTTAAAGTTGTGGTCATAGATTGTTATTTGTCAACGTATTGTTTATTTATCGCAGGTAAAATTATAAAGATACAATAATGAAAGTTTCACGGTATTTTTACAAGAACGTTGAATCCTCCTATGTTTAGCAAGGCAACAAACTGCAATCTGGCCCCAGCATCCACAAACGGACACAGACCCTCAGTTACCTGAGAAATGATTCATGCATGAATCATGTTTCAGATTTAAACGTCTTTATCAATTTCTAATGAACAAAGGCATTTCAGACAAAATGATTTCGCAGGACACTTACTACCATTACTATCATTATAACGAGTAAGCTTTTGGATAGAAATTAGTAAATTACATCATTTATTTTCGGGGTCATGACCTAAGTATGACCCTACCTTTTAGCATACAATTTAAATGATGAATGGGAATTCTTATTATTAGTGTAGCTGGTTTCAGAATACCCGTAGATCCAACCAGAAGACTCAAGTGAACACTGTTGTAAGTGTAAGGCGATTGCCTGTCCTCATTGGTACCTTTAGCTTTTCACCACAATGTTACCGCCTTGCTGTGTGCGAGTATTTTTTCTTACAGATATGGTGGCGGACTCAACGATGCCTCATCAGATGGGTCTTGGCTTTTTTCTCCATATGTCTCATGATGAGCAGCCCCTGTTTACAGAAGACAATTTACAGGATAAGTTATTAATACAAATCAAATAAAACCAGTCAAGTTTCAATTCAATCTCACTGATTATAAATATAACATTTACACCATACCATTCCTCCAGAGAAATATTTCTGAGACACCCGACATCCCCCATCGGTGTAAGAGTAAAAACCAAATTATAGACCTAATCTATATCCCGATGCAAAAATTAACATCTACACATGTATTCAATCGTTGCGGTACCCGCTGTTAAGGATTCGAACTGCCTCTAGCCATCGGGCTAGCTCGGTGGTCTAGTGGTAAGACATCTACTCTAGCAATGCAAAGGTCAGGGGTTTGAATCCCACCCAAGGGATTTGCCTGTGGATTTTTTCACAGAACTCGGGTAAGTACTGAGTATACAGTGCCTTACACACATCGGTGTAGGGGCAAAAACCAAATAATATTCTTTATCCCTGATGCAAAAATTATATTCAATTCTTGCGGTACCCGCTGCCATGGATTCAAACTGCCTCTAGCCATCAGGCTAGCTCGGTGGTCTAGTGGTAAGACATCTACTCTAGCAATGCAAAGGTCAGGGGTTTGAATCCCACCTGAGTGTTTGCCTGTGGATTTTTGCCTGTAAGTACCGAGTATACAGTAGCTGTTATACAGTGCTTTACACACATCGGTGTAAGGGCAAAAACCAAATTCTATTCTTTATACCCGATGCAAAAATTATATTCAATCGGTGCGGTACCCGCTGCTAAGGATTCGAACTGCCTCTAGCCATCAGGCTAGCTCGGTGGTCTAGTGGTAAGACATCTGCTCTAGCAATGCAAAGGTCAGGGGTTTGAATCCCACCCGAGGGATTTGCCTGTGGATTTTTTTTCACAGAACTTGGATAAGTACCGAGTATACAGTTTACATCGGTTTAAGGATAAAAACCAAATTATGACCAATATTTGTTTTCCTTTTATCCGTTGTATAAAACCTAAAAAAGAGGAACATTGCTAAAATATTACCATTCTGTGTTGGCTTCTTTCCCTTGAGCATACAAGTATGGGATTGACTGTCTACATGTTGCTCACTTTCAAGTTCCTCATCTTTTTTCTTGAGTTTCCTTGAGCTGACTGCCTGTGAAATCTTGTTGCCAACATAGGCACAGGCTGCAGAGATAGAACATGGGAGGGAAAAGTATTGAGTGCCTTTAAAATCAATGAATTTAGAAAGGCCCTGGTGATATAAAAACTACCACAACCAAACTTTTTCATGAATTTGATACGTGTACTTACGTATATTATAGGCCTACACTTCCGAAAAGAAGGTTGATTGATTGGTTTATTTGAATACTTTGTTGGTTGATCTGTTTATATTTGAATGAACTGCTGGATTGTTATCATATTACATTTATTAGATCCAGAGGGCAAGTGGAATGCGGAAAAGTATAGTGCTTTTGCGTCCCATATCCAATGAGGCCGAAGTCTGACTTGATATGGGACACAGACACGCTATATTTTTCCATATTCCAGGAGACCAATGTTTCATTTTTTAAGCAAAGCTGACCTGTGCATAAAGCAGAATTGGAACACCTGTAAACTTTGTGTACTGCTTAAATTTGTGTAATAAACAGAGTTAGATCAGAACAGCACAATATATGCAGCTGTGGTGTGATAATGGACCAAGATTTAATGTGGTGTTGACCGCAGGTGAATTGGGTGCGTGGTTTTTAGTGGTGTACGCATGGGATGTATGTTGAACACTAAAGGGTTTGGCTTTGACTTTGGGGATCCAGATTGGGGACCTAGCCTGGTCCTGATCCTGGACTATCCATTTTTAAGGAATTAAAAAAATGTTTAGCTTGATGGTTGAGAACGGTGATTAGTTTGATCATGGAAATCAATGAGTCATTTGGGTTCAAGAGAGGGCAGTGTTGAACTCAACTGTTCCCTTTTTCATAATTTCAACTAGCTAGCCACACCCCCTTATCATTATCACATCACAAATAAATCTGCTTGGTCATGTTGGTTTTATAATAATTTGAGCAAAAAGCTGCCTGGTTTTGCAATACATAATTGCAACTCTGACATGGTTTAGAAAGAAGTAAACATACCATAATGTAATGCACAAACCATTGATTTTTAGTTTGCATTTTGTATACTTTTAAATTTTAGTGTGACCAAACAATCGTATGCGTGGGGTATTAAAGTAGTGAACAAATTTTGTACTAATTGTAGATCTGAGACTGGTGTGAGAGAGTTTGTCATTTTGTGCAGCGATAAACACTAAATAAATATACTAACAGCCAATACGTTCCTCGAAAAATATGTTTTCCTTACCATCTATTATCAATCAGACCATGGTTGTCGACTTGTGTAGTTCTCTCTTCTTAAAAACAAGCAAAATTTATGACCGAAACTCATGCGAAAGTTTACTTTTCAGCACTGTACCAGGTCCCGTTCCGTTGATGATGCTGACGACGAAAGAAATTTATGCAACAACAACATGACGTAGTACGATGTTGTGATGAAATGCGCATGCGCAAAGCTAGCTCTACCTACGTACCTCCATGCATCCATGCAGTCAATGACCGGAACAAAGTATCGTAGCAAGGGGATCGGAGGAGAGTGCAATTCCCCCGCCCGCATTTTTGTTTTCTTCTGCAGCAATACAGTCAACAGGGATGTAGTGTTCTTGCTATCCCTTAACTGTTGACTCCATAGCCAGCGTGTGCTGCAGAACAAAAAATTGCCCCCGCCCCCTTATGTGTTTACTGCAATTTGTGTACACAATTCTTGTGATAGCGCTCTCTTTTGATTCAACCTTTTTTTTAAATGGACCTTTCAAGTTTCTTTCCAATTTTAAAACGGGTTGCATTTTCGAACTGTCGTCACAGTGATCATCGTGTGACGTTGACATGGGTTAGTGTTTATCCATGAAGTTGTTAGGTTTCCAGGTGGAAAGTTTACAAATAAAGAAACAGTAAAACTAAACACGTGACCCAAAGCACAAAATCATCATAGGCCTAGGCGTACACCGGCCTTTAACATTAATAGGCACACATCATAACCCACCAGATAATTGTTTCAAGTTTAACAAGTTCAATTCTAGGCCTATACAGGGCCTATTTTAGTTAAATTATTTTTGTCAATATTTTTTTTATTGTGGGAAGTGTGTTGGTCGAATGAACTTATTGAAAATCAGCAGCCTCTATCATTAAGCTGTCCATTGTCACTGAACCTTTATAGTCCACCTCGATCGTCACCGTGGTAATGAGGCAGTTGCTTGACTGATCATGCTTGCTCCAAGTATTACGAGGACGAGGAGTGTTAGAGATGAACAGTGAAGTTCAAGTCGGTAATTATTTTCGCGTGTTTTTCATAAAACCTGTACTACAGCTGTAGGCCTGTTCATTTTTTCTTTCTTTCCTCGTACACTGTGGGGCTACAAAAGTGTAGCCTATCACTCGCAGTGAAAACAGGACCATATTTAGTAGGCTGATCAACTTGATGATTGTGCAGCATGACGGCACACGTTCCCAAACATAGCCGACGGTGTGGCAGGAGATTCCCCTCCACCCCCCCCCCCGCCCCGCCCCCCGAAATTCTGTCCAGGCTCAATACGGCAAACTGTGTACAAACTTTTTCTGATAGCGCCCTCTTTTGAATCAATCTCCTTCAGCATTATTATTTTTGTTAATTTCCCATGGGGGACAGATTTCCGTATGACACCGGTATGCAAATCATGTGCAAGATTCAACCTAATTTACATTTGGACATAGGGAATTAAAGATCTACTTCAACGGCACTAAGATAATTTAAACTTTGCCGAAATCCAATCAATTTGTGTTTCATGATTACGTATATTTCAAAGAAAATCCTTAGCGGTGGTTGCGTAATTTAAAAAAAGGGTCATTTTGACCAGCGTTCACCCCCTCCTCATAGCGAGTTTTTGGAAACAGCGTGTCACGTGATGAAAATATACCATAGACTTTGATGACGTACATGAGTGGAAACGGCTTGTTTACCCCCCGCGCAGCGGAGTGTGTTTATTGTACGCGTCTATAGCTATTTTCACGGTTACGAAAACAAAATGTCAGACACTAGCGGATCGTGGGAGGAACATAGTGTAGACGAAGAAGAATTAGTAAATACATATGATAGTATTGATAGTGAGGATAGCTCTGACGGTTGAGGGAGCTCCTCCGAAGACGAAGAGGGCGTTGATGAAGCTGGGGGAGTTGCCGAACCATATACATGTAGGTTTGAGCCACTGGCCGCAGAGGATCGCGAACTTATATATTTCCATTAACCCTTTCAGTACCGCCGTGCCATAGCGGCTCAAAACAACATTCCACTTGGTGACCAATGAGCCCGTATGGCACGGAATTATTAGCACTCTCGGTGACCAATGAGCCTCTCTGGCACATCGACCAAAAGTAAGTTATCAAAATGTAAATAGCCCCCTCAATCGCCTTTTGTCCATCCCCATGGTAACAAGCTGGCCTCGTGTGCTGAAGCGTCGCAGGTTGAAAAATTTCAGCGGTATCGTTAAGCGTCCCCCACGCATTCTTCAGTAAGAGATCATTCTGTGAACATGGCCGAAGAAAATGATAAAATTTTGGAAGAAATTTTCGCAGACAGTGGTTCAGAAATGTCATCTGACGAGGAATCGCCACTTGAGGACTCGGAGACGTCAGAAGACAGTGAGGATACAGAGCCGAGGGCCTCGACATCAACAGCAACATTAACCTGTTCTAAGAAGGGTAAGAAAACAAACAAAAAGCCGAATTTCAGGTGTGGATGGCGTGAAGCCAACTGTTACACACGGCGACCGCCTGTTAAATTTACAGCAAACACCGGGGCTACAGAAGACTTCAGTTCGTTCTCCCCCATACAAATCTTCAAACTGTACTTTTGTGAAGCAGTGTGGCAGATGATGGTACTAGAGACTAATCGTTATGCTGAACAAATATTGGGAGCGGGGGCAGAAAATAAGTGTGCATGGAGACCAACTGATGTACCTGAAATGATGGCATTCGTGGCCCTACTTCTTTGCATGGGAATCAACAAAAGGCCTCGTTAACTCCATGCATTGGTCCAGGTCTGAAATTCTACGAAGTCCCCTGTACTCAGCAACCATGGCTCGTAACCGATTTACTGCAATCCTAAGATTTTTTCACCTCGCCAATAACAGAGATGTCGAGGGCGACTCTCCCCGTGACAAACTTGCTAAATTACGGCCACTGTTAAACATTGTACTACCATCATTCCTGCGGGTGTACCAGCCGGGACGAAGCCTTTCACCGGACGAGACGATGGTCAAATTCAAAGGACGGGTGAGCTTCAAGCAATACATGCCAAGAAAAGCCGCAAAATGGGGATTGAAATCTTTCTCATTGAACGAATCCGACACAGGGTACACATGTGCCTGGGAGTTGTTCACAGGATCGCAGCCCAGGTGCCCACAAGGCCAGTCCTCTGTAAGTGATCCCGAGACAAACCATCCATCCGAAATAGGGGCACCAGGCAACGTAGTATTGAACCTTTTGCAGGGCCTCGAAAATAAAGGACATTGCATCTACATGGACAATTGGTTTACTAGCCCGGCTCTGTTCTCCAAGTTGTCTGAGCTAGGATTCGGAGCTTGTGGAACTGTGCGCTATACCACCCTAGGGATACCCGACGTAGCAAACTCCAAAAAATTTCCTATGAAAAGCGGTGCAGATCCCAAATTTTTTCAGAAAGCAGGCCAACTATGCGTTATGTGGCAGGACACAAAACGTGTCACTCTCCTCTCAAACTATGGCGATTGCAGTGTCACTAGTAAAAAGATTCGGAGCCGGAAAACTTCAACAGGATTTCGTCATATCAAAAAACCGTGCATAGTCGAGGATTTATACAATAAATACATGGGGGGCACGGATCTGGCAGGACAATTATGCACGTACTATACTCATACCCACAAAACATTCAAATGGTGGAAACGTGTATTTATTACAATCCTAGACATATGTTTGCTCAATGCTAATGTCGTATACAACAGCATCCATACAAACAAGAGCTTGTCTACTTTGGATTTTCGGGTCAAGGTGATAGAGGCACTTATTTCAAACTTCGAGAACAACCCAGTTCACCATGCCCGTAAAGTGTCAAGTGCTTCAAACGCCCTTTCAACTCAGCACTTTCCAGGTCCGACTGTTGACGGGAAGAAACGTGACTGTGTTGTATGCAGTTCCACCTCTAATCGGAAACAAACTCGCACGATTTGTAAGCAGTGTATCAAGCCAATGTGTGTTATACCATGCTTTGAGAAATTCCACACCAAGCGATAAATTAGGTCAACAATTCAACTATTAAGTTAATTATGTTAAAAATTTGTAAAGCGGTTATACCATTATTGGAGAATTTCCACACCAAACTAATAATTTTCTAAACTTTCTGAATACTCCCTCCCCCCCCCCCCCCCGCTACAATGTTGAATCCCACAATCGCATGCCTGCCAACAATCAACATTGAGGCGGGGGGGGGGAGGGGGGGATGGTACTTAGAAAAAACAAGTATAGCACTTTGGCAAAATGTAATGTTAGTTCCTTCTTTACATATTGCTTCATGATAGGTGTAAATTTGATTTGAGGAGTAATTTTTGTCCAGTTCCTATTGTGCGTAATCAAAACTCTCTTCTGTTTATTGAATGTGCAATCCTAAAGGAATGTATTAAAACATTATGTTTATTTAAGGTTTCAGAAACAAATTTTACATTAATCAAAATGGCCGACTTAAGCAACTGTACCACATTGTTTGTATTTGGTTTCATTGGGTTCCTGCATCCTGAAAACCTCGCCATATTTTATGTTACGGGCCAAAACCAAATTGGTTGGCGGCCATTTACAAATGGGCAATATTTAATGTAATTTTATGTCAATTCCTTCTTTGTCATTAAATGTAGAAATAAATAAAACTATTGATTTTACCAGTAATTTATTTATAAGTCATATTGTGCGTAATCCAAACTCTCTTGTTTATATTTAATGTCCTATCCTAGGAGCGGGTTGGGGGGGGGGGGGGGGTGCTTCATAAAAAATTAATTAAAACTTTAATTTTTTTTGGACGATTCATAATTTGCCAACAATCTAAATGGCCGCCTTAACCAATTGATCAACATGGGTATAGTAACCAACTCCCAGTATCTGTGAGGCTCAACCAATTGTTATTTAATTTTGGGGGTGTTTGGGGGGGGGGGGGGGGGAGGATGCTGTTTCAAAAGTAATTTATTAAAACCTTATGTTTATTTAAGGTTTCAAAAATATGTCTCATGCAGATTGGTATGAACAGCTACTTGACAAATGTTTAGCTTCAACATTTAAACTACTCAATTGTGTATTTAGTGGTCATAATACCATACCTCAAATATATGTTAAAGGTAATGATTTAGTCCAAGGCAATATGCCAAAGGAAACAGTAATAATTATGTTATTGCTTGCTCAACTTTAATTATGTGAGTAGGACCTAGGCTAACCCCAATCTGCCTTGTGAGGGCGCTGTAACCTGAAACTTTGCAAAATAGTGTTGGTCTCCAGGTAGCCATGTCAAGGAAATGTCTCTGGTCACCATGGCATAAGTAGCCAATATGTGTTGGTACTGAAAGGGTTATCGTCAACGTAACAGGGTGTTTAGATAATCTTCCAAGTTAGCTGGTGGACAGTACAAACGAACTATTCAAACCTAATCTCCCCACTCCAAGCTGTGTACAATTGGGCTTTGTACCATTAGCATTTGAAATGGCGCTGTAGGAAACAGCATTTATCTAGAAAATTCAAACTGCCAATTAAGCAGTCACTGTTTTTTATTTAAATGATCTATTTGTAATACATCTAGGATTCCTCAAAAGGTTAAGAGTACAAACGAGATCTTAACAAAGCCCAATTGTACACAGCTTGGAGTGGGGAGATTAGGTTTGAATAGTTCGTTTGTACTGTCCACCAGCTAACTTGGAAGATTATCTAAACACCCTGTGTTTATGAGCAGATTATCGAAGCCATCAAAGTGCTACCACAAAACACCAGTGCTGATGGTGTGAATACCACTTGTTTAATTTTGCATTTTTCACAAACTTGATGTGATATTGTGATGACCAGTTTGAATGAAACCTGTGGCTATTTATTATCAACAAACATTTAAAACTATTGTATATAGTATTATGCTACTACAGAAGTATATGTTTTGATGCTTCTGTGCCTGTCCAGTCTGATTCTCCGTTTGTGAAGCATGTGATGGCACTGTAGTTGGCGCTTTCATGGTTGGAATTGACCCTGGCGTAAGTCTGTTGTTTTAGTTGCGATGTTGAATCCCGACAGTCGTCTGTAAAATAGGCACTACAAATCATTGTCCATTTTGTCAACGTGAAGTTTTTCCGTGTGTTGGTCACGAAACCTACCCCCTTCTCTGGACAGGATCTCTTGGAAATCGGTAAAAAACTCACATCTGGATTCTTATTTGTGTTCCGAGTACATCCACCGACAGCACATGAGTTCAGGACGGTAAATTATCTCGTCTTAACTTGGTGAATGTCTTCGAATAATGAGATCATCATACATAGTTACCGTGTAAACACACGACACCTCGCTACTTCCTGGTTTCCCGTCCCAACAAGTACGTCATCATTCGCTGGTTCACGCACGTATCCTATAGTGGGTTTGTGGTGCGCGTAAATGCAAGTGCTATAGTATTGGACAAGCACAGTGCCTATGGAGGGAGCCATGGAAGCGCGCGAGTTTTTAAAAACCCCAAGAAAGGTTTAATTTTTTCAGTTAAAATTACGAAAAAAATATTGGTGTAAAACAATCCAATCTACAAATTCAGAATACTTAATAACATTACGTATGGGATTAAGAAATCTGTTTTATTTCTCAATTATCGTTGAAGTAGATCTTTAAGCTGACATGACAAGCCAGGGTCTTCCACCGAATAAATGTTTCGTGTGCGTATCACATTATCAAAAAGTCCGGAGGCTATTATTTTCTGACGCTTGCAGAATGGAACACTTTCAAAAGGAAACACTTTCGATCAGGAAGGGTTTCATAGGTCCAGGCCTCCCCGGAAGAGTCAGTGAATATTTTATTTTAAAAAAACGAGAATAGGCGGGGTGGTTTGGTCAAAAATTACTTTCAAAAAGTACGTATAGGAGATTATCACATAACGGTTGTTTTTATTGGTCCCTTACACTTACTTATAAATTATCTGTGACATACCCCCAGTTTCTTTTTGCAAAGAATGACAACACTCAATAAGTATATTGAAATAATAGATTTAAAACACGTAACCATTGGTTACTGTCAAAAACCATTATCTGCACTTTGTGCGACCCAAAAATACATACAAAGAAATATATATCTATATAAAAATAACTTAATAACACATAAATACGGTAAATGAATAAATGAAGCAAAACTCCCTCCCAAAACAACAGAAAAAATAACAACACAATAACAACAACAACTGTATAAGTTTGAGCTCTATCGGTCATCAGAGTCACGAGAAAACACAATGGGAAAAAGGGGGAGGGAAACCCATCATTGCTTTCACTGTTTTCAAACATCGCAGTTTCGGATTTGATAGGCCTATATCATTTTTTTTCTTTTACTCATTATTCTCTAAAACTACAGCATTTCAGGCAAAAGTATTTAAAGGCACTGGTAATTACGTTTGGTAATATTACTCAAAATATATATTAGCATAAAAACTTACTTGGTAACCAGCAACGGAGAGCTGTTGATAGTATAAAACACTGTGAGAAACCACTCCCTCTGAAGTAACGTAGTTTTTGAGAAAGAGGTAACTTCTCACTAAAAATAATAAAAGACTTCATGCATGAAGCCTTTTATTAGCATCTGAAAGCACACAAAAGTGTGCAACAAGAGTGTTTTTTCTTTCTTTATTTTCTTGCAACTTCGATGACCGATTCAGCCCAAATTTTCCCAGGTTTGTTATTTTATGCATATGTTGGGATACACCGAGTGACAATACTGGTCTTTGATAATTACCAAGCATGTTCAGTGCACTTAACGGAAATTTTACATCACGACCATCTTTACACTATGTTTATCATGTGTAAATCTGTGAACATTGATTTTTTCCCATCTGCTCATTATTTAAAACACACCCTTTACACAAGGTAGTCATAGTTTGAACAGCATGGAGGAAGCTTCTAGTTCGAATAACCTTGAATAAACTGCGCGGGACTTTGTCTCGTCGTGTTCGTTATCGCTCCCTGAGACAAGCGGATTTTCATCTGCAAATGTTTGTGTGGATCACTAACAAATTTAAATAGCTCAAAGCATTGACCCCGCGCAATACTTCACACAACCTGCAGGGAAGATGAAATCCTTCCCACCTAATGGGACGCTTATTTATGCACGTAACTTTCATCTCTTATCTAACTTGCCTAGTCAACATAAATCTTGATAAACCAAGATAGGTATCTTCAGGAATCCTTTTTGTACAAGGTGCTCTGACTTCATGAATATAGTGTCTGAGCATGGAGAAGGAAATTAGGAGTTCGAGTTTCCTTCGTTCATTACAATGGTGTGACCATGCAAATGCGTGGTGTGTCACTGCGACTGCCTGCTCCGTAAATAATCTGGGAAATACATGAAATTCTGGGTGCGTTCGATTAGCTTCCCCGGGTTGACCCACCAAGGTCTGACCCCAGTGCGTTCGATTAGCTCTGAAGTCATTGCTGTGACTCACCCGGGTGAGACCCCAAAAAGTGCCCTGCTTGTGGAGCAGGTTACTTGGGGCTGAACCTGGTTCATGACGTCACGGCGAAAAACTTTCTCAATGGCCACCATTTTGTTTGTAATTCAGCGGGACATTTTCAGGAAGTTCATTTGACACACATTTTTTAACCATTAAAGCAGCGTTTTTGTGAGCAACAATCATTTTTTAATTCGAAGCCTGTTACTATCATACTGTAGGCTTGTAAAATTATTTAAGGTTGCAGTTTTACATTGAGAATAATTATTTTACGATCTTTTCGTGAATCCAAAAAAAAGTTTCGTACGTAATGCACACAAGGAAAATAGTTTCGGTCGGCTGTCCCATGATGCATACTAAATAATAGATTCACTGCCATTTGTAAGCTTTTTGAAAAGCCTGGTGAAGACAGGACTGATAAATTGCAGTCACCTGACCCTGTTACTTTTTCTCCTACGATTTCACATATGAATAATGTATTTTTTGAGGCTGAGCCGCTTATTATTAAGCCAGTTGTTACAGAAGCTGCTAGTTTTTGTAATGTAGAGGTGGCAGGAGAAGTTTTTGTCTCTCCTACTGTGAATGTTTTTAGTGATAGCCACCATATCAGCTTCAATAGCCACTCATTTGGTTTGCCAGATGGCAAAGCGAAGGAAAAAGTAGGGAAGTCTCCCTTGTATTTAGGGGTTGCAATTTATTTTCATGTATCTGTACCTGTCTTGGCAGTTGCGGTGACCATCGGTGTGCCCACAGTGTTTTTCATCTTGGGCCAGTGGCCAAGTGCAATAACTTAAATTGTCTAAAATGGTGATGAAAACAAAACCTTGCAACATTTGCTTTCCCATTCTTTGCTTTTGTGTAAAGAGCAGAGGCTGCCTGATCACTTTAGGTGGCGGGACAAGGCGTATTGCCACCTCTCCGA
Source organism: Leptasterias polaris (assembly GCA_037783415.1). Taxonomy (NCBI): domain Eukaryota; kingdom Metazoa; phylum Echinodermata; class Asteroidea; order Forcipulatida; family Asteriidae; genus Leptasterias; species Leptasterias polaris. The sequence goes on along the minus strand of JAZGTN010000049.1, from coordinate 4,174,228 downwards.
GCCAGTGTTAGGCCTATTTTGTAATTTTGTATTTAAAGTGAAGCTTTTTCACCATGCTACATTATGTTGTGTGCGTACAGTTAATTGTATCTTGTACTTTGAAATTGGGATCTTTATGTGAGTTTCTAACACAGGTTCATCTTTATTGCTCTTATTAGAGTGTTCTTGGAGAAATTTAAGTGCTATTTTTATTATGTATCAATCACTATATATATGGGTTTGGAGTCGTTTTGTGTACACTTCAATTTGAATTTTGGTTTACCCTAAGTACGTATAGTGACGAGTTGCGTTCTGCATTTACTGTCTGACAAATTATCAAGATGTGATTGTGTGTATTTTTATTGACTTCCAATTCCTATTTTTGTGGCCCTACGTACTTTAAGTGATGGGCGTTGCTCTAATACAATTTGATAGGCACCGCCATATAAATGTTCAGTCAGCATTTTATTCCTGTATAGGATGATTCTGAAGTTTGTAGTGTATCCAGCTCTGTGTTCTCTGTGTATTGAGACAGTTTGCTTGACAATTGTGTGCCCTATATACAGTTTAATGAGGAATGTAATGTAATTGATTGATATTTTTAGCGCTATATTGTCAACCATCCCAGTTTATTCTCCAGCTCCTCTGTTTTTTGACCTGAATTAGAGCTTTGTATGATCCTACTGCTACTGATACAATTATTTTTTGTGTGAACTCTCATAGAGATCACTGTACATGCATTGTTTTTGAACTTTTTATATTGTTTTGTATTCACAGATTTGTGATGTACTTTTCATGGTATAGTAGATTTTGCCATGTAGTTATATTTTTAAGGACAAGATGTTCCCATGATTATGTACATGTAGTTCTCTGTATAGATACTGACCTTTGGATGATTATGGCTTATGATATTAAGGCAGATACTTTTATCCAGGTGGATATTCTGAATAATCAAAGATTGGCTCGTGGGGTTATTTGTGGCATACTATGTACTTATCTTTCACAATTTTCGTGCATTTCCAAATGAATTTCCTAAGAATTTGTTGTGACGGGACTTTAAGTTTCCTAATTTTAGTGTATAGTTGCTAAGTGAAATATTTTTGTCAGCAATTGTGTAGTTGGTGTATTTGTGCTCACCGTTTTATGGGATATTTTTGTATAACCTTTTAGAGTGAGATTTGTGTGTCTGACACTTCCACCATGCACACTGCCAATTATAGGACCATTTTCAATAAATTACTGTTTTGTGTAAAATTCTCAACTTACAGGTTGCTGCCCTAAGTACTGTTAGTGACAGGCGGGTTTCATTATTTCAAGTGTAGATGCTATTTGTTGGTAGAGTTGTTTCCTAGCCAGATATTTGTTTAAGGGTGTTGAAGTTGGTTGTTATCCAACTCAGTTTTTGTTCTCACAGTGTGGATGAGACTTTTTAATTATTTCTACCGTGCTTTCTTGTTTGGGGATGTATTTAGTAATTGAAAATGTTTGTCTTATTGCTTTCAAAGTAAGAGAAGTCATGATTGCCACCCACATCCATTCCTATCTTCATTGTGAAATTAAACTATTTTGCCTGCATTTTTAATTCCATTGTTCATATTAGAGTAGAGATTGCCTGAAGTAAGGTTAATGATGAATGTGACTATATAATTCATGACTTGTTCATGCAGTTTTAAGACTAATTGTGTATACCAAGTGTAGTGTATAACAGTTTTGACATAGTCTTAACCCACCATTTATTTATGTTGTATAATTCTCATAGTGTGTGGTTGCAGTATCTTTTTAGAGACAAGCAATTTCCCACCATGTATCAGTGTATTGAACTCTGGTTGACCTCAATGTATTACATTGTAACAACTTTGGTATTTTGAGATTCTGGGTCAAAGATTTTACATGTGAAATTGTCCAGACAGGTTTTGTATTGGGATGTAGATCTTACATGACTGTGTGAGCAGACTTCGTATAGGTTTTTCACGGGCATTGTTTTATCCATGTACATGTACGTAAGGCCAATGTACGTTTATTTTTAGAAAACCTGATTAAATGTCTGGTCATAATATACTTTCAGTGGATATAATTGTATGCAATGTATTTTCCTTATGTGTCAGGAAATGTTTTGTATCTTGTGAGGTTATTGAATCTCAAGTAAGTCAATTTGTGACATCGAGATGCCTTGAGTTTAAAGTTGTCAATCATTTAAAATGTATTTTTCATAAATCCTTTCAAGGTCGCACTTTTATTTGTTTGTTTTTGGACCACTCGGGTCGCGTGGTCATAAAGTATAGGGAACTTCAATTTGTAGGGAGCCCAAGTGCGCTCTCAGTGTTTATATTGTAAAAAGTTTACTTTGGGGTCGCGATCGACCTTCAGACCCACTCTCTTTCTCTCTGGTAGCATTTGCACGAGAGATTACATTATTTTATCTCGGTATTTCTCTCCATTTTGTGGGGAGCATGGCGATCTGGCCATGCTCCACATGCTATTCATTTGGGAGGGATAGTTTCGTAGAGCTCTCAGTGAGTATTTTTTGTCTTGAAATATCTTTTGAGTTGAGAAATATTGTGATTTATAGGGCTGTTTCAATCGGTATATTATTGTAAACTTGTGTGTGTGTAGCCAGCCTCGTGTTGCGCTGACCTTTTGCCCTTTCCGGCTTTAGCTAGCTGTACATAAGTAACGGTGTGCATTTGTAATGTACATGTATGCTATTTTGTAGTCTATGTGCTGTATGGCATTGAATTAAATCAGTACAGGAGATCAATTGTTTTATATTTAACACGTCATGTAGAATTTGTTACTTGTATCTATTGTCTCTTCTTGGTGAATCCTCGTCCTTTATAAATAGAGGACCGGCCTCGATCCTTCCCGTGTCTCGTACAGTATCTTCAGGAATCCTTTTTGTACAAGGTGCTCTGACTTCATGAATATAGTGTCTGAGCGAGCATGGAGAAGGAAATTAGGAGTTCGAGTTTCCTTCGTTCATTGGTGTGATCATGCAAATGCGTGGTGTGTCACTGCGACTGCCTGCTCCGTAAATAATCTGAAACCGGTTTTAAAGATAGGTCATAGTTTTTTGTTTGTTAACGAACTGCTGATTTGTTGGTTTAATTATCAAGAAAAGATACATAGAAGTCACCTGTGAAGGTTTCAGCTGAAAATCCCTGATATACAGTGTCTATATTGATCAACAGCAAAAAAAAAACAGTCACGGTTTTATTCTCCCACGAACGTAGAACCGATCCACGTTTAGCAGGTGACAGCGGGTTCTAACCCCATCTGTGGCCGCAGCATTCGCGAACGGACACAAACCCTCAGAAATCTGAGAAACGATTCATGCATGAATCGGTTCTCAGATTCAAATGTTTTTATTACTTTATAATCAACGGGGGGGGGGGGGGGGGGGGGCATTTCAGACGAAATTCGATTTCGCAGGATGCTTACTTCCATTTAGAACCAGTGGAAGAAAGTATATAATGCGGAACCATTTCGTCTGAAATACCCCCATTGAAAACAATGGCTTTTGGTTAGAAATTACTCATTTTGGGGGGTCAATACCAAAGTATGGCCCTACCTCTAAAATGCCATCGAATTTACGGGGAATTTGACGAAATGATCAGCTTCTGTTTGTTGTGTGTTATGTTTCTTTTAAGTTTGTTTTTTTGTTATTCTTTTGTCAGGAAAACAGCACCACATATCCTTTCAACAAATTTTCATCTAACCAAAATAAATCTAGTATTTCGTTACAATGAACACGAGCCTCTTTCGTAAAGTAACAATGGTTGTCGCACAAGAATCGCTTCATACTTACAACCGAATGCCTAGTCACGTTTAGGGGATGTTTGAACGATGAGTGTTTCCAAACAAAGAGACGAGTGTGCGCTTCAATTTGTACTTAAAGTGCCAGTTATGTGATTTATTACGTGGATGACGTGCATCAATGGTTTCACAACAAATAATACGATGGAGGATATTCAGAAGAAGTTGAGCCTACGGGAAAACGTACCATCGTGGCAAACTTTTTATTTGTATTTAAATAATTTAATTTGTGTTATAAATAGCATTTATATAATCCTTGTCATATGAGTGGTGGAATACGCGTCACGTGTCATACTTTACGGTTGCCATGTTTGCTGTTCCAACACTCCAAAATTTGATACGGGAGTCCTATATTGATAAATATAGGACGCTTGGGACGAGTCGCATGCGCAGCTGCGCTTCTTGCGTACTTACACGAGTTTCGTGTATTGATTGCGTTGCGCATAGCCATGGATGCCGAACGTGTTTTAGCCAACCGGGCTTAAAAAGCTCCAGCTATGTTAGTATTAGCTATCTTAAACCTTATTGTTGAAATATACTTAAATTGTTCAAAAGTTTTGTTTTTTATTGATGAAATAAATTATGATAGGCCCTAGGCCTATAAATATCTAATGACAAAAGCATGTAGGCCTAGAGGCATAAAGAACAAAAATAGGATGCATTTTTTTCATACAATATAGCAGAATATAATTAATTACTCGTTGAAATCTGGACTGTTCCGGTCCATTTCCCCTCGGCTCCTACTATATTATTGTAATCATATACATCCAATATGTGTGTATAATTGGACAAACATTAAGACAGCGAAACAAGGAGAAGAATCAAGAGAACATCTTGAAAAGAGACATTATGTTATAAAGGCTGGTTAATACACCGATCCATTAAGCCACGCCCATTTCTCTTTGACCAATCACAACCGCGAAATCTGATCACCATTTGAGCCGTTTGGTGATCTTTGCACTAATGGTGATCGGGTTTCACGGCTGTGATTGGTCAACTCGTAAGGAGGCGGGGCTTAATGGATCGGTCTATTAAATCGATGCGTCATCATTCAAGTATAATATATTGGGATGATTCCAAACACGCACACATTGGATTATGGAAACTTGCATCAGCCTTGCATAAAACTGAGCGAAGTGAATGCTCAATGTAACATCATGGGGTCGAAAATATTTAGGCAAATGCTAATACCGAACAATGGGCTATATAATGGTCACGTTATCATGGGCTGCATGAGCGGCTGAAGGGGAAAGGGTCATCAACTCATGAGCAAATATTATATTATTACTATTATGAATAAATACATACATCAATGATAACTAGATTAATCAACTATAATTTACCGAATGATAAAAAAAAGTTTATAAGAAAAAATAGTGCTTTATAAAAAGCTGTTCTTTGTTAGGCCTATGATCGATCAAAAAAGGACTCGTCCTCAGCACAGTCGTTTGAACTTTTCACTTTAAGAACACAATACGACCGCTGACGCACACTGATCGGAACTACATTCTTGTGGCGCTGTAATACACGAAAAGGCAATGTCAAAATGTCCTATTTAAGCCCGAGCATCGGCGCCTGTCCAGTTTATTGCAATGAAATCGTAGAGACCTTGCCGCGTGAAAAAGGTTGTATCTCAATAAATGAAGCTGAATTGTTTCGGTTAAGTGTGTTGTGGACGATTGAAGATGCCTTATGGATGCAGCAAGGATGTTACACCTTCTGGATTAAGCATTATTTTCTTGATATCTGTCTTTGTGCTGTTGATTTTACGGTGCGCCGAAGCGGGTAAGTTTGAGAACTCTTCGTAGATTATCAATTAATAAAATTTCGTTATAGATAAGTCAACATATATAAAATGTTGTTTATATAATGCTTGTTGGTTCCTCGAGTTATAAAATTACGAGTTCTCTATTCCTGGGCTCGATTTTACAAAGAATCAAAAACTGATCTCTAATCATTCAAACTTAATAACTAAATCACTTGAAGTATTGCAACTCAATAAGATGAATCTGGGTTTAAAAACAATCGAGCCTCAATTCACTGTGATATATTATTCTTTAAACCAACACATTAAAGATGCTATGGTCCGATTTGACCAACAAAATTAGGTAGGCCTATTTGTATAGATTCGAGATTTAAAGGCACTGGACACGTTTGGTAATTGTCAAAGACCAGTATTCTCACTTGGTGTATCCCAACATATGCATAAAGTAACAAACCTGTGACAATTTGGGCTCAATTGGTCAACGAAGTTGCAAGAAAATAATGAAAGAAAAAACACCCTTGTTGCACAAATTTGTGTGACTGCTTTCAGATGCCTGAAAAAGGCCTCAGGCATGAAGTCTTTTTCAGATTCAAATATTTTAGTGAGAAATTACCTCTTTCTCAAAAACTACGTTACTTCAGAGGGAGTCGTTTCTCAAAATGTGCTACAACAGCTCTCCGTTGCTCGTTACCAAGTAGTTTTTATGCTAATATATATTTTGAGTAATTACCGAACGTGTCCAGTGCCTTTAAGCTTTAATTTATGGTATAGAACTATTGAACGAGAACAATACGCTATTAATGTTACTAAAAAACTAAAACTGAATTTTCGGCACGATCCAGGCACGTCTATACAACAGTACAAACTAGTAATTTGCACGCTGCATGTACTTTGTGCATTGCCCGTGGCATAATGCGAAAGTTTGTTTAAATCTTAAATTTCGTCGTTTTGAAACAGCAACATCTCTTTTAAAGAGGGGAAAAATCCTGTCGGTGAAAATCGGGCATTAACAAGTTTGGTACACTAGCTAGTTTGTATTGACAAATATTCAAAGGACGTCAGTATTGATAAATAATCCAAGGAATTTTGGTTTTCACAGCTTATGTCCGTTTCTTGATATCGTCCAGAAAAAATAGTTCCATCTGCTTTCTCGCATGTGTGAGAAACAGTGACCGTCAAACGCTTGATTTCTCAAGCATGGCTGTAGACGTGCACAAATTAAGCTACCGGTATGTACCGTGATTAGGGTTTTTCTTTTTCGAAGTCCAGGCCAGTTTTCCAAGGTTGCTTGTAATTAAAATCTACTGATGTCAGAGAATTCTTCTTCAAAAAAGAAACCACTTTTTGTCATACCTTTGAGAATTATAATGTTTACACTTTTTTGGACAGCTGGAAAATGAAGTGTTATTGATACATCTCAACTTACATTAAAACAAAATGTGACATTTATTTTCTGAAAACAATATTTTGCACAGCAATGAACACAACCGGCTGAGTTGAAACAGGAGCGTCAACTACAAATTGTACAATGTTGTACGGCATGTGGGTCATGCTACCGTTCAGCATTATATAGGCTACATCGTTTTTATATGCGACCATAGTTACAATGACTGCCGAACCCTTAAAAAGTAATAACAATAAATGAAATTTGAGTACACAAAATTACACGAGCCAACCAATAAACGCAAAATTATGCTGAATATTATAACATTCGATTTCAACTAAATAGTAAAAGGAAAAGTACACAGGAAGAATTTAATGATAATACTCATTAATAGTAATAGACCTACTAATTACTTATGAAGCGCACTTTCTAACTTAGTTACTTGAGGCAAAAAAGCTTCTTTGATAAAGCTCGATTAGAGGCATTGCATTTAGTGAGGTATCAATTTATATTCAGTTTGCGGTAACACCATGTGTACGTGTCTATTTTGATGAGTAGATTTATTCTTTGAGAACATGTCTTTTATTCTACTGTCACAGAGTAGATTTCAGAATTCTGGGATTACTTAGTCCCAAGAAGAACTGGCCTGCTTATCAAGTACTACCTGGGGAGGTAGGAAACCGGACGAATGATAATATTTTACAGTGAACAGAAGTCTCTTAATTTGAGTTGAGAATGTGTATTTCTGATGTCGCTGGGCAAACACATCGCCCGTAGACAATTCTCCAGTTTGATCCGGGATTCGTGGCTCTTGAATCTGACTGTCGCTTATGAGCTTATCGACGCTGTAACCGCATCGCTTCCTTCCTCCCAAGGCCCGGTGAAATATGAGAAAACATCTGCCCTTTTGAAGCTCATACGCTCAGCACCATTCGTGTCGAAGGGCAATTATGCGCAAAGGGTTTTCACTAATCACAGAAGATGGCAAACAGGTTGTTTTGCAAATGTTTATGCCACCTGCTCCCACTTCAAGGAATACACAACACTGATTTTTTAAGAGGATGCTCAACAACTGAAAATGCTTTAAACTTTTCTACAAACGAAAAGAAAAACCAAAACATTCATCCGTTAAACCATTTAAAGGGAAGGTATCCGTTTGGTAGGCCTAATCACTCTTAAAATTATTGGCACTAAAAACGTATTGTTTAGAAGCCTACAGCAGCTTTCGATATAGTATAAAGCATGTTGAGAAACATTTCACTTCGAAGTAAATGTGCTTATGTAAAAAGATATCAACTTTTATGCCCCAAAATTTGAATCTGAGAAGCTTTTCTGTCAGAAATGTTTCTCAGATTGTGCATTCCTATTACATTTTTAATAGGGATTGTTCTTCCTGCATGGACATTATTCGCTCCGGGTTTTTGGCAATATCTCAAAAACGCGACCACCTTTTGAAATAAAGTTTTCACGGGTTATTGTTATTGTATTTTATTTAGGATTAAAACAATCGAACGGTTCCAAAAACCAAAGGTATACTTTGCCTTTGAAGATATAACAACAAAGAAGTATATACCGAATCATGAGAAGAGCGCGCAGTCTTATGAAATTCTGATGTCATTGTTTGTGTATGCTTATTAACAGGCCTATACTGCTGCTTATAGGTCATACACTGATTTTTGCCAATAGGGAAGGTATATACAGTATATGACAATAGGCAACAACTAAAGATACAACAAAAATCACATGAGAAAAGTTCGGCTACTTTACATTGGCTGCTTGCTGAGACAAGAGAAACAAAATCACAGTGCGCCTATATGTCGCAATAACAACGATTCCATCCACGTTTGGCGATAATTATGACAATGGATAACAACCGCATCTCCCGCTGCAGCATTCGCGAATGGACACCAACCCACAGAAATCGATGAGAAACGATTCATGCATGAATCGTTTCCCAGATTCAAATGCTTTTTGGTGAAACATTATCCAAACCATATTACTCCGAAGTGAATCCTTCCTCAAAAATAGTTTATCAACAGCTGCAGTGCTTCTCACCAAGTAGGCCTAAAAGGTTTTTAGGTTCGTTAATTTGTGGAGTATTTACAATCTATGGATCCTACCTCTAAGTAATCGCTGTACAATTCCTAGGGGAGAACCGGGAGCGCTGGCCCTTGATTGATTTTTTTTTTAGTGAAAAACAACCCCAATGGTAACAAGATGCTATTTGTATTTGGGGAACTTGGATTTTTTTTTATTAAACAAAATATTAAAAAAAAATAAAAAATGGCGGAGTACTGACTGTGTTTAGTGCCTGATGGCATCATGCAAGGTTAAAAAAACAATTGAGTTACACAAATATTTGTTAATGGTACATACAAACTTCAAATTTAGTATGAGATACATATTTCAATATTATTTCCAGTACGAATACCGATATTCCAAGTTGGAAAGCCGTTTTTGATTTGCTCTTGTTAGTCTTACGGAGCAGAAAGGTCAACATAGCAGTATTGTACCGGTGGTCCTTGCAATCAGAAAGCCGTATAAATCCCTTCAAGCCCTCCTTGGGTTCTTGTGAGGGTTAAGGGTAATTTGATGTATGATTTAATGGCTGTTCCAGATCATCTTTCATCACGGAAAGGCAAACTCATCATCGATTGTTTTATATTTTGAGATGCATGTTTTGTATGATACGGTCTCGTCCAAGATCTTGGTTCAGCTTATTGTTAGATATCTCAAGTAAGGCGTTATTAGTTAAAGTTACATGACCCGATTTTCGCCAAAAGAATTGTTCGTTATATTTATTTATTTATACATTTTGCCCTCAACGAATTTTGATGTTGCTTCAAAATGAAAAAGCATAATGCCTTTGACAATGCAAACAAAACATGTAACGTTCAAAATTGTTTGCACATGATGGACGTGAGATAGCCTAATCTCGGGATCCCGGCAATCATTCAATTTTGGCAGGTTATAGGCTACACCTTAATAATAGTAATCATAATAACGGACATTTATATCGCGCAAAACCTATGCAAATATACTCTACTGCGCATAACAATAAATACAGAAATGCAGTGAGAGAAAAAAAACGGAGAAAAAAAACTCGAATCTATAAAACTTTGCTTTGAGATTAACAGTTTTTTGTCAAATCAGCCAAATCATTACCTAATAGTGTTAAGCTGATATTGTTGCAAAACTATAGCTATAAAATACTACAACAAAGACCATGGCAAGTGGATATGGAAATCGAGCAGTCATTTTGGGGTCGATGTGACCGTGGGGATAGGCTAACACCGTACAGGCAGCCAGAACAGAAAAGGGAAAAGACAAATGAAGTTTGATGCACAGGAAAGTTGACTCATTAAAAATGTTTTGCATGTTTCAAAGATGCAATATTTTATTTTAGTTTAAAGGCCCTGTACACTATTGGTAAGATCGAAAAACACAAAATTAAATGTTCACAGATTCACACATAACTTACATGATTTAAAGTAAGTAATGGTAGAAAGGGTTCCTTAAAATATTTCTGCCTAAAATGCTAAATTGTTTCTGAGAAATGAGTAAAACAATAGTTTTTATCGCGCGCGATAATAAACTCGATGTTTGAAAAACAGAAAACACATAAGGTCTCTTTTCACTATTTTCTCGTGACCTCGATGATCAATTGAGCTCAAATTTTCACAGGTTTGTTATTTCATGTATGTGGTTGATTACACAAAACATGAACACTGTCTGTGATTATTTTGTCAGCTCTACCAATCCTGTACAATACCTTTAAATGATAAGCATTAACACATTTTACGAGCGACTGAACTTGGAAATAAGCTCTGGAAATGCCATCTAACTTTATGAAATTTTGACACAATTTATCTCAAGATGCCGATAACCTGACGACAAGCCATGCTCAAGATATGCTCTTAATTGCCATTAATTTTAAGAGAGCTTACCAAATGTATACCTTCCCTTTTACATGACTAGCACTCACGGATTACCATACTCAACAAAATGGTGGACAACAACCAGCTGTAGACCAAGGCGAACTGGACAAGCAACTCATGCAAATAGCAGTGTCAGAATTGCTATGCGTTTATTTGTTATAATTTTTCCCCCTGCGAATTAAACCACCCCCTGATATTGATAACGTATTAGTTCACCCTTCTCGCCCGACGTGGCCATAAGCCAATCGGGTGCGTTCATATTCCCCGCTTCTAGATTCCCGCACCCGCTATAGTAATTTTCCATAGTTTTTTTCTGGTAACACATCATAACACGCACTTTCTATAATCACAGTAAGGACTCCGGTCATGAGTATTGTCCCAACATAGTTTCCTTATTGTTGTTGCTTAGTTTGTTTGTTTGTTTCATTTGTTCGTTTTCGGGGTTCGTTGATTTCCATGCAAATGAATGTGTGGGTTTCTGGGTGCTTGTGAGGGTTGTTCAGAACGATCTTGATCGGCGATCTCTAGGAACAACACTAAGAGAGAGTGTTAGCGAAATTGAGCTTGAGTTAGCTACCGTGCCACCAGCCAAGAAGCCCCCGAAGCAGCATGAGTGGTGATCGGCCGGAGAAATCCTGCCCAGGCACTATCAAATTGGTACTTTGGCAAAAACAGAACCACAAAAGAGACCAGTTCTTCTACAACGGTCCATTCCTGCACTGAGCTTCGACAAGCCTATATAAGCTTTCACCCAGAGCAATAACCGTAAGTGTAACTTTGATTGTAATTGTTCGAGGAATTGGATTTATTAAAGAAGATCATATTTTGGTTGAAATGGTGTTTTGCTATAGTTGCAATTGGCAAAGATATTTTCAGGAAATGAGCAGACATCGAAAATGGTTGAAAACGGAAGATTTTGAGCTAAATTGAAGTTTTGGTAAAATCGGCGATATTTATTGAAAGACTTTAGGAGCTTACCGATTGAAAGTTATTGATTGTGTTTAATTATTTAATTGCTTTTACGTTATTAAAGATTATTCCACAAAACTTGCGCATATTTGGTGGTATTTTACTTGATAGATGGCCGTAACCCCGTCCCGGTAGACGCAAACGTAACTGTGAAGCTTCATGAGAGCTCCTTGAGGCGGAGACTATAACAGCAAGCCAATCATCGTACGAAGTGTACCGCACTTCACGTTCACGGGAAGACGGTCCAAGAGCGGGTACCGAAACAGTAACAACGAAGTAAAAGGGTTGTATATTATTTTAATAGTGCCTTTATCTTTTGAATTGTCCGCATTCCAGTTTAGCTGGGGCAGAAATATTTGCAGCAAAGCGTTTGCGGATTGTATTAGGAAAGATTAAATTAAATTCAATATCTATTAAAGATTAAATAGTTGGGAATTCTGAGTTGTCAATTTCAACCATAAAGATACAAGACTGCACGTATTTCTATGAAATTCCATCTGTTGTTCCTGTAAATAGATGTAAATATTATTGTAAATATAGAAGCTTATATCAAGTTATATCTGGTCTCCTTTCCGTTATTCATTTAGTAATTGTCAACCTGTTTTAATGAGAAACTCACCAATGGTCATAACCTAATATCAATGTAAAGGAAAGGGATGATGACAAACAGCAGATAGCACCATTATAATGAAACAGTCTGTTTTTCCGAGTCCAGGGGTCGATTTCACCAAACTCTTCCTAACTTAGGACTAGTCCTAGGCAATGCTAAGAGATAGGACTAGTCCTAAGTTAGGACGAGTAACTTAAGACTAGTCCTATCTCTTAGCATTGCCTAGGACTAGTCCTAAGTTAGGAAGAGTTTGGTGAAATCGACCCCAGTGGTAACATTTCAAACTATCTTAAAAACCCTCGATGCCGTTCAGGTCTGCAACCATTAGACTGTAAACACATTTTCCTTAATTACTCAGTAATTTTCTTGAACAAATTGTGAAACCCTTTATATACTCATCAGACAGGCCTGGTCTATCACCCTTCAGGCAGTATGACTCATGGACTCGAAATTTCTAGTTATAAAACACTTTTTATATAGGTTGGTGCACACAAATTGTGCGATTTTTACAAAAGTAATTTGTTTGATTAATTATTTGTGCTAAGCTATCTTTAAAACGTCAGGAAAGGTTTTAATTAGCTTTGGAAAAAGTATGAAGTCATCGTTGCACATGAGGTAGGCACGTTTTCCCAACGGTCTAACTTGTGCTGTATACCCTAAGGTATTCATGTATTAACAGTACAAGGGCATCGCAGGGTTTTAAGCCAGTATGTTGTATAGCGCACCACTCTCACCAAGCCTCTAGTTCACATTACCATAAATTACTATTTACAAGGTGTGAAGTACCAAATTTTCGGATAACGTCATTGTGATAATGTTATATAAAAATACGATATTATTAACAGCAGGTATAGAGCCTTTTCCAGCTATCAAATCGCTTAACAAAAACAAATGCAAACCAAAGAGGGAACATATTAAACAAACAAGTGAGATTTATTAAGATGCCTTTTGAGCAGGAAGGCGTAAGTCACATTGACGATATCCTAATGTAAGGATGTCATGAGACCCAAAATCGATTCACATTTTTATATAGACCATATGTGACCTGTGACATCACATGTTTACAAAAGAGCCACAGAGCATGGACTTCCTCAGTGCAGGAACAGTTTGTATGCAGCTCAATGGAAGAACACAATAAATCTTATATTTTATGGAGATTGCACTGTCTGATTTTTTCTCAACTTCTGATATGAAGAAAGGGGGGACATCTCAAAAGCTGTACAGCAGTTGCTTTTGTAACTATTGAATTTATGTGAAAATTATGACACAAAATGTATCTTGCCCGTCAGGAAATGCATTAGAATGTACGAGGTCACATTTCTGTAAACAAAGGTTTGGTCTATTGAAAGCTGCACATACGATTATGGATGACGAGTTTATGTTTGCGTAGCTCCTGTCATTGTTTGTCAATCCAGTTGTGAAGTCAAATTATGTGAGTCTGTCACACCATGGTCACACTGACCATATAGTTTGAGCATTATCAATCGTTTAGCTTTTTAGCTGGCTATTGCCGTGTATACACGTGGAAAGCAAAGTGCATAAAAAGTCAATAATGTGGGCAAGCACATACACCGAAGATCTGTTATGGTGAAAATAAGGGTGTTTGAACGTTTACGAAGTGTGGACCTGAGAACAAAAGAGTTCCATAAATAGCCTAGGGATTTGAAACACTACGTAGACTTCCACAAAGTGTTTTGTTTTACAGTGTTGAATCATATTTTTTGTTCTAAAGTGCACAGAACAAAGGAATGTCCTTACGATATAATACACATAGCTGTACCAGACCAAGTTCACGACAATCGTATCAGTCCGGTCACTTAAAGGCAATACTAATTATGGATTTCCTAAAGTAACTCATCAGTTTAATAATAGTTAACACCTGGTTTTAATTTATCTAATCTACACTTAAGCAGCTACACGGCAATTACAGGTTGTATGGCTTCTGACTGGCACCCCCCCCCCCCCGAAACAACTCAGCATATCAATTGATGCATTTGTTTCTGGTGTACAGTTTGTCATTTTATATTTGGACCAACCAACAACAGAAGGGTAACATTAATTTGTCAGGATCGTACCCACATAGCCCCGGGGAACGGTAACAACAATGCTATGCAATTAATAATTATTAGTCAAAAACCTTAAAAACCGTATGTAGCAATGTTTACCTAACACCCCACACCCGTCTATGACAGACCGAACTTACTTCAAAGGGGAGAAATGACAAGTGGAAAACAAATATATGGGAGCCATAGAATAACAAAATGATGGCATTATAGAAAACCTGTAATCCACGCACTTCCTGGACACAATTAATTACATGACAGAGTGCCACAAAGCACACACAGGAGATGGTTGGCAAACTGCGGAAATCGAAAACTGCATCATGTTCAAAATATAAATTGCGTTTTTTCTTTTTCAATTACCTTTTGAAGTAGTATCCTCTTCAAAAAGTTTGAAGAAAAATACAAGCAAACTGCCATTTTTCGAGAGACTTGCGTCGCTACACTCCAGAACCCAAACGTATTGTAATTTGTTCAGTGAAAACTCGTTTGAAAAGTCACCAGTGCATTAATTCTACAAAGAATTAGGAGGGGCAAGTTGTCGTTTAAGAAGAGAAATACAACCTTAATATTAATCTTAAGATCAGACTGCTTTTATCAAATAACACGCTTGGTGAGACACTTGAAGATGCCGCGGGCTAAAAGCCTCGCGGCCCAAGCGTACAGAGCTCTGGAAGATGTGGAAATTAACTCTAGCGAGCCGAATCTGGGCTTTTATTCATCTTTTGACAGTGCTTTATTTATTTTTATTGCCAAAAAGCAATGTACTTCGCTAACACGGCACGCTTTCATTGGAAAGGCATTTGTCATCCAGTTTCTATTTCATTTTACGAAAGTTCTTTGCTTAAAAGTGAAACAACACTTGAGGTAAGGTATTGTATGGTGTTCCATATGTGCCACTCCTTCCGTCGCCTTTTCAATTTTGTCCGTCGCCTTTTCAATTTTGTCCGTCGCCTTTTCAATTTTGTCCGTCGCCTTTTCAATTTTGTCCGTCGCCTTTTCAATTTTCTTCCGTCGCCTTTTCAATTTTCTTCCGTCGCCTTTTCAATTTTGTCCGTCGCCTTTTCAATTTTCTTCCGTCGCCTTTTCAATTTTCTTCCGTCGCCTTTTCAATTTTCTTCCGTCGCCTTTTCAATTTTTCAGACGCATTTTTTTTCTGAAACGGCCACGTGACTGTCACATGATGACCATGTGATGATTTGTTGGCAAAGAAAAATGATTGGATACCTCAACCATACTGTCTATGTACAGGCTTTGCTTAGTAAATCAAGAATGGAACTGAAAAAGGATATTATCGTAGTTATCTGGTCTCGCGACTGTGGATGAAGCAACGTATACATTTTGGCAACTGCGGTATGCCTCCCAAAGGTCGAATTTCCTTCGGAGTCATGTGATAGTCACCTGGTAGTCACGTGGAGCCACGATGGAAAAATTGAAAAGGCGACGGAAGAAAATTGAAAAGGCGACGGACAAAATTGAAAATGCGACGGACAAAATTGAAAAGGCGACGGACAAAATTGAAAAGGCGACGGACAAAATTGAAAAGGCGACGGACAAAATTGAAAAGGCGACGGAAGAAAATTGAAAAGGCGACGGACAAAATTGAAAAGGCGACGGACAAAATTGAAAAGGCGACGGACAAAATTGAAAAGGCGACGGAAGAAAATTGAAAAGGCGACGGACAAAATTGAAAAGGCGACGGAAAGGAGTGGCACATATGGAACACCATAGTATTGGGATATGCCGTTCCAACGTTGATAAGTCAGTTGTTACACTATTTGAAACATTCCAATTACTTGTTCACCTTTGAAAATTTTAGCTCGTTGACATGTTTCATAACCATATTGAAAACTTTAAAAATCTTGATCAGCATATCGTGTACGATCCAGGGGAGCAGGCAGGCAACTGTCCTCCCAAATTAAGTCAAAACAGTGGGGAAAAATCGGGCACAGCAAGAAGAACAAATTGACAGGAAAGCAAAAAACACCTTTTAACCGGTATTATAAATTTGTACAATTATATGTTTTATATGAAACTATTTCCCGCAAATAAATCCCTCTGCCCTCTCCCCCTTAACCAAAGAGTCACAATACATCCATGTTGATATCAATTCAATTAAACAAATGCACAATACATCCATGTTGATATCAATTCAATTAAACAAATATTTGCACAAAAATATGAGTAATAAAAATTGTACTGCGCTGATTTCTTTCGTATTATTATTATATATATTTTTTTTAACACTTCTTTATTTTCACATTTGTTCTCTATTTTACTTCTGGAGAATGTGACATGATACAAACTTCTCAATGCGGTTGCCAACCTTGAATCACAAATCTCGTAACCCTTGTCTTCCCTTTTCAAACTAACCTATCTGGCCAATTGTATGGTTGACACTATTTTCGATTTTTCAACTGCTCGGTTGGAAACAATGTTTTCGTCTCTTAAAGCACATGTGTAACTTGGGTAAATGTCAAGTCCAGTATCCACACTTGATGTAATCCAAAACATATACATGAAGTAACAAACTTGTGAAAGTTTAAGCTAAATCGGTCATTGGAATCATGAGAAAACCCTTAAATGTTTTCACTGTTTTCAAACATTTACTTTTAAACTCGTGAGATCAAAACTAATTTCTTTACTAATTTCTCAAAAACGATAGCATGTCAAGCAAACATATTTGAGAGGGAGTTTCCAACCATGACCATCTTTATACCAAGTTATGCTTGAATCTGCGAAAATTTATATTCTTCTCTACAAACACCCCTTAAACTGCACAACATGAAACTAGTCTGACATTGTATTCAGCAGAACGCAAGGCCATGGCCTTTGTGGATAGTATAATAGTATAATCTTTGAAAACCCTCGATTTATAGCCGAACATTCTTAGTGATAGCTTAGTCTTTTTTCATTGTGTCTTCTTGGGAGGAAGTACTTTGTAAGACTAAAGCCATTAGTGTTCCTCTGGAAGTATTACCTTAAAGAAAAACGTCAGTAATAATATGGTATTATGAGGATTAAAAAGTTGTAAAAGAAAATCCAACGTAGGTCAACTATTGTTCAGCACAATCTTCTTTTGATACATTGCGGCTGCAATAATTCAGCCAATATGAAATCTATACGGCTGTTTATATGAAAGCTTTTGAGTCAATGAGAGCGGCAAGCTTAAATAGGGTCTTTAAAGCCTAATTCAGTTTTGTGATGCGCTCATTTCCCAATAGATTGCCATTATGAAAGTGGGAAAATAAGTCTCTAAACTCACGTTAAAAATGCATAAAATGCCGTGTTATTTGATAGTCATATTTGAAACATGACGTCATTGGATATCAACGACAAATGGGTCTGTACATTGGACAGAGGAATTTAAAAAGGTCAAAATCAACGCCTTTTTGATTGAATATCATCACAATTCAGGAACAAACTGAACGTTTCATATACGAATAAAATTTGCAGACCAATTTGTTTTAATGTGACGTCATTGGATGTTTTTGGGTGTTGAACAAATCCAACTGGAAGGGTATCTGACACAATTACATTACACGTACCCTTTTGACGTGAGGTAGAGACTTGTAATTTTGTCGCCCTTTCTTATATTATTAAAAGGACTCTAATCTATCATAAAACTGACGGAACCCCTATACAGCAATCCTTCACCGATCTTGAACTCTTGGTGGCAGCAGACATGCCTCCATTACTGCGGTGTACCTGGGTGGTACTGCGCTGTTTGCGACTGGTATAAGGTTTGGGCTACACGGCGACGATCATTTGATCAGTCACGGGTTATTGGACTTTTACTTTGCAAATCGCTTAAACCCGTCGCTAGGCAGCGCAGTACCACCCAGGTACCACCGCAATAATGGCGGTATCTGCTGCCACCAAGAGTTCAAGATCGGTGAAGGATTGCTGTATAGGATACCGTAATAACATAATAAATCAAACTTGATGTATAAATATATAGTTGGTATGGGTAAGCATTACATGGGAGTGGACCTGAGAACAAAAGAGGTCCACGCAAGGCAGGGTTTTGAAACATTGTGTGGACTTAAACACGTCCACACAGTATTTTTTTTACAGTGTTGAAGAATATGATTTTTCCTAACCCTGGGCCCCAAGGCTCCCAATCACTGTCTGATGAGTTTCGCCTCATCGGAAGGCACTTTTAATTATATGGCAATTTTTTAATTTTTTTTATTTCCGTGTTAGAAAGACTTTGTTTAGCAGCCTGATGATAGATAGATTACATTATGTTGGCTGCAGACCTTATCTATAAATAAAGTTCGTGTACAAAACGCATAGGCGAAAAATCTGCAGGTGTTTCAGTGGGTGTGTACAACGTATGGTTTTGTGTGGACATGTAAACGGGGACTACCACCGGCATACTTCAGAGACCTGTTAGTGACTTTAACCCCAAAGGGGTTGATCGAATAGAGGATTTCATGAAGTATGACCGGATTTGACCGAACGGTTCTTATATATGTTATTGTTAGAAACAGAAAATGTGCCTACCGGCTACCGCGAGCGCCACCCTGTTTGACATAGTGTTTTAAGTGGATAGAACAAAGAAATGTCCACAAAGTGACTGCAACAAAGAGCTACTTGTGCCACCAAGTGTCTCAAAGATACCCATAGTTAGGTTTTTTGTTGGAAACAAATTTCTTTAGCAAGTTCAAAAGTCACTTATAATAAACCTCACATAAAGGGAGTACTTTAATTAAAATCATCCACAAATTTGCTTGAAATCTGAAGCTCTGTGCCCCACTGGACGGATCGGAATTACCTGTCTGTGTATTCTCGTGCAGGCTGTGACGAGCAAAACTATTGTTTCCACGATGGTGTTTGCGGGTATGGACCCGGTGACAACGAGACGTCCATTTGCCTCTGTCCCTCCGAATATTGCGGTACCCGATGCCAGTTCACTTCCCCGTGCATGAACGGTGGATCTTGTACCATTCACATCGACAGCACTGGAGTGACGCTAAGCTGTAATTGTCCAGTCAACTTCACCGGGCGGTTGTGCGAGCACTTTCACGCCTGCTCGTCGAACCCGTGCCCGGCCAATCGCCGTTGTGAAATAGATGACTTGAATCACTACAGGTGTTTGTGCTTGGACGACGGATTTCATGGTTCGAGATGTGACATTTACAACATATGTCATGAGTCACCGTGTCTAAACGGTGGCGATTGCATCTTTGCAGGCCACAACAGGTAACAAGTATAGATAAACGAAATGAACAAAATTAGGCATAAAGTACAACTGGTAAATAGGTTTTTTACTGTTTGAAAAACACCATTCCTTTGTGTTAGTTCCAAACTTCTTCCTTTAAAACTACCTTGTCCCCAAAACTGTTGTATAATATCCATACACACAATAAGGAAAAAACGGTAAAAGGAAGAAAAGATCTTGTTGAAATGGATCCGGTCCACTTTTCAATCAAACTAAAGAGAAAAACAGTCAAAGTAAAGCACTGCTTCAAATAACAGAATAAAAGTGAAAACTTCATTGTTTTCTGCAATAAATGATAATGCATAAAAGCCATTCAACGTTTATCGTTCATTTGTTACGTATAGGTCTCTTTGTGAGTGCAATCCCAATAGCACTGGTTATCACGGAGCACGTTGTGAACATTTTGACCTCTGCCTCACTTCTCCGTGCGGTGCCGGGACGTGTCTTCTAGATCATAACGGTGGGCTTAACGTGACCTGCCTGTGTGACGGGTTACATTACGGTAACTTCTGTCAGTACGAGGACCAATGTGTCAGCTCACCGTGCTACAACGACGGACAGTGTTCAAGAGAGGAGACGGGGGGATACAGTTGCGATTGCCCGCCTGGATACCACGGCAACAGATGTGGTCTGTCAGGTAACCGTCGAATAACAAATAGATGGTTGTACTTTCTACATTTCTATAGAATCTGGTCCCGCCCAGGCACCCCAACCCCAGGTATAAGCAATGGAAAACTACATACGGAGCAAAATGTAAAGACTTGTTTTTACTTGTTTTAAATACAATTAGTAAACTTTAGTGGCTACAAAATAGAAAGTTGTGTTCCAAATGAATTATTTGCAGTCCAGTCACCATACGCGGCGATACGTGGCTATTGGAGATTGTGGAAATCCAACGGTCATCGTAAGAGTTCGGACCCACAATGGTCGTTCGTAATAGTAGTAGGTCTTGCAGTACTAGATAGATTCCACCAATTTAATGTTATCTCATCATTTTCCCCATTAGTGTGTGCCTTCACCATCTGTCGCAATGACGGTACCTGCTACGTGAACGAAGATGGCAACCCACTTTGCCGGTGCCAGAATGAATACTATGGCGGTGTCTGTGAGAATCTGAACCAGTGTCTCAAGAATGACCTATGCCAGAATGGGGGAAACTGCACGGGCGTATCGGGGCTCTTGTTCAGCTGCGACTGTGCCGTGGGTTGGAACGGGTTCCTCTGCCGCCATGTTGACCGGTGTGTCTCAAGCCCGTGTCAGGAGAACCAGACCTGTGTCTCAACAAAGGGGAGCTACACCTGTAACTGCAGAACGAATGGATACTACGGAGCTCACTGCACGGAGTATGACGCCTGCACTGATACACCGTGCCTGAATGGAGGAGACTGTCAATCTATTGGAGATACTGAGTAAGAGGCCATTTTTACAATTCAGCATTAATTGTTTAGTTAATAATTCTGGTTGTGAGGCCAAGCATCCTCACAAGAGCGATCCTAATCACTAGCTAAGAACTCTTTTGTGTGTGTGCTAGTTTTTTTCATTTTGAACAAGTAAAATAGTTAGGACTACCTTTGTTCTACACCAGGCTGCATGTTCACCGCCTACTGAACTAAAAAGTCTGGTCAATCCTGAGAACCAGAAAACCATTTTAGTTCCGAATCTAGATATCTGCAATAAAACCATGAAATAATCTCTCTACACTAAGTTGTTGTGGTTCTGGTTCTGAACAGAACCGGTGGTAAAACAAATCGGTGTCATTTAAACAGTATGCTTCGATCTTGTTCAGTAAAGATGCAGGTGTCTTTCATGCGTAACATACTTTTTGTGAATGCATAACAAACGTCTGCTTTTAACAGTCATTTGTTCATTTTCGAACTCAGATATACGTGTGACTGCACTCCTCGCGAATTCCCATCTGGCTACTACGGAACGAACTGTGAGTTTTTCGAGCCCTGCTTGGAGCACCTTCCCGGAGTGTGTTCGTACCATGGTGACTGCGAGTACAAAGACACGGAACCAGGCTACGAGTGCTCACAGTGTGACGAGGGTTTCTACGGGATACGTTGTGAAAGATACGATAGCTGTCAGAGCAAGCCGTGCCAGAACGGCGGTCACTGCGTTTCGATCTACCTTTTCCAGGATCACTGGTGTAACTGCTCAATACAATTCAAGGGGAAGAATTGCGAAACACCCGGTAAATATTTATGTCCATACCCATGCTCGATCAACAAAAGCACTCTAACTTAAAGGCCTAACCCCGGCTTTCCTAGCATCATTATGTTCTCTCCTTTTTTGACCCAAACATTTGAATATAAAAAAGGCTTCAGGCATGAAGCCTTTCTAAGGCATTTGAAAGCACACAATTCTAATGCAACCAGGGTAATTTTCTTGCAACTTCGATGATCAATTGAGCCAACATTTTCACAGGTTTGTTATTATTGTTATGCATATGTTGGGATACTACTAGTTAGGATATTGGTCTTTGGCAATTACCAAAAGTATACCCTGCATTTACCAGGTATGTGAGTGAACAACGTCGTGGACAAAGTAATTTTTGAGTGGAAGTTTGTTTCTGAAAACCACTAGTGCAACGTGTCTTATAGACGATGTGACCTCTGTTTACATTCAAACCGCCCTCTGTTGACAAGTCTGTTGTCCAAGTCATGTTCCGCCGGGCAAAAAGACGCGTAGTCATGGTAATATTGCGTGTACTTTCTAGCTGGCTGTCAAGTACACAAAGGTTTTGCCCGGCGACATGCGCGCGCACCATGTTATGATTTTCAAATGACGTCAAAAGTCACATCGTCTTATAGAAGCCGTGATTGTTTTTACATACAGTTATATGCAACAACGGACGGCCAAGCGTCACTGTTAGCACCAAAGGGGCGTACGTCTGGCCTGATGTTTTGATCAAAGAGACCGGATCGCTCCCTTGTGAAGTCGGTGATGGCTACGCCACAAGGAAATGTGAAGCCGTGATTACAGACAGAGTGCTCGGTACATTCTGGATGCCGCCTGACACAACAGCATGCCATACGGTGTGTGTTAATTATTTTACAAAGAAAGTCAGTTGATGAAATTTTCATTTGATTAATTATCATGGTCGATGACAATTTAGTTTTATTTTATATTTGTCCAGCATAGTAGACTCACACAAGTCTATCGTTGTTAGCAATGAATATGCAAATCATTTCTATTTGATTCCTTTGTACCTTATTTTGTGTAACCACTAAGTGAGCCATCGTATATATGAATATTCATAAGAGAATATGCATAATGAGACACCGTGACGGGTGAGAGGTGTTAAGCTTTGGCAGTAGGTATGCCGCTATGAATTATTGGAATTTCCATACATCCCTGCAGTAAATTATCTCAGGGTCTCAATTAAGTTGGATGGCACTTCCAGAGCTCCGTACATAATAAAGGGTTCACATAATCCTAATTTTCAGGTCAACCTTACCACAGAGGTAGCCAAGAACTTCACGTACTATTTACTGCACACTACGAGTAATGCAGAGGATATGTACCAAGAAGAGTTGACGTCATCAACAGACTTACTGCTCGCCATCATAATCTACGCCTACGTCGATCTTAAAGTAAATACATTCAAATCCAACCCCTTATAGCTTAATAAGAAAAAGAGCGCATGAAGCAGAGAAAACCTTCGATACAGTGGTCTCCTGTATTATGTGATGATTGTGCTTCTTCTCAGACCAGGGGAAGATACTTTTATAATATCAAAATAAGATTCCAAACTTCTAAATAGTATTACAGATTACAAGTATTATCATCCATGTCAGCTGTTATAGCTTTACAATTTTCTACTCACCACAGACCACTATATTATAAAGCAACTACCGTTTTTTTGTGTGTGTAAAAATTGTAAAAAGACGTGATTAGTACATGATTGGTTCTGTAGACTTAAGAAACTCCCCGGTCAAAATTCTCGTGAGGCCTGAGCCATTTCTTGGTCAGCGTAACTCGGAATCTGTGTCAAAAATGGCCGAGAAATAGGTCAAAATGACGCAGAACCCGAGGAAAAAATCCCATGTTGCCGGGTCAGCCTGACTCAGATGTGGGTCAGGCCTCACTGGGACCCGGGATTCAGGTCAGTCCAGACCCGGGAGTTTTGAGAGTGTATACAGTATTGGGTTAATGCGAAAGCTCACTTTTACTCCCGAACTCCAAAAGCACCAAAAGTGCACTCGCTGGCTATAGATTTCATACCAGCATCTTTCAGAGAAGTGTTTACGTCTGATCCAACAAGGTAACTTTTTTTCGAATAAGCTCAATATAAGTGTGTAGGAAATCCTGGACAAACATAAACATATTTTCGTTGTTTGAACAAGAATGTGCCTACCAAAGTTGACGGCCTTTTCAAGGTTTGGGTTGTATGGAGTGTTAATTGAAAAGCAGATCATTGGGATGAAAGCAATAAGAAATTTCCATTAAACTAAATGTTTGTGGTTCTCTTTTTACAAACAAAAATAAAAGGTCAGGAGAAAGGTTTTATTGTTTAGGTTTTATTCGTAGAGAGATCACTGAACTAATTTATACGTCAGGCCTTGTACCTCTCAGACACATTATGTACGGTGTAGACTGATTCGATTGTCAGTGATGACTAAAAAGGTAAGATTGCTTTGTCAATCTTTAGATCTAGACCGAAATACAGGATAGTTATTCGCAGCAAAGATGTATTCATTCGTAAGATTCGAGTTCAAAGATCTTGAGCAAGATCATTGTGGACACTTTC
This sequence comes from Leptasterias polaris, assembly GCA_037783415.1. Classification (NCBI taxonomy): domain Eukaryota; kingdom Metazoa; phylum Echinodermata; class Asteroidea; order Forcipulatida; family Asteriidae; genus Leptasterias; species Leptasterias polaris. The sequence continues at coordinate 4,149,730 of JAZGTN010000049.1, read as the reverse complement.
ATGTACGTCATGTTTTCGTGGATTTATCTTTGACTGTAGTTTGCCAATGACGTCATGATGTGCATGAGCAATATCTTGGAAGTCAACGAGACAATTATTCGAGACAGTTCTGTTGAGTCAGAGACGAACACAAAGTGAGTACTGTCAACTGTATACCTTTATTATACTACCGTAAGACTTAACGTAAGGGGATCTTTTTTAAAATTTCACTGAGAAATCATTTAATTTTTGTTTTTTTGTACGTTCATGTTTTAGAAGTAAATGAGTCTTAGTTGACAAAAGTGGTTTGTTTTGTATGCTGAAAAATGATGATTGTAGAGTTACCTATGGCTGAGTCATTGCATCTTCATATAAACATTGGTCAATTCTGGACCGACTAAGTTTCAACTGTCTTTGTGAACTAACAAAAGACAACAACAACAACCTGATCTCTCCCAAGGAATGATGCAGTACGATCATAAAGGCCCTGTATGGTATTTGACTCATTCACTTTAATAATATTTTGTTTCTGTATGATCTGGAACCCAGACTCCTGTCAGTGATTGACTCATTTGCAGAGAACACAGTCCTGGGTACGAATGACACAATAGCCGAACTCATCACGGACAATATTGAGATTACGATCAATGACGTACCCGTGGATCAGGCCTTGACAACGGGGTCTGATTTCCAGTCGTCGCTGCCTAACTCCAAGGGGGTAAGTCGTGGTCAGTAACGGCACTATACCATGTCGCACTAAATGGCAAACCATTACTGTTTTTAAATTTTCTCCGTCAAGTATTTTGATGGGAATGTAATTTATTCATATCAAATAAAAACCAAGTATATGCCTTCTTTTCAACACTTGAATTGCCACCAAACTGTGAAAACAAGACAAATAAACGACAGCAGCTGTGGAAGGTAGAGGATGTAAGGTAGAGGATTGTAATACAAAACCTCAATGACATTATGCACGTGACGTCATTTGAGTATAGGGCGCCATTGGCTAGAGGACAACAAAAGTTGCTCAACGTTTTACCTCTTAAGATGGTGACGTGATGACGTCAATGCCTATAAGGTACACTGACCTCCTGCCTCGTTATCACCATAGGATGCACTCTATATCGATACTTCTCGAGCGAGCAGCAAGGCGTGCTGGGAAAAAATTATCATGGCAAGATCGATCACAACCCTTGGGAACAAGGTTTATTGATCTCTATCAAAATTAATGAAGATCATTGATAAAAAGGTCCATTAAATAATGGACCTCATTGGGTACAACGCACACGCATTACACGCTTCCAAGTATTTTTCATGGTTAGGCCTAATATAGATATGTTAAGAAGGTTTATTTTGCACTACCTCAACGATTTTCATCTAAGTGTGTTGCTTTGTCCAGGTCTTGTTAGGGTTAATTAAAGTGTAAACATTGTTTGTTTATTAATTTAAGTTTTATCATTTGGTTACATTTGCCATCGGCTTTTGTACACAAAGGATGCTGGCAGCGTTCTGTCCTGCCCCCTCCTAACCAAATCACTGACCATTGTTGATTGACACGCCCTCTAGGACGTGTGGCATGGTCCAGCTTAAGATAGTATGGCATATGAGCTGACCAGTGTGTAAGACGTGGTTAGAACAATGGAAATAATAACAACAAGTGCTGACAACAGTTTGAGAGTTCTCAATAAGAAAAACTACTGTTGTTTCCCCTTAATGTCTCATTCTTTCTAGGTTTATATGAAGGTTCCAGCAGAAGCTTTCGCAGAGTCTGGAACCACAGGAGACGGAAAGGATTCGGTTCGAGTGAACTATGTCATTATGTCTAATACAAAGCTCTTCATACCTACGGATGAGTCTTCCGATGAGAGTTATGGTTACGCTGTATCGGCTAACATCATCGGTAAGACTGTGAAAGGTCTTAAAGAACCAGTCACTATCAGTCTACCGGTGGACAAAGTGAGTCTTATTTTATACGAGTTTTTTTAGAAACTTCTATTCATTCTCAATAATTCAAAAGAGAACACAAATTCTACTGGAGTTTATTTCAAGTCAAGACACCACTTGCAATTGCTTTGAATAGACTTGAAAATCAAGCCAATTGAAAGCAACGATTATTTATTGTTTCTTTCAATTGTAGAAACTTTATATTAGCTGCACCCTCAGTGTAACAATAATGTAATTGTTTAAGAACAAAAACCGTTAACTATTTGTATGTGTTTATCCGATCGCTAGCTTATCCAACAGTTTGACCAAATGCAATTTTACTTTATTTATTTACTTATTTATTTATTTGGTATTCAATTTTGTGTTACATTTACAATGTAAAGCTAATGACTCAAAAATGACAAAGGTATTTAGGAATAACTCCGATGATTCTAGAGTAGTTATAATAATAATGCAATAATATATATAGTGCGCCAACTCCAGGCAAGACTGTTCAAAGGCGCCTGACAATGTACAATAAACAATTAAGTAAAATCACTGAAAAATACAATACACTATAGAAGATAACAAATACAGCGAAAGGATATTTACCGAAGCAATGAAGGAGCATTAAAAAATATACTGTAGTTCTGTATATGAAAGAAAAAATATGGTATATGTTATACTTTTACGTTTTTGCAGGATGCATTTGGAAGACATCCAAAATGTGCATTCTGGAACGAGGGAGGTAAATTATGAAATCTTATTTTATTGTATTTTAATATAGTTTAATTGTAGGCCCCTTGTGCCACTCATAACAGGCACATCGTTCAAGATTACCACCGGTATTGGCATTTTTCATACACAATTTTGGGGTGTGAAAAGATATAGATGAAGTTAATGAAACAAAATTTACTCACAAACCTTTAAAAGGCCAAAACAAAGTTGAACACAAACAAACAAAACAGAAGAAAAAACCTATACATAGTATCGATAGCTCCCTCGAAGTAATATTTTGTTTCCACTGTTATGGAATCTGTGTCAATTTTTGTTGTGAGTTGTGACGAGGAGGGCATGTAATAAGAGTTAGCTTTTCTGGAACGAATTCTTGAGGGAGCCATGATGACCATCCGTATGAAATTTATCTCAGCTCGTTTGTGAACGAGTTTTTTAGATCATGGCCATTACCATTCAGATTACGGTTTTACCGCTTTCAGATCGAAGATGGGACACAACAGGAATGCAGATTATCTCAAAAGAAAACAACTCCGTCGTTTGTCAGTCGAGTCATCTCACCTACTTTGCCATCATCATGGTAGGAATGAGTTTACTATATAACCCTTTAAAATAGACACAGTACATTAAACAGTCCCAATAATACAGTGCTATTACGGTACTTCAATTCAACACAGACCTGGGTCCGATTTTATAGAGCTGCTTAAACACAAAAAGTAGCCAAGCACAATACAACAATGCTTACCGGAATAGGGTTACCAGCCAAAACTACCACATGTACCATTTGTGACTGGTATCCTGCATAGTTTTGCTTACGGAAAATCATTCAGGCTCTACGTCACTCATGACAAAATAAAGAGAATGACGATGATCAAATATATGGCTAATTATAATTGCACACGATTGCTTTTGACGTAAATGAGTCTGCTTTTGAATGAACACCACTAAAACTATAGTGGAAAGTGTAATCATCAAATGGATGTTCAGGTACTTTTTACGTCGATGCCCCCTTTCTAGAATAGTTTGGATAGTTAATGTATACAGCACTTTAACCGAAATGTTTTACACCTATATTATTATCTTAAAGGACCCTGGACTGTCGGCCAAAATCTCGCCATTTCACAGGAGAAATATGACCATCATCAGCAAGGTTGGAGTTAGCGTTACTCTTATTGGGCTTCTTTTGACGTTCCTCACCTATGTTGTCTTTAAGTGAGTTAAGTGTGTAAGGAACAGAAATATTAATATAAAAGATCTTATCATCGCAACTTGACAAGTTGTAAATTTGACACATATTCTACACTGGATTTTGTTTTATAAGTGCATGACTCTTGGCCTAATTGAAGGTATACACATTTTGAGTTTCCCAGATTAGTGAGGTAAAAAATCATTGTAATTGTAGATATTAATCATTTATAACTTTTCACAAACCGATTATCAAGCTCGATATTTGCTGTAAATATTTATATTTCTGGAAAGACACATACGTGGATCTGGTTTTCATAAAGGTGTGTTCGGAGAAAAGCACAGGTCATCATTATTAGACCGTTATTGTTACCGTCAGCCGGTATTGAACTCTTAGTGCCGATGGAAAGGTAAGTCTTAAGTTATGTGATGTAATGACATTTCTAGTTTCAGTTAACCTCTGAGGAAAAAATGCCCAACCGTGGCGTGACCGAGCAGTCTAGTGCAACAGACTTAGGTTCGGACAATTAAGGCAATTAAGTCATTGCGCCGTGGTCTCGAATCATGGTCACGATACCCTTGAGCAAGATGCCTTACCATAATTGCTTCTCTTCACCCAGGGGTATTAATAGTAAACATGCGAGGGTAGAGGTTAATATAGTGTTTGAAAAATCCTTCGGAGCGCCTCGGCAGCCCAGGGCTGTATACTCTCCAGAAGGAGCTGAGGAAGATAACAAGAATGTTATTGGCCCAATGACAGGGCACTATTTGTAAAGTGCATTGGAACGTTGTTGTACAATATACTACCCGTTCCGTATCTTGCTTCTGTGTTTTACAGGCAGCTGCGAGTAACACGCTCAGGCAAGATTCTCATCCACCTCTGCGCCTCTCTGTTTTGTCTCAACTTAGTGTTTTTCGTAGACAGCATACCCTCCATGACGTCATCGTATCATGTCTGTATAGGTTGCGCCATCTTGCTGCACTACTTTGTGCTGACGTCTTTTGCGTGGATGGGGATGGAGGCTGTGAATATGTACAGGGCGCTGGTGCAGGTATTCGTCCGAGGGAGTACCGGATGCTTCATGACAAAATGCATCCTTCTATCATGGGGTAATGTCAATTTCTTAGTCTGTCATTTCGTTTCAAATTCAAACCTGAAGAAACAATCATAGTGTCTACATCTCTCAACTTAAAAAGAAAAATTTCCCATAACTTTTAAAGCTACATCTTGTAAATCTTGATTTGGCCTTCGAGAAAGACTCTGCTAGGGTTGAAACATCAGGCTATTAACTTCTTTTTGCACCTTGTAAATTTTAATGGGAAAAGGGTTGCTGTAAGGAACTCAAGAAAAAAATTGAATGATAAATGTGTTTTCTGTTAGTTTAGTTAAAACTTCAGCTGAAGTTTTTCTTAAATGATTTGTTTTGTTGTTGTTGTTCACATTTCCCCTCTCCGTATTCTACAGGCGCACCAATGTTTATAGTGACTATAACAGCAGTTGCAGACCACACACACTATGGACGAGAGGGAGATTTGTGAGTGTTCAAACTGAACAAACAAATAAATAGTATACATAATTGAAAATATAAATATATATAAAATATAAATAAATTTGTGGCAAATGAAATGACGTCTTTCAGAAGTGTCTGATTGAAAATGGAACTGAACAACTGAAATTTGCGGCAAAATACGATAACTGTGTACAGTTTAATATGGCAGTTCAAATTATTTATTTATTCATTTATTTATTTGTTTATATTAATTTATTAATTTTGCGGGCACTCTTGTTTGCCAATTCCGTTTGCATATTTTCTAATGAGTAAACAGAACCCTGATCAAACTACTAATACAAATAAATGTAATATATTTGTTTGCAACCTGTAGCTGTATGGTGCTGAAGACCAATCCGTACGTGTACTACATCACGTACCTTGGGCCATGCTGCTTAATCTTGGCCGCCAACATTGTGGTGTTTGCTATGGTTATCCACGCAGTGTGTTCATGCAGTAGCAAGAGGCTACGCTCCGGCAGCGCTACAACTATGCCCAAAGGCGTGCGAAAGACCCAAGTAAGTATTTGACTATTAGGTCTCAACCATTGGTTCGATAAGCCAGTACCATTTTAGACCTACACTCTTAGCACTTCCCCGTCCGAATTGACCCGGATTCCAGGTTCAAGAGGGCTGATCCATTTCTGGGTCAGTTTGACTCAGATTCCAGGTTCAAGAAGGCTGATCCATTTCTGGGTCAGTTTGACTCAGATTCCAGGTTCAAGAAGGCTGATCCATTTCTGGGTCAGTTTGACCGGTATCTGTGACGGTCAATGTAACTCGTAACTTTGTTAAAATCTGGGCTATAGACTCAGTTTCAGGGTTACCTTGACAGGGATTCTAGGGTCAAATTGACCCATAAATAGCCACTCGGACCCGAAATCCGGCTCAAAGTTCTGATCCGGGAGTTTTATGAGTTTGATTCGTTTTCTTATGCATTTGGTTCAAATTAATTGACAAACAAAGCCAAGTAGATTGTCTTCAAAACTGTTTTGGCGGCGTTGTTTCTTGTGTCGAATGTAATAAAACTGACGGATGAAACCTGATCAAAAATAGCGTGTATTTTGTTAGTTTGTGCATTTCTACCTCCACGAAGTGTCTGATGACAATTATTATGTTTTGAGCACAGATTGGCTGCGCTCTGTCCGTGACGTTCCTTCTTGGTCTAACCTGGGTGTTTGGTTTGTTTGCTGTGGGAGAAGCTACCCTGGCATTTCAGTATATCTTCACCTTACTCAACACCCTGCAAGGTAAACTACACTTTAGCAGTTGCGTTACTAGTAGTTTCCATATTTATGATCATGACCGTATTGGGTTTTTTTCAAAGATCGTTCAACTAGTTTGCACTATTGTTCATTTCGCATCTTATTAACTGCAGGATTTTTCATCTTCTTGTTTCGGTGTGCACTGTACCCGGACGCCTTGCGCTGCTGGCGCTCCCTGATCGTGCATCACACACTCAACCCACGCCGGACACCAGGCAACACCGCTATGAAGAACAACACGCACTCAAACAGCCAGAAGGCAACCAGCAAGTGCGCCCTCTCCTCCCAGCCCCCGCCCATGGTATCTGTTATGAATATTGCGTATGTCCCGGATGATGTCGATCGGAAGGGATCTCAACTCCAGACGAGTAAATCCAATAAATATGAGATGAATTCCTATGAAAAGGAGATTACTATGTGGGGAAAGGCGATGAACGCCAGGAACGTGACACTCAATAATATTAAGCCAAGAAATTGTAATGAAGGGTTCTAAAAGCATTTGTAATGATAACATTAGTTAACTAACTGTATAATTCAGAACGAACAAAAAAGCATTAATTATATGAAATCGGAGCAGACAAGAAATGGAATTTTAACGGAAATTTGATGTTTAACACGTAGCCTGTTAAATGTTTACAGGTTTATTGGTGTAGCTCTGGTATACTGTAACCAGTAATTTCCCGAACGCCTGTTTTAATATTCACTATACGTTATGAAGACAAAGGAAGAACAAAAGGGAAAACAAAAGGTCTCCGTTGGGGAATTCTCAAGACTGGGGTGCTCCGCAAGAAGTATTGTGTACAAAGCATATGGGAGGATGTTAACTACAGGGACAAAGAATAGAACAAAAGATGTCTCCACAGGAATGTAAACAAAAAATACAAGCTTTGTTTCAGTGCAGATATTAAACGGATTTTAGGATCCCAAAAACGAGTAAACGTCGAGTCACCTGGTGAAACGCTCATTACACTATTAGAACAGAGGGGTTACATTGACTTGTAAAATGGCGCAACCAATTACATTATTGGAATGATAACGGCAGGTGAAGTGGGTCAATATACAACAAGAGGGACTCAGAGAGACTGTCAAATTTTCACTTTGTAGTCATAATGAATTATTAGTCTTCTGGTTGGTCCTAACTCCCTTCAGGGAGCGAGGGTATAGCTCAGGTTGGACTCCTCCGTTGCATGAGTGCGGTGCAACGGAGAATGGCGTCCAATAGGCTGTGCAAGTCTCGCGCGCATTCGAACCATATGGAGCGTGGGCGAGATTTTGTTTCGTCAATTATTTTAGTTTAACGTAGGTTATGACCTAGAAAAGTATACATGTTGTTGGAATGTAATACTAAGTGATAACAAAATATGAAAGTAAAACCAATTCAACAATATAACGAAGAAAACCCAAGAATTAAACTTGACCTCAGCTTCCGGTTATTGCAAAAAATTAAGAATTTTGTGCTCGCCTCCGATCATAAAACTTACGTAAACGCTTGTTTTGGATGCGCAATTATAATCGCCAGATGCTGTAATTGCAAAGCAAACCCTTTTCATTGCAGTCTATGGTTGTTGAGGCGTCAGCATCCTCTTTAAACTGCGATACGGGTCCATTTAAGACCCGTTTGACCTTCACGAATCCGCGTAAGGGGTTTCTAAAAAGTTAACATCAAATAGGCATCCTTGTCCCAGAGTTTTAATTTGTTTTCAATAATAATATACACACTATTGTGATTTTTTTTTCAAAAGCTAAACCTTTTCATAAAATTGTAATGATTAATTTTTGTTGTTCAGATTTTGTCATGAGATATAATTTAAAACAAAGATTTAATTTCAGAAATAAAAATGTTCTTCGTTTGACGTGTTTTCTCGTTCGGATACGCGCGAGACTTGCACAGTCTATACCAGGGCTGAGGGCATACTAATTTTGCACGCACAGGGAGGAGCGAGACAATGGTTGAATGGACGTACAGTCCTTACTGAAGCCGATGAGCGCCCAAAGTCTCGTCAGAGCTTACTACATCCTGGATTTGTATTTATATACCTTTATCTGTGCAATGATGTATTATATAATTGACTTGTAGAAATATACACCTTTCCCATTTCAGGCTTTAACTTACTGAAGGCAAACGGTTATAAACGTGACGTGGTTTGCCGCATGTAGATGTAGTTGCATGCTTTATTGGTAAGTGTTGTTGGTGCGTATGTAAATAACACCATGCGATGGCATTATCATGTCAGAATGTGCCTTGGGATCTTAAGCACGTTGTATTTTTTTAAAGCCCTTAGTAATTGTTTAACGGTGTAACGGTTTTTGTTATTGTTTTTTTGCAATTTTGATCGTAGTTTACGGACTCAGTAATAAATTTACAGAGAAAAGACTCACCGTCAAAGAAGCACGAAATAAAACAACTTCGGTCTTTATTACAATTTAAGGTAATCTTCGCCGGATTCTTATAACACTGCACAATAGTTTTAACTGACCGAGTCAACAAAAATATTTAAACAAGAACGGCACACACAATCCGGTTAAACCGAAGAATAAAAAATGATAAATTAAGCAAAAATGAACACACAGTGAAAGGTTATTGCACTAAATTTCAGTAAAAACTTGCACTTCAAATTATGTAAACCTTTCGAGTATTATACGCTGTATTTAGTGTTTTTTTAAAAATACAACATGAGATGCTTATTAGGGTCAAAATAAAAAGCGAACTATAGCCCAATTATGTACATGAACAAATAAAAATGCATGCTTAAAAGCACCGTCAGAAATATGGAATGTATGAAATAAATTATAAAAGCTAAGAATCATAAATAATTATGATAAAATGAATATCAATAATAACATAACATTTAGTATTTCATCTTTGCACAACTTTCAGCCAATAGGGGCGCTGCTTGAGCTTGTGACGTCTTTTATGATTGTGGTCCATTTCATGAAATTATATCTATTTATGTCGTAAATATTTTCGAATTTCTTTCACATTTCCGCTAGCCGAATATAAGGCAAACATAAAGCAGACTTTGATGAAAACATGAGAAACTTGCGGAAATAAATAATTTGAACATTTAAGCAAAAATCAACAGAAAAGCCTTTGAATTATACAAACTGCCGAACGATGTAAAATCTTAACTACAACTCGGCAAATTTTATGAGGTTCATGATTTTGCAAATGCTACAAACTGCGTAGAAATCAAACGAAGCTAACGAAGATGCGTAGGCCTGTATACAACTTAAAATAAAACACCGGCCAGATTTTTTAATTACTGTAAGTCACTGCGATCAGCACTTTAGTAATTAAGATGTTCTGATCGAAAGTTCCGACTAAAACAAAAAAGCTATTATAAGCGCGACAACTTGAACGGCACAAAAATATCTTGTTTTGAAAAATAACAAATTAGTTTGCCTCAAACTCCTTGCTTTGCCCGCAAACGGCAAAACTTGATTGCCCTCGGATTCAATGCTTCGCCCGCAAACTTCAATGCTTCGCCCGCAAACTTCAAAGCTTCGCCCGCAAACGGCAAAACTTGATTGCCCTCGAATTCAATGCTTTGCCCGCAAACACCCTGTCGGGCTTCCGCGTCTCCCTGGCTGGGGGCCTGCCGGGGCCCTCGGCCGGTCTGCCTGCTTCGGCGCGATCGAACTCCCAACTCTTCTGGTCCTGCCAGTTCGTGGGGGCTGGAGCTCTGTCGAGCCCCACGAGGGTCCCTGCGGGTTTTGCGAATTGCCATTAAATTTGCTCGCAAAGTATTATTGGCTGCGCTTCTCAACACCTTTTTTAAAGGCTTGATATAGCGCAAGGTTTTTGGACCCAGATGGTGGTTTGAGCTATGGAAGTGACATCGATATTCCAGGGTCTTTCATTCTGCCTCCCCGCTTTGCACTTATTGGAGATGAAGTCTTCTTACCTATGCTGGGTAATCTGCAAAAGAAAAATTATTGGCTAGTTTTATTTTATTTTTAATAGCTTGGTTCAAACTAATTTTAACGTGGAATATTGTTATGGGTCACAACTTGATACCATAAAGCACTAACAACATGATTATGCTACCAGTAAGCCAAACTACCATACATAGTTGAAACCCTTATGAATGGTGCACCAAATGTTTTATCATGCACATTATAATATAAGTACTGTTATCTGCTTAGGAGAAAACAACAGCATAAACAGTGAGAAATCCCAGCACAATTTTTGACAGTATGGTGCCGAACATAATTATAGCTCCCTTTCAGTTTTAAGGACTAGCTGGAAATCCCAGATTTGAGAGAAGTAATATCACTACACAATATCATTTGTGATAAATTTTTTTTTAACTTGGAATGTAAAAGATGTTGATGTAAATGCCGACCAAGAACAATTCGTTTAAGCTGTACATGTTCTTTTCTTTGTAATGTGCAATAAACGAAGTGAAATTACAAATAATCAGTCAGTTGTTTTCTTAAACTGTTTGAAACATGGACGTGACATCAACACCAAACGACAACCTACCGTCCTGTTTTTCCTCCAACCACTGTGTCCTCCAGTAAGTCCCCCCTTTCGATGAACTCCCGTTTACTCGTTCCGTCCTCGGAACCCAGTGGCGGAATACCCGAAGGAAAGATCTCCTTCGGTACCCCCAGGTACTCTCTCTGTAGCGGGAGGCCCATTGGGTTCATGTCTCGCTGAATCTCGCCGTAATCTAACCTGGTGGTGTACTTCTCGTGTCGATCGAGAGGATTGTCGATGATGTTCTCATGCATGGATAGAAAGAGTGGGATGTAGGCCATGTAGTCGAAGAAGGAGATCTAGGATAGTTACAATCACATAGTCAATGAAATAAAACAGTTGTAAACAAATAAGTTTACGCCAGTTCCCCTTAGTCTAGACTTTTAAAAACATTTATTCTCTTGTCTTCCTTTATGGCTAATTAATTTCACATTAGGACAAAGACTTGATTCCGTCTTGTGGATTCTATACGATAGTTTTATAATTACGTAATTACTATAATAAATGCACACCCAAATTACAATATAATGTAATGGTTTATTTAATAGCCATTGATTAAAACCAATCACAGAAATGTGTAATTTTAAAAACTCCCTGGTCAGAATTGGCCGGACCCCAGTTACAATACATTTAAAAATACAATACAATCTATGCTTTGACACACAAAATTACATATAACCAGTCAATATGTTGGATTATAATATATTCATTTTACTTTCGACTGGTTTCCAGTTTTTGTTGTTTGTTTAATTATCATTTTTTCTATTCTTTTTTCTTCTTCTTTAAGAATGTGACATGTCAACCATCTTACATTTCTCTTGTTTTCCCGTCACCATCGAAGACAAACAACTATTTCCAAAGTCATTTTTGACAATACTCTACTAATCCTTACCTCTCCATATTCACTTGGGTTCATCTTCGACATTATGTACCGCTCCTGGTCTTTACTCAGACCCCCTGCTATGAGTTCAATCTGTAGAGATTCTGACGTAATATGATTGACACTCCGTTCAGAGTTGACGTTACAATAGAAAATATTCTGCAAGAAAACAGGCACAAAATTACTCAATTTTAATATACTGAACAGTCATTACGATGGCGTGAGTTTGAATCCCACTGCTGCCACCAAATATTACATTTGAACATGAGTGCTACAAGGGCTGGCTAGTGACAATTTACAAAAAGAAGATAACAAAAACGTTCATCAAGTATAGGCTTTAACAGGAGTAAATATATGTGTAGTCCTGAGCTGGTACTCTTAGAACAACAACCCGAGAACGTTATTCTTTTATCGGCCTTGGCAAAATTGGGGATCGTTCTATTGCTAAGACGTTTCTGACGATTAAAAATCAACAAGTAGGGATTCATGGTCTGATTAAAAAATCTTGTCACCAATAACAAACATAAGACTAGACTGTTCAAGGATCAAATAATAAACCACAAGTGAAACTGAATAGGTAAACTTTAATTAATTTGAGGTGGAACAAATTTTGTTCCACTGCCCAAATTAGAAAGAATCAAATCTAAAGATATTATTCAATTGAGAAACATTGGTGTTAAGTTGCACAAAAGACAAACAATTAAGAATGTGATCACACAAGGGTAATAAGAGCATTGTATTTATGATACCATTTAAAATCGGGAAGGTTATAATCCCCTATTCATAAAATAATCCGTCTATTTTTAAATATTGCACTAAAATCTACTCGAGAGACTGCTATATAAAGAGTTCAACGAGACTACGCTGGCATTGTTAATCCAGTCAATAGCTAAAAAAACTCTCAAATGATTTGGGGTTGAACAAAGAAAAATTGACTAAAGCGGGATTTGAACCAACGACCTCCGGATTAACGTGCAGGCGCTCTACCATCTGAGCTACCTAGCCCTATGTTTGCTGTCTCCCTATTTTATTAATACCTTACATATTTTAAAGCATAGTATTGCACGCAAAGCCTTATAATGATAACATGACCCTGCCCAAGCTTTGAAGACCCCTGGCAGAATCTGATCGTGTTAGTCACATTCACTGTATAGTATTTACATTTTCGACAAATGGACCTCCTGAACCACAGTGCTTACTTATTTCAAAAATACATACCTTGTAAAGTGCCATCTTGCGTGCTATATCAAGCAAATTGGTCTTGTCAAGAATGTATTTGCCAAAGGAGCTGCAAAAGAATGAGGATAATTTAGAAAACAAATATATAAATAGCGTAAAACAAATTAAGTAGAAATAATTTTATGCAAGAACCTTTAAACAAACGAATAAGTTATATTTATATGGATAGAACATAAATAATAGAGCTAGGCCTAGGAATGAATATTAATTTATAATTTTCAACGGTACGCGCCTTGTATAATGCGAGGACATGTGTTATGAATCAGTAAAATTTAAATTTTCCTTCATTCAAAAGAGGTTGGCAAGAACTGAACTGAACTAAAAGAGCATAATGTATGACCTCTTGCAGACACAAAACGCAACCCATTTCCACCACTTGGAAATCAATTTCTTTGTGTTCATTTTGGCCGTTGTCGAAACGACGGCTTGGGCCTTGGCTTGGGCATGCTGTTTGGAGCCCCGTAAGAGAAGTAGACGCCAACTGATGGAGCCCAAGTCCAAACCCGAGCCTGGTTTCGAAAACTTCCTTTGACTCCATAATTGTGGACAAAATAGGCTCGTTTAAGCGCGCTCCGCGTCGTGCAAGGCGTCAGTAGCCCCATATAGTTGCATGTTTCACTGACCAAGCCTGTTTGTATCGATCGTCACCGAATACGGCTATAATTTAGGCTATTATTTTGGCCATATTGAAAGCAAAGAACTTCAAAATGACTTAGCGGAAGCCAGAGCCGGAACTCTTTCCCATGACTTTATGCTAATTACATTCACGCATCCATGCAGACACTATTGGTTGGCAAACCCATAAAGTTGTGCAATATGCAGACGCACAAACGCATCTGCGTCACATCAACATCAACCCTATACAAAAAGGCGCTATGCTCCCTCATTTTGCGAGCCAGAATGTTAGTGCGCACGCGCGATGTGCAATTTACATATGGGAACGGCCAATCAGGTAGTGATGTTTACTTACTCCATGTTACACATTCGCTCACATAATCCTGATATGACAGCAAACATTTTGAATGAGATTTCCGTGTGGTCGTCAATATTCAAAACCTACAGAAAATGTACAAAGAATTAAGACCATCAAACTCAATTCAAATTTGTAAATCAAAATTGCAAATGATTCGGTCATAAATATACTCTTTGGGTTACCTTTTAGTATCTTTGTTTATTTGCTTATCTTTTAAAAACACAATTCTTCTGGTTATTGTTAATAATGTGAGGTCATTATTCTTACTCTTAGGACATACTCCAACTGCTTTGGTTTAATGGCTGAAAGACTCGGCACGCCCTCAATCGCAGATCGCATCTCCTACAAATTCAAATACCCAAATGGAATTGAATTATTTCATGAAATGGAAAAACAACTGCCACAAAGCACTTACGTACTTATATACAGAATTGTTACAATTGAAAAATTGTGATATTTATGAAACCTCAGAAATTCAAAGGCTGAAAGATTATATATTTCATTTGAATTTTATACAGCTATGCCTATATCAATATCGTTTATATTATTTCGAAGCATTTAACCAAATAAACCAAAAATCGTAGCCCAAAAGCTATATTGAAGTTGATTTTACAGTATAGTATACATTAAATTAAAACGTTACAAGTAAAAAGCAATACAATTTATTATTACAAAAAGACGCCTGTTCCAAAAAAGACAATAGCATAAATATACAATGTTACATCAATAAAACAATACTATAAAGGCAGTTCTGAAAAAGGGAAAGAACAGTCACCAAGTTACAGACAAAGCAAAGACAAAACGCAAATAATTCAAGGAGAAGGGGTGGAAACGACTTCGACCCAGTTAAAAGAGCAAGCACAAGTTTTGTTTAAACATTATAATATTAAGGCAACAACATCAAACAAATAAATACAACTGTTACATTTCATAAAACAATGAAAATGCAGCAAGAATAATCACCGAGTTATAAAGACAAGGCACATAAAAAACGCATAATTCAAGAAGGTGGGGGTAGAAACGATTTCAACTTTAATTTAAGAAACAAGCAAAAGTTAAAACATGTCATTTGAAAAAAAATCAAACACTCTCGATCTCTGGCTGTGCTCCGTGGTCATAATGGGTTGATGTGGCTGGCTGCCAAAGGCGCCCTTGCATGCCTGCTTCTCGAACACGTTGTAGCCGCGTCCTTCGCAATTCAGCTCTTAGCTGCCAGTAAGGATGATTAGTCTCCCAAATTAGTATTATTATAATAATAATGTACAAGTCATTTAGAATGCGCCCTATCTGTCGTTTCGTTTTTGAACCAAATGTATGTGGTGCACAACAAATAAAACTGATTTCTCCATTGTTGTCATTATAACTATTATTTATTTGGCAATTGATACAAGAAAACCACATACAGGCAGCCAAAATAAGAAAAAACTGTAGGGAAATTAGCCTTTAAAAGCGCCACCATGAGGTCAAAAATATTGTCAATTATACACAGCTAGTTCCCAGAACTCACCTCAGCAGTCAAAGTGCAGTCATAATCCACGTCCTCAACCACGAATGCTCTCCCTAGTGGGTCCAGCTTGTAACTTTCGACTAATCGATAGTGGTTCAGGAAATCAATTGATTCCCACGTGTCTGCAAAGGTAAAACAAGCCAGAATAGAATTACAATATGTTGGTTTTAGTTACTTTTGTGAGTGTTCCTATTCGTTGTTGTCAGCCATTGCTTTGACTTTGAGTAAATCAATTTTTTACAGCTTGCTTTTTAGTTTTGGGTCCTAGAAAATAGGTCTTAAAGGCACTGAACACGTTTGGTAATTGTCAAAGACCAGTATTCTCACTTGGTGTATCCCAACATATGCATAAAATAACAAGCCTGTTAAAATTTGGACTCAATTGGTCATTGAAGTTGCAAGAAAATGATGAAAGAAAAAACACCCGTGTTGCACAATTTGCGTGCTTTCAGATGCCAATAAAAGACTTCATGCATGAAGTCTTATTATTTAAGTGAGAAATTACCTCTTTCTCAAAAACTACGTTACTTCAGAGGGAGTCGTTTCTCACAATGTTTTATACTATCAACAGCTCTCCGTTGCTTGTTACCAAGTAAGTTTTTTATGCTAATAAATATTTTGAGTAATTACCAAACGTGTACAGGGCCTTTAATGTAAGAAAAGTTGTTGCTGATGGGATTGCAATGCTCAAGTTAAATTGCGCCGAAAGGACCTCAATGCACTTAAACAAAAAAGATTTTTCAGATAATAACAAATATTTTAATAATATTTGGCAATGTTGCAAAATTACACTTGCATTAGTGTTGATCAATATGTAGATCTACATAAGTATTTACTAAGCTCTAACTAAGCTAGAAATCGAACAAAATCGTAATGCAGTCGTCATAAAATACTCAAAACATCGAAACAATGTCATGGAATAAAATACTAAAAGGAGGTTCGTGAGGCATCCATGTTTTTGTCTTCAACCGCAAACTCCTGTAACCAAACCAGTAGTCAAGAAAGAAAGATAGGCTAAAGCCTCATGTCCACTGAAATATTGAGAAGTCTTCTTGCTATATAACATGGAGACGTATTGGTCATCTTACTTTGATGGTATCCTCTCCTCGCTTCTTCACGATCTGCTGCCCTCGGATAACTGAGCTCAGACGCTGTGTCTAACACTCTCTTCAGATGCTCCGTCAATACACCTTTGTCCTTACGAAAAGCATGTTGCACCTTGCGGACTCCTTGAACTGTCGGAAACAAAATGCGGTTTCAAATTTCAAGTCCGTAAAGAAAATATTGGGTAGCTTCGTGAAACTTGGTTTGTTGTGGGCCCATTTTCATTGAGCTGCTCACTTAAAAGGGACACACCGGCTTCGTTGGGCTATTTTGGCAAACAAATAGAATAAAACAATGACTCCAAAGGTCTTCCAGGAATGGAGAAGAACGGTTCCTAAAAGAAACCATCAATTTTGGTCGTTTTTTGAGCATTTTTCAAAAAACGAAGGTCACATGGGTTAACCGAACCACTTTTTTGTTTCGGATAACCCTCGTGATCTTCGGAGTTAGTTTTACTTCCAGCCGTATAAAAATTAACTACTGCACCGAATTTTTAACAAGAATTCATAAGTATTTGACACACAAAAATACGTATTCAAATTATGGATACAAGTTGTAAATAATACAAAAAAGTCGAACGTAAGATTTTATTTCAGAGAGTGCGAGCAACAGAAGCGTGTCTTACAGTGCACAGCGTGGGGATATCTACACGTAACACAGGGGCAGTCGTTTCGCTTGCGAGCAGAGTATATCGGCAGTGCTAGCGCGACGGAAACCCACTAGCCAAGAGATAGATGTACCTGGAAGCTCATGAACATGTGGGAGGGGTAGGGAGCCAGACCACCAACTACGTTGTTGTTGTTGCGGGTTTGCTAATCGGTACCTCGCTGATCAAATCCGTTTCAAAATCGCAACTTTTCATGCTCTGTGTACGTTCTTTGGCCCGATTTGTACCGAATTTCTTGGTAATTAAATATGATTTATGTCAATACATAGGAATACCACTTTTATATTAACTGTACAATTAGTTTAAACAAAATTTGTGACAAACAATTCCAAAAAACGAGCCCCCCCCCCAAAAAAAAAAAAAAAACGGAGCCCCTGAAGGCACAAGTGAAAAAGAAATTAAAAATTAAAAGGTGGGGAAAAAGAACTCACTCGAAATTTCTATTGCATCCCTCGACACACAAAATTCCAACAAAATCATTTCGTTTTCTCAAAATATTTTTTAATTCGATGAAAATATAATTTTGTCTCACAAAATATTATTTTTCATTTTGTGAACGCAGTGTGTTTTTCTAGGTATAACGAAATAGATTATTTCTAGAAAATAGGTTCTCGTTCCCTTGAACACGCTTTCTTTCCCCCGAACTACACTTAAGTTCCCCAGAAATACGCTTTCGTTCCCTGAAGATACGCATTCGTTTCCTCGAAATATGATTTTGTTCGCTAGAAATATACTTTCGTTCGCTCGAAATATGCTTTCCTTCCCCAAAATACGCTTTCTTTCCCTCGAAAGGAGATTTCGTTCCCTAATAAAAAGCTTTCGATTCCTCGAAATACGACTTTGAATTTTTTGCCCGAAATATACTTGTATTCATCCGAAATATGCTTTCGGTCCCTAAAAATACGCTTTCGTTCTCTCGCAATAAGATTTTGTTCCCCAGAATTCCTCTTTCGTTCCCTCAAGATAGCTTTTGTTCCCTCAAGATAGCTTTCGTTCCCCTGAAGTCCAATCACACCAATTTGTTACATTCCTTTGTGAGGGGCGACTTTGAGAGGGGATGAGTTTGTATGAGAGGGGGCGACTTTGTAGTAGGGGATTTTGTTATTGGCGAGTTTGCTGGGGGGCGAGTTGACTGGTTTCCGTGTCCGTTGTTTAAACACACTTTCAGATGGATAACGTGGCCCCTCATGCCTTGTCGTAGTAAAACACTTACATAAACATGTCTACTTGCAACATTGCACAGCATGTATCCCGTAAATTTGACACTTGCAACGGCTGGTAAAGCGTATACGGTGACCTTTGACCGCTTTTGTTTTTTTCGGTCATTTCACGTTAATTACGTATTTAAAAAAATATAAAAACCATCTAGAAATAATTGTCTTTGATTCTACATGACTAAATTACGTAAACAGGTAACCGGTGTGTCCCTTTAAACAAAACAGCACAAAAAATTAACCAAGCACAAAACAGTTGTGCTTATCAGGAAGAGACTATTAGTATTAGCCGTAAATACATGTCATAGGCCCTACGTACTGTTTGCGACTGGTTTCCCGCTCATTATGTTTTGCTTGGCAGAAAGCTGTTAAGCCAATTGTCTGCTTAAGCGCTTCTACACATTGGGGCCTGAACCCAATTAGAGCTGATGAAACTGATTAACCCTCGACATTTACTTCATTAACAAACACGGTCCGCCATTTCGTAGAACCAAATTGTTTCCACAAAATTAGGGCCGTCCGTGATAGTTCAAGAAGTTAAAGGAAAAACCCAAACACTTTCGAGGTATAATTTGTGTGAATCATTATGTTCTACTTTCAAAACATCTTTCCAACCATATTCATATTAATAAAAGCAAATTGTATAGCCCCAAAGCGCCCAACCGAAGGTCTGAATAAGCGCATGCTCACATTTGATTTTGCCTCCCTGCGTTGGAGTAACAGGCGGTTCTGGTGTCGTAGCAAATCCCGTCCACTTGCCCGCGGTGTCCTCAAACGTGACCGTCTTGGGTTGGGTAACCATATTACCGTCCGAGTCGATCTCGATTGACTCGGCATCGGAGTCGCTGTCTCGTGCCACGGTGCCGTCTTTCTTCAGTCGAATCTTCTTCTTCATCTGCCACACATCGAAGAGACTGGACTTAGGGACTCGTATCTTGCGGCCGTCTGGGGCAGTCAGTTCGATGGTTTCACCTGTTGTCAAAGTTCGATACAATAGTGCAGGTGCTCAACATCGACTTCTGTGTTGTTCAACTTTAATCTCAACGACTCAATGAATCCACAATAAGTGCAATGATATTAAATCATACAAATATAAAGCCAGGCTCAATGTCACAAAGAGCTAAGATTGATCCTAAGACGATCAATCTTAATTGCTAAGCAAAGTGTGATGTCACAATACAAATCACTATGGTGATACTGACAACTCATCTTAAGACGAATCTTAGTTCTTTGTGAAATTAAGCCCAGGGCTCAATGTCACAAAGAGCTTAGGGTTGATCTTATCTGTGAATCAACTTCTTAATTGTTGAGTAAAGTGTGACAATACAAATCATTATGGTAATACTGACCTTTCTGAAGATAAATCTTTGTGGAATCGAGCCCAGGGGTCAATTTCACAAAGCACAAAGATTCATCTTACAAGATGAGTTGTCAGTGTTACCATAGTAATTTGTATTGTGACAGTGCACACTTTGCTGAGCATCACCGCACTTTGCTTAGCAATTATAACTTCGCAGTTAAGATCAATCTTAATTGCTAAGTAAAGTGTGACATCACAATACAAATCATTGTGGTAATACTTTCGACAGATCTCAAGATAAAACTTAGTGCTTTATGAAACGTAACTTCCAAGTATTCCAATAATAATGTACACAGCGTGTCATGCAGGTTTTTCCTCTCACATTGCTTAAAGTACATGTAAATGCTTCAACATGTTTGACCTTGTTGTAGACAAACGCAATAAAATATTCAATTTTTTTCTCAGATTTCATATCAGTGACTTATTCTCAACATTTTAAACATAATTTTTTCCCCATAAAGAATAATTGACTGCCCTTATAGGGTGCACTACTCTAAATCGACCAAAAATTCATGGGCCAAGCTACTTATCATAATTTGTAAACCCACAACTTATTTTTAATTATAACGTTTTGGGGGTCATGCAACTAATAGAGTGTGTAATTATAAGAACTTATCACAACCTGGCGGTTCTGGGTTTCAAGTTTTGAGGAGATTTGATAAATTTGGGCTTTAAAGTTGGTCCTATTTAGCTTGGGAATTGGAGGAGTGCCTTATGAAAACTGGCGGCAAGTCGGTTTGGGAAAAAACACATTTTCGGGGGTGTTTTTTTCTGGGGTAATTAGCAAAAATTCCAAACGGCTGACCTGCCAAAAATTGAAAAGAAATCTGAAGTTTAGTGGTCTGAAAATATATTTGATTGGTTTTCAAGAGGCTGAGAGACTTTTAACTATTTTTTGAGAATTTTTGAATATTTAGCATTTATCATTGTTTGCTATGGGAGTCTATTTAGAGGGGTGAAACCTATAGATACAAAATGGGTAAATACTTGTCAAAATAGGAAATAAAAACGCAGTTCACTGTAATTGAGCAACAATTCCCTGTCTCAAAAATGGGTGATGAAAATTACAATGTGATCATTATGCTAAACAATTTCTGCGAATATTTGCTACACTACTTACCATCGTCTTCACCTTTTCCTTTTTTTCCTTTCTTCTCTTTCTTCTTTCGCCCATCTTTGCTCTTCTGATTTTTCCAGTCACTATCCGATAAAAAAAAAATATATCAAAAACAGTAACATTTGCATGGATTGGGTTTTATTAGATTCTCAAAGTAACAGTTTATTCTTCCAAGGAATATACGAAGAGTAATAACTAGTACAAAAAGAAAACAAAAGTGTTTTAAATGTTCACAATAATTTTAATATAAAATAATTACAGAGCAAAGATTTTAATTTACTGTCATCAACAGGAAATTCTTTTATAAACCACTTTGAAAGATAGAGTACAAGATTGGTATAGTTGTCTAAACGAAATTATTAATTTCAATCTAAGAGCTCCTTTGTTGTAAAGTTTACACCGTTATTAACCCTCCAATGAAATATTTCGGTATCAAATTAATAATGTCTCAAAGTGCCAAACTTCCGGGGCCTTAAAGCGGGCCCACACCCCACGCCGCATGGGCTTCGCGCTTTACGCTCACATGGCGCGGATCCAGGGGCACGTTCCCCCAGCTAAAATTTGGGGGGGGGGGGATTTTTTTTATTTATTTTTTATTTTTTTTAACTTTCTGCCTGCTTTAAAATGAGGCAGGATGGATTTCTTTTTCATCCTATGCCTATCAAATTTGTTTCTTTCTGCCAAAATGAAATCTTTCATTATGTCACTTGTAATTGCTTAGATTTGCACGATAACATAAGCGTTTGAAGCCAATTTGTCCTGGATAAAATATATTTCATGTCGTTCTGGCATTCAAGTGTAAAGACTACACTACTAAGCTTGAACTATATTTTTTGAATGAATATGCATGAAACCAGATATTGCAGCGACCAGATCCAAACGCGAGATTTGTGGGATTAACATTTTCTTTGAGTAAAATAAGAAGATTGGTATGGATCAGAAGAGCTTAAAAAGTGTGTCTATTTCTCGGTTTCAGGCACACAGAGGCTTGATTTTTCACCCCTCAAAATGCCAAAAGCTCAGAGCTTCCGGGGGCTTCGCCCCCTGGACCCCCACCGGGGCCTCACCCTGGACCCCACCATCAATGTTACAGAAAATTTTCCCAGTAAATTTAGAAGATTTATATGGATCTGATTTCCAATAAGAGTGTGTCTATTTCTCTGTTTTAGGCACATGGGACTTGATTTTTCACCCCTCAAAACGCCAAAAGCTCAGAGCTTCCGGGGGCTTCGCCCCCTGGACCCCCACCGGGGCTTCACACCTGGACCCCACCATCAATGTTACAGACATTTTTCCAGTAAACTTATAAGATTTATGTGGATCTGATTTCCCCAAAAAGTGTGTCTATTTCTCTGTTTTAGGCACATGGAGGCTTGATTTTTCACCCCACAGAACGCCGAAGGCTCAGAGCTTCAGGAGGCTTCGCCCCCTGAACCCCCACCGGGGGTTCGCCCCTGGATCCCACCAGGGGCCGTAAGGCCGGCCCCTGGACCCAACCCATTTTTTGTTTACCCTCTAATACAAAATCCTGGTTGCGCCGTTGTGCCCCCCGGTTTAAAAAATCCTGGATCCGCCCCTGTTAACCCCTAAATGATAATCTGCTTCTCAGCTCAGATAAGTGTGACTAATATTTTTGAGCTTCCTACGGGGCTGATTGTATGCAAAGGAACATCGGACGCCGTTGTACATCAAATCAAATTTAAATGAACAAATCATAACCTGCTGACCCTTCTTCATTTCACGTCAATGCTTTTATAAGTACTAGAATATCAAATAATGTTACAGTTCAACGTACTCCAACCATTCACTTCCGTCTTCATCGACCAGACCGCGTTTACTGCCCTTGGAGTACTTCACCATTGACTTGACCACCTGAGAGGTGAGGTTGTAGAAATCCTGCTTCCCTCTGGAATAAGAATCGTCAGAAGAGCCGGAATTGCCTCTGCCTTTTTTCCTCCTGAGAGATGCAATGGTGTAGATTTATTAGCACGCAATTTGATGACAAGGGGAGGTTTTTATGAAACCTTTTTTTACTCTGGATACGACAGTGTGGTGGTTTTCACTGAAAGTTTCACTGGGTGAAAACCTGTGCCTTTAAACCATGTACGATACATCTAAAAAATGAGTAACATATTCTTGTGTGGCACATGCCATCGAGTCTAAAGTGGTCCATCTCTATCCAACACTATGCTTGACAAGGTATAGATAAACACAACTCGTCACAAAAATTAATAAACAAATTAACGAATGATTTGAAACACCAACAATGATAACAATAATATTACAGAGCATTTTATCGCACTCTAACTATATAAAGTATCACAGTGCTTAACACAAAGTTAAACAACAAACAGAAAGAGGATTCTAAACAGAATAAGCAAAACACATTAATTAAACAAGTGAATTTTGAGAGATGTTTTGAAAGCCAAAGTGGCGGATACTGTATAGGGTAAATTGTTCTAGAGTTTTGGGGCAGCAGCACGGAAGCTTTTGTTGCCAGTGATAGAACGGGTTTTGGGCACAACGAAAACTGTTGTATACTTATTGATGATCGGCTTGTAACAGTTGAAATGAGTTTCGTTAGGTATGAAGGTGCAGTCAGTAATAAGACATCTTATAAACCAGGGACAGTATATGAAGCTAATTCGATTGGAGACTGTCAGCCAATGAAAAACATAAAGGATAGGAGTGACACAGTTCAAGACTAATTAGTTTCCCCATCAATTGATGCCGTTGACAATGCTTAAATAAAGACAAACGGAATTGATATTATTACCACACAAAGTTCACCACGATCAACCCTATAAATAAAATCATCTTAAAGACATTTTTAGGGTTAATTTTTGGTTTACACAATCACCTCTAGTAAAGCTGCAGTTTTGATTACCTTTTTTCCATGACCTTATTGACAGCTTTCATCAACTTCTTCTCCCTCATCTTCTCTTCCTTCTTCTTTTTCTTCCTCTCTGCTTTCCTCTCGGCTTTCTCTTCCGCTGTCAAACCTTCTTCGTCGCTCACACTAGACAAGTCACTGCTCCGTACACTGCTGACGTCACTCGGCGTGCTCATGCGATCCATTTCTCGCTCAATCTCTCGTTTGATTCTAATAAAGGTTTGAAAGGAAATAGTCAATAGATATATATAAATAATCAACAAATCAAATAAATAGTTTCGCGAATTCTATTTACAGACGTGTTATTTGTTACGTCTGGAAACGAATTCCGTTAAAACATTACGAAGACTTTTACTAGGAATTTGTTCAATTCCTTTCTATTTAAACTTGACATTCATTTCCATGTGGTGAAAACGAGAAAAATAAACAAATTTAGAATACAATTATTTAAATCAATGACAATCAAGAACTGATGGAATAAACTTAATTTTAAATAATAAAATGGATCAGAAGCAAACCAATGGGAGGGCATTTTCAGAAGCAAAAAGGCGGCTTGTATCCCCACTGAGAAATACAAACCGACACAATTTACAGCAAAATCAAAACCAACCAATTCACAAACAAACGTTAACGAATTCAACTTTAAAGCACATGCACAACCTTTGTAGATGTCAAAGACCAGTATCCAAACTTGACGTGACCCAATAAAATATATACATGAAATGATAAACCTGTGAAAGTTTAAGCTTAATCGGTCTTTGGAGTCATGAGAAAACAGTGAAAAACCCTGTTATATGTTTTCAGTAGTTTCAAACATGAGATTGTCGTGCGTGATAAACACTAATTGTTTTACTCATTTCCTAAATAAAGTATAGCATTTCAAACAAAACTAATACAAGGGGAGTTTTCCACCATGACCATACCTTGTAGTTGTGTGCAAATCTGTGAACATATATATTTAATCTTACGAGTGTTGTACACGGAAAATAATGAAGTACGGAAATAATGATAATGATAATAATAATAACAATAGTAAGGAAGTAATAATATATATTAACAGTGACATGAAGGAGTTTAATTCAAACAAATTTATGATGATGTCATTTTCAAAACTCTGAATGATGATTTTTGATTTAGTTTATGCATTGAAAACAATTCTTGCCGTTACTTGATGAAGACATAATTATTTACAATATTTGGGTAAGAACATATTTGACTTGAAACTACAAAACTGGTTTATACCTTTGACGTTCTTTCTCCCTCCGCTTCTCTCTGTGCTTCTCTTGTACCTTTTTCACTTTCTCCTTCTGCTTCATTTCCCTCTTCTGTTCTTTTTTCTCAGCCTTTTTAGCTTCAATGGCAAGTCGTCTTTCTTCGCCGGTGAGGGCGCTATCAACATCGGAGATGTCGTCGCTGTTGACACTGGAGACGCTGCTGCAAATGCTTACGTCACGACTGGTTGGAGTGCGGGCTCGCCTGCCGAGGACAAACAAAGTTGAACTTATTCTCCAAGTACATATTGCTATTTTGGTGGATAAGCAGTTTTGTGTTTAGTGGTATCAAAAAGAAGGGGAACAATGTTCGCATCTGCCGAAAAGAAAATAATATGTTCGCCTAATTTCTGAGGCTTAAATGAATTGACTATAATATATATATACAAGAAAATGCCAATAGACTTGTTGGACTTGTTTTAAATAAACTAACGTAAGCCTTGGTTACCTGGACCCTCTACTGTAAGGGGCAAACGCCACCGAGCCACTTTTCAGAGTCCACATAGCCTCAACGTACAATATATTAATTCGGAAGCCCGAGACTATAAACCAAGTGGTGAGGAGTGAACCTCGCACGTTGAAGGTAGGACGAGGAGTGGGCCTGATGAAGCCCACTCACTAGCTCTTTGTTAACGCGTTCTGCACCGATAGGTGCAGGAGAGTCTCCTAAATGCTAATAAGGGTCTTTATTAAAGAAGAAGGGAAGTGACCTATTCAATTTTGTTTTGTACTCATTTTCTCATAGATAGAGTCCTCATGTGAGTGGGGAAAAATTAAAGGTCTCTAACCTCACATTAAAATGGTGTAAATTCAATACCCTTCCAGTGCAAAAATGTGTAAACATCCAAAACATCTGATGACATCGATCATTCTGAGAAAAATGGACCTCAACATTTTGTACGGGGATGTTTTGGTTCAGTCCTGACTTTCAAGAAAATGTACTCAAAACAGCCTTAAATGTGACATTTTGACTGTCTAAAAGTTCCTCCTTGGAATGTAAAGATCCGTTAGTTGTTGAATTACAATGACGTCATGTTTCAAATTTTGCTCACAAAAAGTCAGTTATGAACCAAAACATCCCTGTACAAAAATGTAGAGACCCATTTTTCCTCAGAATGATGTCATCAGATGTTTTGGATGTTGACAAATTTTGCACTGGGAGGGTATCGAAAGCAATGGCAATTTACACCATTTAAATGTGAAGTTAGAAACTTGTAATTTTTTCCCCGCTCACATGAGGACTCTATAGATATATCTATTGGAAAATGAGTACATCACAAAATGTAATCGGTCTCTTCCCTTCCTCTTTAAAGTACACCTTGCCGCGTATTTGGGCAATTATCAAAGGAAAAGGAAGAAATCACTACAATATCCAATACCTTCTCTTTTCTCGCCTGTTTTTTCGCCTTCCTTCCTTTCTGCGTTCTTTATGCTCAAGCCTGATCTGATCCCTCTTAGCCTCCCTAACCTCCTTCCTCGTTTCCTCCTTAAGTTGTTGTTTAGCTGCCCTCTTTTCCAGCATCTTCTTTGCTTTCTTCTCAGCTTTGATGCGGATTCTCTCCTCCTCGTCTAAGTCGCTGTCAATGTCCGATAGGTCACTTGAGTGGACACTGCTTGGAGTGCTGGCATCACTCACCTCAGAGCTATCACTTAAAGACACCGACGAATCATCATAACTGAAAAGAAAAAACATAAAATAACGAAGTGATTGAAAGCACTGTTTGAAGAATTCTTTACCAGCAATGTCAATATTAAAATATACCGCACTCATAAATCATCGTAATTTTGGTGAAACACGCGTCACATTGCATACTTTATTTTGCCATGTTTTTGTTAAATAAATTAAATAATTGCTTGGGATGCTTCGCAGTTAACCCACGAAAATGATCATTGTGATCATACCAAACAAATATAGGACGCATTTTATTCATACAATATGGCAGAACATAATCACTCGTTGAATTCTGGACTGTTCCATTTCACTCGGCTTGGACTCGTGAAATGGAACAGTCCAGATTTCACCTCGTACTGTACTCATTCTGCATCCAATGTTGTATAACAATTTGTATTTGCAATGATCACAACCGATTTTGTAAGCAGAAACAGTATCTAACCCCATTTGATTAATAGACCCTTTTACCGATGACGTAACGGTTTGTTTCTGCATTGCGTCAGTGCTGTAACAGGGTACTGTATTTCCGACAGTTGTGCAGAGACACAATAGTTTACCATTCTCCGGCACAGTGGTAGACAAACTATGACGTCATCAGTACCACGGTCTAGATTTTTTAAATTATAATGTCACTCCAAGTAGTTTTCTTTTCAAGACAAAAATGAATGAAGAGTTCTGTTTGAGATAGTGTTTGGTACATCACCGAGGGAGGATCAAGTTGAATATCATTTGAATATTAATATAGCAATTTTTCGTTATTACTAACCTGTCGTTAGAACTTCCATCTGAATAGGAACCTGAAAAATAAAATATTTATTATGATGTAAGCTTTACAGCTCAATCTCAGTAATTGGAATGAAATCAAAAGTATGATAGGCTCAATATGTTGTGTTAATATCGCGACATTAGCGAGGTGGCACCTAAAACTATTCCAATGATTCAATCGTGATCGCTTATATCACCAATTCAGTAAGGCTTATATAAATTATTTTTCAAAGTTGTTCAATAATTTGACATATCGTGCATAAAATAAAACAGATTGAAGAATTTGAATAGACAAAACACAGCCACTCACTGATTTGTACCAAATATTGTTTGGCTAACTTACGTCTTTTGAACTAATGCTTCTAAGAATCTGGCATAAATGAAAACAAAATAAAAAATAAACATGCCTTTTGTCGCAATTTTCAATAATGATATTATAGATTATTAAGAAATTGTGGGCTTACTTGAATTATTTACATTGATTGACAGTGGCAAGCCGTATATTTAAAAAAACAAATCTGATAAACTGATGAAATATCACCACACAGTAGTTCCATTTCAAAGGATAAGGATTATCATTTGTGACACAAAATTGACAAATTTCCAGCTTTCTTTGATTTGTGAACGTACACTGTAGTGTATTAATAGTCTGCACTGTTTAAGCGTTACATACGCCAGTGTAAACCTGAGAAGAAGTCCACACAATGTAGGCAATGGAAACACTATGTGGACTTACACACGTCCACACAGTGTTTTTTTACAGTGTTGAAGAATATAATTGTTTTCTTCAGTGCACAGAACAAAGGAATGCTCATGAACACAGAGTGTATGCAACACAGAGCTGGGTGTGTAATGTATTGCGTAGAGGTTGGATTATTGAGTCAATGCATTGTTGGTCAATCTGCTATAATACCTTAACAAAATGCACTTTTGCACGGGAAGTTAGAAGTTAGTTGAATATTCATTATTTAAAACTTGGTGCAAGACGATGTTTGCATTATGATGGGTGGGTGTGTGTGTGTGTGTGTGTTACATTTATTTGTGCAAAATCTATGTTTGTGTGGTGTAACATTTTTTTTTTTACATGACGTGCTCATGGGTGCGCGGTACGTGCATCTCGTAACGAACAAACGGACTGACAGTATGGGGAACTATTGGACTCAAGTTTGATTAGTGACGAAAAAAGGTGAGTTTTACATTTGAATCGTTCTTTTCATGTGAAAGTGATGCCATCGCGATGGGCAGGCAAACACACGGTGCAGCATGCCGGTGCGACATTGCCTACCACTGCGGCCCGTCTTGCCAATAAACCGACTTCTGGATGGCCGGTTATACCGGTCTGATCCTCGCCTCGAGGAGTGGGTACCGACCGACGAGTCAGACAACTGGGAACCACGCCGTACACGGCGTCTTCGTCCGCCGCGTTCCCGGTCCCTGTCTCTCGGTTTCCCGCGAGTGCGTCGCCGATGCCGGACGAAGGAATCGAGATCTGAATCACTGTCGAAGAAGGTACCTTCACTGCCGGAACCACCACCCCGCGAGTGACGGCGCCCTCGACGTCGATGCCTTCCCCCGTGATGTTTCCTGCCGCCCTTCCTTTTCCCACCTCTCCTGTCATCGTCGGTGTCATAACTGTAGTCACTGTAGTCATCATTGGACGAATGGCGTCGTCGGTGTCTTCTTCGTCTACGTCCATGATTCCCATCGCCCTGGGCGGATATAACAGTAAGAAGTGCAGTTAAGAAGTAGGTTTTCTGCAAGGGACTCACTGCCACTTTAATGAAATGGAAATATTGAGCAGAGCTGTTTTATGAGTGTAAACGATGAAGCAATAGTCCATGAAACTAAATACTACTGACTAAATAGTCGTCCGTGTTCCTGTTTGATTTCCGGCAAGTCTAAAACCTGCTGTAGTCTCTCTGGTAGAGTTAAGCTCAAAATCGTCACTTGATTTTCATGAGGCAAAGGCAAAAACTTACATCCGAATCTGAATAACTGTCTGAATAACTGCCTGATCTCCTTCGCCTTCTCCTTCTCCTTCGACCGCCTTTACCGTCATCTTCACTATAATCTTCACTCCTTGACCCGTCACTATCACCACTATGACGTCGTCGATGATGATGACGACGCCGTCTTCGGTGACCGCCACCCTCCGAACCACTTTCGCTCTCGCCACTGTAGCGTCTGCGATGCCTACGCCCCCTACTGTGACCTTCTTCAGACCCACTGTAGTCGTCGTCACTGCTACGTCTCCGATGACGGCGCCCTCTGCGGTGACCTTCTTCAGACCCACTGTAGTCGTCGTCACTGTTACGTCTCCGATGACGGCGCCCTCTGCGGTGACGTCTTTTATCCCCATCTTCGCCGGAGTATAAACTGCCGTCCGTACTACCGCCGCTTCCGTCACGACGATGACGTCGGTGGCGTCTGCGTCTTCCCCCTTTCAAAGATTTCAAATTTGTGGGAAATATCACGTAGTTCCCCTGAGCTATTTTCCCGTTCACTATTTTGATAATTTTGATATCAACCGATATTGCATCGTAGCTGACATTTGTGTATGACAGTTGTGGGTTAATTCCCCACCCCCTTTGTTTTGGAAGGGGTGGGGATTTAAAACAACAAAAATCAACCCAACATCCAATTGCTGTATAACTAATCACAAATAACTTAGCGAATGTTTCCATAATTTAAATCAATACCTTGATTTAAATCATGCCGTGCTGCCAGTCATGCTGGCTTTAGTAGTACAGATATGCACGCAGTGTTTCTAGGTTACGTCTGCTTCTACAATAATTAGTATAACGATGGTGATGGCGATGTTATTTTGAATATTTTTTTTAAATAAGTACGGTGAGCAAGAATTTGATCGTGTGTTATGTTAATGGAATGATGTTCTATTACGTTAACTATGGATGTTATCTGAGGGATCAGTTCGGTTTTATACGATTGTTTTAAGCAAAGTGAGTAAACTTTTTTGTAGTCATCGGAGTGACTGCTTCACGCTTGGTTTTTAGTCAGAATTCTTTCAAATTCCTCGAGAGAAAAGGACTACAAGAGGTAAGATATTTTGTTCAGTTATGTCTTCAATCACTGTCTTCACACACTGTTTGCAAGGACGTAACCCAAGTAGAACAATACTTTTCGCTCAGGTTTTGATATCAAATTATGTAGTAATAATTTATGTATAAATTTACTTTTTGAAACCATTTTTTAAAGACACATAATGGTGTGTCCGAACTGCTCCTTCGATTTTCATGAAATGATGATATGTTATTGAAATGATAAGGTATTATTGTCTTAGTTTAACTAGCAATCTGACACGTTAGTGCAGGGTTACGATTCGGTAAAGTTAATACTGTACCTCCAACAAGCTTTCTATTCCAAATAATTGTTTTGTGGTACGACTATTTAGGGGAAAATAATGAAACGGCATAAACAAAGCTTCTTACTTGAGTCGTCACTATCCGAATAGTCAGATGATCCAGAGGAATGTCCACGGCGATGCCGTCGGTGGCGCCCTCCTTTCCTTCGTCGTACTTTTCCCCCTTCTCCATCACTTTCGTCGGTGTATGATGAGCTGTTGGATGGAGAGATTGGTGTAAAATGGTGTTGATATAAAATTGACATTAACATTTTCAATGGAAACACGTGTGTACACGCAATTTGTAAGGAGGAGACTAAATAATTAAAACAGCGATTCGGGAAATATGAATCAAGAAACGACAATTCAATTCAATTCAAATTTTCAATTCAATAAACATTTATTTCGGTATTGCCCTCACATGATATAATACATCATTGGTGTTTCATAAATATTAACAGTGGCAGTTATAAACAGTAGCCAAAATTATTAACAAGTCAGAAGGGCAAAACTTAGGAATGGGTGAAGCCTTGGCTTTTGTACCCTAACCTATTGACAAACTAACAACACAATAAGACTCACAAAGACAAGGGACTACAAGGACAGACGAACAATTGTAGGTGTATCAACAATACACCAAAAAGCAAGCCATCATTGAATTGACTCATACTATTAAAGTCATGAAATAGTTATAATGAATATGCATTGAGTAGTAATTGTTTTAGTTTTTTTGAAAATATAGGTAGAGTGATTGCAGATTTAACAGAACCATCCAAATTATTCCAGTATGTTACACCACGTTGAACAAGACTGATTTTATACATTGAGGTTCGGTTGCGAGAAACAAAAAGATTTTTCTTTGAAGTGCTTCAACAAAAGTAGTAGTGCCAGAATAACCTGTAGAGTAGGCTCTGGATTGTGTCGTGTAGCCGTGTTAAGCTTAAAAGGTATGGCCATTCTTTGTTAATGACTCCGAAAAAAACCCACAATTTCGTAATTTCTGTCAGAAAGCTTACTTGTTATAAAGATGGTAATGGTATTAAGCATCCTGCGAAATTAATTCGTCTAAAGTGCCCCAATATGTCGAATTGTATCCCAAAAGGTCGCCTGAAGGTTTCTGGAGATTCAAATTTCCGTGGTGTCCATTTGTGAATGCTAAGGTCAGATATGCAGTTGGTACCCGCTGTCAACTTGCTAAATTTTGATGGTTTCAACGTTCTTGATGAAAATAACGTGACAACTATTCCTGTTTTTTCATCAAGTACACACTGTATTCAGCCAAAACTTTCACAGGTGACTTTTATTGTATCTTTCTTGATATTAAAGTTGGCCTAAAAATCAGCATTATTGCGCTTACAAAAACCACTCTATGACCCTACCGTTAAGCAATATATAGAATAACTGAGCTTATATTCAAATACCTGTGACGTCCTCGATGTCTTCTTCCTCTTCGTTTAGACCTTGAGTCATCACTGCCAGACGAGTAGCTTCCCCTCCTGCCACCCTTCCTACGCCTCCCTCTCCCACCCCTGCTATCATAGCTATCGTCACTGTAGTCGTCACCGTGCCGTCCTCGATGTCGTCCCTTACGATGTCTACGGCGACGTGATCGGCTGTCATTGCTGTCTAATTCGGTACCAGAGTCACTGCCACTGCCACTGCCACGGCGACGACGACGTCTGTGTCGCTGACGCCTTTTCCCGTCTTCATCTGGTGAGTAAAAAACAGAATAATCTACTATGAAGTGTGTCAAAATAAGACATTTGCGAGTTTGATTTGAATCATGTCTGGTACAATGACTTGCTGAGTCACAAGTTACCACTTAAATTTCAGTTCCTCATCAGACTATAGATCTGTTGCTATGAGCAAGTTCGAGTGCGCACATTTAGTCGACCACTGACTATAGCAAACGTACATGCGCAGTGACGCTCAAACGAACGACACATTAGTCAACCCGCATCGGCATGGCCTTCCGCCTTTTCTCTATATATATAATAAGTGTCACTGGTTCCCTTCTACGCTTTACATGTGTTAGCATGAGACATGGCTATGGGACCACGGAAAAAACCATGGTCCTGCGGCTAGTTCCAAATGGTCGACCACAGTAGTCAACCAATGGTCGACCAGCGTGGGTTCGAGTCAACATAGACGACCTTTAGTTAACCATGGTGCGCACTCGAACTAATTGCTCTATGTCACATTGTTTGGATGGGGTAAGCTTTTGTATAGCAACCTCCAGATGAGCAAACCCTGGTACCATTGTGCCATACACATTCATTCACAATTGAATTGTGCATGGAATTTCGCCGTCTTTTATGTAACTATTTTATGCACAAGCTTGCCAAGATCAAGTGACATAGTAACTATCTCATTAGTCTGAAGATTTCCAATGTCACTTGTGACTATAAAGCAAGTCAAAGTACCAGACACTTTAAAAGTCTAACTCACAAATGGCTTATTGAATGTGTTAAAACTGTTTGGTGTTTCAGGAGTTGTCAGTAGTGGAAAGGTGAAATGTTACATGCCAAGTCCAGAAATATCGATTCGCTATCCACTTTATTTTAATGAGCTATTTACTCATAGTTGTTTAGAGACATGGTTTAAAAGTAGTCTTCCACTGACCAACATATAAACTTCCTGAAGAATCCTGACTTCGTCTTCTACGCCGTCTACGGACTGTCCGCTCTCGTCTGGTTCCACCTTCACTGACGTAAGACTCCACTGACTCCACCGAGGAATAGCGTCGGCGACCATGCCTCCGTCTGCGCCTGCGCCCTGCCTCATCCTCTTCAAGGATGCTGTGGCCCATGCCACTCTCAAAGCTATCACTGTCACTATAGTCACCACGGCGGCGCCCTCTGTTCCTAAGAGTTTGGAAAAAAAATAATCATTTGATAATTGTCACAATTTACTATCTTAAGTGTTTATTATTGTTATATTACGTGGTTAATCGTAACGGTGGTTGGATTATGTGGTTGAAATGTAAAATGCACACAAAAAAATAAAAATAAATTCTCCTCTAAATTACTTTGCAATGTCATTTGCAACATTCCTAGCATTATCTGTGGCCGAAGCCGTAGACGCCAATTCGGATATAGCCTCATACGGACAGTAAAGACAAGTAATCAACAATGTATTTAAAATTATTGTTGTATAGTTTACTTACCTCCTTGATCGGCCTCCTATACCACTCTCCATGCTCTCCTCATAAGCACTGTCGCCATGTTTTAGCCGGGATACTGGGGGAATATTAAATCACAAAAACCAAATCCAAATACTTCAGGAAGTATATTCAGTGAGTCAGTTTTGCCAAGCTTTTAAACCAAACTCTCGTCATTGCACTGTATAAACAACTTTGAGCCCGTGCAGATGTACTAAGACTACAACATTAAAGATGGTGGAATGGAAGCTTCAACAAAGAAGAAGATTATTTTGTAGAGTTACTCATGAATTTTTGTCGACCCGTTAAGCGGAGGACATTGTACTCCCAGTGTGTGAACTTAGATCTAGGTGAAATTCTTGATAAGTCGAACCATCCAGATCCCTTTTGGAAAAATCATTGGTTTCAACGGATATAGGAACGCAAACATACGTACACGAACAATTTATTACAAATAAAAGAACTTAGGATGCCAAACTCTGACAGTAAATAAAAAAAAACAAGCTCATCACGCCTCTTTAGATAAGACTATAGGAAGAAAAGATTGGGCGTGACACATCAACATTGGTGCTCTGCCCCTATTGTGTCTTCATTGTGTGCTTGGAATCTCAGAAATTCTTTAGAGGATTTTAGGGGGTGGGGTTAGTGTCTGTACAAGAGGAAAATAGTTTATTTTTTAAGTATCGGAACGTTGGCGGGGAGGGGTTCCCTCTGCCCCATGTTGGGCATGGCATCCTAGCAAGATGCACTCCAGATTACATGCGTGATTGGGCTCGGAATGGGGCAGAAGATGGAGTGATGTAAACAGTGAATACTTCTGCATATAAGCAGAGAACGCTTGATAATGAGGGGTAGGCAAATTGATAAAGAAACCATCTCCTCTGTAGACATACCTTTAACTAGTTCTCCCTTCTCATTCATGACATACTTCTGTTTAGAGCTGACCCAATCATCCAGCTCTTCATCATCAGCTAGACCTAGGATCTTCTTCGCAAATTTGCTGTCTTTTTTCATTTCTTCATATTCTTCTTCGGTAACAAACTGGTACCTACTCACTATCTTTCCATCGGCTCCTTTCACGTACATCTTTATTCTTCGCCTCGCTTGACCTAAATGGTGTTGCAATCAAAGTATTTCTAACCATTAATTACAGAACCAATGCCATGAGGAAAACAGGGATTGAGCTAAAATTGGGAAAAGAAACAAAACTAAACAAACACATTAATATTTGAAGGTCTGATACAAAACGAGAGATAATCATAACAAACACATTCATGCAAGTCTATATAATTAGATAATCTTCTGCTCAAATATATCCTAAAATGGATAACTATAATGCATCATCATCGTCAGATACTAAGTATTGGTGGAAGTTGACTTACATTTTGTTGTAGTTATTAGTCCATCAAAGATAAGATTTAACAGTAGATAATACATTTAAAGAAGAAAAGAGCATTGGCATCTTTATTCATCATTAGATAAACTAATAAGAAAACCAAATCATCTATTAGTATTGATGGAAGTTGGCATATTTTAGTTATGTTTTATTATTTGTCCGTCAAAGATAATATGTTTTACCCTTTGCTTTCAAAGCCAACTGTTCTTCTTGGTATCTCGTTCTCACCTCCTCAGCAACCTTACGATGTTCCTGAAAGTAACATCAACACAAAACAGGAAATGAGAGGACAATGAAAAAGGAGGCAAAACAAAATCAGAGGAACAAAACTCTCTTCTATGGTTGTAGGAAGTTAACAAAGCTGCTACCCTCCTTTACACGGGTCAGAATTGACTCGGAATCCTGGTCCCGTGGTGCCTATGACATGGCATCTGTGTCAAAATTACCCAGAATTTGGTCAAACTAACGAAGAATCCGAATTAAAATTCCCCCAAATCCGGGTCAGACTGACCAAGATATTGGTCAGGCCCCCTGGAAATCTGGGTAAATTTTGATCCGGGAGTTTTTTAGAGTGTATGGTTAACAAAAATTAAAAACATTTAGAAATGTTTCAACACATTACAGATGAGTTTCACACTTGACGTTTTCTGTATTTAGGCTCACGAGTTGAAACAACACACAAAACCACCTTGTTTTAATAAACAGACAGCTATGCTATCATTATTCTTGTCACATTTTGGATATGAGAGTATAACAGTGCTCACCTCCTCTATAATGTCTAACGTCTGTTTGATGTACCAGTAGCTGTGCCTAAAACCACCACCAACACGAAGATACTTGTGCTAGAACACATGAACAAAAGATAAACACAAAAATAAAGAACTTAACTGCTTATGAAATATTTCAAAACGGAGACGCTTTTCTATTGTTGTCATTATTATTATTTATTTGGCCACTGATACAAGAAAACAACATAATAAGGCCTACATCAGGCAGTCAAAATACGATAAAACTGTAAGGAATTTATCCTTTTAAAGCGCCCTCATGCAGTCAAACATTCGGTAAATTTCAATCTGATTTTCAATCAAACGTAATAATTACCATCGACAAGTTTTTAAATAACATTGAACTTTTTCAACGCTGCCGAGTGCCACAAACGGGTGTATTACCCAAAACCGATTAACAAGACAAGGTCATATAAACGACTTGCAGATAATAATATGATGACTGCAGGGGCCCTTCAGACTAGACAAATCGTTTTTCTTTTTTATTATTCAAATTAAATAAAGTCGATAAACCGGCACGGTTGCCTGATCACGGTGAAAAGCTCAAACTGTTGCGTCCATATCTAATTGGGTTACAATGTTTACTGGATGATGGTAGAGTCACTATAGCAACTGTAACTTAAAGGTGTGTTAAATCAATAGTTTTTATGAAGTTTAGTTTACCTCATTTTTCAACCTCTAGGTTTATGGGCCAAATAAATAAACAAATTGTACAACCAACCCGTTTGAAAATTTCATCGATAAACTTGTCATGTTCTCGAGAGAAAACAAAATTATAACAAGCAATAATATTAATTGTTATGTTTTTTTCTCCGAATAGGGCAGGTTGATTTCGGAGAAACAGAAGGAAACAAAAATTGAATGTAGATGGAAGGGTTTTCTCGCACATTCAGAGGAAAACATGTCTTATGCCTCTTGGTAGGCCTACTTTCTGGTATCAAGTTTATAACCACTGCAAGCACGTTTAAGATTAAAAAGGAAATGTGTTTTCGATTATTACAGTCATGTATTATACCTTTAACCCTATTGTAGGTGCAATTGTCCCTTCTTCTGCCTCATTGGCATCGAATTGAGTCAATTTTTAACGTCTTGGAGTAAATTGAGAAACACTGCAGGGGGTGAATTCGATGATTAAATTAACTTTATATAGGGTGCTTGATTCGATTATGGGTTGTCGTTACGTTATAGGGTGCTTGATTCGATTATGGGTTGTCGTTACGTTATTGGGTGCTTGATTCGATTATGGGTGCTTGATTCGATTATGGGTTGTCGTTACGTTATTGGGTGCTTGGTTCGATTATGGGTTGTCGTTACGTTATTGGGTGCTTGATTCGATTATGGGTTGTCGTTACGTTATTGGGTGCTTGATTCGATTATGGGTTGTCGTTACGTTATTGGGTGCTTGATTCGATTATGGGTTGTCGTTACGTTATAGGGTGCTTGATTCGATTATGGGTTGTCGTTACTTTATAGGGTGCTTGATTCGAGTATGGGTTGTCGTTACCAAGGAGCATGTGTAACTTACCCGTTCACACACTGCATGGTCAGTTTTGAGCTGACAGTGGAAACATTCTTCCGGACCAAGTGGCTGTTGGGTTTAAAGAAAAACATAATTAATATCACAATAATTCATTATACTCTTTGAGTCCATACTAATATTCATCAGACTTAAAAATGCACTTAGTTGTAATGATTGTAAATCAGTAGAGCTGGATTGATGCTATTTCGTTTCCATGAGTGTCATGTGTTCGTTAAAAAAGATTATTATACATACAGACGATTAAACTAATCCCATACTCAGCTACTGCTGTTTTTTAGAAATAGTACACATAAATAACATCAATAATTGTCTGTGTTATTATTCATGGTAAATATGATTTAATGTAACTAAGCATAATTTAACAACTCTTAGGGTTTATCAACCGACTGCAGTGCCCCTTAGGTATAGGGAGAACACACGCCACTGTTGCTGGGCACCGCACTCCCATGGGTAATGACGCATATTATGATGCTATTCTTTGAAGTGAATTCACTAAAAAGAATAGCAAACTATACATGTAGTAAATAATATTAAAATGATATTGGAAACCTGTTTTAACTGTTTGGGAACACCCTGAGTAAATTCTAAACAGATAACAGCAATAACAATTGTCGCAGTTTAGAAGTGATAGTTTTTGTAGGGGTAGAAGAAACACATGTAAAAGTGCTGCATGTTTTAGTGCTCGTGCATTATCACTATCCATGTTGGATCTATGCCAAGTTTGAAACCTATACGTAACATTATTAAGAAAGTTTAATCAACCAGTAAACATTATTATAAAAAGAAACAAAAACAAGAAAAGACAGACAGTGTTTGAAACTGTTCCAAGTTTTCAATTGCATTCCAATTCAGTTTCATCTAAACATAAACTCATCGTACCATGTCCGTTTAAAATTTAACAAAATGAGAACAATACAAAGACGAGGAAAACATAAGAGGGGAGGGGAGACAGATGGAGGGGGAGGGGAGACAGATGGAGGGGGAGGGGAGACAGATGGAGGGGGAGGGGAGACAGATGGAGGGGGAGGGGAGACAGATGGAGGGGGAGAAGAGAAAAGAAAGTAAAAGAAAGAAAGTGAACGTTTTGTTTTCATCATTTCTGTCTTTGTCCAACCTGTCTGTACGTTCTTGTTCCTGTTTACGTTCTGTTTGTCTGTCCATCAGGCATCTCACCACAAGACTCGGCTTATAGATAATGCCTCCATACTTATTTAATTTTCTGCCTTGTAAATAATGCTTCTTTGGTTACTTCTTTAAATCAATGTTTTGGCTATGCACTGTTTCGAAATTTCATGAAGTATGGAAATAAATGTTTGTTTGAATTGAAAAGGTTTGTTCCCAGAAAACAGCTTAACCCTGGTAGGACATTCGAACAAAGAAAACATGCGTGGGGAAGGTATCACCTAAGTACTGGCATCGTGTCTTTGAGTTCTTATTAGAGTCTCAAATGGCTTACCTTGAAGACCCTTCTGTCCCAAGACTTGGGTCTATCCTTTGGTGCTCTCCTTTCGAAAGGTGGGGCAGACACAAACGTGATGTAGCGAACTATTCTATCTTTTCTTGCACTCTAAAAGAAAACAAAAAGAACAAACAGTAAGGCATATATCGAGATTCAATGCAAGGCAACATTAGAAGGTTGAAGGTACATTTAAGGCTTTGCATGGTGGAAATTGAATGTTGTTTTTTACTTGCAGGTTTAAACCGTAATAGAAAGCTCCACTTGACAGCTAGAACGCAAACGTTACAACTCTGAAGTAAAACCTACCGGCTCTTTTTTAGAACCATCACCTCAGACTTCCCCAAAAAATATATCCGAAGTTTAAAATTGAGGTTGAAGGTTATTGCTGTATAGCACAATAGGTGTAATATTTCTTTCCCAGCCTTTTACCTCAGTGGACCCCGGTTCGAATCCCACCTCAGACATGAGGCCTTGCATGTTGTTTGATTGCATTGGCTTTTCCCGATGGGGTTTTCCTCCCACATCTAAAACTGAAAATTTCTTCTCGTTTTCTATTAATCATATTATTGGCGCTAATTGTGCTGTTGGATGTATAACAAATAACAAATGATTACCATAATTTCATTATTTTTGTTGTAATGGTTAATTTCTGAATTGCAAGAACCAATAACCAAAATATTCATCATTCAATGATCACGAACCTATACCAATGTTAACAAAAGTCTCAAAATGTATAGGACTTAAGCAAAACTGGGACAGGGAACAACACGTCAATGGCGGCCATTGTCAATGGCTCGAATACAAGCAGACGTAAATATTTGCCCAAAATGAGAACAGGGAACAAAAGCGTATCTGATAAAAGTGTCAAGTTCAGGAAACACATGGGCTTAGAATTCTTTGTGAGGGTCTAATTGATACTCTCTGGTTGCCTGCCATTGTCTGTACTGTTCAGCTTCAAATTTTTATGAGCGGGAAATTTCGAACCTGGTTGATCAACCTAGCAACTGTTAAAAGTCGGACTAAGTTCAGTAAACATCTTTCTTTTGTTCAATAAGTTGGCTATTGGATACTGTTTCAATGCTGTGTGCCCCTCTTTATCAAACGGGTCATCACGGTCAAGAATAGATATTGAATGTCTACTGTGAGGTTTTGTCGAGTAAATTTGTCTAAACAAAACTGGGCAAACCGTGCTGTTATACCTACGTGACTTTTGCGAACGCACGCTTCGTCGATTGAATAAGTTCATGAACTTGCCTAAATATGAATGTGGGCCAGGTGGCCCCAATGTACACACACTTATGGAAACTGAATTCTTTTTTGTTCAGATCTAGAGCTACCCAGCCCCTGCAGGGGCCATGGCTGCAGGGGTATAGTGACTGTTTGTTTTGTACTCATCACGTCACAACTAGCATACAAAGACAACTTGCCCTACATAAATGCCATTAAATTTCAAAGATAAATATCCTTTGGCTTAAGCGGGTGATGAGTCCGGCTACATGGACTGTTGTACTGTTGTTGGAAAATACATATATATTACCCATGTCTACAAATATTAACTTGCACTTAAAGTACTGCTGGAGGCTCCGATTCGCTTTTTCGTGAAGTATCCCAGAAAACTCACCAATTAGCATCTTCTGGTCATTGCATTTGATATATTATTTATTGTTTTTTGCAAACGGTGTACATATTTTTTTTAAATACGTCTGGCACTGTATGGAGCAACGCTTACTGGATCAAACCGTCCCAGAAACACTTTACAGACAGCAGCATAATTAGAACAACTCCGGAACCAAACTAATTTTTCCCCCCTTTTTATTTATTGTAGACTCATCTATAAAACTGCAGTTTTTGTTATGTTTCGCCTGTAAAAATAGAATCCATCTATTAGCAGGGCAAGTCTCGCTAGTATTCAAACATTTTGGGGTACACCTTGGGTCCCAAGTACAGTACATTGCTTAAACGCGTGAATGAAACAAACTCGGTTTAGTTTGAATCAACCGCTTCAAATAATATATGTTTTCTAGTTAGCCCAATTAGTTGGGTAGAGTTTTTTTTAGAATACTAGACTATTTCTCGATTTTTCCCCCTTTGAACCCCCCACCCCGATTTATGTGAAAGAGTGTCAACGTTTGCTTCATGTTTGGTTTTCTCTTGAGCAATTTGGCAGTTACGAACCGCTGGGGAAAAACCTAATGTAAACGTGAATGAGAGGATGATTTAGTATCATTTATTGAAAAAAAAAAATCTGACTTTACAGAATTATCATCGGACAAGAATATCAAAAGTGCACACTCTTAGAACTTCCGTGTCAGAAGTGACCTGGTTCCAGGTCATATGGGGCCTGACCCCTCACTGGGTCAGTGTGACCCGGAATCTGCGTCAACACGACCCAGAAATGGGTCATGCTGAAGCAGACTCAGAGCTTAAATCACAATTGTTAACCACTTTCTGGGTCAGGCCCCCTCGGCCCCTGAATTAGGAACACAGTGAGCCGGGAGTTTTTACAGTGCATGCAAACTGTTTTTAGTTCGAACATGGGCTCAATTTCATAAAGCCTGTCAGCACAAAAACTTGCTAAGCACAGAAAAACTTTGCTTAGCAAAAACAGGTTACCTGCCAACATTCCAAAAAGTTAACATTGTTGCGACTGGTGCCCCACTCATTTTTTGCTAAGCAAAGACATTTTCCAATCAGTATTTTCTGCTAAACAGCTTTATGAAATTGGGCCCCTGGTCTAGCTTGAACATGGTCTGGCTTACCATGATGGACGGGTGGATGGCTGGAAACCTCTGCACATCATTG
The DNA here is from genome assembly GCA_037783415.1 of Leptasterias polaris. Classification (NCBI taxonomy): domain Eukaryota; kingdom Metazoa; phylum Echinodermata; class Asteroidea; order Forcipulatida; family Asteriidae; genus Leptasterias; species Leptasterias polaris. The sequence goes on along the minus strand of JAZGTN010000049.1, from coordinate 4,107,446 downwards.
AACGATGTTCGGCATATTCCCTGCGCTATCATCTGAACAATTGTAGCCCGACTGGCTGCACCTTGTCGCAGTAGCACTAAAAATTAAAAAGAAACAAAAAGGGTGATCAGAATTATTTCGTTTCAAACTATTATTGCCACATTCAGACGAGCATGCCTTTATTTGTACTATAGGGGGTTGTTTAACGGTAAAACAGACAACCCGCCGTTTCCTAAAATCCACGAGATCTTCAGGAAAAAATCTCTAAACATAAAAACAAATTTTCAAGCTGATTTTCGGCAGTTACAACAATCATTTGCAAAACATACGGCATAAAATGTATCAATCTCTTCTTTTCGTCAGGCTGCTGCATTATAAACAGATAATAAATACAAAACATTGTTTGAACAAATAACAGTCATTGTTTGATTTGTGATTGTCCCAGTGTTATTACCTTCTATTTCGGGCAGTTCTGGAGCTTCGTACAGTCCTATGATGTGGTCCGTCATCGCGCAAGGTGCCTTGGGCGAGTCCGTCTTGTGCCTGGCATGATGGTGGCCCCGTTGTGGCTTGTTGCGGAGATTTAAGTGTACTTGGTCCCGTCGCCTGATGTGATGAGGTGGAAGTAGAGGGTGAGTTGAGACACGAGCATTCCCAGCTATCGGAAGGGATGATGTGGTATGGGCCGTCTTGGCTCGCTGAGGGCTAGTTTTCCCTAAAGGAGGGAATAAGGCACCCAAGTTGGGATCCATGTTTGATGTTCAGTGTCCATGCGGGTTCGTTAAACTGTTTGACGCCATCAGCAGCAGCTATAGGTCCCCTCACGTCTTTATTATGAAGCCAACCGAATAGCAACTGGACTTGAGTTTAATGCAAAACTGGTGAAATAATGCAGCAACCTCTCTGCTAATCACCAATTATTAGTATTTCCTCACAATTCTTCCATAATAGTGTTTAATTCTTCCATAATAGTGTTTAATTCCTTATAGAGTATGCAAACAATGTCTCGACTCTTCACCGATGTACATAATGTCGAGAGTTCATGCAATGTTAGTTTTGTTAGCGATGAAAAAAACCCACAAGTGCTTGGTTTCTAACATAGTACTGCGACTCATTAAGACGGGTGCATTCTTTCCATACTACTTTTTACAAGCGAGGTAAATCCATTGCGAAGACTGTTCCGGTCCCAAAGAGCCACCTGTTGACAAACCAGTGAAATATTTCTGCAATTCGAGTTTCTTCAATGCTGCTGGCTATTCAAGTTAACAGATCCATTCATGCTCAGTTTGCCGGTATGCCCTAAGTATGAACTTGCTTCCTTGTGGTGCGCTGTTGAAGTCCTCGCATGAGACGATGTGTGCACCTTGCCCGTGTAATTTGGTATACATTTCAGTCAATTGATACATTCAGTTATTTACCGTTTCATTAATCCGTCTGTTTACCAAATAACCAACCACCGTAATACTTGAATACGAAGGCCATCAACATTCGATCCGTTGGCGCATTGTGTGTGACTTAGAGTTGGTTTTGTTATGATGATACCTGCTCCGGTCGTTGCGTGGATTATGTTGGCGTTCGATCGGTGTCGTCTGGCCATGTGACATCAAAAGCCAAAAGGCATGGCCTCCCGGGGGGGGGGGGGGGGGGGGGGGTTACTGGCGGTGGATGATTAAAGAAGTTGTCTTTGCAAAGAATGAAATACAGATACTAAATTTTAGTGTATTGTTAATAAGGGACATTGTGAAAGCTCACCATAATTTTTGAAAGTATTGCCTGGAAAATTGTTTTCGTGCGAGTTAATAAATAATAGCAATTATAATAGCAGATTTGAATGATGCATTATTTGTTGGTTGTATCACCGCAGTAAGGATCATGTTTAAATTTTCATCAACATCGATTAACTCTTTAAAGTACTCGCAAAGATTTTTTTTTCCCCTGCCAAGAGTAATGACATTTATAATCATTCAATGCCGACGAGTGGGGCATACAGAACAAAACTTGTTTAAAAAAAAGTTGTATCAATCGAGCATTATAAAGCTCCTTTCACAATAGAAAAAACATTCACAAATCCAAGTGAACAAATAATTAGCCGCTGTAGCTAAACATCGCAAGATATTTATTTCGGCATAACTCATAAAGCTACTCATAATCAAATTAGTTCATTGGAGCGTGAATCATTTTCCTGCACTTATTTCACGTAACTTTACGTTCAATAACACTTAGTCTTTATACCTGCCAATCCAAGTCGAATAAAAGAATATATATTTAACAAATGTTTATTGCAACGGTTTGTAAAAACCAACCTGGAAAATCTAGAAATTCGAAGAAACAATCTGTATAGAAGTTCTACTCTGTCAATTTGAATTCCATCAAATGTGTAGAAATTGGCTACAAAAACGTTGAGCAATTTAAATGTCGAACTGAACGTTACCAACAAAGTGCAATCCAAAACACTGTCAGTATATAAAAAATAACTCTTTAATCTACTTGTAATTGTTCTTGTTTATTTTATGCTGTAATAACAATGGTCTTCCTTCTGGTTTTTCATGAGACCTGGTTTTCTCCAAATTTTAGATGATGTCTAAAATTGGTTCTTTATTTGTTTGGTGTATTTGAATTTTTGAATTGTTTATGTTACAATGTCAACAGATTTTGTTAAACTGCAATACTTGTTGTTCATCATGTCATTTTATAATTGAATTGAATTGAATCGAAAAGCCCGTCTTTAAAGTTTTCAAATAAAATGATTAATTAGTGAAGGTTTCAAGCCCCTGTAGATATCTTGAGTGGGTATGACATGAGTTCTTACAGCATGATGTAAACAACTAGCACATGAACAATTCAAGCGAATGATTAATTGCCATGAAGTGGCTACAGGAAGATGCGATATGATTTTGCTGTGTCCCTGATTGACACCCTATTTCCAAAGCACATCACCCCGGATTTCACCCATCGCCTTTTATCAATATTCGCAACAAAAGAGGCCACAATGGGAACAATCGAACCCAGACCGATCCAAGTCTACCATCGAGGGCTTTATGCGCACACGTGGGGCCCGCGGCGTCCCGTTGTTAAGGCGTTGCTAACGATAAAACGTGACGGGTCACACGCGATGGCTTGGGCTGGTGTTTTGTGCAGAAGAGCCCCAATGAACCTAGACTTGATTTCAAGTCTGAGATCGCGGTTATTTCTCTGCATCAGCCACACAAAATTCCCCCGCAGATTGGCTATCACGCGCTCTAACTCGCAATCTCAGACTTGACCCCCTTGTGTATACGGGATATTCATTTATTCACAACTGACATTTACATAACAACACTATGCCAGAGAGATGACCAATCAGGAGGCCACAAAACTCCTGTTGGTTGCGTCTATTCCCAATAGGTTATAATCACTTCAGCATTTTCTGTAAAATCGATCGAGTCATTGTTTTGTATTTTTATAGTGCTTTGTACGTATGCTATTTCTAATTTATACACAAAATAATACTAGATGTATTCTTAAAATATTTAAAAATAAACATGACAAATAACCTGATCCCTACTAGACGAAAACCTGTGTTCCCTTTATTTGAATGGAATCGTCTAATGATTTTCCCAACGTTTTTTATTTATTTTGAATTTAAAAACTAGAATCACTTTGGGTTTTTTATTTCCAAACTTCAAGTTGAATCACTGAGCAGAGGCAGATTAGTTACATGTGCATCAATGTTGTATTTCTGTACTATATCCCGTGGTATAAACGGTCATGTTTGAATGTGCATTTTATTGACGGCTTCTGAGATTCTGACCAATCAGAGTGTTCCGTCCACTTTTGGACTAATTCGCCGAAAAACAATGTTCCCAAGTCTGTGATCGTAGGTTAAAGACGGAGGTTAATCCACAAGAGGGCGCTATTTCAGGCAATAATGTATTGGCTATCAGGTAGACTAAAAACCACGAGCACAGACTTGGAACCAAGTCTACAATGAACCCAACATTTGGACCCAAAGTCATTTACGCTACAACTAGCTTGAGCTTCACCATATGAACCAAAACAAACAAAGATTTGGCCCAAAGTCGTTCATGCTGACGACTAGCTTGAAAGGGGGCGGGCTGCACACCACTGGTAATCATTTTCAAGGGATTTTGTTTTTAAGGGAAATTGTTTGGTATAATTACTCTTAAAATTAATGCCAATAAAAAACTTATTGGTTAGAAGTACAGCAGCTTTCTATAGTATAAAGCATTTTGAGAAACACTTCACTGCGAATAATGTGGTTATGTAAACAGATTTTTAAAAATTGAGCATTTTTGCTGTCAGAAACGTTTCTCAGATTGTGTATTCCTGTTCGGGATTATTTTTCCTGCGTGGACATAATTTTTATTTGCTCCGGATTTTCGGCAATATCTCAAAAATGCGAGGTTAGTTTTATTGTATAGGCTATATTTACATTTATATAGGATTGAAACAATCAAACGGCTACAAAAACTGTCCCTTTAAGTTGGCTGTAATGCTCAATACGTTACTATTATTACTGCCAGCTGCATGAATAATTTTATTTGTCAATGAAGCATGAAATTAAAAGTGCAACTTTTGCTGAGACGCATTTCTACGGAGTTCTGGAAGCGACTTGTCCAGATTCCAAGATCACCCATGCTAACGACATCATTTACCTCGCACATTAAATAGTTATACTAGGGAGATTTTCAGGTTCGAACACTACTATCACGAAAATGTCGCCAACCTGAGATAAATGTTCATAATGACAAGTCAAATCTTAAAGTAGATAAATACACACAATTCAAAATAATTAAAAATGCTGTGAAATAAGAGAGGGTGAAACACTCTAAAGAGAGTTGATTCAAAAGAGGGCGCTATCAGACGAAATTTCTTCACAATTCGCTTCAGGCCCTATGGGGGACAGAACCTCCGGGGGGCAGAGTATGATGTCTCGCAGGCAAAGCTGAGAGGAAACTGCAATATTGACGGGTGTAGGAGGAAAAAACTGTCAAACTAAGACAGATTTATGTGTGTACCTCCAATGTAAGGACACTGAAATCCGACGAGACACTCCTTGGAAACCAACGAGCTTGAAGGTTTGGACGTAGTTGACCTGTCAGAAAAAAGAGAGGAGGGGAAGGATTAGTAATAACAGATAAAAGGAGGCTCTTGGCTCTTCGACCGCCTTCAAATCCCATTTTAACAACCATTTACCGGGTCAGCCTGACCAGGATATGGGCCACCCCCCCCCCCCCCCCCCCCCATCCGGAATCCAGGTCAACTCTGACCCGTGAGTTTTTCTAGTAAAGGGGCCCAAGGCATAAAGAACTACAGACGGCAAGAAGACAATGACCAGCCAGCTTAAACACAAGAACATGACTATAACATCAGATAGTGAGCAGAAATACCAGAGATCTGCTCAGACTTCTATCAAGAGCTGTATAATTCAACAAAACCTGAAGAAACAACGAAAAGAACAGTTTAACTGTTGAAAAGAATTACCTTATACTAATGTAACGCAGAGAAGTATTGCGGTTTATAACTAAAGGGAGGGCACCTTTGGTAATCACTCCAACAACTAATGACCACAAAATTTACTTGGTAAAGAGCATAGACTTGTTGACAAGTCGTTAATGATGGTCGCGGTGAGTCGAGTCGCGCGAAGTGCTGTCGCGTAAAAGAATGCTCTCGCGAGATCACTGCTCTCGCGCGAAGTTGCTGGCTGCCTACTCACCAGTCGTGAGAGCAGTAATCTCGCACAGAGCAGCCCTCTCGCGGGATATTGCGAGAAAGCCGTTCCGCTATCACCGCGACAGACATTTAACGACTTGTCCACAAGTCTATAAAGAGCACTGATGAAGAGCTGTTGATATTATAGAAAATTGTTAGAAACGACCCCTTTGAAGTTATGTTGTTTGAGAGGAAAAGGTAATTTTTCACCAACGAAATTGAATCTGAGAAAGACTTTATAGACCTTATGCATATGACGTCATTTGAGTAGGGCGCCCTCACCTAGAGGTCAAAAGGAAGATGTTCATTGGCCAGTCCTGTGCGCCGCGCGTACAAATCAGCGCGTTTCCATTGTTTCATCATCAGTTTACCTCTAAGATGGCGGCTTGGTGACGTCAATGCATAAGGTCTATTCAGGCATGAAGCCTTTCTCAGGCATCTGAAAACAAACAATTTCTATGCAACGAGGGTGGTTTTTTCTTTCATTATTTTCTTGCAACTAATTCGATGACCAATTCAGCCAAATTTTTCACAGGTTTGTTATTTTATGCATTATGTTGGAATACAACAAGTGAGAATACTGGTCTTTTACCAAAAGTATACTCCATGCCTTTAACCTAAGTTTATCTGACTAAAGGAAACCTTGATGAGCGTGCGATCAGAGGGGAATGTATACTTCGAGTTCGACAGAAGTTGCACAAGTAGCAAGCATAAAAGTCAAAACTTATTGATATTAAATTATTGAAATTGACTATAAATCTAGCTGAAGATAATTCGAGAGGTAAGTCTCGGATGGAGCCACAAAGGCAAGACGACAAGTCGAATGAACAGGAATCCAAATAATATCATCGCAGGAAAATCTGGGAGATGTTTTAAAAGAAATTGGGGGTTGGGTAAGTCTTAATTAAGAAATGATGTGTTAATAATTTCTTTTAAAGGTAATTAAGTGACATAATTTCCCAAGAACAAGGCTTGGCTTGATGACATAGCTTAAAAATGTTATGTGGTCAGTGAATTTACTATTAGTCCATGAGCCAGGGGCTGACATTTTTTTATTTTTTATTTTTTTATTTTTTTTTTTATTTTTTTTTATTACACATCCAACAGCATTTTAGCGCCAATAACAGGATGAGATAGGAAGAGAGAAGACAAAGAAGGAAGTTTCAACCCAAGGGACTAATTCTAATACCACTTTTCTTCTTGCAAATAATCCACAATTTTTCATTAAACTATGGTAGTCTTTCCATAAAATTAATTTAATATATTTTTTGAAATATTTTCACCGCGAAATCTTAAACCTCTAAGTCTTAGCCTCTTCCGTTGTCATAAAACTAACTGACGTTTTTATATAATTTATAGTAACTTTTTTTAAGCCCGTGTATTTGCACGGTGGGAAATCAATGGTGGGAAATCATCCGTATGCACTACCAACAGAAAGGAGGACAACGAAAGGCCATTGCACCATCAGGAACACAATGAACCAAGAATAAACAAGGGGTCTGCATGGTCGACCGCATGTGTAAAGGTCGAGTAGTGCAACATCGACAACAGTGCATTCGTATTACTGTGGGTAGAGAATGGTAATTTTTCCGTAAGAACATACAATATTAATGCACTCAGCCTGTGAGTGGGTGTGAAGCGACATCTTTCCCTGAAAGTGTCGTCTTTTTTGAATGGAGCTCCATGATGAGTGGACTACCAACAGTCATTAAGGTGCTCATTGTAAAATTGAACGAAAATGGAATGCGGTTTTCGCCAAAGTGTATCTAACTGGGCGATTAAAGTCTTTAAAGGTATTATACAGGATTGGCAGAGCTGATAAAATAATCACAGACAGTGTTCATGTTTTGTGTAATCAACCACATACATGAAATAACAAACCTGTGAAAATTTGAGCTCAATTGGTCATCGAGGTCACGAGAAAATAGTGAAAAGAGACCTTATGTGTTTTCTGTTTTTCAAACATCGAGTTTATTATCGCGCGTGATAAAAACTATTGTTTTACTCATTTCTCAGAAAAGATAGCATTTTAGGCAGAAATATTTTAAGGAACCCTTTCTACCATTACTTACTTTAAATTATGTAAGTTATGTGTGAATCTGTGAACATTTGTGTTTTTCGATCTTACCAATAGTGTACAGGGCCTAGATGGTGGCCTTTGTGGATGGTTTGCTGTTTTATGCTCATTTTCAACATTGGCTGTGTGGATAGCATTGGTTAAGGGCCTTGCCTTGATGTTACCGACACTACAAGAACAATTTGACTCTTCGACTTGGTTAGTCGGCTGGGTGATTGCTATTATAGATGCCAGTGTACAGTTCTCAGGTAAATATGATATTAACGGTTTTGCTAGACTTCAAGTCAGTGGATCAGACGCTAACAATATTATAGTATCCCTTTGCTGTAGGCCCCCTATGTGTTTTGTTAACCATTGAATATAGACGGCAGATAGAAACTAAGTACATAGGCCCCTAAACAGTTACAATAATAAAACCATTCTGTAATTTTCAAATTGAATGAGTCACTGAGAAGAACTGGAAAAAAAAACAGAAGAGCAATATACAAAACCAATATTGTGAAATTTCTTTTATATTAGTCCTATACATTTGAAAATAATTATAAGCAGTTTGGAAAAGCCACTTAGTTATCACATATTCTGATTTAATGTTCACAGCTATATTTGCCTCTCCACTAAGAGAGAAGTTTGGAGTACGAGCAGTGGTCACGGTGAGTGGCGTGCTCATCGGTGGTTCCATGATAGCTTCGTCATTTGCAACCAGTTTGTCTCAGGTAGCGGTCATCCTCACAGTTTTTGCCGGTAAGAGTTGAAAGCGGTTGAGCATTATGAAATACTCACACAATGTTTTTTTTTTTACATTTTGGCTTGAACAAAAATAATTGCCTAGAGCAGGACTTGAACCTGCGATTTCTGGATTAACATCCAGCGCTCTAAAGCTATTTAGCCCTATGTTGGTTGTCTCCCTATTTTGACAATATTTGTTCGGGTGCCAGTCACAAGCCAATCAATCTGTAAAATGCCGTATACAATTTTGTTAGTATTAGCTAAAGACAACCACATAATATTAGGTGGCCATCCGCCGACCACCTTTGTTTTCGTTGAGATTTTTATTTCTTAAAAGTTGTTATGGGTTTTACTTTTTGCATCCTCTCTAGCTGGCCATTTTCAAGTCATGATAAACTAGGTCACCCCTTGTTAAAACTTTACACATCAAACAATGCGCCGCATTCACTCATCAAGCCAGGGTTTAAACTTAATTTTAATAAGCTGTTAACGACACCAACTGTGTTGTACTTTTCCCTTCCAACAGGGCCTGCAATTGGTCTTTCAAATATTGTGACTAGAGAGGCGATTGGTCGTTGCTTCGGTGAATCACGCTCAACGGCCTTCGGCGTGGCAGCACTCGGCAGTTCTCTTGCCTTCGTCACCTGTGTGCCCTTAACGCAATTCTTCTTGGATATCTACGGTTGGAGAGGAACCATGCTACTACTTGGAGGGATAATGTCTCATCTTGCTGTATGTGGAACTCTGGTGAAAGAACCCGCTACTACCGGAAGGAACAATGAATATCAATCAGTTTCTGTCGATGAAGAACGAAGTTGTACTGGTGATGACGGACCAAGTGCTACTAGTGATGAAGAACCAAGTGCTATTTGTGATGAAGAACCAAGTGCTATTTGTGATGAAGAACCAAGTGCTAGTATTTATGAACCAAGTACTACTATTGGGGATGAAGAACCAAGTGCTACTAGTAATGAAGAAACGGCATCAAACAGCCGTTGTTGCTCATATGTCAGCATTGTTGATGCATTCATCAGACAGACTTTCAAGCTTGGTTTACTCTCCTCACTACCCTTCTGGCTTATAATCTTCATGTTGAATATCTGGATGATGATGTACATAGCTTGGATCATATATTTTGTACCATACACTACCGTATCCAAAGGGTTTTCTCTGCGAGACGCATCCAGCTTCGTCGTAAGTTTTGGAATCGGTAGAATACTTGGCAGTATAAGCGCCGGTCCGTTGGTTCAAAACATTCACGTAATCAGCAACTCGGCCTGGTTGGGAATTGGACTGTTCATGATGTCCTTATACTATCTCATTGACCCGTGGTTATTGTCTTATTGGCCGGTTCTAGTGTCAACTTTCATATGTGGATATTTTGATTCAGTAGTAATGATACAATTCGACATTGAAATTATAGAGATATTTGGTGCCGATAAGATGGGGATCGTTTTGGGGTGGGCTGGACTTGTCGCTGGTGTTTCCAGGCTCCTCTCATTGTATTTTCCAGGTAAGTGAAAATACAGTTTGCAGAAAATACATTGCAAAACATATTATTTAAACACTATTCAAGTGAAAAAAGTCAACTGATCATTGGGGGGTGAGAATGGGTCAAACTTGAGGTCGTCTTGAGTTGGCGAGTGAAGCCTCGGAGGTTATTCTACTAGCTGTTCCCGCCAAAAAGGCACCCTCCTTTCCGAAGCCCCCTAAAGGGACAGCGAAAAGTATTTCGAAGGAACTGAAGAAATAGTCCAAAGGAACGAAATATACACCTTGTTCGTTCTCTCAAAATACCAATTCGAACGGAATAACATTGCATGGGAACGAAATCAACAATTTGAGGGGACGAAGGATTTAGAGGGAACAATATAATATTTTGAAAAAATGAAATAATAATTGAGGTGGTGAAATTATAATTAGCGTGAACAAAATGTTATGCCAAGGTAACAAAGTACTTGCGTTATTATTTGTTTGTATTACCTGTTCTCTATGTTTTCTTTAATTGTCCCCAAGGGTCAGCTCCGACGGGTAAAAAATAATCTTTATGTTTTCGTATTGTCAAAAGTATAGGGACCGTTTTGTCTGTTTATTCAGAAAAAATGTTTAACCAACGATTTTCTTACTTTATTTCCAAACCCAGGATTAATCTACGACATTCTCGGTAGCTATACCTTGGCCTTTACTCTAATTGGAGGTGTACACTGCCTCACCGTGGTGGCCCTACTCGTTCTAGTCTGCCTGCAAAGAAATCGTTCGGACAAACTCTGACTGTGAGAGGTGTCCTCTGTCATGTCACACTGTGGTAGCTCTGCTCTACTCGCTCTACTCTGCCTGCAAAGACGCCGTCCTGACAAACTCTGACTGTGAGAGGTGTCCTCTGTCATGCCACACTCTACTCGCTCTAGTCTGCATGCAAAGACGTCGTCCTGACAAACTCTGACTGTGAGAGGTGTCCTCTGTCATGCCACACTCTACTCGCTCTAGTCTGCATGCAAAGACGTCGTCCTGACAAACTCTGACTGTGAGAGGTGTCCTCTGTCATGTCAAACTGTGGTAGCTCTACTCTGCCTGCAAAGACGCCGTCCTGACAAACTCTGACTGTGAGAGGTGTCCTCTGTCATGTCACACTGTGGTAGCTTTGCTCTACTCGCTCTACTCTGCCTGCAAAGATGCCTTTCTGACAAACTCTGACTGTGAGAGGTGTCCTCTGTCATGTCACACTGTGGTAGCTCTACTCGCTCTCTGCATGCAAAGACTCTTACAGACTGTGAAGAGAGGTGCCACGCTCTTGTATTGGTGGTTGCTTTACCCTCTCTAGTCTGGTCGTAAAGACTTCGTTCATCCAGACTATGACGGAAGCAATCCCACTCCTTTAACAGTTTTGTTCTTATTATCTGAGATAATTAAATAAAATTGCTGTAAAGGAGGGACCCAAAAAACGTAATAACAATATTCTTAACCTTAAAGGCACTGGACACGTTTGGTAATTACTCAAAATATATATTAGGCTAGCATAAAAACTTACTTGGTAACGAGCAACGGAGAGCTGTTGATAGTATAAAACATTGTGAGAAACGACTCCCTCTGAAGTAACGTAGTTTTTGAGAAAGAGGTAATTTCTCACTAATATATTTGAATCTGAAAAAGACTTCAGGCCTGAAGCCCTTTTCAGGCATCTGAAAGCACACAAATTTGTGCAACAAGGGTGTTTTTTCTTTCATTATTTTCTTGCCACTTCGATGACCAATTGAGCCCAAATTTTCACAGGTTTGTTATTTAATATGCATATGTTGGGATACACCAAGTGAGAATACTGGTCTTTGACAATTACCAAACGTGTCCAGTGCCTTTAAATTAAGTGGCATTGTTTTAGAAGTACTACGTAAGATGTTATAATTCTATTGTACATCATCCATTTAAAATTACATTTACACTGCTTCCTATTTACACTTTACAATTGTATTTGCTTTGGGAAATAAAAGAAAGAACGATATAAACGTAGTGAACGCAAGTGCGCCCTCAATTTGACTTGGGCCTGATGCAAATTTCCGGTTAGCATATTTATTGTAAAAAAAACTTAAAGTTTGTGTCCGCGACTTCTGGACCGTTCTCATTTCTGTTTAACTTTCAGCAGGGAAAGAGCACCTTCAATTTTCTCTCTACCCTTTAGGCAGCATGGCTCTGGCCACGCTCCTCCTAATGTGTATTATCTGTGAGGGATAGTTTTATAGAATTTTCTGTCAGTATTGCTCAAGAACGGACTTATACAGAAAGAAAAGAAAGAAAAAAGAAAAATGAAAAAAGAACGCGGTGCAAACAAATACAAAAATCTAGAAATTAATAAATTTACAGTTTAACAATTTTTATCAGTCCCTTACGCACAAAGAAACCAGTGGATTGTAATTGCTTATTTAAGAAAATAATTCAAGTCACGCAAGTGTTGAAATAATATCAAAATAGCTAGCTACATGTCATTTTGGCACGTATACATCAATGCCAAGCTCCATGTATCCCCCCCCCCCTCGCAATTTCTCAACCGATGCAAACACCCCGAATCATGCGTTGTAACATGGCGTTGTGGAGTGAGGGAATCGGGGGGGGGGGGGGGGCAGGTGCTCTTGATTCCTTTATGCAACTCGCGTTCAAGTCCTAAACCCATTTATGACCCGTGTTGTTGCGTTTTTTGTAGAATATACATATGAGTCATCATTTCTGTCGCCGACTGACAAAAGTCTACGTTCATTCACAAGAATCGAAAAGAATTTGTCTTGCTATCAGCGCAGCGTCGTGTAATCAGATCGTTATTCAGATTTCAGCGTGGACGTAAAGAATAGAGCGCCGTGTTCTTGGCGATGTTGCCGGCGTGGCAGACTTGTCTGCGCTTGGGTCCCGTTCGCCGGAAAACGATATGTTTAAAGTGTCACTAGAGCGGTTTTTGCTGCGGTTCCCCTTTTAAATAAAACTGAAGAATGATACTTCATTATGACACATAAAAAAATCTAAAGAATTGGCCTTTTCGGTCATGCCAAAATAACCACTTTTACAGACCCTATTTTTTGCACTTCCACTCCGAATCGCGAAAATACCCCCGCGTAGAGTTTCTGCTGAGACCAACTGCATGACGTCACATGGTGGATAAGGTCTTGTGTCGTTATATACTTCACTGCACACTGCAGCCTGCTTTCCGAATTTTCTCCGACAAATTCCACCATTGCTAAAAGTGATAAATCTTAGGAAGATCATAGCATAACTGCTGAAGTCACTTATGACAGTAGCAACAATAGTGGCAGTAATTCTGCTCGTAGGTTTAGTGATTTCAGTCGTCAGAAGACGAAGTCAAAGACATGCAGGATGACAACGTAATCCGCGGTGCTGAACCCTACCGACTCGAGTCGGTCACGCGCCCCGGCCGCGGTGTGCCGATGCAGGGAAGACAACGCCGAACAGGCCAACGATCGTAATACACCGACCGGTGAGTTGTTTATCAACGATAAGGGAATCATTGTACATTTACACTACAGTCTGGTCTGAATTTAGTGAAGTTAAAATTTTGACTTCACTCCATTGGAAAAACAATTCTAGTTCTGACGTGTGTGAAACCAATTGCTTCGATAAAGTACGTGTGTGTGCCGCATGTATACACTTACGTTTTTGTACAAACATACATATGGATGTATGTATACATGTACATGAATCGTGTTTAGTGTTTGGTGTACAAATATACATATCGATGTACATGAATCGTGTTTAGTGTTTGGCCTAGACAGAACAGATACGAGTCAAGTTGTGCATTTATTTTTATGCAAGACTGTGTAATTGATTTGCCAACTAAATAAGACACTAAAATTGTGAAATAAAAAAAATGGAGCAACAAATATGTTTTGCTTTAATCTAGTGAAAAACATTTAAGCTAAATGAAAATATTAAATCTCTCTATTTCTTGGGCAGGATAATTGATATATAGTCCTGTCCCATAAAGTGATTGATAGAAAGTTTCTGGCTGGTATTTCCATCCTGCATTGTGCAAAATGGCAGAATCACCCTTGACTTTACCCAGGATTCCTATCAGAGTATGCACGCTTTGTCGTTAGGTCAACAGTAACTTTTGATAAATAAGTTGTGTACAATGGGGGGGGGGGGGGGGGGGGAGAAATACTTTCAAAGCAACTTAAGTGTGCATGGATGAATGTATGGATGAGTCATCCATATATCGGGTCATGCACCCCCCAACCAAAACACACATAAAGACTTTGAAGAAAACGGGAAACTAAACAATTTAAACTTATTAATAAAAATAGTACAAAAATACCACACACCCTGTACTTTCCCACTACACTGGAAGACAAATTTATTTATTTTGTTTTTTTCAGTTTGTTACCTCTATTAATTAGAGCCTGCGATCGGTTCGTTGTTAATTAAATGGAAACTTGCTCTTTGATAAAACACAACGGACAGCAGTATGTTTGATTCTTTCCAATCAGGGTAAAGTTATTATTGACTCAACCAAATCAATAAAACAACAATTACAACAGAAGTATTAGCAATGAGAATTCAGAAATTTCGTTCAATGGTAGTACAACGATTTCATTACAGATAACTTCAAGTGCAGATACTGAATATGTTCAATTCACTCTTATGTATGATAAGATAACAATATTTTATGTGAGGGGGTAATTCACACGCTCACAACAGGAGCAAACGCTCAAATCAGTAAAACGAAAAGAACATGTGGTAGTGAAAGAAAACTGATATACTCTGTAATCAAAACGTTGACTGAAAGCTCATCGGACAATCAGGAAATTCAATAACTGGAATTCAGTCAAAGGTTACAACAAATCTTGCAGTTCTTAAATGGTCATGGATAATACAATCAACAATGCAATAATAATAAGATGACCTTGATAACAAAAATATCAATTCAAAAGAATATCAATATAATGACATAAATCTTAGCTAGTTTGCGCTTCAACTGGACTTGGAAGAACGTAATCTTTCGACGAGACGGGTGAGCTCCGAGTCCTCAACAACGAACAACCAGTTCCAAGAAGAGGCAGACCAGAAAGGGGGTGAGAGCGGGACAAGGTGAAAAGTTGAACCGGGTCAACTTCCCAAGCGAGGCCTGTGGACTATGCGTCTGTATCACAGAGCACGAGGTAAAAAGGATGCAAAAGAGATTTAGGAACTATACTTAGGGAAGCAACACTGTTCCTAAAAGGCAGCTACGCAAAGTGCAAAAGCTCTTAGCACTTTCGAGAAATCCTCCTTGCATCGAGGCCGTTTTCGCTCTCTTAAAATGATCATTACTTATCAAGACTAAACTCAACTATGGTGCGACTTGTAAAAAATATAAGGAACATAATTTTATATAACATACTATAAAAGTGCAGTAACACTCGTTCAATGAATTTTGATAGCTTCCCTGAACTTAAATCACTAGAGAAACACTAGCATCGATAATAAATCGTCTGTGCGTAGAACACATAGTGGTCAACCTGGATCAAATGTCACAACTGTTTACGTGCTTAACAGCAAACAGGAGCAGACTAATCACAACACAGAAATTGAAAGCTAATAAGTCATTGCAAGGTTATCAACGTACAGAAATCATTGGGCCTGTAAAGACAATTGTGCCTGTCTTTATCCATTCTACTTTAAGGACCTAGGTCACGCAAAACACCCCAAGGACGCTATTTCAGGTAGACAACAACCACCAACTGACTGGTTGAAGTTGAAGGTATGGCGCTGTAGCCCGTACCCCCACCGTGCGTTGAAGAGGGGTACACACAGCGCCCATCATGTCTACTGACCAAGACGCAGGTTGGAGCTGGCTCATACTTCTCGGAGCCCATCTTGCTTTCTTCCTGTGGGAAGGTTTGTGTAAAGGCCTTGGCGTTATGGTTCCCACCCTGACGGAACAGTTTAATACCGAAACGTGGAAGGTGGGGTTGGCAATTGGACTGATGCTCGCTGGAAGGGGACTGTCAGGTAATGATAATAATCACATGGTTGGATGGTATTTCCTGGATCCGTGAACGTTTCAAGTGGTTTTGTGCCCGTTCTTATGGTTTTTTAGGCCATTCCACACGAGGCAATGTAGGCAACCAGACAATCTCCAATAAGAACATTCATTCACATTTGCAGTTTTCTCATTATTTCCTAGGGGATAGTAAGTTACATCGAAGATTGTCTTTTAGTGTGCTGCCGAAGTGTTCCTTTAGTGCAGGTGGTTGCCTCAAATTTTCTGGGAAAAAATTGCCGGGGCTGACTAAAACCCCACTGATTGCCAAAACCCATGTTGTTGACTTTCCCGTCTGAACTAATTAAGTTAATTGCGAGGATTAGGCATTTTAAAGTCGTGTACATTTTAATTATATATTTATATCATTTGTTTATTGCTATTAGTTTTATTTATTAGTATTTATATAGTTGTTTAATTGACCGAGACAAATCATACAAATGTTACAACGAAACAAGAAGAGCAGGAACATGAGAGAAAAAGTAATAATAAAAACAAGTCAACATGAAGTAGATAAATAAATACATGTAGGCCTAATAAAATGTAAAGTAGAACAAATAAATGAAGACAAATTTACACCAGTGTATAAAGAGGGCAACTATAGGGTAGTAAATGAGGTCGGATCACTCAGGAGGGGAACAAAGTAAAAAGAGGGGGAAAAGCCAATTAGGAAAAACAATGACAACTCATGCGGATCGGGGACAACAAAAGGCACTGAGCAAAGAATCACGCCTGCTTCTTAATACAGAATGCCAGTCATGACGCTGCAATACATCCTCATAAACATATAGTATGCATATTTATTATCAATATATCTCTGTTAATGAAACCAAGGATGCCTCATAACCGAACTTTATCACTGTAACACGCAAGCCAGAGGGAACCTGTAAACAACGGTCGGTGCATGCCTGGCTATGTGAACCAGTAACCCCTATACTCTTCCACGATAAGTGTTGTGGGTTCTATATGTGTACCACCAATCCTAGTACACGGGACCTGCGACTTAATCAATGTCCCTACCGAAGTACAAAACAGTTATGGTAAAATATCATTAACAAGGACACAATTAGCGCCACAAACGGGGCTCAAACCCATATATAGTCTGCTGATCAGAAGAGCTTGAGCCGTTACTCTTATTCTTAAACGACCCGGCCACGACATACTGTACCACCCAATTAAAATAAATTTCACAGACCATTGAATGGGATTTTTTTCATTGAATAGTTAGTATAAGCGATTTTGTGAACTTGTTCACGTCCAACAGCTTTACATTTCATGCCAACTAAAATTGACAATAGAGTGACCTTTGGGGGCTTTGGGGTCAGCTTTTCTAAAGGAGAGCAATATCAAAATCCATTGAATACTGCATCAACAATCCATATTACCGTCTGGACTCAGGCGGGTGGAGGTGGGTTGGCAATCTAAACAACAGTACCATGTCATACACCTTAGAGTCAGGGCCCAATTTCATAGAGCTACTTAAGCACAAAAGTAGCTATGCACAACTAAATTATGCTTAACAGAATAAGTTTACCAGCCAAATTACCAAGTCACGTCACAATTTGTGACTGGTATCCTACTTATTTCTGCTGAGCAAAATATTGTTGAGCAATATTCACTGCTTAAGCAGTAATCAATCCCTCCGTTTCATCCTTCTTCAGTTATTCTATCTTTAACTAGTTCCAGGACGTACGGCTCGCAACTACTAATTTACAAATAAATAATCAGGGGCCATACAAATAGTTACAGATTTTATCCGTTTAATGAATGCTATGAGGCAAATACTTCATCACTGGTCCAGATGAAAAAGATGTCGTCGATATAGCACCAATAGATCATTTTAGCCTCTGTTGTAAATTCAAAATGAAATTAAATCTTAGACCACGAGTTTTTGATGCTTTTCAATAAAACCGAACAGTGACTTTCAAAAAGGTAATTTTCATTCGACGGTATAGCTGCAAAAATATGGCAACCGTTTCCTCTGCATGCAGCCATATACTTGATCAACATAAATTTCTACAGAGTCCATGTAGATTTGCCGAAAAGACAGAGCATTCCAAAATGTTTAGTTTTCGTTAGACAGAACTAGGTCGCACAGCAGCATGGACCCCTCGGTAGTACACGGTAGTTCGCGGTCTTTGCCTGGCTAGTTGCCGGTATACACCGATCGCAAACAGACTCCAGCCAGCAAGGAGCCCTGGACAAGGTTTCTTGAAGAATTACAAGATTCGTTAACTCTGAAAATTAAACAGCTTTTTGCTTCATGCACGTGACTAATGGTAGCGCCAGACAGAATCAGCGCACAACGGGGCTATTTTAATACCAACCTCGGCTTTAGGCTCATCCAACTTCGGGCTTTGTTTGATCTTGGAAACACCGTACAAAATGTACACTGCTCCAAAATTGATGCCGGAACCCCAAGCCGGAGCTGGAGTGCAAGCCCGGATTTGGAAAAGACCCAGCCGTTATGAGTATGAGCATGGAGCTATGAGCCCCTTCAGCCTCGTTACAAGCTCGTTCTGGGGGAATATGGCGTGGCGAGATCATACACCACTGGGAACGAGGTTGACACAACTTCACAAAAATCTGAGATTAGCCATTGATATAAGGCATTTGTAATTTCATATAAATTTTACTGACTCGTACTTTTGGTACGAACACTTCTAATTCACCGCAACCACTTCTTTCCATCATTGACTAATTATACGTGGATGCACTAAAAAAAGTTTTATTGTAACGGTTGCAGGTTTGTTGCTCGGTCCGCTCGTGCAAAGGTGGAACCACCAGCAAATTGCTACAGCGTCTGGTCTTCTGGCTTCCCTGGGTGTAATTCTAGCCTGTATGTCAAACAACGTGGTGCAGTTTGGAGTTTGTTTAGTGTTGCTAACAGGTAATCGGGCAAGTATTTTCTTCAAACTGGTTAATTGCGACAAGACTGTCAAAACTGAAACTAACGGACTCTTTCTCGAGAAGAGGGCTGTACAAATTAAACAACACAAAATCTTTAAGGCAACAAAATTATCATCGAGTTTGCGAGATGTCATGCGCCAATGTTTTACAGTCTTTCATAAGCAGCAAATGATGAAACAACATTGCGAATTAAGGAATGTATATTTCTCTTTTATACCACTTGTGACAGGTACTGCCGCTGGTCTAATTTTGAACACGGCAGTGGTTCTTCTTGGAGTATATTTCGACCGCCTTTATGCCATGGCCAACGGCATTGCCTGTGCAGGCACGTCAGTTGGTATCCTGGTGTCAGCTCCAGCCACCCAGTTCCTTCTCGACGTCTACGGTTGGAGAGGTTGTCTTTTTTTAGTGGGCGGAGTTCTTCTTCATTTGGGTGTAGTTGGTGCCCTGTTTCGGCCCGGTTCATCAACTGGACTCCCGGACTCATGTCAGTACACACTGGTGGAGTCGGAAGAACGTTCCATGCAAAGTGTCCTCACATCCGGAGAATCATCCGGAAAATCCAAAGAAAGAATGCAAAGCTGTACCCAGCAAACCGTCGCCGGTCAGTTTGTATCAAAATTCATCAAAGCCACAGATGCAGATTTGTTTTACAACTTCTCTTTTGTAGTATTGATTATCTGCTTCTGCAACTTATGTGTTGTCATAGTTGTCTGGGTCGTGTTTACCGTCCCGCACGTACTTGTGAAGGGCTTGACTGCCTACCAGGCCTCCCTGGTTGCCGGTGCCGGGGCTGTTGGAATTTTAACGGGCCAGCTCGGTCATGGTCTCCTGGTCGATAAGAAGATCATTGGAGCCAGACCCATGGTGTATATTTCTCATGTCTTAATGGCTGTGGGGTTCATGTTGGATCCTCTGCTTAACGGACTGTGGCAGCTTGTTGCAGGGAATTTTGCTCTTGGTGTTGGGTTTGGTATTATATTGCCGCTGAGTTTCACGATGCTGCGGGTTTTAGTGGGACCATCCAAGATGAGTAATGCAGTGGGCTGGGCGGAAGCTGTAGGCGGTATCATGAGAATAGCTGCTACTTTTCTAACAGGTAGGCCAATTACCAACATTTTAACTATGATGCACATTGTGTAAAAATTATAAATGTTACCACCTATGTTTTCTCAAATACAAACCGTTAAGTTCTGGAGTAAACCCAGAAATTACACAAATGCAGCAAGGTTCCACTAGTTATTGGCTCCCCATAGTTAGCCTAACAAATTGATTCGGGGGTGTTATAACCTAGCACAGGCTACAGCACTCAGCGATACCTGGAAGCCTAGTGCTACAAAGAACATGGATCCACTTTATCAGAGGGTAAGATCTGGGTACAGTAGGCCTGTATAATCTGTACAAATTTGTGCACAAAGTATATGAGTGAAAATATTGTTCAGTCCTTCAAATAAATGGAGAGGCACGGGAAGGAGACTGGCCATCTGATTAAAAAGAACGAGCATTCCTTGAAATGTTGCAGCAAAATCGATACGATGACATCTAAAGTACAAAATGATCTTCCGCACTTGAATTGATTTTGGACCGGGATGGCCTAAAGGATCATCCCTGTCACAAAACCGGGCGGCTGCCGGTCAAGTGCACTGCTTCATCGCTCCCTTACTTGCATCTGAAGGTAGCTCAGACCCAAATGCAACCCAAACTTGTACCTAGATGTAGCCGAAACCTAAATGTAGCCCCACAACTTGCACCGAAATGTATAGCCGCGCTTTAAGGTAATCTTTTGAAATGCCGACCCTGATTTTCCTTAACTGTTTTTAAAGTAAAATGGTGTTTTCTTCTGGAAACTCCCCCCCCCCCCAAAAAAAACCCGCTGTAAAAGCTTTTATTCTTTTTTTTAGTCACAAACGTGAGCATCATTATAGGCAGTGTGCTCGCTAAGTGCACCTGCATTATTCATCTCATAATTCATGGTAATCCGTAAAATTATTACTTGGTGATACGATTTGCGTACTAATTAGGCTTATAAAGTAGTTTCATTTATTAAGGAAAGGTATACGTTTGGTAATCACTCTTAGAAATAATGGCGAGAACAACTTATTGGTTAGAAGTATACAGCAGCTTTTGATAGTATAGTATGAAACATTTTGAAAAACAATTCACTTCGAAGTAATGAGGTTATGTAAAAATATATCAGTTTTTATGCCCCCAAATTTGAATCAGAGAAACGTCTGATTACGTTTCTCAGATTGTGTATTCCTGTTAGGGATTATTCTTCCTGCGTGGACATTACAACACCGGTTTTTCGGCGATATCTAAAAAATTGCGACCACCTTTTGAAATGAAAGTTTCACAGTTTAGTTTTGTTGTATATAGCTACAACCAAACAGGATTTAAACAACCGAATGGTTCCAAAAACCAATTGTATGCTTCGCATTTAGAGGAATGGTTGAGTGAGGGTAATATTTCAATCAGTTTTTGGGACATTCATAAAGGTAAACATCAAATTATTATTAGTCGTCCACTTAAGAAATAAAATTACTATAGTGAGCAGGTTTATTGCCATCAATATGATACCTAGAAAAAGACGGTCACTACGACAAAATAAGAATACAAACGGTACGAGTGAGTGAGGTCTAGGACTTTAAAAATTGCAACATGAAATAATTCTGAGTGTACGTGCTTACCCCAAAAACCTAATTAAAATATCAACCTTAAAGGAAAATATATACTCTAAACCTAATTAGTACGTAAATCGTATAGTCATCAAGTTCTAATTCTACAGATTACCATAATTGTACAGATGAATAATGCAGGTGGCAGAGCGAGCACACTGCCGCCCAACTCCCCTACTCTATCTTCGATACGGAGGTAAACAGCCTCGTAAAAAGTGTTCGTGGTACTGGTAGCGGTGGTGGTATTGGTATTGGGAGGGGGGATCCGGTGTAAATCGTATAGTCATCAAGTTCTAATTCTACAGATTACCATAATTGTACAGATGAATAATGCAGGTGGCGGAGCGAGCACACTGCCGCCCAACTCCCCTACTCTATCTTCGATACGGAGGTAAACAGCCTCGTAAAAAGTGTTCGTGGTACTGGTAGCGGTGGTGGTATTGGGAGGGGGGGGGGGGTCCGGTGTAATACGACTAATTTTTGACTGAACATCCATCAGACTTTCTATGATAAATACCAACTAAGGTGGTCATGTTTGTGACTAAGAACAACCAAACAAAGAATGTAAGCTTTTGCAGCCTGTTTTCCCCAGAAGAAATGTCCACTCTACCTTCAAAACAATTTAAAGACAAAATATTAGGGTCGGCATTTCAAAAGATTGTCAATTGCTAAAGTTAAAAGCGCAGGCTATGCAACTATAGGTACAAGTTTGGAGCTACAATAAGGGCTCGGGCAAAATTTAGGGGCCGCACAACCGTCATTAAAAACAAGGACATGTGTTAATCCACTTATATTTGTAATCCACTATACAAAGCGCTTCATTATAAATTACAATGGTTTAGGAATAGTTAAAATGGATGATCTTAATTAATTCATACCAATTTTGTTTATTTGTATGCAGCTACTTGACGCGAGCTCAAATAGCCCACATACCAATGAGAATGATTGGCGCGCAAAGGATTCTGGGTGAAATCTGAGTCCACGCAAAACCGGCAACCATCTTGGTGGGCTGTTTTTGGAGCAATGCGGTACATGGCATATAGTTGCATGTAAACTACAGCATGGCGTCCACCTTGGCAGCTTGATTTATTGTTAACTGCACTCGGTTTCCCAAGATGCATGTTTTTAATATGACGATCGTGCATATATGGGCTAATGACGCCATTTTGAACCATAAAATGACCGCCCCCGAGAGAAATAAAAATGTAGCGCCATTATTAATGCACAGAGACATAATCCTGAGAGTTCCAGAGATTGTGCCAAAAACTGTTTAAAACCTTGCAGTGAGTGACGCTGGCAGGAGCGTATGTCACAAGTCAAGAAAAACATAACAGACCCACGTGGTAAATCCCAGTCATGCTATATTCCATGATATCCTCCCCTGTATCATAACACAGTCTAGAAGGGGTGTCAATCAACAGGGGTCGGTGACTTGGGTCAGAGGGGCTGAGGAAAAAAATCAAAAAAATCCTCCCATTGCGCCTGTGCATTGGTTTGTACACAAAGCAATGGCTGCCTGGTTAATGTCAATGACACCGAAGTCACGCGAATGGTCGCCAAAAGTCCTGGACCCATTGAGTTGATTGAAAACATCTGTTCCCCACCAACTAGCTGGGAGTCCTTTGATGTCTTGCCGTCATTTCTGCGGTTAGAAAATGGGAAATAAGCCTTTGCAAGCCCTCTTAAGTGATTTATTACGTGTGACAGTCACGACTGCCGATCAGCCGAATATATGTTCGGCTGAAACAGGTGCCTCCTTTGAGGGTTTATTAAGGCTACAAAAACCTATGAACTAATAATGTTCGATTTATTTTACAGGATGGCTCTATGACACCACAGGAAGCTACGACACGTCGTTTTTAGTGATTGGCTCATTACCTGTAGTTGTCATTGCTGCTTTTATAATAGAAGACGCCAGCATCATCTGTGCTGGTAAACGGATGGAAACTAACGATCCCGAATGAAACTGTCTATATATGCCGTACCTATTGGCGGCACGAAGGAATTATGATTACGATTCAATTAACAATCCTGCACTTTATATTCAAAGACTGAAACCAAGTTGAAGTTGATAAGAATGCCAGTTCTCTGAAACTGTCTCCCTGGCACTACTCTTTGTAAATCCTATACTTAGTGTGACAAACCTAGTTGGTTGCAACAACCCCATGGTACGTTGTCAGCACATGGTGGCAAGCTTTTTCCATGGGTTTAAAAGAGGTTTGTTTGCATTTTTCCCCAACGATTTTTGTTTTATCTAAGTGTATTGTTTACATGTCCAGGGTCCAATGTCAGGGTTCTGGCGGTTAGGTCGCTCTGTAAAGTACATGTTTCAATGGGCTATAACTAAGAGCAACATTCTGCAGTAAGCAGTGCCCTGAAACAGGGTCCAGGTATTGCTGGATTAATTTAAGCTCATTTGTTTGCTAAGTTTTATTATTTGATTTCATCTACCATTGACACTGACCCGTGTTGATTGACACCCCCCCCCCCCTATATATAGGACGTGTAGCATGGTTCAGCTCAGGACGTCAATGCGTAATGAGCTGACCACCAGTGTGTACGATGTAGTTGGTACGATGTGGTCAAGACAATGGAAATATCAAAATATGACAGCATGAGCTGACATTATGCAGCGGCCCTCACTGCAAAAAAAAACTTTTTGAACGGTTACCATTGGAATATTGAATTATCTATTTAGACCAGCTTGAGCATACCACTGATACCACTGTGTAGTAGGGCCATACCTTGGTAATGACCCCGACAAAATATTTGTAATTTTTATCGGAAAGCCTACTATACTTGCTATAGACTAATGGTAGTAAAGCATACTGAAATATTATTTCATATTAAATTTAAAGTGCCCCAGTTGACTGGAAATCATTAAAAGTATGCCGACAAATCTCAACACAATTGTGATGACTATCAACAAATGTTTCTGAAGTTAATAAAAGGGAAGCAAAAGCATATTGTCTTAGGTTATACTTGATTTCACTGACACTGTATCGGAACTGGGCTTTTTCATACATTGGGAGACCGGGGCGGGGGGGGGGGGGGGGGGGCCTATATAGGTCAGAACTGCCGTTGTCGCTGTGGCATTGAAGCCACACGTACACAACGGAGCAATTTCTGAACTGTAAAAGACGTAAATTAAGCGCTCCCGCTGTACAAAGAACAAAGCCCGCCAGGATTGGTCAAAAAACCTTTCAATCATTTTGTTGTCCCACTTTACTTGTTAATCTTTTCTGCCTTTTGAATACGTTGAGACCCCAAGGTAATAAACCAGTATTGAAAACTGCAATTTTCAGGACACGTACATTGAGTGAGTTTTACATGTAGACCTAGGCTACCCAAATCAAAAGATACAGAAAACTAAACTTCCTGAATATTTATATTATAAGGAAACTTGGTTTTAAGCACACATCAAAATTTTGCTTACTCTTTCTGGCCTTACGTAGGACACGACTGTTATCGAAATCAAAATTTAGGGTAAAGAAAAACACAACTGAAGGTGTTCAACACGTAGTCTCATTACTTTTATAGCGTCACCGATTTGCAAACCACCCACTGATTTAGGGGAGCAAAATGCTAACGTTTCTGTTTTGCCAGTAAGAAGATGTGACACCCCTTTATTTACACGCATTACCAACACATCTTCAATCTTCTACTTTTAAAAAATCTTGTCATTAAGCTGCTGTTAACTTTTCTGTTCCTTTATGAAATTTATCGCTTTTATTAGTGACAAGTGTTAATTTTAAAAAGGGACTCCAAGCGCGACATCAGTTTTGCATTGCACTCATTTTGCAATAAATATAGTGAGTCAAGTCTCTAACCTCACTTCAAACAGTGTAAAATGCCATAAGTGAGTTTGATACCATTTCAAAATTCAAATAGTATGTCAAATGACGTCACATTTCAAATACATGGGTCTGTAGGTTTGTTTTTACAAGAAATGTACCTGCTTAAAAGTACAGTAGGTCTACTGGCAATTATCAGGCAAAGAGTCGATTCGTTTCGACTGAATGCTGACTGATTATACAGTTTATATACCATCAACCAGTGACTGTGTTCCCTGGAGACATTTTTCCGTGCTACTTACCCATCAATCCATTGCCCATTACCCATAATAATAAAATGAACTCTGACAATCTACCAGCTTATTTTAACTTTTTTTAAATGCACTTAGTTTAATGCAATAAAGAACCGAAAAAATATATATTATAGCACGATAGCAAAATCAAGTTATTGCTGTACACGTCTACAAGTAAAACTATGTGCAATGACCAAATATTTACAATTCTATTCTCAGTCTACTAGCTCATTGTACACTGTTATAAACTAGGCCTACGACAAATTGGTTCAATGCTGATCGCAGTTATCAACATTTAAAGTATAGCGTTATAGAACATGAGTAAAAACTCAAATTTGTCAAATTTACAAACATATAAATCGGTTTGTTTTACAACGAATTAGTCCAGTATTTCATGGATGTTTCCCTTAATCGTTTAAAATACACAGAAAATATAGTTCTGATCTGTTGCGTCCAGTAAGTATTATAAACCGATGGCAATGTGTTTATACACACAGGGCAATCGTAATCACCAAAACGCACTTTTTTACATGTTCTTTTTTATTTGTTTATTTATTTATTTACTTATTTCATTACGCATCCAACAGCGCAATTAGCGCCAATAATTGAGGATGGTGATAAGAAAACAAAAGTTTCAGTTGTGATGTGGGTGGAAAACTCCAAAGGGGAAAAACAATCAAGTATACATGGACCGAAAACCCAAATCCACGGGTCTAATGTGGAATTTGACCCGGGGTCCACAGAGGTGAAAGGCATGGGAAAAAAACCACTTTCAGCCATAGAGCTCCCTTATAGTGATGGCCATAAATAGAAGAAAAATAATAATTTAATAAAAAGGTTCTATCAAGAATGCTTAGGTCCCCTAATTCTCGGTGGACACACACAAACAAGGCCACACATACACCCTAAATCACAAGGGTAATTACCACTTCTCTAGACATACAAGTTTGTTCTCCAAGTTGAACTTCTCACCTATCAAACAAACTAGCTCAAAAAGGAGCACAGCAGCAGAGCAAGGCTGAATATGTGCAGCTATAGTTCTAGCCTGGAAACGCTTGGTTTTCTTCCTTAGACACGCCAAACAAACAAACAAACAAAACAAACAAACAAACAAACAACCAACCAACCCAACAAACAAACACCACGAAAAGAAAGAAAAAACCCCATAAAACACAAGAGGGTAGAGATCGTGATCCATTCTTGCAGAGTAGTCCGAAAACGTTACATTAATAGAAAATAAAAGGTTTTGCTCACTTTAATAGGCATACACTGTTTAGAGCGATGGGTTTTGTCCACACTTTCAAAACGCACAACAAATGAGGTCACGGTGACGTCACACAGTCTGCAGTATCCCATACTAAAGTAAAACCAGTTTGATGATCGGACGTGTACTTTTTAGAGATATGGTGATCTCAAGATTGCCCATATTCGAGTCATTTTAACTAAGTCAGTTAATTAATTAATTAATTTTGTTAAGCGTATTACATTCAGCCACAACTTCGTGACCTAGGCTTTGATATGATACAGGATCTGATTCTTTTGTAGTAAGCTAAGTGAGACTTTTGTAGGCCGAAAATGTGGGTAGACATCAAAAAGGATTTTTAGCGAAAGAACAAAAATTACAAGAAAACCAAATACAAATTTTGACGAAAGCAATAGCTGTGCCGACTACTGTTTTGGGGAATAAACAAAAAATCCCACTTAACAAACAAACAAATAAACAGACGAATACAGAGCACCTTTAAGGCCCTATATACAAACAAAACGTCGTTGGTAACAATTATATCAAGAAATAGACACCGATTTAGCCAGCTTCAGAGAGGGTCCAGTCTCTCCACAATATTTACACTTGCTTGTCATTACTTTTCAAAAATTTGTACACGGTTTTAACATTTATTGTGTGATAATTTAATCTCTTGAAATTGCATATAGGTAAGTGAGAAAAGGGTCATGTTCAAGTTTAGGGTACTGTACAGCATTAGATTGTAAGAAAAAAACAGTTTGTACAAATTGTATATAAAAGTCTCAACATTATGCAAAAATGTTCTGCCTGAAGCTCGGTAATTTTTTTGAATATGGAAAGCACTTCCATGGTTGCCCATAGAGGGACATTTATGATGAAAACAAATTAGTGTTGTTCACTCGTTATTTTGTGCGCTCGAAATTATTGTGTGCTCACGAAATATTTTCTTGCACTAAAAAACTGATGTGAGAAGACAACACAACCATTCTTTCTGCATTAAACATGTTAAAAGAATGGTTGCACCATGATTAATATATTTTGAATTTTATTGGTCGAGAACCAATCACGTGGTGTGCTACAATACAAAGACGCTTGCTCCACAACAACCAGTAATTGCTGATAAAAATTGTATTCACCATTAAAAGTAAACATTGCAATCAGCTTCAATTATGTCCTGTGCCTGTCCGTTGTTTACAATGTGCTTGTATTCATGCATGACACTTCACAGGGGCAACGGAGACAATTGCCTCCGTTGCCCCTGGTCATTAACTTGGGTGTCCCTTGAAATGTTTCAATATAGAGGCACCCTTTACCAAGATGAACCCTTTCATCAGGCCTGTATTTGGTTCAAAGCAGCAATTTCACCAGTCATACCAACGCTGTCAATTACTTTCAATTTTAAATATAAATATTAATATATACAATACGAACAAGTGGTATACAATACGAACAAGTGGTATCCAATGCAGTAAAGAATGCAATGACTTTAAAAGCGGAGACAGAAAGGAACAACTTCAAATCTAAATAAAATAATGTGTATAATTTGCACTGAAAACGTCCAAATGTAAAAGAAAAACTAAAAAAAACAAAAACATGCTAAAATAAAACGACGTGTCCAAAAAGAAGGGATCACACATAGAATTTCAAGGAGGCAATTGATACTGCTATACTGCAGTCAGTAAGGACGTTACTATCTACTTTGAAAAAATGTAGTTTACTCCGAAATACATGTGTGTAGTATAATGAAATACTAGGCATATTCATAGACTATAGACCCATTGCATAGGCCGCCATCGCTGAGGTCAAACAATAACAGGCACGAGTGTAGGCCCTACGTGCTGCTCACGACTCTCAGCCAATGAGGTCTTCATTGGCCTCGGGTGTGATTTTTAATTTGGTTTTGTGACGTCACGTGCAAACAGTGCAGGGGGTCTGTTAATAAGAAGTATCTTGGTGTGTAGCACGTGTCTTCTAAAACAGTTGGAAACTTTGGGTGACGCTTCGTGGCAGTAAACTTACCAGGGCCATATTTCATAGAGCTGCTTAACGGCCGGGTTTCTATTTCATAGCGCTGCTAACTGTAAGCACACGAAAAGGCATGCTAACCTTCCGGTGCTTACTGCACGAAAATGAATGGCGTAACAATCCATTGTGAACGCGCAAGGTGGTCGCCTTATATTTTCTTGCTAACCTGTGAAATACGCTTTATGCTTAAGCAAATTCTACTGCTATAGTTAGTACGGAAATGTGCTTACCGCTAAGCAGCTCTATGAAATTGGGTAAATCCACTTCTCCCTGAAATGTCCATGTGCTAAAAACTACGCAAATAATGCCAGGCCGTGTCCGAGCGGTTACGGCGACATTGCCGCGTCATTATAGGACGTCTAACACCCTTCGCAACAATCATAGCCGTAGCTATAGCAGCCAATTTGCACACGTCTGCAAAGTCTCATATTATGGCTTTAAAGGCACTGGACACGTTTGGTAATTAATCAAAATATATATTAGCATAAAAGCTTACTTGGTAACGAGCAACGGAGAGCTGTTGATAATATAACACATTTTGAGAAACGACTCCCTCTGAAGTAACGTAGTTTTTGAGAAAGAGGTAATTTATCACTAAAATATTTGAATCTGAAAAAGACTTCAGGCCTGAAGCCTTTTTCAGGCATCTGAAAGCACATAACTTTGTGCAACAAGGGTGTTTTTTCTTTCATTATTTTCTTGCAACTTTGATGACCATTGAGCCCAAATTTTCACAGGCTTGTTATTTTATGCATATGTTGGGATACACCAAGTGAGAATACTGGTTTTTGACAATTACCAAACGTGTCCAGTGCCTTTAACACAATAAATCTTGCCCTCTTAAAAATATTTTCCTGTACATGGTGCAGTTACCAAGCCTCGTTACAATTTACAATGTAGAGGTAAATCTTGTCAATTGTTAATTTGTATTAATTTCTAGATCATACAAAAAAGAGCTGTCTGATGGTAATCCAAATATCAAAGAACTTAAAACAATCTGGTGGAAATCTGAAAGGTAAATAAATGTATACAAAGTCATCTGTTCTTAATATACATGTTTGCTAAACTTCACTTTCTGACACAATGACATCATGCATAAACAAAATCTACAACACTGCAAAGTGAAAACGGGGGACCAGCCAAAGAGCCATGTATTGTGCGGAAGTTGTGACCTGTTAATAAATTTATAAGGAGATAAACTGATAGTGCAATTAGTTTTCCTTGACTGTTAGATGCCACCTTAGCAGGTGTTCATCTCTGTGAGCCTGTCAAAAATGATGCTATGGAGAAACTCGACCGAACTAGAGAGCTGCTGGCTGCTGGGTTATTCTTTTCCTTCCCATGTCTCTCCAACACTGGCCGCAAACCCTTACAGGGAAAATTTTCTCAACTGTGGCTTGCACTTTCCCTCTCCTTTGATGCCAGTGCTCGGTTTTCAAATTCTCATTTTCCTGTCTTGGTCTCTCCAATTCGGTGGCCAGCAAATCCCCATTGAATAATTATCTCCAAGTGTGGCTTGCACTTTCCTTCTACTATGATGTCAGTGCTCTGTTTTCAAATTCTCATTTTACTCCCTCGGTCTCTCCAATTTGGCCAGCAAATCCCCATTGATTATTTCCAAGTGTGGCTTGCATTATCCCTCTGTATGGTTTGGCTTTCTTGATTTTCGTCTTGTTCCCTTAGTCCCTCCATAGCGAAGCCTCAGTAATGAAACAAGATTGACTTGCATTTTCCCTCTCTCATGGTGTCAGTAGTAGACTTTCTGGTTCTTGTTCTCTTTTTAAAGTCTCTTCAAAGCAAAAAATCACTGCTGTAACTCTCCTCAAACAGTGCTTGTATTTTCCCTCCCACAGTATAGTTAGCTAATACTGGTTCTAGTTCTCTTTCCTAAGTCTCTCCAATGCTATCAAGTGTGGCTTGCATTTCTCCTCTCCAATGGTTTCACTGGTGACTTTCCAGTTCTTGTTCTCTTTTCATAAATAGTCTCTCCAAAGCAAAGCCTCATTTATGAAACTATTCTCAAATATGGCTTGCATTTTCCATCTCCCATGGTTTTAGACTTTGGCTTTCTAGTTCTTGTTCTCTTCTCTTCGTATCTCCAAAGCAAAGCTTCAATGAGTTAACATTTCTTAAGTATGGCTTGCATTTCTCCTCTCGATGGTTTCAGTAGGTGGCTTTCTAGTTCTTGTTCTCTTCTCCCAGTGTCTCCAAAGCAAAGCCTCATTGATTGAACATTTCTCAAGTATGGCTTGCATTTTCCATCTCCAGTGGTGTCAGTATATTTGGTCTTCAGATTCTTGTTCTCTTCTCTAAGTCTCTCCAAAGTAAAGCCTCATTGAGGAAGCATTTCTCAAGTACATGTCTGGCTTGCATTTTCCTTCTCCCATGGTGTCGGCATTTGGCTTTCTGGTTCTTGTTTTTTTCCTTTCTTTTAGGCAAAGCCTCATTGCGCGAACATTTCTCAAGTGTGGCTTGCTTTTTCCTCCTCCAACGTTGTAAGCATTTTTATTTTTATTTTTTTAATTTCTTCTCTTTGTCTCTCCAAAGCAAACCCTTATTGACGGAACATTTCTCAAGTGTGGCTTGCATTTTCCCTCTTCCATGGTGTCAGTATTTTGCTTTTAGGTTCTTGTTTTCTTCTCTAAGTCTCTCCAGCTCGGCAAGCAAACCCTTATTGACGGAACATTTCTCAAGTGTGGCTTGCATTTTCCCTCTTCCATGGTGTCAGTATTTTGCTTTTAGGTTCTTGTTTTCTTCTCTAAGTCTCTCCAGCTCGGCAAGCAAACCCTCATTGATGGAATATTTTTCAAGTGTGGCTTGCATCTCAATCTGTGAATAAATACACACAACAAAATTAATGAAATGTGTCAAAAATTCCTCCTGGTTGGAAAACTTAAACAAAGTGGCTTTTGTTTACATCGAGTGAGGTGTATTCCATAAGTATTATGGCCCAATATCTAATTACATATATTACAATTAAAAAGACTGTGAAAAACAAAAAAGCTCATGGCCTGACTTTTCGACCCAAGCAGAGTCTTTGTCGAAGGCTTCGAAAAAGACTCTGGTATGGTTGAAACATCAGTCCATTAACTACTTGTTTGCATTTATACCACAGCTCCTTATATGGCTTGTAAGCAGTCTGTAACAACTAATTATATTTTCTCAATTAAAATTACTTTTAAAATATTCAAAATACAATCAAGTAAACGACCTAGGGCAAGACAATTTCATGAATGCACATGTATATTAGAGTACAATAAATTTATTTAAATGATGATTATAAAAAATAAAAAAATAAATGAACTATAATATTAGACAATAAGAAGAGGGAGAAACTTAAAAATGAAAACAAGCCCCAACCTTAGAATAAAAACACAAAGTACATTTGAAACAAATCGTGAATGCAAAACACTACATTACTTGTTTAAAAACAAAATCCTAAAATGCACAAATCAGTAAACAATCATTTAAAAACCAATGACACGCACAGCTGAGAGAAATACAGCTGACCTAAAATAAGGAAACAAGAATGTGAGCACACATGAACAATAATAATGACATTACTGTTATGGCGCATGGATATGATTGACCCAATCATTGGGTCATTTTTATAGTTCACTATTTGTATTTCATCACCCTACAAATATAAAGCACATTAAGCTAAACCAATCACAAGAACTACCTCTGTGGAACAAATGTCCCCATAGAGTTTTTTCTTGGTTCAACTAAGTCCCACAGGGCACAAGGGAATTCTTCAGAAAAGGGAATAATAGAACAATAGGAAGTCCCCACAACTGTGTGTGCACATGACTATTGCCCTCACAGGTACCCATTTACTCCAGGGTGAAGGGAAGCAATAATACCTGTCTTGCTCAAAGACACACGAGTCATGACTGGGACTCAAACCCACACCCTGATGGCTTTGCCACCAAGACTTGAGTCTTGAGTCATTCAACAAGAAATTATATTTGCATAAGTATACAACATCAATGAATTGCGGAGCATTCAAAACGAAATAATGATTGCATACAAGAAGAATTATTAACAAATTGGGGTACATTCATCAATAAATCACATTTGCATACACAAAGAAGGTCAACAAATTGCTGAGCATTCACACAGAAATCATGTTTGCATACAAGAAGAATATCAACAAATTGGGGTACATTCATCAATAAATCACATTTGCATACACAAAGAATATCAACAAATTGGGATACAATCATGAATAAATCACATCTGCATACATTAAGACTGTCAACAATAAGTCGCATTTGCATACTTGAAGAGTGTGAAATTGCTGAGCATTCAAAAAGATATGCACAAAAAGAATATCAACAATCATTGCATACATAAAGAATGTCAACATAATTGGTATATATTCAACAATAAATTCTATTTGCATACATAAAGAATACAAATATCACATTGCTTTACTCATGTAATACACTGATTTTCAAAGAGAACATGTTAAGCCAGAAACTTTATGAACCCTGGTTTATTTACCTGCTGTATTTGAAACTGCCTGACCATTTCCCGCTGCAAATGTAGAATTTCTCGATGGAAGGATTCCCTGTAAACAAAAAATATACTTTAAATGAGAGAACGCTGTTTTTATACAACTTTTTATTTCTTGGTTATCCTGGACAAGCCTTTCTGTAAAACACCATTTCTCAAGGGTGCCCAGCAATTACAAACATTCATTAATACCAAAAAAGAAAACTGTACCAGACAATACATGTTTAAAGATACTACAGATATAACAAATGTACAGACAGTGAGGCAAGGTTAATATAATCAACACACTACAGTAAATACCAAAAGGACAATTTAAAACAAAAAATTTAGACCAGCCAGGAGGGAAGAAAATATATATATTTTGTTAAACGCACCTTGAAGACAATCATACTAAGAATTAGGATCAAGAAGGGTCTGGGATAAAGAATATTACTCTAGGTTTTACCCTCAACTGGGCCCAATTTCATGGCTCTGCTAATACCGTAAGCAAAGAATTGGCGCTTACGCAAGCAGGGAATTCCGCGCTTACGTCAAGCATATTTCATGGGTTAGCATAGGTTTTTTGCTTGTGCACTTGCATAGTCCAAGTTGGGCCCAATTGCATGGCTCTGCTTACCACCAAATTCTGCGATTGCAATCACCATTCTCTTTCCGAGCAAGCGCCAAATTTCTGTGCTAGCTGTGTAAGCATTCTATGCTCACACAGCTAGCACAGAAATTTGGCGCTTGCTCGGAAGGCGGAGAATTGTGATTTCAAGCGCCGAATTCGGTGGTAAGCAGAGCCATGAAGTGGGCCCTGATGTGCCCCCCCCCCACCTCATACTACTTGGGAGTGATTTGAACCCAGGACCCTTGCATTCTAGTTTAGAGCACATGTCTTCACTGACAGCCCTCCGAGCATGACCAGTTGTTAATGAGAGGCCAGGACCCTTTTTCATGGTGCTCCTTGCCAAAGAATGATGCGCTTACAGTGCCCTAAGCGTGCGTATTTCTATGGGCTGTAGCAGGGCGTACATGTAAGTGCAGAATTCCAAGAAAAGATTGGGACCAGATGGAATCCTATAATTAGCAGCGGGGTGCCTTCAAGTGTCAACCTTTTCAGGTTCAGACTTTTTTCAAACTGCCTAAAGGAAAGTGAAAGATTAATTGAAAAAGATTACATCTATCCAAATCATTTAAGTTTCAAATTAGCGTGATAGAGTTAGTCATGATGAATAGGTAATCTCAGTAAAATCGGGCCTGGAATTACATGGAGGCCATGGCCTTTCTTGGCCTTGGTGCCCCTCCAAAAATTTCCAATATTAAGATTTTCCAGTGAAAGTGCCTCTCTGCAAAATAAAGATGAAATTCCAGGCCTGAAAAACCAGGTACTCCTTGGGTAATGGTAATTGGTTGATTTTACTTGTTTTTTGTTTGTTATTTTGTATTGTTTGTAAAGCGCATTGAGAGATCTCTCAGAACTGAAATGTGCTCTACAAGAACGTCTTATTATTATTGTTATTATTATTATTATTAATGGTTACACATCTTTTTGCAATAACTGTATTCCTGTAATGCTCATAATTTGATATGATCATCTCAAAGAATACTATGTGTACATTGGCAAGTATTAAAAAACAAATCATTAACAAAAATGGTGTCTGCAAGACATGCTGCTATTCTTTACTTTAAAAAAAGCCCCACACACACATAAAATAAAGACAAGCAAAGTGTACTAAAAAAGCTTTGAAAGTTAAAGACAACGTTTTCTTACTTGAAATCCTCAAGTGATTCATCAATCATGTTCTTGACGAACTGAACCTGAAACGGTTGTAAAACAGCACCTGCCCCGGTCACGTTATCGACGCCTCTGTAGTCAACCTGAAGGTCCCTTGGTGTTCCTGTAGCACTGACATGACCCCTTGATATCGCATCACCACTCTTCGTTCTGGAAGTGCTTTCTGAGGAACCTCCAAGGAGACCCCTACCTGGGGAAGCTGTTCTACGGCTCTGTGGGGTACCTGAAGTAAGATTGACATAAACTCTCAGCAGCAGTTAACATTTGTTTACAGTTTTCTTGTTTATGTAACATTTGTGGTAGCATGGCTTGATCAATGCATCAGCTTGAGTGGTCTACTTGAACTTGTCACACTCAATCCTGTGTATTGTTTCTACATTGCATCACGAGCAAAATCAAATGCATTCGTTTTGTCTCCAAACTAAAATCTATAAGTAAATCGACTTCACACGATTACAGCGGAAAAACTCCTAGAGAAGCAGTGACTTACCAAACGGCTTAGCATCTCTCTCAGTTACTCCTGTTGCCCTGGGAGACATGAGTGTCACTTTCGCTGGCTGAGGCATAACCTGCAACCTCACTGGCTCGTTGGGGCTCAAGGCAAGTTCTGTTCCACTTATGGGCGACACCACCCCCGGTAATAATGTGGTCTGGCTTGTAAGGGACTTACTACGTCCCCGCTCAGGGCTTGTCCTTGAATCAAGATTTAGTACTGGTTTGGTTATAGCTGGCCGACTGCTGGATGAGTTTGATCTGGGGCTCTAATAAGACAATCATAAAAGAAACAACAGAAAGTTGACACAAAATTTATAAAAGGAATGCACCTGTTTATAAACCTAACATGCATGGCCTCATCTGGCAAGGTCGCCTTCGGCTAGGGGTTAAAAGAAGGTCGCTCATTGGCTGATTCTGTGCACTGCGCATACATAGCTTTGTGTTTTCCATTGTTTCATCATCTTTTTTACCTGGTGACATCAAAGCATAAAGTCCATTGGAGGCTTAGTGAAAACTCAGTAAACTACATTAAATGGACTTATATGTCCATGTTTCCTACCTCTAAACAAAATAGAATTTCATAAACAATGGGGAACAAAATAACTTTTCTTATAACCAAAATAAAAACCCACCAATTTAGTACACAATTATTTGTATTTATACCACTATCATATATGAAAATTGTGTTGTGAGCTCGAAGCGTGCAATAATTATCAATATAGGACTCATACATTTTAAGGGCATCACAGCAGTATTTGATCCTGTGCACCAACTTCACAGGCAGCTACTTCTGCAGTACTCCCCATTGAAGGAGTCAACTCGTAAACATGTAGACACTGCATCACCTAAAATGCACACTACACTGTATAACACACGGGGACGTCGACTCCCAAAATGGCGCTAACAAGATTATTGTAGTAATGACTGCAGGTGGATTAGGTCAAAACATGGCAACATAAAGGATGACATGTGATACGCATTCCACCAATCAAATGACAAGGGTCTGTGTGTGCGAAATATCAAAGTAATTTTGTTATACTTACCGAAATTGCATTTGAGGATGACATGACAGCAATACCATTAAAGAGGTCCACATCATGAGGGAAACTCTTTGTGGCTGATTGGGGTAGACCTAGGGAAGACTGTGGCTCTAAATCTACTGAACCAATCGGATTTCTCCGTGAGGAAATGTTAGAGGTGTTCTCCGACAGTGGCGAGAAAAAATCTGGACAAATTTAAAAGA
The DNA here is from genome assembly GCA_037783415.1 of Leptasterias polaris. NCBI lineage: Eukaryota > Metazoa > Echinodermata > Asteroidea > Forcipulatida > Asteriidae > Leptasterias > Leptasterias polaris. The sequence continues at coordinate 4,070,460 of JAZGTN010000049.1, read as the reverse complement.
GAGAAGACTGATGGTTCAAAACACTTTAGAAGGCTTGTAACAAATTTACCATGTTAGCTACAGTTTGGCAGCAGCTTGTGACATATTTAGTCATTGGAGATCATCATTTCATAATAAACTAAGCATTGATTCTTTCATCTTTAGTTATCATTATATGTTTTACCCACCAATGTTTGATTATTTCGAATATCAATTTAAAAAATATATCAATTTCAGCACCTTTTCAAAACTTATTTCCAAGTCAAAAAGATAAAACAATTTACACCCCTTCATTTTGGTGAGACTTTTTCACTGTGTTGCATTCAGTCATGTCTCAATTCATCAGTGCTATTGACAAGGATTCTGCATAATTCTTAGTCTAAAGTTGTATCGGTTCAAGTCTGGTCCAAATTTCATACAGCTGCTAAAAGCAGAAAATATTGCTTAACAATTTTCTGCTAAGCAGAAAAAAGTAGGATACCAGTCACAAAATGTACTTGAGACATGGTAGTTTGGCTGGTAACCTTATTCTGGTAAGCATAATTTTGTTGTGATTAGCTACTTTTTCTGCTTAAGCAGCTCTATGAAATTGGGCCCTGGTCTTGGCCCTGGTGCCCCCTTAAAAACTTCCCACCGACTTTTAAGATTTTCCAATGAAAGTGCCCTTTGCAAAATGAAAATGGCCTTGCCCTCTCAAAGATTTCATTCGAGGCCTGTTGTTTAAAGGTATTATACAGCATTGGCAGAGCTGACAAAATAATCAGCTGACAGTGTTCATGTTTTGTGTAATCAACCACATACATGAAATAACAAACCTGTGAAAATTTGAGCTCAATTGGTCATCGAGGTCACGAGAAAATAGTGAAAAGAGACCTTATGTGTTTTCTGTTTTTCAAACATCGAGTTTATTATCGCGTGCGATAAAAACTATTGTTTTACTCATTTCTCAGAAACGATAGCATTTTAGGCAGAAATATTTTAAGGAACCCTTTCTACCATTACTTACTTTCAATCATGTAAGTTATGTGTGAATCTGTGAACATTTGTGTTTTTCGATCTTACCAATAGTGTACAGGGCCTTTAACTGCCAATTTCTCAAGGCCAGCTTTAAAGAAGGTAACATCAACAGAGTAACAATGCATGTAATTTGATGACTGATGTGAGGATCAGCAAAAGAAAAGAAGGAGCAGTGTGGTTTCTCCTTACACTTCTAGCCCCAGAGATTAGCCACCTTTGCAAGGACTGTAGTTATCTAAAAGAATCTAGCTTAACTAGATAGACAGCACATTAAAATGATATCTTCGAACAAACTTGAATCCTTGATTCTGTTTGGTCGATCCATAGCAAGAGTGTGATATTAACCTATATTGCAGGGCCCATATCAAACCCTGTTCTAACGTGCTGTTCTAACACTGCGTATTGTGCTACTTTAAGGTACAAGTCAAGCTAGCCCTGGCGGCCTTTCACTTCCGTTTTGTACTACAGTGACGTCCTGGAGATCAGGTACCATTTCTGGGGCGGAAAAATTTACAAAGATTCATAAGTCAAATCTTACCTGCAAGAAGCCACTAATTTCACAAGATTCACATTCCAGGGCGGCATACCTTTTGCTGCGGTGGATTTTGGACGTCATATATTCCTCATTAATCTGTCATTTTCGTGAAATAATGCAGCTCCCAACGTTTAAGAAAAATCAATTTTGTTCGTTTTTTCAGTGTCTGACGTGCGTACGCGTACATTCGCGTGTAAGATGCAGGATGCATGACGCGCATATCCTCACAGTGTTTGCCGTGCGTACGCGCTTATTCGCTTGTAAGACGCAGGGTGCATGACGCGCATATCGTGCGTTGTGTTTGCATGTTCTTACGCTGTGACCAAAAAGTGCGATTTGAATTTGTTGCATTTTGCAGTATGCGTAATCTGCACCCATGCAAACATACGCAAACGCCGGCGTCTTGGTTTTTCTTTATTAAAAGTTGGCAGAATTGTTAAGCGTTGGGAGCTGCATTATTTCACGAAAATGACGGATTAATGAGGAATATATGACGTCCAAAATCCACCGCAGCGAAAGGTATGCCGCCATGGAATGTGAATCTTGTGAAATTAGTGGCTTCTTGCAGGTAAGATTTGAGTTATGAAGCTGTGAAAATTGTCCGCCCCAGAAATGGTACCTAATAGTTAGGACTCTGTATCTGTGTACAGCACAGAGGAAGAGTCCTATATAGCTTGCTTGAAGATAATTTCCTTATCACATGCACGCTCATGGAATATGGACTAACATAGCACATCTGCATCCCATACCAACCAAGGTCAAAGGCCGAGTTGGATATGAGACAGTGAAGCGCTATATATTTTTGTATTCCACTTGGGCTGGTGGCTAATGTTATTACTATTATTATTATTATTACACTCTGCCAAACTGTCAAGTCACTCACAGGTGAGATATATATCAGGTTCAATGGCCCATACAATCGACATTGTAATTTACCACTATGCGTAAAACTTTAAAGGCACCTGGCAGTGGTATTTTGTCATTAATATATACATTTTTATGAGTGGAATGTGAATAAACAATTAACTAAGGTTACAAAAATTATAAAAAATAAAAAATAGGCCCCCCTTTACATGGCGCTGTTCGTGACGTCAATCGAGGCAGGAGAAAATGTGTAGTCTGGCCCCGTACATTACGTCTGGGTACCTGATCAGTATGATGCGTTTTCGTATTCGGACATCACCACCCAATGCAATCCTAGGACAGTGTACAGTCGACTAATACGAGATGCCGGTTTATACGAGGTTTTTCACCGGTCCCGAACTGTCCCATGCGCGTTTCTATGTCTTAAAAAACGGAAGATACGAGCACGGTCATAACGAGAACACGGATAATACGAGGTATTTTTTGTTCCTACTTTGCCAAACTATTTATCGGATCGGCGTGCCGCGGCGTGGCATACAGCTCAAGTCGATCCGAACACCAGAAACATTTCGCTGGTAACCTACGCTTCACTGCAACTTCCCTTGCACACTACTACCAACGAAAAAAATCCCCGGTATCGAAGCACGACGGCTCGAAGTGTTCGCTGCATAGCGCTGAAAACGACGTCGGACCGGACCACTTTGCCCTCGTTAGCCTGACTTTCGATGCCCGTAACTGCCTATATTTGGGATCTGCAGGAAAAAAATGCTGGCTGAGCCCATCTTTAGTCGTTTTGCTGCATCCAGCAGCAATACACCTGGTCGGCATTCCCGGAAAAATGCAAGTAAAATCCCCTTTTTGGATAACCAAACGAAACGTACAATCTCACTACTTGCACGTGTATATACAACGTAAATGCAGGCAAGTTCGAGGGGGGTTAATGTTCGATCGCGGCGTAGTCTTCCTCGATTGACGTCACAAAAAGGGATGGGCGGAGTCACCCCCAAACAACTTTATCTATTTTTTTACATATAAATCCTGACAAACAATTACTCAAAAAATTATTTTATTGTTAATAATTATACATATACTCTTATATTAAAAAAATAAATAAATCTATTTCCAGGACTTTAAAGGCTATTAAACTTGTATAGGTAGTCAATACTAAAAATACAAGGAGGCCTTACCTGGTAGACTATCCTTCTTTTGGCTGGCAGGAGTAATGTCTGCTTTGCCCATGGTGTTAGGTCGGCCGACATGGTTAACACCATCTGTAATTCTAGCACCTGCAACAAACAGATTGAAATTGTCATTGTTTTGGTAGTTGGTCAAACCTAACAAAAAGCAGAATTGGAATGAATGCACTCTTCTAAACACCAATGGTGTATTATTCCTCTATAATATGTTTCTTGAAAACTAGAGAATTGGAATGAACACATTCTTCCAAAAACCAATGAAGTATCATCCATTTCAAAATGTGTTGTGTAATGCATGTAAAAGAGCCAAAATATACTACTCGCAAAGTGAAGGTGTTTGCCTCGGTGTTTCTGGTAGTGGCTGCTGAATGTGCTGCAGCACCTTGCAAATTTAGGAGGAGCTACATTAATTGGGTCTCACAACTCAAGACTAAGCTCTGCGCTTTGATACGCCCCTTTGGGTGTGACAAAGCACTATATAAAGAACCCATTTTAATCAATTATCAAACTACATGTAGTGCCATAGTCATTGACGTGATTTGCAATGGTTCCGTACCTTCTCTGATCGGTGAGATGATATCCTGATTCTCAATGTTATCTCGTGGTGTTCCAAGCCTGTTGGAATCGTTACTAGCTTCCTCCAGTGATTTACCCGCACCAATAGATGGATCGGTGGAAGACTTGCTTATCTGTGGAATCGAAGGGGCAACATGAGCCACTCCGGTGCTAACCTCGGGGAGTTTACGCCCTGCTGGCACCGACTGCGCAGACTTAGCACCTTTACTATTTACACCGTTACTCTGCTGATGGAATGAGACAGGAAAACAAATAGGTAATTCAGTTGTCTTAATCTTCATCTTTCATTTTTATTTAGACTATGCTGCGTAAAGCCCACTTCATACCTCATGCGAATTGCAAAAAACAGGGAATTTCACTACGTTACATTTGGAAAGTAGCATGTACTTGCGTCACATAAGTCGCTTTGCATTCACTTTCACTTGAAGTATGAAGGCTTAAAAGCAATATTGGGTATTCCGTAACATGTTGTCCTTGTTACAATTATTAGGAATTTCATTAAATTTCATGAATCCATACTGGAATTTTGGAGTTCCAAGTAAAACTCAATATATAGAACTAAGCACAGTTTTGTTTACTTAAACAGCGCTGCTAAAAGGTCGGGTCTAGATTGGTTTTTGTCAACGTAATGCTGATTAATATGCCAAATTGTCAATAACGCTACAATATAAGTCACCTGGAGTTTCAGCTGAATAGAGTGTCTACCTATTGAGAAAACAGCAAGAAACTGTCATGGTATTTTCATCAAGAAGGTCGAACCTGTTCACGTTTAGCAAGGTTTAGTGGCAGTCACAAATGGACACCACGGAAATTTGAATCTCCAAAACTCAACTTGAGGTGAGTTTTGGAGATTCAAATTTCTCGACACACTTCGAGAATTTTTTTTCTCCAGGATGGTGTTGTTTTGAGAGACACAACCCCAATCTTACCCTTGCACTTGGTGCATGCTGGAACCGCACAGATTGCACCGACGACTTGTGCGCATTGAAGACATTCAAGGGGGTAGAGCCCATCCGCAAGTCAAAGATGTACACCTTGCCTCGTGTTGAGCCTACTGCCAGCGTGGCACCGTCATGCATGCAAGCGATTGAGGTCAGTGGTGACTCCACTGTCATACTTTTGATGATGCTTCAGGTCAGAAAAAAGACAGACAAAATACATCCATTTATTTTTGTATGAACTACATGACAAGCTTTACAAGCCAGTAGTCACTTCTGAAGGGTTAATTTGAGCAGTTTGATGTAAACTTATAACCAACTTGTTTTTATGACAGTTACTAGTACTATCAGTCTACATGTCATTTTACCATTTAAAAAAATGAAAAACATTTTATTTGATTTTATTGTTTACCAACAAAGCAATATGCTTAACAGAGAGGATCTAATTTAGAATTCAATTTGGTTATGAACTCATTTTCCTACAGATAGAGCCTTGGAAGCGGCAGCCAGGGGATCAACTTAAGGGGATGCGACTTTTTAATGTAAAAAATCAAGTCAAAGCCACAAGAGCAACTGACACGGCAAATTTTTAAATGCCACTTTCCAGCTTGTACAGTATTGTAAACTTGGGTGTAATCCCTGGCTACACGTTAGCTAACGGTTGCAAGGCTTCATGCTGGCACACCCGAACAAAGATATTGACAAAATAAGGAGACCGCCAATAGCTTAGTTGGTAGAGCGCCGGCACATTAAACCGGAGGTCGTTGGTTCAAATCCTGCTCTAGTCAATTAATCTTTGTTCAAACCCAAATAATTTTATATTATATTAATACTATGTCACACCTGTGTGGACAGACCCATGAATGTGCTTAAACTTAAAAACATCATGAACGGTCAAATTTCATAAAATCATGTTTTAATTTGGCTTATTCGACTACATGTAACATAAAAAGTTTGTTCTTGAGAGTGCAAAGAATGCTCCCCAGCAATTTAAGGAGAGCAGTTCATAGCTTTCCTTAAATTTCTTTAAAATGACTGTAAAATGATGTAACTTTAAGGTTTTTCCAAATCCTGAAGACAAAAATCTCAGGAATTTGAACCCATGACCTTCTGAGTAATCCCCAAGGGAGGCCACGGCCTTGATTACCCTTGGTCTTGGCCTTTGTGCCCCTTCAAAAGTATCAGACTTTCAACCCTTTCAGCCCCAAGTTCTTTTGACATAAACAACCGATGGTGCCCACATTGTTATTCACACAAAACAGGAAGCTTGTGTTCAAAGTTTGATTTTACAAACTCTATTATTACCTTGAAGGTTTTATTTTAGAGCACATTAAATAAAAAAATGGTATAACTTTTTGAATTTCCTTTCATATAATTCAAAAATCATTGAAATCAGCCAATAAATGTCCAAGTTCTAGGTGTTTGTTTCCCCAGTGTGTTCTGTAAGCCCAAACACTTTTTTGCACACAACCATATGGCGCTCCGTAGGGTTTTTATGCATTTCGGATCTTTCCACTCCAATTTGAAGTGAATGCATAATAGCAACCCTATTTTATTTTACCATCATTGGAAAGATCCGATATTTCCCTTTCCAATGGTAGTAAGCTTGGGTATGGAGGGTGAGCATGGACAAAACTACAGCTTTTTAACAAATGACCTTTGTACTCAGGCTTGAGTGCTTTTTTGTGTCTTATCTTGGGCGACTTTAGTCGCTATTGGGACTGAAGCAGGGTATAGTGCACAGTCGACTATAGACGCCCTTGGGGCTGAAAGGGTTAATAACTTTCGATGAAAGAACCCTTTGCAAAATGAAAATGGCCTTGCCCTCTCAGAAATGAAATTCCAGGCCTGACACTAACCTCTTGCCAAGTACGTCGTAGCAGACTATTCTCTTGTCCAGACCTGTGCTCATCAACAGCATATCGTTTACCGGTGAGAACGCCAGCCCTGTGGCTGGTGCCCTGTGTGCATCCCGGAATGATGCGATAGGCTTACGGGAGTTGGTGTCCCACATGGTGAGGCCACCATCATCTGATACAGAAGCCAGCATGGATTTCTTGAGGAGAGAGTACTCCAGAGACCGGACACTCTGAAGAGAAATCAGGGAGGAACACGTTAAAATTGGCTCTTTAGTTAGTACCAACTGGGCTTCAACTAAAAAGAGGAAAAATCCACAAGACAACAAATCTTGAAGCTCAGAAATGTCATTGGACCAAAACAAACAATACACAAGGGAAACTGTCTGGGTAAATTTTTTATAATTTGGGGTTCAACAACAAATAAATGTTGACATGAGGGGAACTTGAACCTGAGACCTCCGGATTAACATGCCGGTGCTCATTGACTAGAGTGAGACTTAAACATGCGGGCACGTTAATCCGGAGTAAGTTAGAGCATACACCCTCCACCCCTTATTGGTAAAATATACCAGCACATTACACGATAGCCTAGAAATGCAAGTTACAAACACCTTCACATAAGACTACACATGTCTGCGCATGCAATCATGGAACTGTCATATGCAGGGATGTGATAGGCTGTTGAAAAAAAAACGTGAACTCTGAGCGCAAAGCGCGAAAGCATGCGAGCTCGAAAACTTGCGAGCAAGCTATTAGCCAGCGATACGTCGGGGCGTCTTTTGGACGCCCTATTTTATTTTTGGACGCCCCGAAAAACTGTCGGACGCCCTTGAAGACGCCCTGTTTTTTGTACATAATAAAAAAAAATTACATCCGAATACCTGAAATTGTAAGCAAAACGAACGCAAATCCAAAACTATTACTACCTGCCAGCTGCAGTGAAGGTAATTTTATGCAAGATACAACCAATTTATCTTAAATATACTGATCGCCCATTCATTGTTTACCGACAAAGGGATCAAATTTAACATCAGACAGTGCCCCCGACTAGTGGGAAGGCTTGAACAACCGCAAAGGCTTTAGAAACTATAGCGGTGAAACGCCACGCAGTAGACAAGTTTACAAAGTACATGTACATGTACATGTATGTCGACGTAAAAAGCGTTGTGTATGTACATGTACATGTCATGTACCTACCAGGGTTGTGTGTGATAGATCGGCAGCACTCGAGACACACGTGTTGTAGACTTGATTTCAAGTCTGAGATAAGGGTTATTTTTCTGCATCAGCCACACAAAATCCCCCCGCAGATTGGCTATCACACGCTCTAACTCGTAGGTTAAAGACGGAGGTTAATCCACAAGAGGGCGCTATTTCAGGCAATGCAGGTAGACTAAAAACCAGGAGCACAGACTTGGAACCAAGTCTAGGCACGTCATTCCCGCTCTTTTCTGGCTGCCGGCAACCTTTCAGCATATTAATGTATGCAGAACATCGCACATGCGCAGTGTATGAGTCAAAATGTAATGTGTGAACCTCTCACCATGAGTATGGGTAATGCAGGTTTAATAAAGAATGCTCACTGCACACCGTAATATTGAAGGACAGTACTTCTTAAATGCTCACCTCCCTCACTATCAAACTATCCCTCGTAGTGGTACACTGTAAATGTACATGTACATGATGTACATGTACATTGAAATTTTAACGATTGTTTCGTATATAATTTGCGGGCTATAGAAATAGAATACCGCAACTCGACTCTTGTACGGGGGAAATCAATATGAAAAAGTCGTGACCCCGCCCAAACTTTAAAAATAATAATAACACTGCGCGAAATACTACGATTCTTAGGGCTGTACGGTGCTGATTTCTTTTTTTTAAACCCTTTAATCGGCCCAGACCCAAAGCATACGTGGAGTACACAGTAAATGCAATAATAGTTCTGTGGTACATGCTTGCTGAAAATTTACCCCAACAATTTGGACGCCCTGTTTTTCAATCCAGTCAAATTTGGACACCCTATTTTCAAATCCTGGCTAAAAGCTTGCTTGCGAGCATGAAGCCCAATAATAACATTTATCTCTGGTTTTTAAAGCCCTACTCTGCAATCTGGGGCGTTATATATGGTTTTGTTTTTATTTATTAATGAATTCTATCTTTCAAAAAAAAAAAAAGAGATGGGGGGCAAAAAAAACCGGTTTCTTTTTTATGGAGGGCAAAAAAAACGGAATTCCTGTTAAAAACAGAGAAATCACATCCCTGCATATGGGTGTATTACACATCACACGTGCGAACATCGCCCCAGCTACAATGTGTACATTCATGACATTATACACCAAACAGATAGCCCCAACACGTAAATGTCAATTGTTTTTTACCGAGCTCAATGATGAAACACTAGAGAAGTATGAGGTATAGTAAGGTATTCTGTGCAATATGAAATGTTTTACAAAATACTAATGTTATAGTGATTGTGCCACAGTGCCTAAATCATTACAGCAATGACTCTATGTAAATAATTATGTCTTGTAATTCCAAACATAGCTGTAATTCTTTATTTTGGGGGGGGGGGGGGGGTGGACAGGTCACAGGTGGGATGTTTTATTTATTTTATTTTTGTATGTTTTTTTATTTTTTTATTACTGATCATCCCATTTTAAAGGAATTTATCATTTTGTGTGTGTATTTAAATGCGTATTTGTAATATTTTGATTGCTCTTTGTGTATACATAAAAATACATTTATATTTCAATTTATTGTTGTTCTCTTTAGGACCAGCTGGAGAGGAGAGCCTCTAGACAGGAACTTTTAGGCAATCCTCCAGGTGGTTCTCCTTCCTCTGTATTTTAATTGCTCCTTGCTGTATCTTTTAATGTTTTTACCAATGTGCATTTAATTATTGTACTTTTTACCTGCCCGAGAAATGAAATAAATACAAATAAAATAAAATAAAATAAAATAGCTCCAAATACCTTGTAGACAAAATAACAAACGCTTTGAGATGCCTATGGGTGTGCTATATAAGAAAAGCATATTATTAAGTTCTAAGCAGAGAAGTAATTTACCTGGACTTTGGGGGCGATGAGGGCGCTGCTGGCCTGACCGGAGACGACATTATGAAGTAAGATTTCTCCACTTGCTGAGCCCGACGCAATGTACGTGTCATTCCAGTTGAATATTGTGCAGGTCACTGTATCTTGGTGACCCTGAAATTACAAGAAAAACATAACACCAAATTGTTATTTCTGTTTTGATTCAAAAATTAAAAATGAAGATTGGATGCACATTGAATTAATTTCAGCAGAGGTTTGGTGAATCACGTATTGATGTTTATATTTAACACCTTATAACAGTAGCTATTATAATTATGAACAAAATAATTCACTTTGAAGAAATCACTTTGTGCCTTGCTGTATATTTTTTAATGATTTATTTTCTTTAAAATTGAGAATACAGGAATGCCCACACATGGCTGGATTCCTTCAGTGATGCATCTTTACATAATGTATTCATGAGCTATTCCAGGTGATAATAGTTCTGGTACGGAGTCTGCCAAAGCAATGACAAATATGAGTTGTCTCTATTAAAAAAATAACTCTTATCTGATATCTGAAACAAAACTTTGCATCCCGTGATCCCCTGGCTGCCACTTCTCAGGTTGTATCGTTCGCATACTTGGGTGTGATCCCTGGCTACATGGCAGTTTACGGTTGAATGGCTTCTGACTGCACCCCCCCCCCCCCCAAACAAAGATATTGACAAAATAGGGAGACTGCCAACATAGGGCTAGATAGCTCAGTTGGTAGAGCGCTGGCACTTTAATCCGGAGGGTCATTGGTTCAAATCCCGCTCCAGTAAATTTTTCTTTGTTCAACCCCAAATCAAAAAAATAACTCAGGATTATACTAAGTAAATGTAATGCATTTGATATCACAGAAGGAATCCAGCCATATCATTAAGTGACCTATTTATGTGGTCGTTTCCTGAAGAGTGTTATTTTCAAAGGAAATGATTCAAGTAAAAATATGCAGGGAGGAACAACATTATTTATTCCAGCTCAATAGCTTTATAATAATAACTATAAGGTGGAAAATAAAAATATCAATAGTAATTCACCAAACCTTTCAGCACTATAAACAACAAAATGTGGTCTGCAAATTGTTGTTCTCTTTGAAAAGGTTCTTGGTCATTGTTTCCTGTTGAACAGCTGACTATGTCACTTCCTTCTTACATCCTAGTTTACTTTTGCCCGACACAATGTACAGTTTTAACTATAAAGTATTCATGCTTGATGCTTGCAAGTTTTTTGCGAAAAAAAAGAAATTTTTTCAGTGAAAATTAAAATTCTGAATGTCTGTATCCTATTGACTCAATTCTTCTGACGTCACCATCACAATAATCATGGTTGGGCCATTTTGGGAGTCAACATCTCTGCGTGTTAGACAGTGAAGTGCGCATATTAGACGATGCAGTGTTTACACGTTTACAAGTTGACGCCCACAATGTCGAGAGTGGCAGCAGTAGCCGTGTGTGATGTTGGTGCAAGAGGTTCAATACTGCTGTGACGATGAGTCCTATATGGATAATTATAGGACACTTCGGGCAACAAGGGGTCAATAGCATAATGTTTGAGAGCTTTTTGGGGGGCGAGGGGAGGATGGGGCATAGGATGTCATATGAGATAGTTTGACTATCAAATTGTGCAAATCAGAAAGAAACTATCCTGCCTTCAAGAACAAACTATCACCCTAGCAACAGGCAAACTATCCTATGGAAACTTGGCACCAGGTTGGTTACTGCCCAGTGGTGCATGTACTTGTTTGCATACAGAACTATAAAAATGCTAGGCTCGCTTTCTGGCCGATTTGACCTGAAATTTAGATTTGAATTTTAAATAACTATTTTTATAGAACTCATTGAGAAAGGTACAAGCTTTCATTTCAAAATCCACAAATGATTTGAGATAGTTAGTTTAAAAATTATAATTAATAGCTGTTTGGATCCAGACATTAGCTTATGTCCATTATCCATGTACAAACAATTTTGCATGATATATATTTATTTGTTTTATTTTATTTATTTATTTATTTCCAGGCATCACACAAACAGTACATACAGAAAAATAACACTAAAAATAAGACTACAGAGAACAAGCCTGCGAATAACCAAAAAGCGAAAATAATCACATTCTAAAGGCGATCCAGACGAAAACAACCTACAAAGGCACATCAAAGTACAAGAGAAAATACGTCATAAACAGTTATTAGAAAATATAAAATATAATTATAAAATCTTTTTAGAAAATACATTAAAATCAATAAATTCAAGAGTATTGCACAAAATCCGTTTGACCAAGATCCTCAAATGAACCATAACAGAGGTGAAGTAGGCGAATGAAAGCAAACTAATAAGGTAGAATATGTTGGTGGATTACATATTTATATTCATGGGAGTTGATAGCTTTTTCTCTAATGGGTATGGGTAAACTATTCCACACATAAGAGAAATGGATAAAAACGGAGTGTTTACATATATATATTACATTTATATATATATATATTGTGTGCACTGTCCATGGCATATGCAAAAGTTTCCGCAAGTTTTTCTTTTCGGAACAGCATCTGCCAAAATTCGTTAAGTTTTTTATTATTTTTGTTTTCCCCGGCAAAAATCATGAGATGCAACTTTAAACTCAGCACAGTTGTTATATGTTTTTAATTCAATGAGTAAATAACAGAGGAAACATACACATAATTTTGTCATTTGACTATTTTGCAACTCATTTACAATGGATGTCATTCATGGTTGGGGATCAACCTTCCTCAAAATTCATGGAGTTATCGCCAAACACTTCTGGAGTGAGCAGATTCTATGCAAGAGGTGTTATAAACCCAACTATTAACTGCTCATCACTTGTAAAATAGTCATACTATCGTCTCTCAGTGATCCGCTGGTATACAAAGAATGAATGTTTATGATATGAGTGAAATTATGAGTATAGATAGGTTGCAGTATGACGTAAGTCGGCCATCTTTACGGGCAATTTGGAACACACAGTCCCGCGTTACGCGTGAGAACGGCGTGCAGCACGCGCACATTTCACAAAACTCATTGCATGATTGGTTAGTGAACGGCGCGGTTGCGTTAATAATTTGAGCGCTTGACGCGCCTGCAAGCCAAAATGCGATTTGCCCGTAAAGATGGCGTCTGCTGGGAACTATCTATATTTTCATGAGTTGAAAGACGGAAATTTCCGTTCAACAAGGCAAAGCAGAGTTGAATGGACATGACCTGAACGAACATGACCTGAACGAACAACTCTAAATGCAATATGTAGTTTATTGCCTGAAGATTTAAAACATATAAATAAAATGAATCTTTTAAAGGTATTGTACAGGATTGGCAGAGCTGAAAAAATAATCACAGACAGTGTTCATGTTTTGTGTAATCAACCACATACATGAAATAACAAACCTGTGAAAATTTGAGCTCAATTGGTCATCGAGGTCACGAGAAAATAGTGAAAAGAGACCTTATGTGTTTTCTGTTTTTCAAACATCGAGTTTATTATCGCGCGCGATAAAAACTATTGTTTTACTCATTTCTCAGAAACGATAGCATTTTAGGCAGAAATATTTTAAGGAACCCTTTCTACCATTACTTACTTTAAACCATGTAAGTTATGTGTGAATCTGTGAACATTTGTGTTTTTCGATCTTACCAATAGTGTATAGGGCTTTAAACGAGTGAAAGTATTATCTTTATTGCACAATCTTAGTTTAAGATTCAAGTACAACTTTGTCGATTGGAGGAAAAAACTATCAACCAATTGTACATTGTGTTTTGGTATCTACACAAGCTCTGGCATGTCTGGTGTTTTTGTTCAGCAGAGTGTGGGTTCGAGTCCTGGTTGTGACACTTGTGTCCTTAAACAAGACACTTAACCATTATTGCTGCGTCCTTCGGATGGATCATAAAGCCGTAGATCCTGTGTGTTGTGTAATGCACTTAAAAGAACACACTTAGCGTAAAGAGAAGGGGTTCGCCCCGGTGTTCTGGTTTGACTGGCTGCATGTTGCACCACAGCATCTTGTAAACAATCACAAGGTGCTATAAAGAAATAGGTCTCATACTTCAAAAATGTAGCTTTACATACCTTGCAGGAAAAAAATACTGAGCCCTTTGATACGCCCCTATGGGTGTGATAAAGCGCAATACAAAAACCCAGTTTGTGCTGCTTTGTATAATGCATGCATGCGTGTGGGGGGTCTAGAATGCAGGATGGGTCAAAAATACACAGGTTTATGGTGACATGTAGGCCAGTAATGGTTTGATTAACGAATGCAGCGTGACCAACAAGCCTCTAATCAAAATGACAAGAATGGCATGTCGTGGCCGTGCGGTTAAGTGCATCGGACTCAAGTTCTGGTGGCTGAGTCATCAGTGTGTGTGTTCGAGTCCCGGTCATGACACTTGTGTCCTTGAGCAAGACACTTAACTATAATTGCTTCTCTTCACCCAGGGGTAAAATGGGTACCTGTGAGGGCAGAGATGGTGAATGATTTAGCTTAGTGCGCTTTGGCAGCACAGGCTGTATACTCCCCGGGGAGCTGAGATGGTTTCAGGAATGAAATAAATGGCCCAGTGATCAGGGGTTAATAAATAGTGTGTGAAGCGCAATGATCATTCTTTGGAATTGCGCTATATATGAGTCAATATTATTATTATTATTATTATTATAAGAATCTACATGGATAGCGTTCTATTTTCCCCTGTCGAAAACAGAGATGAGTTTTCCGACTAGTTTGTAACACTATCTCATGGTACTTTTCTAGAACTTGGTGAAATGGCAGCTATTTTGAGAGATCTCTTGCTGTTCTACTTAAATTTTTCAAAACTCAAATGGCTCTATAGCCAAATATCTGTCTCATGACATGACTCTGACTGTGTGCCGAATTCCATGCTTGTATCACCAAAGGCACAATTCCCCAAAATATTTATCCTATCTGCCTCATCATACAAACAATTTAGCAAAATACTTTCTTAAACACCCTTTAGAAAGAGGAAAGTTTTTAGAAGTAATTGAAACCTTTGCACATTTGGAGCACAAAACATCACAGTTATTTTGTTCCGCCCCAACTTGACAATCGCTCCAACTATAGTTGGGACTGGTCACAACTTGAGTGCTTCAGTTGGGGCGTCCCAACTATAGTTGGGATTTCCACAGGGTACCAGTGGAGCCAGCATCGGAAATCTCTTTATTTATTGAATTGTTGTTTGCTAGTTGTGTGTGTGTGAAAGTGTGTGACAAGACTGAAGTCAACACTAAATAATTTAGTGCTGACTTCAGTAATTTTAGTGCCA
Source organism: Leptasterias polaris (assembly GCA_037783415.1). Lineage (NCBI taxonomy): Eukaryota > Metazoa > Echinodermata > Asteroidea > Forcipulatida > Asteriidae > Leptasterias > Leptasterias polaris. The sequence continues at coordinate 4,055,129 of JAZGTN010000049.1, read as the reverse complement.
GTTTCCCACCAATACATGTACGCTGATACGGGCGGTGTGAGCTCCCTGCCCGCATGTCACAGCCCCCACGATCGATCACGGCTCGCTTTCACAAAGGCTATCCTGTAGAGTTCTATGGGCGATCCCAACTACAGTTGGGACGCCCCAACTTGAACACTCAAGTTGGGACCAGTCTCAACTATAGTTGGGACGATTGTCAAGTTGGGACGGAACAATTTCACAGTCTGGGCTGAAACACAGAAAGACTTCTCGCCAAAATATCTGTTGGTGGAGAGTAAAAGTGTGAACTTGCGTAGATCTGAGATTTTGAAGGTAGAGTGAAATAAATGCATATGAGGAAATTAAATCTACATATAACTCACCGTGTACGTTTTCTTGAGCTTCCTGGACTTCAGATCCCAAATGCTGACGATGCGGTTCTTGCCACCAGTCAAAAGGTAGCGAGACGTTGAGTTGAAGGAGACGCAAGTTTGTTTCTCCTACAAGTAAATGAGTTTTTGGGAAGAAAACATCTTAATATTTAAAAGCAGAAATGTTCATTTAGTTTTTGTGCTTTTTTGTGCTTTTATAACTTACAAAATATGATCAACAGCACCATAAAATCAGTCAACAAACATCTTACTAAAAACCACAACCCAAAATCTTGAGTTTCTTTTTATTTATAACAGGGTCACAATGAAACCATGACTAACAAAAGTAAACAAAACATTCTCATACAATGCACGAGGATATTTTGTTCTCTTTCGAGAAGTTATGGAACGTCTTCACCGTAAATAGGACAAACCTTGGCTGTAAGCCACAGCAGATAAGCAGCCATGGTAAGCTGGATTCTCTGACATGCCATCCGACCATATCGAATACAATTGTGGCAGCTTATCAATCTCTCATAATTGATGTTTGTACAACAAAAGAACAAGGTCTGGAATCAGGAATTACACAATAACCCCAGGAAAAAGGGACATTTTAAGTATGAACTCCAGTACCCTTGTCCCTCTTTGTATGGGGCGAAACAAAGCGTAGCACAGTTGGTGCACACCTGTGCACGCTACACTATGGATTTTCTGGGGATACATCAACCGATCAACTGACCGCAACCAAAAAAGGACGTTCCAAAGTTGTCCTGAAACATTTAAAAACATCCACTATTATTCAGGACTGTTAACAAAAGTTTTGCTGAAAAAAACGCCATCCGATGTCAAGTGGTTAGCCCTGATTGGTGAAGTTTTCAAGTTATCGGTAGAAAAAAATACTAAAAATCAAAAAAGTAATCCGGTTTCTATAAAACTACCACAAAGTTGTATCGTTACTCCAAAATCACTGGATATAAATGTATTAGACGTACATAAAACCAATGGAATGACATACAGAACATGTCCTCAACACACAATCTTGATACTCTCAAGGTACAATCTTTCTTTTCAGAAAAACAGTGACAATCTCTCTGACTTTAGACACCCCAAAATATGCAAACAACTATCTACTTACCCCCTCTGCTATCTCAATAATATTTGATGCTGTGTTTCTGACAAACGTAAGGACCACTTTATCACCAGAACTGCCAGCACTTGCTAAAATCTGATGTGAATTTACTGGTCAAGGAAATAAGTTAATGTATTTCACTTTTTTTCACAAACAACTATCATATACTTTTTTTAAACACTTACGCAAATAAACAGCCCCTTTTTACCTTAAACAAATTATCAAGGAAATTCCCAAGAAAATTTTGTTGAGGTATTTGCACTTGGAAGTGCTAACCCTAGCAAAATACTGGGAAATAGCAGTGTTGTTGACTCGAGTTGGTGACTTGACTCGAGTCAGACTCGAGTCGCCAATAGACCGATCCATTAAGCCCCGCCTCCTTACGAGTTGACCAATCACAGCTGCGAAACCCGATCACCATTAGTGCAAAGATCACCAAACGGCTCAAATGGTGATCAGATTTCACGGTTGTGATTGGTCAATGAGAAATGGGCGTGGCTTAATGAATCGGTGTATTTCATTGACTTGAGCAAAAATGACTTGTGACTTGACATGACTTGAGCAAAAATGATTTGGTTACAACCTACCCAACATTGATCCCAACTCTCCACCAACAAGATTTGAAGATTAACAATACGCTTCTGCACACTATATTATAAAGATAAATGACAGGGCAGAAGCCTTGGCCCAAATGTGACAAAACTATAGAAAACTTTTAAAGGATATTGTTATGACTCCAACAGAGGGAGGAGATGCCACTGGAGTGAGGAGAGAACTGATGACTGGGTGTGGAGCTGCTTGTCACATCCCAAATTTTGATGTCTTCTCCCCCGGTGGCAAGCTTCAACCCGTCGTCCATGGTAACTGCCCTAGCTGCATGTACCTCACATCAGCGAGTCCGGTTGGAGAGTCAGCCTGGCTAAATAAAAATAAAATCCAATGGGAGAAAAATGTACATTTTGTGTACTTATACTTGTCAATGCCATGAGCGCTGATTCAATTTGCTGAATCAGTGGCATTACTAATTGGTCTTTTTCGTCTCGCTGCTGTTTGGGAGTAATACCACTCATCTTATATACCGCCCTCTAGTGACAAGTTATAATGTATAATGCCACTCATGTACGAGAAGCTCTTCAACATGACCCAAAGAGTTCTCAACAACAAGTCGAGTGTCTATTAAATGATGTCTCTTTCCTTGAGACTCAAGCTGCAGTGCGCGCTGTTTGTTGCATGCTGGTATGTGCTCCACGGGACGGTGGTGGCGCTGTAAGAGATGAATACCGCCTTGACTAAAGACTACTCGTCGCATATTATCTGATTATGTGCATCAGTATAGTAGTGGCGCCAATGATGTTTTTATATCCAGTGATTGTCAGCTTCGAGATTTTTCATAATAGTAGTGTACATTACTACTAATACTATTTGGGGGAACCTTTTTTGCTAAATTAAAAAAAAAATCTTATTATTAAAAAAGTATTGATATTCGGTGAATATTCAATAACTTATTAATTTAAATAAAGCCAAAGGTATATAAATTATTTTGTTATTAATAAAACAATTTTTAGAGACAACGGGGAGAAATTATGCTTATAAAATGACTCATGAGTGCTCTGTCGGAAATGAATGCCGTTTGGCGACAGTCTTGCATGCACGACGAGTCATAATGCACATAACAATAATAACATTACAATAGTCAATACATACAACATGACAAATCCCACAAACTCAGGCGAAGAATGTCTTGTTCGCGTTGCCTGCGAGTGCCAGTATTTGGCTTTTTAGAACCTATTTGGGCACAATTGTTATCAAATTATACTTTCGAGATACTCACCAGCCTTCAGGGATAAACAAGCATCTGTAACAATTGTCAGTAAAGTTTGTCAAAATCAACAAAAACTACATTATTTTATCGCTTGGTTGCCTTTTTTCTACGGACGTTTGAACCTTCCCATACCGCCAGATTTCTGGTTCGTCTGATTTGTACACAATAGCGCCCTCTCTTGATCGAATGATTCATTCAGCCCTGAAACACTGAAAAAGACATTCGTGGCTGTGGGGCGATCGTATACTGTACTGGCCTACTACAATAATTGTTGAAGGAAAAGGGGAAGAAGACTAATTTAAACTCTGTCAAAAGTTAATGTGTTGACTTTCTAAGGATTGCTTTATGTGTGTATCGTAAGCCTTTTTAGCCGCCACAAACAGGTCAAAGACCTGACAAAAACGATCCAAAGGATGCCAATGTGCGCCCTCATTGTCAGTGTTCCTGTAACTTTGTAGTTTACATAATTATTATTTTCTTTTTAATTAATTTAGTACTAAAGCTTTTGTGGGCGTGTAACTTTTAGACTTTCTCTTTTTCGTTTGGCTTTCAACACGAAGAGGACCACAAACAAAACTCCTCTGATTATACTTCTGATTTTTGTAGAGATGGCTGGTGCAGCTCTACATAGCTGGCCATGTAGCTGACGTGAGCTCAGGTTTCATATTCATGTACTGTGCATAAATCTCCTCCGCTCCAGAGTATACTAGCTTCATAGAAGCTCACAGAGAGTATTGCTTGGGTTTCTTGGTTTCAGTGTAATATATATATATTTTTTAAAGATCTATTTTTCAAGCATACACAGGATTGTCTGACGCTGTGAGCCACGGCATGAAATTTGGACTTCTAAACCCCCACCCCCTCTGCGCAGGTAGGCCCACTCACTTTACGAACTGCTCATCACCTGAATACAAATCTCCAGCACAAAACTCGGGCTCCATTTAAAAATATTTAGGGCCTATTGGCCGTTTTCGAAACCGTAGCTTGGGCTTGCCAGGGCCTGCCTTGGACTCACTGCGTCAGATAGTTATTTTAAAAAACGTGTGTGTGCACAAACGTAGCCCAATCAAAGCAATGGTTTCGAAAACGGTCTTAGTTCCAGACGTATCAAAAGCCATGCATGAACCCCCATGCCCTAAATTTGGCGTGACAATTGGGGGACAATCGTATGGGTGCACACTCTCCGTACGGGAGCTAAGTGTACAAGCGAACGGCACGCGGGCGGCGGTTACGGAATCCTAGCTAGGGTAGGAGAAACTGTCTCGGGGAGACACAGTTTCCTAGACCTGCAGGTAAATACGGTCTGTAGGGACAAAACCTCAAGGAGGAACGTTCTTTCCGAGTTACACTAAACGACCTGTGTTTATAGCTTTATGGTTATACGTATTACTGACAAAACACCATACATTTTTCATGGCGATATCATTGTTGCCTCAGAACTAAAGTGGTTCTTTGTTGTCGAGTCTATGAATGACATGAGATTATTGACGCATGAGGGCGTTTGAACAATCAGATGATAACTGCTCCGGTCTAGCCCTAAGTAATAGCATCCCCCTCCCTGCTGTACATATTTCATAGAGTATTTTATAAGAAGTAAAGCCCTCAAGAGCAGCTCTGGTCCATGGTATGAACATGGAATTGCAGTTCTAAAATTATGAGTTCATAAGGCAAATGGGATTCCACGCTGTTGCTTACGAAGTTGAATTACGAGTCTGAAACAAAACATGCGTTATTAATGGTTAGCCTTGAAAGCGAAGTGACTACACACAAATTAATAATTTTGAACGAAGGCCTTAAGGAGGTACACCATTTACCTCAAATTAAACAGGGAGTGTTCGGTGTTCTACAATAACGCCATCAACTTTTACATGAGTGAGAGTACATTCATTTCCACCCATAAGTTCTCAAGAAACACACAATCACACACTTGGTGGATTTGTGAAAATACCATAAAAAGTGATGATGTTTATGAGAAACGATAACTCATGTCATGGTCCTGTCAGGGAAGACAGTCGAGGAAGACATTAATACGCATACAAAGTAAAACAAATAATATATAACGATTTGTCCATGTCCATATTATGTACAAAACATTGCGCTGCCAGCACTACACCCCAGCCATTATTTCCGCGTCGTCATGCGTTGAAGTACAATACGTCCTTGCCATAGCTGTAGCCACAACTTCAGATACGGCCCCTAACAAACAGGGACATTGACCCCTTAAATGGTGCACCTAAGATGATGACGTCATGTGAATAGGGTCAATAATATTTCGACTGCGGAAATAAAAACAATGGTGGTTTAGGGGGTATTCAAATTATTCCTCACCTTCGTTCAGTAGAATTCAAAATAATAAAATTATGAGAGATCGCCTATTATCACAAGGCCACGAACGGCCACTTCAAGGTGAGGGCTTTAACCGATTTGGGCTAGACCCAAATCAACTGCCACCAGGGACGAAGTTGCCACCTACTCCTGCGGGGCTGAAACAGGATTACCCTCCTTCACCGAATTCTCTATAAGGAGCTGTACTTTTATGAACAGTGAGCTTTCGGATCGACTCTAAATATTATTCAAAGTCTCTTCATTTGTCATTTCAAAAAAGACTTAATTCAAAAAAGACTACGCCATGTTTGAGTCTCCTAACGATGACTAGAGCAAGCTAGTCGAAACGTTGAGACCTATTAAGAACTCACTCTGTGCATAGAGCAAGGACCTGGTCCTTGCTCTATGCTCTGTGGCAGTACAGTTTAATGACGAGAAAGAAGTCCCCACTAAGAGAAAGCATAGTAGTAGTCCCGGCCGATTTCCTACCTCCCACCCAGGTAATAGTTAATAAGCAGGACAGTTCTTTTCAGAACTGAGAAGTCTCCCGAATTCCGAATAACTCCGCGGCAGTAGAATAAATAGCAAGACAAGTTCTCAAAGAACAAAATCTACCTAGCAATGTAGATAACACTTGGTGTTACCGCAAACCAATTATACACGTTTGAGTTGATTAAACGGCAATCATTTTTAGTACCAACCGCCCAGACTCCTCGCCATCCATTCCAACATCGACAAGGTTTACCACTGACTGTAGTCTATGCACATTACAACAATTTAATGATTATAGCACTAATTATTAAGAACATAATCAAGCTGCGGATGTAAGGCAACGATGCCAACCCCTTTCTTTTAAAATCATTACATTTTTACATCAAACATCAGCCCAAATTTTCCAATCTCAAAAAGTATTTTTTTTTTCAGACGAAGCCAGTTATTCGTGCCGAATAAACATGTTTGGAGTAATGAAAAAGAGACTGTGGGCGGATCTTCCAGTTAGGCTGGAACTACTCTAATTAATCCGCATCTTAAAAGGAGCATCATCCGAAGATCCATAGGGTAGAATATTTAGTGAGTAAAGGATGATAGAGTTCTGAACTATTCGCTTAGTTCCCACAAAGGAAAGTAAGTTTGCACCCTGTGGGCCCTTTTGTGGAAAAGATAAGCCTCAACAATGTGTACCAGCCTAATTCTAACAGACTTAACCAAAATTAAAATTAATCAATGCGTTCGATTTTACAACCCCCGATGTTTATGCTCTCGCTCAGATGCTATGATTATAGAGGGGGGGGAATGGTCCAAAATGTGGTGGTACTCGACGACAGACAAGCTGGCGCTGGTCATCCACTTGAAGAATAAAGCTGTCTTTCATCTTGACTTGTTCTAGCTTTCCCCAAACAAGTAGCAACGACTCAGGAGTCCATCCTGCACGGGGGGGAGAGTGGGCACGAGGCCACTCAAGTGCTGGCTACTCAACGCGGGTTGAACAATGCCGAGTGGCTGTAACATTGAGGGCGGAAAGAGTTTGTGCGACGAGCCTGGCTCTTTTGTGATGGGTCGAAGTGTGCCGTGTGGCGGCGCGGACTACCCGCGTGGCCCTGGTCGTTTCAAGGGGTAGAGGAGGTCGGGTAAAAAGATGCCCCCCTTCCCGCCCGTAACCACCAGCTGCCGCGTGCAACTTCGTACAAAAACATGTACTTATAAAGAAAGGATGAAATAACATATGGAAAAGAAAACACCAATACTTCTTTTTTAACAAAGCGCCATGGCTCTCCATAACGTTTTAAGCCATTCTATACTGACGTTTAAAAATAAATCATGGTTGTACAATGTGAAACATGTTTTTGTATATGAACATGCCGGAGAATTTCCTAGTGGAATTTTACTATGAAGCTGTAGTTCAATATAGAAAAATAAATCCTAGGAAATCCACTTTCTACAAAATAATAGTCCCTTCTGACTACCATTTATTTAAATGTATTGTTTTGTAGTTTTATTTAGACAGGAGCCTTATCGATATTACAACTGCACCATCCCAACTTGCACTGTATACAAGCAGTAACAAGTGAACAGTAAAATACAGAGCAATTCCGAAAAAATCTTGAATCAAAAACCTGAGAGCAAAAACCTAAAATCTAAGATAGTTAAGGAGAAAGGTTACACAAATGTAAAACACTTGCATCCCTAAGCAATCGGTGCATGAAAATATACAAATTATCTATGCAAATAGTACTGTACATGTTCATGCACTAAAAGTTGTTTACGCATTATTACAGTTTGAAACAAAATATGCAAATTTATGTAGGAGAGCGAATAGTTAATTATAACACAAGTACTGATTTATACATTGTTGTGTTCTGTCACAGCAAAAGTGTTTTGTCACCAGCATAATTTCTCAGAGCTCTTAAGCAAACAATGTCGCTTGACAAATGTCTGCTTAGCAAAAGCAAACTAGCAGGAAACCAGTCTAACGGTACCTGTGACACGTTGTCTTGGCTGGTAACCTTATTTTGCTAAGCAAAATTGTTTTGAGCTGAGCTATACTCTTTGTGCTTCATCAGCTTTACGAAAGTGGGCCCTGGTTATGGTGTCATCTTCAGTTTGGGATAATCGGGTTTAATTTATTACTACGACACTGCTCTCGTCTTTCCCCCAGAGATGGTCTTCTACTTTCTCCATGTCTTCATGTTGTTCTATGGACTATTCAATAGTATTAAGTCATTAACAGTGGATCTTTTGAGTCATGTATCACTCTACATTATAGCAACTTTGATCCAATGTCCCTGTTACGAAACTGGGTGGTGCGGTGATGGGAATACAGTGATTTCAGAATCCAAAGACGTTCGGCCAGGAATTTGTGTTTAAAAATTATTATGATTTTCATGACGATGCTCATGACGATCAAACCAGAACTCGTCAAACAAATCGTCAAACGAGTAAGGCTTCACCTAAATATCACATAGGCCCCTATTTTAAACCGAACCCAAAACATCTTAGATGTTTAAAGAGTAATTGTATTAAATGTTTTCATTAAAATTATTATTATCATTATTACACATAAGGCAACATGTGTTTTAATTTATCTTGCGCAAGTTGATTTCTTGATAGAGTCTGTAAGCGTAATGAGCCGTAAGTTTCCAAATACCACTCTAGAGCACCATTCCCAGATGGTTGTGAGAATTTGAAAAACCTAATTTTCGTCTTATTTTACGATCATATAATTGTTTTATATCTTTATGTATTCATGTACATTTTCATTTCCAATGTTTTAGGGGACAGTCCAAAGTAGCGAGCTCGTTTCCGAGCGACTGGCCTGGTGTCCAGCGCACTCCCTCTTGCTCTTGCCAGGGTCGGCAGATTGCTCTGTCGGGTCAGACAGAATTGAAGAACCCCAATCTCATTTTGTTTGCTGTCCTCATCAAGCACGTTCAGCATGCACTGACCTCCCGTGTAATATTTCTTTTCGTTCCAGGTAATCATGCTGGTCAGTGGCATTGTCTTGTTTTCCTTCTTCTTTTTTTCCAATTCGTCATCCTTCGGATTCTACGCCATTTATGATTTGTTTTGTTGAAGCTTTCAGGGCCGCGACATGTCCATTTTAATTAATCAGTCTCTATTTTATGTATGTGGCGGCCTAATTAAAACTTCCAATGTGTCGTTCGACTGTGGACATTGCCATTTTGTATCCTTGGTGAATCGTCCGGTGCTGCATTAGTTCTTTCACTGCCATGCCCACCCGTTGTTTCCCATTGTTGCCATCATTCGATTACCATTGGTCGAGGTGTGAATGGGAAAAAGTCCCGCCCAATGCCATCGCATCATTTTGTGTCATCAACGCTTGACCAAAAATCACATTTCCCACGGATTTGCGAGCCATAGTTCTTCACGCGACACCAAAATAAATGGCTCATAATCCTGGAACTGCATAGTCTGGTGCCCAGTTCGCATCAAATAGTTCCGGGTGCACACAGTACTTGGATTTCATTGGTCAACTGTCTATCAGCAAACTTCAAAGCGCGCTGAACACTGTTAAAATTATGGTAAACTTATAATGAGTTATATAATTTTGGGGCGGTGGGCGCGTCTGCCTGAAAATAAATTTTGTCGATTAAAAATGCTAATTATATATATTTCTACGGGTGCCCATACTGCGGCTGCAAGGTGACGTCACACACGGGGTGAGCGGTGGTGGCATAAGCACTGAATTTCGGAGCCAGCTGGTTCGCGCCAAATTCATGCAATACCGTAACCAATCATGTTAACCAGCTTTGAGGTCAAAGTGCAACCTCGCTAAAAATCAACAGACGGTATTTCGCGTCTTTCGCGAGTCGAGTCCCAGACCATGACGTCAGATCTACGGGCAGGCGGAGAGAAACGAACTTGATGCGGCAGCGAGTTCAATCACCTGAAGGGGAAAGCGCCCTCACGACCGGCCTTGATCACTCCTTTGCTAACAACCCATCCTCCCCATCTGTTGGATGCTGGCATCCAAAGGTAGTTATCTCCCGTCACACGGAGACCGAAGGGCGACTAAATGATTTCGTCCTTGCCGCATTGATACGGTATTGTGGCAGCCGTAGTTAGTGGTCATTCTCTTAGCGTTGATAGGTAACAGCCTGGACACAATTGACACATCAAACAAACAAACCAACACAAAAATGACAATAACAACATGACGGGATGTATAAAAGCTTGTAATGTTTCCCCCGCTCTTTTGGACTGTTTAGAGGTGGCGGATGTCCATAATTGCATGGTTTAGTGTCAGTCATTCAAAAGGTTGTTGCTCCGTGTAGGTTTCTGTTCACGAAATATTTCCTTTATTAAGAAGACAAACAAACAAAATGTGTCAGAAAAACAGCCCTAATGACACTATATTTTAGAGAATGAAACAAACTATATGCCTAGGCACTGAATCTATGAAGTTTTACAGGAGAAACCCCTCAAACAATATACAGTCGTAATATGTGAATAAATGTCAACCAAAGATATCTATTTAAGGTATATTTTGACGAAAGCACGAACAAGTGACGAACATAATTTATAAAAATTACTTTGATAAGTATCAAATATTTATTAGACACTTTGTTTAATTTGACAAAATTCCCTAATCATTTTTCTCAGACATGACCGCACAATCAAAATATGGAAACAAATTTCTCATGAACTTTCGTTTAAAAAGCTTTCCAATTTGAGCTCCTATGCCAATAATGTGTCACTCATTTTACTGTAAATTCACCATTCTTTTATATGAACAATTATTTTAACAGTACAAGTTTAAATGGAGAGGATTTATCTGTCAGACCCCATGGGTTTCGAAGCTGCTTAAACATTTGAAAAGGATTTAGAGGCATGCATGACTGGTTATTTTGTGCTGTGTTTCATTTTAGCTCCCTGTACTGCATATGTAAACAGTTGGATTCGGTTTGATAAATTCGGCAGGAGCTTAGACCTTGTTTTCCCGCCCTTTTAAAGATTACAGTCGGTGTACAGCGTTTGCAAAAAGACGAGACAGTGCAGCTTGTAGACATTGGGTTATAAAGCCTTGTTCATATATGCACGTCTCTGACACACACACACAAAATGGTCATTTAAAAAGCAAATGCTAGGCCTAAATGCTTTTATATTTGTTTCACAATTAACGCTCAGTGTGCATTTGTCTTCTTCTGTGTGTCTATAAAAGGATGAGTGCATTATTGCTTTGCCATCCCAGACATACTGCTAGTATTGGAAGTTGATACAAAAATGTAAAAACAACTTTGCAAAAAAAGTTGCATATCAATATGTGTAGCTTATATTCAACATCAGGATTTAAACTTTGGAGCCATTTTAAAACCACCATTTTGTCTTAACATTTTGACATTGAGAATTTTCCCGATTTTTTTCTTCCCATTATTATGTCATGATGCTTCACACAAATTGATGAAGTAAAAGCCAAAGTGTGGTTGTGGTTTATGGCTCCATCATTCCAACCAGACGGGGTCTTTTATAACTTTCCGTGTCTCTATTATTCCTAAATGCAACTATTTATTAAAATCATTTCCTGCGTTTAAATAAAAATTAGCATAAAAACAATTTTTTTAAATTTAATTGCCGGGTAGTTGATATTCTTCTAATCCCTTAAAGACATGTTTTGAAATTTCACTTGCATCTTTGTAAAGTGCAAGCTGATCAAATTGGGAAAAAAATAAAAAAAAATAAAAAATACAATATTATTATGAATGGTTCTCAATATTTCAAAGATCCAGGAAATGTTTCATACCCGTTCTTGACAGGTCTAAACCCTTAATAACCCTTCATTATTTGTTATTACCCTATTTCATGCGCGCTATCACAAAATCTGCGGGGAAAAAGTGACACCAAATTTCGAAGTCGGTTACTTCTTTGTTAATAGAAAACAGTGGCGTGACTAAGATGGGCAGGGGAGAGGTAGGGGCATGTATTGATGTCCGTGCCAACCCCCCCCCCCCCCCCCCCCCCCGGGGTGCCCCAGCCACATCCCATGTTGAAATATGAACTGTTGAAATAAAAACAATTACCAGAGTTACAGGGACACGTTGCCTTGGATCGGACGAGTTGGTCTATAAAAAGCGTTTGTTATAAAATGCATATGGTTAGAAAGATGTTTTAAAAGTAGAATACAATGATCCACACTAATATGCCTCGAAATTGCGTGGTTTTCTGTTTACTTTGCGAACTAACACGGTCACGGGCCATTAAGGGAGTCAAACATTTGACTCCACAAAATGGCCGACTGTTTTAGTTGACGATGTAAAAGGAAAACCACGCAATTTTGAGGCATATTTATGTAGATAATTGTATTCTACTTTTAAAACATCATTCTAACCATATGCATTTTATAAACGGTTTCAAACGCTTTTCATAGAGTAAATATTTGTCCGTGTACACCCATGGATAATTTGATTTTATACGCACACGCCATACTTATAAAAAAGAAGAAGTAAATGGCATAACAACGGAGCGCTGAAAAGGAGTCCGTTTAAGAGAAATGCACACGGAAACTACAGTTTAAATAGGCCAGATCTGCACACCGCTAGACAAAAATGGTGCACACCCCCTTGTACCCCCTAAAACTCACCCTAGTTTTGGCTCTGAGACAAAATAAAAGTTAAAATGGTTCCATGTGACTTTATAAGTTACAATCCCATAAACTGGTGTTGAGTATGACTTTTTTTTCATAAGCATAATTTTGTTGTTTAAGTCTTCCATGACAATTAATGTTACTTGGTTTCTTTGTTTTGAATTGTTTTAAGTTGTATATGTTTTATGAATTAGTTAAATTTTATTTTCAATTCAATCTATTGATTATGATGTCCTTTTAAGTTTGAAGAAAATTCACCGTAAATCATCATGTTTTTGTGGTTGCGTCAACCATGGAGGAAGGAACCATGGAGACAGCCATGCGTCTACCTCCCCACCAAGAATAGCAACACTCACGCCGGATATAAACAGCAATTTCTGGCAGTCCCTCTTTTTAGGGTGTGCTGGTCAATTCATTTGGTAAGAAATCACCAGTGCGAGAGAGCGTGCATTCATCGGGGGGGTGTTGATGGGAGATTATCCCAGCATTGTCCCATCAATCGTCCCCTCTTTATCCTGCTCATTACAGATCACAGACCGTTGAACCCCAGCGTAAGCTTTTTAGTCCCAATTGGGTTACCATTCTGGTTGTTCATTGTGCCCCTTAATTTAGGGCTAACCGTGTGTGTGTGTGTTGGCTAAGCCTGCCACTGGAGACACATTGCTAAAACCAACACCTGTTTTTAAAACATCTATATTATATCGACAAACCACTAAATAATAATAACACTTACTCGAATTGACCATAAACTTGTTTAGTCGAATGTGTGGCGACCAATTTAAAGATATTAGAGTTTGAAGAACAGTAAAATAGAACTAGCAATTAAGTGAAAACATTTGAAGTTACGACTTGGAGCATGCTTGGAGGCACACTACCTAATAGACAGAATTTATAAGAAGTGGTGCAGGGAAGAAACAGTGCTTTCCTGCCGCGGTACCATAATCCGAGAATTCGTCGACGGGTTTTATAATGCATGCAAATCTCGCCGTTTTCGGTTTCCAAAGGCTAGTCTCGCTAAATAAGGATAAGGAACACGGGAATTCAACAGTGCATAGGGGGGGGGGGGGGCACAACTTCTTATTTCACATGTTGAATGAAAATAAATGTCAACAAAGTAAGTATTTATATCTTTGAGGATTTTTACTAATCAAGTAATGACAGCAAAATAAGCAACTGTGATTTGTGAAAAACGTTCATGTTATTTTCTAGAGTTTGACGTTAATTTAGGTGGAAGGTACAGCATAACTTATTAATAAATTTAATATGTTCTTTTTTTATTATTAAAAACTTACTTTGCCTTTAACATAATGTATTTATAGTTATGTTTTGTGAAAACAAAATGTGTTTAATTTTTGCTTGACTTATAACATTCATTACTGCTAAACTAACGTCGGAATATTATAAGCTATAGGGGATAGTGCTACGTAGCAAAACAACATTTCTTCCAATCAGAACCAGACACAAACAATAATTTTGAAATGTGTACCCTTTTGTTTTAGCCCAGCAAAATTGTGTCTGCTTAAATTCTTTAAATTCTTGTTATTAGCAGTTCCCATTTAAACATGAGATTTAAAGATTATAAACCACTGATTAAGCTGCAATCGTTTGCTATTTACATCAAACAAACTTGGCAATGCGTGAATGATATTCAAAAGGGGAACTTTTAAATACCAGTACAATTGCTAAAAGTAAACCGCAAGTACGCGTCCCGGATCGCCACTTCATTCAAGTGGCAAACTAAGACCATTCCGCGGATCCGGTGGGTTTGTCATCAATTTTCCAGGAAAATGGCCAACGAAGAGCTCAGTTTTCGAAAGGTCAATTTGTTTGCCATAAAATTTCACTGCCAAGAATATAATACACAGAGGGCAACCTTGGTTGCAGTTTGAACTTAGACATGAAGTATGCAAGAGAAATTGAAAAATTCGATTGTGTTGGTTTGAATGGTGTAGACGGATTTGCTATAATTATTATTCTGTTTATGACGTACTGAACTTGAGACGTTCAACCACCACAGTCGACATTCACAACAATGGAAATATAAAGCTTACCACAAACGAATCGATCAATCAAGATCCAAATATCAAACATATTGAACACAAAGTCAGACGATCATGAATTAAACAAACGACGAAAATACAATAACAAACTTTGAAAAAGAAAACAAAACAAGAACAAATCAAAAAGCAACAATATGAACAACAAGAACAAGCAACAACATCACGAACAAGAACGAAAACAAAAGAACAAGGGCAACAACAAGATAACCAACAATACAACAAAAAACAACTACCAATACAGTATTTTTGTATTTTTAGAGAAAGAACAAAACAACACTTAACAACAAACAACAAAGGCATCAGCAACAACAACAACTACAAAACAACAGTATTTTCGGAGGAAGAAAAACACAACAACATCGGGAAGAAGATGAAGAAGAACAACAACAACAATAATAACAACAACGACAAAAAGCATTTTCAGATAGAAAATGGGAACAATTTCGAAGGAACAATTCAGTATAAATTGCATCAGTGTTTTATCGAAGAGTAAAATAATTACGTACTCTGGCTTTCCACAACACATCGTAAAAACAAGACGTAAAAACTTCATCAAATTCCGTTACAGAAAATTAACGAAAATATTGTTGTGTATATCAAGGAGTTTTGTGACTGAATTCATATGTGGCTTGTTTTTATTGTTGCAATCAGAATAGGCAACAGTGTCTTCGTAAACAACTTTTTTATTGATAGTATTTCAGAAATTCATCCTTTTCTCGAATGGTGGTATTGACTTTACAATCGATGTGTTTTTCGACTAAAAGTTAAATCATGTGAGTTTATTTTTATCATTATTTGTCTAATGTGTTATTAATATTATTAATTCAATTACCAATTATGTGCTCTTTCTTTAGTCGTTATAACAAGTTAAGTCTAGAGCAATTTAGAGATGGCTATGCAATCTCATTGTAGTTATTTCTTCACTGGTGGTTGGTTTCGAATCAATGTTTGCTCAGTGGATGAAAGCTTGATCCTTGGACCGTTTGGACGGGCGTGTAAATATTCAGATTATTTTAACTACCGTTATGAAACTGATATATTTGTTCTTTATTTACGTTTGTCTATTCATTTATTTTCGCGATATTTAGGCCCTACCTCAATTGTTTATTATATATTTATATAGCCTATATATATATTTTTTTATATCTAAGTTCAACTGCCCAAGCACAGCAGCAGTTTTAGGCCGATGCTTGGCATGGTGTCGTCGAAACCTGAACAACTCATAAATATATACGAGGAAGCGTCAACTATTCCAAGAAAACGACCGGTAAGAATAAATGCAACAATACGCAAATGCATTATCACTTATTCGATCAGAAAGAAAAAACCCAAGAAGAGTGCATGAATGCCGGGGTTCACTCGCAGTCAGCCACGCCGTGCTAGAAACGAAATCGACCCGTCACTTTACGTCAAGGACACGCATATCTCATCAGCGTATTTGTACATCACTGGACTGAAGATCACTCCAAGGACCGTTTCACATGTTTCTATAATAAAACTCGATAGTCATTTAGCCGCGCGGTATTGATGTTTTCCTTTACCAGTGCCAACAAGGTTTTTTTTCTTCTTCTTGAAGACGAAGAACAGGAGACTCCGAAATTCCTCAGCGGATTTTCAGGGAGGGCCGGGGGTCAGCTTGCACTTTTTTAAGAAGTGGGAAGACGTTTTCTTCAAGTAGTCATCTTAACTGGAGAAAAACTACATGAAATAGATTCAGAAATGAAAAACTACACATAGTCCTATAGTTCCCGTTCATACATGAAAAGGCAAATAACAACAAATGAACCTCTATGCGGAAGGTGAAAACAAGTTCTACAACTACAATAAACAAAAGAAGGCTATATAACCTGCACATCTCCTAATATAAACTTATTAATTTATCTAATGTTTATTTATTTACTTGTTCATTTATATAAAATAAAATATATAATAATAAAAAATTCTCCGGAGGAAAAAACACAGACTGGCAAGAAAATGAATGGCAGCTATTTGTGTATAGGAAGTATAGAATTGAACGTGATTTAGACAAACCGTGTGATTTCAATCTCTTTATGATTGAGGTTGGTTCTGAGCGGAACTGGCTTTGAGACGAATCAGAGTAGGCCCTATGTCTATTTTGTAGACAGTGTAGTGTGCTCGCCCTCAGGGTTTGATTCATTTTAATGTTTCCCGTAAACCTACTCAATTCATAAAGAGGTCGATCGGAAAAACTTGTACAAAAAAATATACCAGAAGCATCGGTTCTACCAGTACGACCATCACTGCATCTTTCTATTGTTCAGAGATGGTAACACTTCCACATTGTCTATATTATATGGATAGAAACAAATATATATCGCCTATTACGGATAACATGCCAGTTTGCCAACATTGCTAATTATGTCTACCTTATTATACCTCGATTCGAGGGTTCGAATTCTTTAGATGAGGTAGATTTGTCCAACTCGATCCAACGGTAGAGTATACAAGAATCAACTGATTGGACGACAATGCAAATCATCTTGGGGTCAGAGCACAAAATGTCTCAGAATCCGAGTTAAAACCAATTATCGGGTCAGTCTGACCCGAATTGAGTCACGCCCTCTGGGACCAGGAATCCGGGTCAATTGACCCGGTATAGTTTTTTGAGGTCTAGTATTCGTTCGAGAAAATAATGGAATCCTTAATAACTCATGAGGATTGCGTCCACTTAAAACGCGTTACATTGTTGACATGAAAATGACCACCGAATCACTCAGTAAATGCACAACATCAGACTGACCATCCGGTTAGGTCTTCGTTAACAAACGTGATGACATTTAATTGGACTTCTCAAATGGTTTTCCTTGAAGATGCATCGATTGTAATGACAATCGCCATCAAATAATCAATAAGTTGCATTTAAGTTTACAATATGGTGGATTTCAATATTGAAGCTTACTAAACTTGACACCATCACAAATTGTCCGGAATGTTATCTATTTTAAAATACTGTCATGGTATGAAAAACTTAACTTTCAACCAACTTTCATTTCTTATTTCGATTTAACCAATCAAAATAAACACAACACTGAGAGGCACAAAATCTCTCTGATACAACAACAGTGCTTTCTTGAAGATGCGACCAATGAGTTTGAGTAAGTTGCCAGAGGTTTATTAGTTACAATAGTTAACACGCGTATTGAAAGCTTACAAGAGCTGTAGCACAAAACCCAATGACATATAATTCCTTTACGGCAAATCCAGCCTTCATGTATTTAGCAAATTTATGTCAGCGTCTTTTATCGATTTGTTAGTTGGATGCCTTGCTGGCTAATTCAAAGTGGCATCACATAGCTCATTAACACCAACGGACTCACCCCGTGTTTGGTTTGTTGAATTGCTGATGACCACAACTCGTGTCTCCGAAATGAAGGGATTTAAGCGACTAATTAACAACTAACACTACAGTGAGAGACAGCTTGGTGTGGCATCAAGATAGCGTTATCATATTGGAACAAATTAAAAGGCATTTGGGCACGGCAAGAGTTATTTACTTTCATCGCGATTAAAATGCAACAAACTGGATTATCCGCATTTATTGTTCTGTATTGAAATACATTAATCCGCCCGGGGCACTGTTTCAAATCAGACACACCGGCCAAAAGAACCGATCGAGCCTTATTCCTTGAGGCGGCTGTCAATTAACACAATCCTATAAGCAATGATATTAAGTTAAACTGAATTAGAAAAAGGGATACATATATAACGTATATACTGAAATGAAATTCCTCGTTTTAAAACCCAATTAGTTATCTGTTTAAGGCCTGCACAAAACAAAAAACAAAAAACATAGTTTGGAAGCCTTTTTTGTTTTTAAAGGTTTATTCTAATCTAAGTAAACATAGTGTCTTTAAGTGACAGTCTGAATTTTTTTTTTTTTTTTTTGCCTTCGAGAAAGACTCTGCTCGGGTCGAAATGTCAGGTCATTAACTATTTGTGTGCAGTTTTTAATCATCATGCTTTATTTGAAATAAAACTGGTTAACATCATCGGATTACATTCTTAAAACGTTGGGGGATATAGGCCTATAGGCCTACTTCAATTTTCTCTTTGATCAACACTTGTTGTTGTGGGGTAATCACTGGTACCCCCTTCTACGCAGATATCATATCTCTAGTCATAGTATTATCATCATTTACAATGGTACCCTTATCCCTTACATTGCATTACTTCCCGCCAGCCCATCCAACCCCACCCCGGAATTTTTTTTACGAAGAACAATCAAACAAACGAAGACAAGAATATATCACTACAAATATTAGGGCTATACGTTTCGTCATTCAATTCGATGGCATGGTTACCATACTCGTACAAAAAGCAAATGGGTCAAACAGCAGAGTAATTAGTTGTTGAGTTGACGATTACTTGGACGGGGCGGCAAAACCATCCATAACAAAACAGAGAAAGAGCAGCTAGTTAGTGTAAATAAAACGTAGCGTACCTAACAAATAATACAGGGGGGGGGGGGGGGGCACACACAGACTGAAGCGGGTAATATGGAGGCTGTTACGATTAGCCGACGATATAGTGAAGAATCCTGGACAATTATGTAAATGTAAATACAATTATCCAAGACACACAACAAACCATCGGGTGGGACGATATACAGTAAAGACGAATATTTCTATATGTATAACCGTTTCTAAAGTACAAATATTGAATGCATATGCATGCTTTGTCGTAGAATGATAACCACGTGGTGAAATGGGAAAGCCAGATTTCGCCTATAGTGAGTTTATATATCTGCGACAATGGACGAACGAAATGCATTCAATATTTGTTTTGTATAACATTTAAATTTTGTTCACAATAAACAAAAAGTAGACACAGAAAATCGTCCCACCCACAAACAAAAATACTTTTAAACAACGTAGGCAACTCCTTGTAGACATCAACCTTCTCCTCCGTGACACGACTTTGCCTGTAGTTTGGACAAACGGGTGGGGAACGATTGTTTTGGGAACAACGCTGCAAGGCCGGTCCAAGAATAATATTTATCCATATTGGAGTCATATATGAAAAAGGATCGCTGTGTGATATATAAACACAATTAAAATCCTTGCTGTATCCTTCATTCTACCACAGTCTGGTCAGTATCCGCCATTTCCCTCGCGATTGTTATCACCCCGCCGCCCCCTTCGCAATCGCAACCTTTCTCCAGAAAATGCCAACACATAAATCAACAAACACAACGCTTTCGTTTTCCAATCGTGAATGTCACTTTTTATTTTGTTTGTCAACACCACGTTTACACACTCCGATTACAGAAACTACAAAATGACGTAAATAAAATAGTCCACATTACAAAACGACCACATGCACACTTTCACTTTTTTTTTTTTTCAGATAAATTGGGAACAAGTGCGTAGCTGTATACATTCAATAATGTTATTATAGTCTACAACAATTATCATAGTTACGGTGACTCCGATTGGATTTTTGAAAAACTTGAAGGGTTGGTATTTTGCTGATAAAGTGACTTAATACTTTTATTATCATCTAAAATAGCCATTTAAGGTGAAGACATTACTACAAACTCTTCTTTCTTATAACGGTCGATTCCAGAGAGACTGCAAAATAAAAAAGACCATAAAAGCAAATGCAAAATACATGAAAAGCCCTGCAAGTTTTTCCTCTAAAACGGTGCCAGTTCAACGTAATATGCGTTATCTCTGTATCTCTACCTATGAATTTCATAAAGATTAGTAGCAGTCAATATGTCAAAATAATGAAATCTCCTCAAATGTTGTCTCAGAATTTATGGACGAATTAAAATCTATAGAAGACGGAGGCTTCTGCCGAAGGTGTGACATAAACTCCATGAAATCATGAAGCGTCGCTCCGGGCAAGTAACCGACAACTTATCAAACCTGACACAAACCTCGTAATAAACGTAAATAATTGAAGTTATTGCCTATAAAGTGCGAAAGGAAAGGCACCTTCATTTTTTCTCCAACTCGAACTTCTCAAATGGTGCTCGGTTTCGGTTTATTGCGGCATGCAAGAATAATTCTGCAAATTATCCAGTAAATAGGCCTATATCGCAAAAGGGAACAAACTTTAATTGAAATCTTAAATAACATAAATGCAATTTATTTGGAAACTTTCCTCTGTTAAACCCGCGAATAGGCCTAATTTGTTTTTATATAACCAGCAATGTATGGAATGTGCCCTAGCGTATAAAATACTTTTCTGAACATTGATATTGCTTTTTGAGGCGGGATTTGTTTTGTATTTGATAATTCTTTTGTTTCAGTCCTTGTATCTGCCGTCCACTGTAAACCAAATTAAATTTGTATTAATGTTGTATACGGATACACAATGCAATACACTTATCCTGTTTGGACTGCGATCTTCATAACCATTATAAATTGTAAACACTATAGTTTAGATTGAATCTCAAGGGTGAAATCCAGCGGTGCTTTGGTAAACAAATTAAGCTATCCCATAATGTTTTCCAGATAAACATTAATACAGGAAAACAGAGGAATCTTATACTCTAAAATTACAAGCTTGACTGTTTAAATTGTTGTATAGCTATACTGGGCGTCCTACCCAAACAAGCATTAATACTACATGAGATAGATTCATAATATGTTTACGTACAGACTGCTGATATAACTCATTGTGTGCCCCAATGACATCAACAGAGTTAAAGGTATTATACAGAATTGGTAGACCTGCCAAAATAGCCGCAGACACTGTTCATGTTTTGTGCGGTCAACCATTATACATGAAATAACAAACCGGTGAAAATTAGGGTTTAAGCTGTTGTGTGAGTCAGGAGAAAATAGTGAAAAAACATGCATCATTTTTAGCATGTAAACAACGAAAGGTTTAGACTAAAATTAAACAATGATGTTTTTTTACAATACCAATTCTGTATAATAGCCAACTAAGCTCTCGTGTCCTACAATGCGGTCACAGTATCTCATCGTACAGGCTATAAAAGCGAAACTCTACTTATAGTTTGGATCAACAACCATGACAAATTAAAAACGACGACAGTTGTAAAGCATCAGTCGTCTGTTGTCACAGTCCTCTATAATAATGATAAACACAGCGATGAGCTAATGAATATTATTCCAAACGGCTGTTATAAAACACAACGTTGACTCAATTATAACCCCATCAATGTGAAAGTAGAGTTATTTATAAACACTAAGTACGCGTCATGAATTATAAAGTCTACACATCTTTAAATAACAATAATTATTTGTCATTATGAAGGTTTGATTAAGAAGTTCACCCCACCGTGTATACCGATCCGAATATTTATGAGCTGTTATATTTTCTAAAAGTAACCGACTGTTCATTAAACATTTTCATAGTAAGTTTGGTTTTTCTGTAATGTGAATTTTTGAATCAGCACAAATTACGTGTACACAGGCAGGAACTGTCTCCAACCTGTCAATTACAAAGTGTCGTTTTGCCTCAGAACCACGACACGATTCTAATACAAGGAAATTCCACAAGACTAAGTTTCAACGCTTTTCCCATCATTGAAGTTTTGATTTGAAAGTGTCATTCAATCGCCGAGTTTTTGGATTTTTTCCCCCTGTTCCTTCATTCGTTTATTTCAAGAGTAAATATCATCTGATATTAATAAGTCGACATCGCCAATCGATGTACATACATAGCATTTTGCACATCTGTCTAATGAAGGGCGCCATTCGGGGGTAGTGTTACATCCCACAACTTCCCCACAATCGAAATGTCTGCGCTAAATCGGGATTCAATTTCAACGAAACTTGTTCCTTACAGCTTGAACAAGATCCTTTTTACAATTTTTGATAAACAATAAGACAACGAACGTTTCGAATTGAGTGAATTTCTAATCAACAAAGCACCCACAATTGGGTGAATCCAACTTGCGTAATATAAAAAGACGCCTGAACGGGCAGGGCAATTTTTATACAGTGTTACTTGACACTTACTACATTTACGATCGATAACATTAATACAAAAATAACGAATATTTATGTTGGACATACAATTCATTAAATCAAATGTGACTTTTGAAGAAATTTATTTCATAGATATACAATAGACATTCTCAATGTTATTAACACGTCGTGATAATTACACTTTGTTTGTACTTGTTCGTACGTAATCTTGTTTTAACGAAAAAGCAAGCGTGCGGCTGAATTTTGGCAGAGTTTGCGAACAGTTCGGTGCAAAGGGTTTGTGAAATTTGCTAATTCAAATGACACAATGTTCTCCGCCAATTAAATCTGCACGGAGCACAGACGTACCTTTAGCGTAGTGAACGGGGCTCGGTGACCCGTGTGACGAAGCGGAGGACGGCGATGGGAGAGCCACTGTGCCACTCTCGTGAAGCTTCCGGACATGCTTTTTGAGATCAAAGTTTCTGCAGAATCCTTTACCGCAGATGGTGCAAGTGAACGGTTTCTTTTCCTGATGGGTATGCATGTGGAATGTTAGATTGTACACCTGGTGGAAAGCCTTGTGGCATATGTGACATTTGTACGCTTTCTCCCCGCTATGAGTCAAACGGTGATTCTTGTAGTTGCCCTTTTGGTGGAACCCCTTCCCGCAGAACTCACAAACGAACGGCTTGAAGTTAGCGTGGATTCTCATGTGGGTGTTGAGCGTCGAACTACGGTTGAACGCCTTGCCACACTCCCGGCACTTGTGTGGCTTGTCGTTGGTGTGGATGATCTTATGCCGGCACAGGGTGCTGGCCTGTCTGAACCCCTTGCCGCATATCTTGCAGACGAACGGCCGGGCACCGGTGTGCACGGGCATGTGTCTTGTCAAGTTGTAATGAGCGTTGAACACTTTACCGCAGTCCAGGCAAGTGAATGTTTTCTGCTGTCCGTTCTGGGTACGTTTGGCTCTCTGCTGTGCACTTGACGGGGATGTTTTCTCTGTTTTAATTTCCGCTTGGTGAGGGGAAGGACTGCTGCCGGGGCTGAATTTGGGGGCATAGCTGTCAACCCGCGTCCGCGAGACAGGCTCAGTCCACATTTGTTCGGTTAAAGTTGAAATTGGACCCTCAAAGTCTACCGTTGTCTTGAAGGCCGATGGTGAGAAGAGACCGGCAAAGGGGAGGGTCGGGTGTGTTGTCAAACCTAGTCTCGAATCGGGGAGTGATTTGAACGGGAAACAATCTAACTTGGGTCCGTTGACATTTGATGCCAGCCATTTTGTAAGGTAATGTCCCGTGGCAGTGGCCGAGTAGAAAGGGTGCGGCCGTGTCAGGGAACCGGTTCTGCTGTTCATGTACAAGGGCAGGCAAGCCATGTTCAGATAATGTTGATATTTAGCCGCTTGGATGTCCATCTCTGACATGTCCACCATACCGAACATACGCGATCTTGATACCTGGGCCTGATCTCGGGGCAACACGGCCAAAGTTGGCCGGACCGTGGTCGCCCTCTTTGCGGACTCGATGGCACCGACGGCTTGGATCAAATGGGGTGACAATCTCGCCGTGGCACTGGGTGGGGGTGACGAGGTCGCCGGGGCTGGGGAATCAAACTTGTCGGTGCCCATGATTCTGTCAATGGAGAAACTCAGTCCACGTCGAGGCAACATCTCGGACGACGGTGCAGCACCAGCGCGGCCAGTCGATATCTTTGGCGGTTTGTGCACGGCCTTCGCCCCCACGGTCTGCTGTCGCATGATGTCGACTCCACAGTCCATCTTCACAGTGACGGTGAGTGCGTGTACGTAGTTAGCGTCTTACTTGAAGATCCTTGCACTCAACAGCGATGATGATTACGGTGACGGGAGCACCTGACGAGTTCAACGCTCGCTCGAGATGATATCTCTACGCTGATCTGTAACAGAGAACATGGGAAGGGAATTTAATGGGACGAGCCAAATGAGTTGGACGCTGGCACCGGGTAATTTTCCAATCCCCATGCTTCTGTGCAGGGGGGCCTTGCAGTAACCCAAACGTCAATGTAAATGAACTGACGAGTTCCTTATTAAAAAAATATCACAACGGGCTCCACTAGACTATATGTTTACGAAAAGCCGTTTGAAGAAAGGCCTCGTTGACTGCAAAATGATCGCAGTTCATTGACACACAATGGAGATTGCTTATTTGAATAACACAGGATGTACCTCGAACATAATAGTTATGTACATACAAATTGACAATCACCAGATTGAAGAATGAATGCTTTCTTACGGGGAGGGTATAGGCTACCTTTGGTAATTACTCCCAAAAAATAATGACCATAAAACAACTTACTCGGTATAGAGCACTGGAGAGATGTTGATATTATAAAACAATATTAGAAACAACCCCCATCGAAGTAATCTAGTTTTAGAGAACGGGATATTTTTTCACCCCAAAAATTTTCAATCTGAGAAAGGCTTCAGGCATGAAGTCTTTCTCAGGCATCTGAAAACACACAGTTCTAATATGCAACGAGGGTGTATTTTTTGTCATCATTTTCTTGCTACTTCGATGGTCCATAGAGCCCAAATTGTCACAGGTTCGTTTTTGTATGCCTATGTTGGGATACACCAAGTGAGAATTCTTGTAATTTGAAGCATACACTGCCTTTTAAGAGCGTTGTATTTGTCTTGGTAAAAATCGTGGGAGGTAGATCGACGGTTTTCAAACAGAAGCTTACTTTTTACTAACTTGCTATGTGATGATATTGATACCAAAACATAACCAAGATACGGTTTTCACATTGTAGTACAGTGTGCGGGAAATTTGACCCAAAGGTGTCATTTAAAATTGTCAAACCAAGTTGCTTTAAAAGAAAGACAAAATAATGATTAATTTTGACGATAAAGACCAAATAATACCCTCGTCGTTCTTTTTTAAGTCCCATTAGCCGCCAATAAAGTTATAATCAATTTATCACAAATTTCTCCGAATGGGCCTTCATTGACTCTTCCAAGTTGACTCATATAATTTTTCTATTATGCCGAAGAAAAGATTCTTAAATAAATTAATATCTCCAAAACACTGCTCTAACATGACGGTGTAAAGGTTCCGCGAGATATTATAGTCTTTTCAAAACAGAAGAGGTGACAATTTTTACTTTTTCTAAAAGCAACATTTGATCGTTACGCAAATAATCGTGAATTTTACACTCTTCGAAAAATGCGCATTATAGAATTGGTATTACTGTATACCAGCAAAGCAGATTTTTACATCATTGTTTATAACCCCCTCGATATTCTCCAAATAAACGAGTGAAAACATGATGAAAAAGGGGGGGGGGGGAATCACGAAATCATAACAATGTTACATCAAAACATGAAATCAGATCGTAAGCTCACTTGAGCATGTTTATCAACATTGCGCGGTGTCGTTGATTACCAGTTACGGACTCGGGGGAGGGTGGGAGCGGGTTGGTAAAAATATCCACCCCTGCCGGACATTGACAATCATAACCATGCACATCTGCAGTTACGCATGGCAAACATTAATATATAGCTCTTTATTTTATCAAGTATACCATTAGTTTCGAATCTTGCACCGGACAAGAAGGGTGACTGGACAAGAATTGTAACTTTTTACCCACAATAACCAAAAAAGCTTACATTTTCCAGTAGTGTTTATACTCACAAAGAAATATAACTTTCGCAGTTATTAAGAAATCACAATAATTGTGAACAGTTTCGAACCAAAATGCATAGTTTGACAGTAGCTATTTCATTCTCATACAGCGAGTAAAGAATGTCACGCCAGAAAAAAATCCTTGATGAAAATTAACTCAATCATCTCCAACATTATGGTCTACATCAAATAATCAGATACGAGCAATGCAGTTATCAAACGCAACAATTATAAAATGTGAAAGTATAATAACAGGATTTCTATAGGTCAAATTATGAAATATAAGTCATGTATATTATCGTTCAGCATATCACTCTCATATTCAATGCAATGTCACAAAACAGAGACTTGATGGGTAAATGATCTGGTATTTAATGAGACTTGGTGTTCATACGATATCATTGTATTTTTTTATTTACTTTATTTGATTGTTATTTTATTTTATTTTGCGAAATGCACGCAGGAAGCTTATAAGTTATACCGGTGCCGTAGAGATGGTGGAAAAGAAATGAAAAGGCAGTGGGTTTGACAATACATGAATGCCGCATAACACATACAAAGCAAAATCATTTCTTCGAGAAGCACAATGCGCATCAAAATAAATTGAGTGAGATTAAGGCTGTTTTCCCCCTTCTCATCCCTGCTGATACTGTATTACTAATACGGCCGAAAACACGAATAACATCAAATATTCCTCTTAAAAAATAAAAAATAATAACAACAATAATAATATGCAAATTTGCTTGCAGTGTTTTTAATGCAGTGTTTGCCTTTTCTGTTAATTCAATGAAATATCGACTAACCAACTTCTGAGCAAAGATATTATTACCTTAATTATTATGACAATGAAAAGCAGATCCGCAAAGTTAAAGTGACTGTGGTTTTGAAACTCACATGAAAGAAAATTCAAGTTGGCAACAAATAGGCCTAGTAGATTTCTGCCTTATATAAATAAACACTGAAACATGTTGGATAACTTACATAAAGCTACGGCTACAGTTACCGATGAGAAGTGATTGCAGAATCTTGCACAGAACAAAAAAGCCCAGCTGCCTCAAAATGAGCTTAATCCGGAGAAAAAGGGAAGCTTCACACTCTAAAAAAAATCCGCCCAACACACGCAGAGGAGGAGAGAGCTACTTTTGTTAGCCTCCCGTGGTGCTGTTACTGATTGCTAGAGTACCATGTCCTACAAAGACGAGTCATATGACAAGGAGGAGACAGATGATCTACCTTTAGTAGGTGCGGGAGTTTGAACTAGGCAAAGCAACCCCGGCTGTCAATCATTGCCCGGCGATGACCAACTGACAAACGCACAATGGTAAATATTATTCTGTCTGTGCTTGCTCGTATGCCCCATGCAACATCAGAACCCCGCTAATCCGCTATTAGCCAATCACAGACCGACTCAGAGCCGTGGTCATTTTTCCCCTCTCTCTTCTTCTATTGCTCGTTCATTTTCTAATGCATTGGCTCTCAAATTGTGCGCCACAGCTTGCTGCTAAACCTCGTCTGAAACATAGCATCTAAGATCATATACACGGCAGCGATCAGCCCTAATATTTTACAGCAACAAACTGTAATTTGATGGTGGGATAACAAAAGCATGGTATGTTTTTGAATTTAAAGGTGTTATAGGGGCCTACAGAATTGGTATTTAGATGAAAAACATCATAATTAAATTTTGGTCTGAAAGCTTACTGATTGTGAAGTTAATACTGGAACCATTTTCCCTATTCTTTTTTCTGTGAAATATTTCCCTCTGAAGTGAAGTCATAGTCGAGAAAACTGTATGAAAACCTACACAAAAACCTGCAACAGCTGACTTCGGTTGCTATAACCAAAATTAAGGACAATGTGTTTACATGCTGAAATTTGTTTATGGTTATTTCACTATTTTTTCTGACACACAACACGCGGGTTAAGTTTTCACAGATTTGTTATATCGTGTATACGGTTGATATACATAAACACAAATAACACTGTCTGCGACTATTTTGTCAGCTTTATCAGTCCTATATCCTATACGTATTATTATTTTGAACGAATTTGCTGTTTATTATATTGAAAGGGGCTTGTTTTGTTGGTTTTAAAACCCGTTTTCGTCTCTGATAGCGGGGAAAAGTGGTGTGCCATGTCTTTTCTAGCCAAATGTAAGTCACGTGTATAGGCATACTTGGTATCAAAAAATGTTCAGTGTGTGGTAAACTGAATACTGTATGAACAGCGACAATTTTGATATTACATGCAATGTTGTCTCTAGTTAAAACAATATTAACACAATTTATTTGTTTAATAGGGGAAACAATAAGTAATGTCACCCACATTGATTTGGTCTCTAAAACATCAAATCATTTAAAGGCAAAGTAGGCCTATACCTCTGGTTTTCGGATGCGTTCGGTTGTTTTAATCCTATAAATGTAGGCCTATATACAATAAAACTAACCTGTGAAAAATTCATTTCACAAGGTGGTCGCGTTTTTGAGATATCGCCGACAATCCGGAGCGAATATGTCCACGCAGGAAGAATAATCCCAAATAGTTATAGGAATACACAATCTGAGAAGCGTTTCTGACAGAAACGCTTCTCAGATTCAAATTTGGAGGTATAAAAACTGATATAGTTTTTACATCACCACAAAACTTCTAAGTGAAATGTTTCTCAAAATGCTTTATACTGTCGAAACCTGCTGTAGGCTTCTAGCTAATAGGGTTTTATTGCCATTAATTTTAAGGGTGATTACCAAAACGTATACCTTCCCGTACACGGATAATGAAACTGGCAGACTCAGTTAAAACGTCATGTCAACTCCTCAGTTGGAACTTTCATTGGCAGTGCAGCCGCCATGATATCACCGAAACATCTTTGGAACAATTTGTATGCTATTGGACAATACCTGCTATTGGAGCGGTGTTTGATGCTTCAGGTATAAATATAGCAACACTCGAAAAGGTTCAAAGGAGGGCCACAAAAACTATAGTTACAAGCTTCAAACACCTAACATTATCTATAGGTGGAGAAGTTGAACCTAGGTTTGGGACAACGCAGAGCAAGGAGAGACCTTGTCGAGACCCGAGTGGTCTAGAGAGAAAAGACCAAGAAAGATTTTTCACTTGGCATTCACAGACACAAGAGGACACAGTCTCAAGTTATTCAAACCAAGGCTATGTAAATCACTCAGATGAAGACTATAGAGTGGTTAATACATGGAGCAGTCTCCTAACTTATGTCATAAACACCATAAATGTTATTAGGTGTAAAACTAGTATAAGATCATCGTATACGAGCCAAATGTTTCTTTGGTCTCTTTTTAAGGTTTTGTGTTATGCAAACAAAATATGCCGATTACTGTGCTTATAAAACTGCTTACAGGTGAACCATGGAGGTAGAATTAGACCTCCATGGGTGAACCAAGCCAACAATAATATGTGCTTAATATGTGCAATAATATGTGCTTAATATTTTTAGGGATATTTTGTTATGCTAAGCGGATGGGAAACATAGAGGCAATGATACAACACGTTAACAAGCAAACTGTTTAGGCTTGTTAAATCAAAATGTTATCAACAAAACCTTAATTCCATGTAATTCAATTGCAATCTCACTCCATTGCAAGCAAGAAATCAGAGGAACGTGTATAATCAAAATAGAAAACGACCTTATTGTATAATGGGCTCACCTTTGACTCACAAAGTAGTAAACAGGCAGGAAGTGAACTGCTGCACGGAAGAAAGAATTGCTTTCCAGTTAAGTAATCACTCACTTCACTGACAACTGAACAGTGACTGACAGCAGACTAACCACCCATCAGATACCACCCAGGTCCGCAATCCCAAGCTCTATCTTTTCCTTTTTTTCGTGAGCACCCAGGGCATCGAGAACGCAACTTGATGCTTTGAAAAGACCAACAAGGCCCCCCAATTAAGGGCGCTAGGGAGCACGCATGCATACAACGGCTGGCTTACAACGGAACAATCGACTCACAATGGGCCACAATTTAGACCGTTTGTTGTAAATTGGTTGGGAGGGGCTGGATTCCTGATCGTGTTTGCATGGACGCTTTCCTGTCAGCCATGGTTCTAAAGACAACAAGACAGTGGGGGGGAAGTTGAATGGAGTGACCACGCAACCTGAAACAATTGACCATCCACAAGATGGGCAATACCCTCTTCCCAGAAAGCCAAAGCCAAAACGGCGTGAAAAGGGTGTTACAAACCCCTCGCCAAAGTCTTGACTAAGCAATCTCCACTAACTGACAGGTGTCATCTGCTTGTTGACTCCCCTCTTAGCTGTTAAGGATGGGTGCACTTAAGTTCTTCACCAGAATGTCTTGCTTGGAATGCCCCCAACATCCCAAATGGAATGTAGGTCTTTTTACCCCAAGAATTTTTTCAAACAACTCATCCTGCCCCGGGCATAACCTACCTCACCCACCCCCTGCAAAAAAGCACACAAATAAGAAACCTGTTGTATGCAGGCTCAATTATGTCGTTTACAGCAACACCTCCTCGTTAACGGCGAAGTTGCTTAATACAATACCCACTACATGTTGGTGAGGGGGCTTATGTCTATTCAACAGTCCCGTGAAAAGTTGGGAAATCCAATCTCCCTGGGGACCGAGATGGATAAAGTGGGGGGTTAGAGCCTGGTAATAAAAGGTTACCATAGTTGTTCACCTGGACGCGATTTCCTCGACACTGAGCAGGTAGACCCGTGGGTAGTTTTTGTGAGGTTAGAGACCCGCGGGGATCTGGTGTGTAAACGCGTCCCTAGAAACGAAAACAAGGCACGGGCGGATCGGGTACAAGATGGGGGGGGGGGGGGGGGGGGGTGCTAATTTCATAGCGGTTAGCATACCAGAAGTCAAGAAACTAATGTGGTTGTCAACAAACTTACTTCAGATATGACTTATTTTGTTTGTTTGCTTGTTTTTTTCTCTCTCATAAAACACTCAATTAGGATTAGCAGTGTTCTCTTTGACAAATTAAACTAATTTCTTTTGTAAAACTTCACTTGTTGTCACCAAAGGTTCCTTTTGCTAAGGTAGTAAGAATAACTGCTATTCCACAAATGTGTCTGTATAGATCAGTATGAAACATCTTGCTCGAAAATCCTCAGTTTCATTCAAGTTGGAATTTCGCCAAACACTGCTGTACTTCCGTCACAAATTGAGTGCCATCCATTTTGCTCCTTCAATTTAAACCTAATGCTGGTGTACTAGATAGAGTTAACAGACTTGGTTGCAAAAATGTTTAACCAAAAAGAATTACCGCGTGCTTTCCTAAAGGATTTCCGCGTGTTTTCCCCCTGAAGGATTTCCGCGGGGTTTTCGTCCACCTCGTACCCAGCATGTATTTATACATTGTTCGTGTTCGATCTCTAGTTAAATATGACTTAATATCTTATCTACTTGTAATTGCATGTTTTTGAGGATTACTAAATGTTTCAGGGGTTTGCCCACCGGTGGCAGTGCTCCTTAAGGGTATATAAGGGCGAAAAATGGCCACTGTTGCCGTCAGGTGACGCAATGTTGTTCATAAGTGAATTTACCGTGTTAAGTATGAATGTAGTTAGTTTATAATTGATACGTATGCAAATGACCCAATGGAAACAAGTTTGTTGGTAAATGTTTGTAATTAACAAAAAGAAAAACAACAACAAAAATACATGAATGTGACTGGATGTTGTGATTCTATTTTTAAATATGGACACCTCTCCCAAAATAGAAAATAATTATGGTCTTTTGGGGTTTTGAGGCATTGCGTGGTGAGATATCAAAATATAGAATCAATTGCAAGACAAGTTCTCAAAGAACAAATCTACACAGCAAAGTAGATTGGGCTGGTAACCTTATTCTGGTAAGCATATAGTTTTGAAGTGCTTAGCTACTCTTTGTGCTTGAGCAGCTATTATGATATTGGGCACTGGTGTCGGAGCTTTACGCATAATTCCTACAACACTCAACACTAGAGTTTTGAAAGAGTACAATTGAGTAAAACGTTTAGATTCAAAATATGTGGGTATGAGTAGGTAACCACATTCAAACCGGGGACCTATAACAAAAGAGGACAATAGGTCCACGGTTGCTATCACAAAGGAGAGCATTGTGGTCCACGGTTGCTATCACAAAGAGTTGAATAAAGGAGGGTCCACGATTGCAGGCTGTTACACACTTGTGTGTGTGTGTAAGTGCATATATTTATTTTCTTTGTATATTTATCAATTTAAAATATCTTTTAAAATAAATGTTGGCAATTGAGATGACAGTTACACGAGGCCTACTTATTTATATTGCCTTGTCAAGCAGGAAAAAGAAACTTGAAATTATTCAAATTCACAGACGAAGCAGAACTTCCAAACAGAAATATCCAGCGCTAGGATTGGTAGTACAAATAGCAAGGCATTTTAAAACCCCACGAAGTCTTTTATTAATTTATACATAGGCAATTCAAAAGGCACACCCCATGTGCTCCAGTCTTCTCAACTCCACGACCAAACTCCCCAAACATACGGTGTTTCAATTCCAACATATCACATTATACCCATAATCCAACCAGCCAAGCAAGCTAACATTCAATGGAAGGTGAGTGATTAAGAAAGAGAGAAGGGGATAAAAAAAATATATGAATACATTTGAAAAAATATCCCCGTGTAATCATCCATCACCGACGACAATCACCGACACTGGCTAGCGTGGGGGGAGGGGGGGGGGGGGACCTCCATCACTCACTGTGCAAGCTCATCCTAAATATAACGCCCGGAACACGGGAAGCTTAACCAGTCTTGCTCTAATCCTAGTGGGTTCCCTCCGGCCCCGGCTCCCTCAGTCGCCTCGGTCACAAGCTCCGCTCCGATTCCCTAGCGGTGCGGGATTTTGGCGAACACACTAATCCTCAGCGAAAAGAACTCGTCGCCGACTACATCTTATAAAACCTTAATTTGTCCCCACCTCTATCTAAACATCGTTAGCAGACAAAGACTGGGTTGATTTAAAAGTAAAATCAAATTATGCTGATACAGACGGGGATGCATAACAAAACTACAGCAGCAACAGCCGCTCGGTTGGCAAAATCTATTCTTTATATTTTACCAGTGGGGTGAGAACGGAAAGCTATCTGCTTGATTGTGTGGACTTAGGCCTAGGCCTATGTCCTACAGTGTGCAGGCCGTGTCACTGCCGGGCGTATTTTTTAACCAAAACGAATGAAGAGTATTACAATGAAATCCCCCGTCCCAGGTAAGATTGCATGCAGTTCCGAAATGAAACATTGGCTTATTGCCGTACCGTAAACAGTCAAAATAATCACTTTTTGGGTTGAAGTTTGGAGCCTTTAGTCTGGGCGAGCTTTAGAATTTGGATTTCATTCGGAAAAGGATAATTTTGGTACATTAAGGTGCATTAAGACAGAAATAATGACTTGAGTAAGTATGCATCGTGACGAACGTGTCATCTCACAGATGAAATCAAACATAAGGCAGACCAACAACAACTAAAAACATTTAAATAAAATTAAAAAAACATCCATTGCGTCAGGATTCATTTATCTGTATCGCCTCTTCAAGTTACCTGTTTATTATTGAGTTAAAACATGGGATCGGGAATTTGCTTATTGTGTAAATTTAAATCAGACTTGTTCAATGGTTCAGCTTGGTAAATAAAAAAAAGGAGATTTGAAAGGACATTGTCTCAAACAAAGAGGAGAATCGTTTTTGGAAACGTTTCAACTTCACCATGCCGGTGTGTGATACCAAGGTTTGCATATCGGTATTTAACAACGAACTAACAACTGTTGGTAAAAGATAAATTAAGAGCCCCTATTTTCATACGTCATTGTCCTAACATTACAAAAAAAAATAAACGAAATATTTATATGATTTCCTTTTTGCTAATATAATTATTAACTTTACAAACCTATGAAAAGAGGTGTGTTTGTTTTTGCAACCGCCTCGGATGTATGTTGTTATAATAAAGCGTCCCGATCATTGTTTCAAGAATGGTAAAGGTCGTGGGGTTCAAATCCCGCTCGTGTAATGCGCCTGTTGATTGTATTTCATATAACTCAATGCAGTGATTTGTATAGAGTGCCTATGGCGTAATATTGTTTTAAAGTGCCAAACTGAAAGATCTTGCAATAATATTATTGTTGCACCCAGTGTGATCGAGTCGAGCTTATTACATGTAATTAACAATTACAGACAATCATGAACAAGGTGTGACTGATGTGTCGAATGCTTTATTGTGCAAAGGCTGACTGTAGTGACGGTATCCTGACTCTTTCTATATGAAAAAGAGACAATTTCACTATTTCTTTTTCGGAGTCGAAGAGTGACCAGTCTTTTGAAAAATGTCCCTATTGGAATAAACGCAATCAAATGCAAACACCTTTCAGCAATTGTCCACACTAGGCCGTGGGCCAAAATCTGTAGAAGGCCCAGAAATTGAAGTTCGTCTTAACCTTTTAAGTTTTAGTGGCAACTTGAATTTTAGTCAACTTTATTAATTCGATGGTGCTGATTCCAAATCTGATTGTTCCCACGAGCTCAGGCTGCACATTAACTTTTTAAAGACTATTTTTGCTAATTTTTGGTCAAAAACAGTATTTTTTGTATAATTTCTACATTTTCCAATCAAATGCTTTCAAATTTGGTACAATAAGGTTTGGGATCATTGTACATGCAATAAATCATTATTTAACCCTCAAAGTTGATTTTTGGGGGGTGCTATACCAATTTTGGGGACAAAAATCCCCTTTTTTGTAAATTTTGATTTTTCAGTCATATCATCTCAAGTTTAAAATAATCATCAAGTACATACATGAAATAGAATTTGCACATCCAAAATTTCAGCTAGTCGTCATTTATGCCAATGTATGAGAAAGAGTTGATGCCGAGTTTACACAACTAAAGGGCAACATAACCAAGTGACCACACAGATAGTTATACACGTACTACTCATGATTGTTTTGGCATTAATTTAAGGGGCAAGTCAATTTTTTTTCATCGAAATTGTTGGTTGGTTGGTCACAAGAAATAACTAAAAATCGAAATTCAATTGAAAAAAATAATAAAATAATAATAGTATACAAATAAACAAACGAAAAAGGAGAAGAAAAGGGACCAGCTGGCAGGTTACAGCTGTTACAGGTTTTGGCCCACGGCCTACACGTTTCGGTGAAAATATACACGGTGTATATTTTGTTCAATAGACCTTTATGCATTGACGTCACCAAGCCGCCATCTTAGAGGTAAACTGATGATGAAACAATGGAAACGCGCTGATTTGTACGCGCGGCGCACAAGACTGGCCAATGAGCATCTTCCGTTTGACCTCTAGGCGAGGGCGCCCTACTCAAATGACGTCATATGCATAAGGTCTATAGATGTTATCTTTAAGGGGTAAAGAATATTACTTGATTTGTATCCATGCACCGATGTGTCTTAAGCACTGTGAGGTACTTTCCCAAGTCTTGATGTGAACAAAAGCCAGAGGTATAATGCTTGGGTAAATTCGAACCCAGGACCTTTGTTATTCTATTCTGCATTTTGTTATTTTTATATAGTTTTTTCCCTTCTTACCAATTTTGTTTGCAATGTGTTTGAGTCTACATTTTCACAATGTGTGATTTTGTGTCACTGAATAAGTGCTTCAGGCAGAGTGAAACAATACCTAAGGAAATGACGTCAGACTGAGCATATCACTTTCACATCATTCGAAACACGCTAAAGTCCTTACAACTTTTTAAACTATTCAGCGTTTTTAAAAGCGAGTCGGCTTTGCAGCAACCCAGCCTTTCCGGTAACTTCATTTATTTGAGAGAGTGTTCTACGTTTATATACTTATTGATACCACAGCAAATCGTCGAAGGCCACTTTTTAGTGGCACTTTGTGTTACTGGGAAGAAATATAATGGTGGTAAAGTTAGAGAGACAATCGAAGAAGAGCATTCGTCCTTTTGCTGTTGGACGGACTACACATGCCAGCAAACCAGACGGGCGGGAGTGCTGACTGTACGGTACATGAACGGCTGACCGAAAGGTGGAAAGGTGAAGTCGGGACAGACAACAGCGATATAAAATATGAAAGTAGAAAACATGGCTTTAGATGTTTCTGATGAAAAAGATAGCTACCTTCCTGGAGTCAAGTAAACTCAAATTAAACACTAACTAATTGATAATTGCTAAACACTAGTCGTTTTATGTTTGGGTTGGTTATAATTGTTTTGTTCTATGTTACAGCTCATAAGTCTGGTTTTTTTAAAATATGTTATGTTAATAGTTTGCTGGCTCTTTATACATATGTGTATGCACCTGTGTGTATGTTTCTTAAAAGTATTTTGGCTATTGTACAATTGTCTGTAATGTGTAATCAATTATTGTATTTTATCAGGAAAGCATTTGTTTAACTGGGGAAGCTACTCTGTTAAAATGAAACAGCAAATATATATATTTTGATAAATAAATAATAAGATTTCTCAGTCTAGTTTGTTGTCCTGTTAATGTAGCTAGCTACCTGAGCCTCTGTCTGTCATCTCATGACGGTCTCTGTTGTGTTTCATTTTATTCAAAACAGTTTCGTCATCATCTTTTGTGAACAATGAACATCTGTTAAAATCTTCAGATAAACAATTGTCATGTAATTAATACCCTAAACGTTAGAACCGTCGGATAATTTGAACGCCAACGATGCTATATTGCTACACTCTGAACACAATAATGTGCATCGACGTACGCAAGCCTCATTCCTGTTAATACCTTTTGGACGTGTTTTTAGGTCCACCCCTACCCGGGATTTGTGTCGTATAGCAAGGGGTTCGACGCAGTGTTTAACCACAGAAGAGGGATTTGAAATTACTTGCTTAAATAACAGAGACGAATATACTCTTTTAAGTTACCAGTCACTTAAAGGTATTATACAGGATTGGCAGAGCTGACAAAATAATCACAGACAGTGTTCATGTTTTGTGTAATCAACCACATACATGAAATAACAAACCTGTGAAAATTTGAGCTCAATTGGTCATCGAGGTCACGAGAAAATAGTGAAAAGAGACCTTATGTGTTTTCTGTTTTTCAAACATCGAGTTTATTATCGCGCGCGATAAAAACTATTGTTTTACTCATTTCTCAGAAACGATAGCATTTTAGGCAGAAATATTTTAAGGAACCCTTTCTACCATTACTTACTTTAAATCATGTAAGTTATGTGTGAATCTGTGAACATTTGTGTTTTTCGATCTTACCAATAGTGTACAGGGCCTTTAATGACTGATTTGTTAAAGTTGATTTTGTCTCAGAGCTTATTTTTATTCGAAATAGGCCTTCTTTTTTTTAATGTCCCCCAAGGCTTTTCAAAAGTTACAACAATTTTTCTTGTAAAATTCTTGTTAGAATAAGATGCTTTAAAAAATATCGTATTTGTTTGCACTGTCATCGTTAGCTCCATATTATTTCTAGCACTCTACTTAAAGGGACACGTTGCCTTGGATCGGACGAGTAGGTCTAATAAAAAGCGTTTGTAACCGTTTGTTATAAAATGCATATGGTTAGAAAGATGTTTTAAAAGTAGAATACAATGATCCACACAAATATGCCTCGAAATTGCGTGGTTTTCCTTTTACATCGTGAACTAACACGGTCGGCCATTATGATGGGAGTCAAATTTTTGACTCCCATAAATGGCCGACCGTGTTAGTTCGCAAAGTAAAAGGAAAACCACGCAATTTCGAGGCATATTTGTGTGGATCATTGTATTCTACTTTTAAAACATCTTTCTAACCATATGCATTTTATAACAAACGGTTACAAACGCTTTTTATTAGACCTACTCGTCCGATCCAAGGCAACGTGTCCCTTTAAGCAAAACTGTAATTACATTTTCTCCCATATAAAGGCGTGGGATTACACAGTTGGGGTTTTTTCTCCCCCAAGGTATTTTGTAAGTAAGTTTTACGAAATGGTATTAAGATGTTTCCCTCACCTTTTTCAATTGTTACGATTGCGGACAAGACATGGCACTAAATGGTCGCTGGGGTGACCGCAGACCACATGCTATTGACCCGTGTTTTGATTGGCAGGTTATGTATACGACACGGAGACCGGACCCCTGGAGTGGACGCAGCTTGGGCTCAAGACAAACGCCTTGAGTTGGAAGCGATCATCGGTACAAAACGTGAGGCGATCGCCACGCCAAGGCAGGACGTGGATGACGGTATAACCCCGTTGGCTAAGGAAGGTGAGACCATACTTTCTCTATGGTGTGACACACCAAGGACGGACATGGATAAAGACAGAGGACACATCAGGGCGAACAAAGAGACAACACAAAAAATAAAATGACAAAAAAGTACAAGTTCCAAAGGATCAATCTCAAGGATAAATCATTGATAAATAACTCAAAGAGTATATAAACAAGAAGGGAAAGTTATGGTAAAGATGTTACCAGGGAAAAATCCAATACAGGTATACTAGTAAAGAGAACGAGGTCATTTCAGGTCGTTTCAGTAGGATTTTGTTTTCACAAATGTTTGCGCGCCAATTATTTTTGGCGAAATGACATTTGTGAATAATCATTAAAGAGTTTAATTGGAATGCTAATTCGGGCCTTGTAATCGAGGGAGCAGCGTCAGCAACATTGGTTGAAACACTATGGGAAAATATTTCTAAAAATTATGAAGGATTAATAAAATGAAGATTGATATTCATGTTGACACACCAATATCATCATCGGTCTATCCTCACTTGAAAGTATACATCGGTTCTAATGGTTCCCAGATATACTGAGGTTCTATGTCCATCTAAATAGTATTGCTGTCATTTATAACAAAGTAGTATTTGATACTTTTTATGCGTTTGTTTAAAAAGACAGTTCTTTGCAGAACTAAAATGTATTCTCCCTAGTTCCAAAACCTACTCCGCGGCAGTAGAATAAACAGCAAGTCAAGTTCTCAAAGACCAAAATCTACACAGCAAAGTAGATAAACGCACGGTGTTACCGCAAACCAAATATACATTGAAACCGCATCATGCAATGCCTCAAAAAACCACAAGAAAGTTTTTTTTTTTTTTACAAGTATTCATATCTAAATAGCTTATAAAGAGAAAAGAACCAAACAAGTTCAACATGATGACACTGACTGTTGGAAATGTCAACATACAGCCCCCACCCCCAAGTTGTGACCCAATTTAAAACATAAACCACAAATTTGATATAGCTGCAAACTTTGGCGGCCATATTGAATTCCCATAATGCATTGTAGATCTTTATAATGGCGATTCATACTCGCACACCTTTTTGTTTAAGTATATTATAGCCTACACATCAAAACATTAGTTTGATCATCAATTTTATAGTACAAAAACACAATTTGGGTTGAACAGAGTCTGTTTCCCTTATGGTTTGTTACTTTTGATGAATAAAAACATACACACACTTCACTTAATAATGTAAGAACATCAATTAGGTACCATTAAACGGTTATCATGGTAACAGTAGACTTCCCTTTCAGATTTTGCTGGATAATATTTAGAAGAAGTCAAAAACTTGGTGGTGATTGGCCTCATCATCAAAAGTTACAAACAAACATATCAGAGTGATGGGGTTGGGGTTGGTGTTGGGGTGGGGAGGGGTGGCTTGAGGTAGGCCTATATCTCACCCGTTCGAGATATGGTAAATGCATGATCCGGTACAGAACAAAAATATCTTCGGACCACACTTGATTATCCTTGGTCAACAATATCACCCC
This sequence comes from Leptasterias polaris, assembly GCA_037783415.1. NCBI lineage: Eukaryota > Metazoa > Echinodermata > Asteroidea > Forcipulatida > Asteriidae > Leptasterias > Leptasterias polaris. The sequence continues at coordinate 4,015,026 of JAZGTN010000049.1, read as the reverse complement.
AAAAAACGTCAACATTAATTCAGGGTGTTTTATTTCGTTACCATTGTATTTTTTTTTTTAGAACAGGAATAACATTGTGATGACCGTAATTTAACACAGTCCAAGCAAATATGATGTTTAGTACATGAGAAACTAACTGCAAGCTTTAGTAACAACACAACGCCTGACAGATCAAACTCAACCAAGAGATTGATCAATAATGTATAATTAAATGAAAGGCAGGAAGTTTTTTCGACTTCCTTTTAATCGTTGAAATGACAGTGTTTGTATGTAACGAAGACACAAGTGGACAATGAGATGCTAAGGAAAGCAAGTTCTGGGAATTGCGGGAGGAATTGGTGATCACTTCTTCATCCTGCTGAGTGGAAGATTTGGCTTTACAGTTTTAAACACAAATCGTTGTTTACTGTATGTGTCATCTTTAAATTTGTGGTTTTCTTTATAAAAGATGCACCTTTAAACTTGTGGTTACTTTATAAAGATGTTGTGACATAACGAATGTATTTTTTTATTTTATTTATTAATTTGTTTATTTATTTCTTACTTTATTTAATATTTTTTATTTTATTTTTGTTATTTTTTATTTGTATATTTGTTTATTTATTTATCTAATTGCTTGTGTATTCATTTATTTTATTTTTTTCTCTTGCTTTGAAGCTATACAGCTTCATTTATTCAACAACAACAACAACAACAACAACAACAACAACAACAGCAAACAATCAATTATACATCAATTCCACATAATAAAGGTCCACAAATACAGCTATAGAAATCGATGAGAAACACAAAAATTAAATAAAATAAAAACAGATACCAGTATACACAATTTAGCGTTACATAATCACGTGATACGAAAAACCCAAGGAAATAAATTAAATTTCACACAAAAAATACAAAAAAATACAGAAATGAAAAACTACACATAGTCCTAGTTCCCGTTCATAGGCCTACATGAAAAGGCAAATAACAACAAATGAACCTCTATGCGGAAGGTGAAAACAAGTTCTACAACTACAATAAACAAAAGAAGGCTATATAACCTGCACATCTCCTAATATAAGCTCAAGGGAACTTGATGATGATACAAATGAAGGTGACGTATATTCATTTATTTAGTTGTTTATTTGTTTGTGTATTCATTTATTTATTTGTTTAGTTATCTATTTTTATTTATTTATTATCATTATTTATTTTTTATGTGGGAGGAGGTTGGGTGGGGTTATCATAATACCGTTCTGGAACTTCGGCATACACAATAAACTTGTCAAGACTTTCAAGGTATTGTATTTGGACCATGTAGGGCACCCTTCTTGTGCCTGTTCAACAGGGCCACTTCGACTCTCTCAGAGGTGTTTTGCCCAAACGTCCGGACAATGGGAAGCCACTGAAGCGCAAAAGACGATTGGTCTTTCTATTGGGTTGTCACTTCACCGCTGAAAGCCCTGGCTGCTATAACTGGGACGCAAAGCTTACAGGCCGGCAATTGTTGTTTTTGTCCCAATTAAATGTTGTGGAAACGGGCAATCATGTGCTCTATTGTGGTATGAAAAGCTAACTGGCAATAAGGGCATCTACGACAGCAGCACACTAATGAGTGCAAAGCCGATTCAATCCAGGAGTAGTATTAGATTTTGGAGTGGTATGATTGTCATATCTTCTATAGGGAGAGAAGCCCACGATGCCAGAGAACATCGGGGGAGCATCAGACACAGAATAAACCCGCATTTTGAGGAGTATGGCCGGACTAGAGATTATGACCGGGAGCCACAAAAGCCGCGACCTCGCAATTAAAGGATAATTGTTTCGCTGGCAGTATACACCCCCACTCGGTTTGGTCCACCGGGTATCAATTATTGATGTCTCTCGAGAAGGTGATCAATATTAATTGTGGAGCAGTTAATTTTAATTGGCGATTAATTTCTCCCAGTGAGCCCCGTCGCTCAACAGATGAAAGCACCCGAGCTAGAATTAGAGGATCCCTCCGAGCCAAACTGGCCCATATTCGCCATAGAGCGGTGCCCGCCGGTGCTTCCCTGCTTATAGACAGCTAGCACACACCGATCTGCCGTGATTAGAAGGGAGGTCTTAAGAGTTGTTAAACGGTTAAATTTGAAGGGAGGGTTTTCTATTTTATTTCATCTAGTAGGTCTCTCTTGGTAAATGAAAAATGGAAACCGGTTGGGAGTTGGGAGGGATGTCCGTTATTCGCTTGGATGAGCACGGGGGAAACTGCCCTCAAGTTAAACCCTCCACGGTCCCCATGGACTACCTAGTGGTGCCACGCGTCCCGTGGTGACACACTTACCGACACGCCCACTTGATAAGAAAATACACTGCGAGTGGGGTGTAAATCCTTTGATTGGTTTGATTTTCCAAAAATCATTAGAGCCTCATCACTTACAAACTGCCTTAATTGACGCCAATTAACCCGTATTTGGAGAGAAATCATCACCAAATTATCTCAGCTTCTGAATGGAAGAGACGGTGGAAGGTAAACGGGTCTGCATTAAAGTGCATCTTGCCCCCATGGCAGAACCAAACTTCGGAATGCACCGAAGAGTCACTTTTGGATGCAGAATGCATCTCTAGTGTGATTGACCGGTGACGGTGTGCCTATACCAAGTCACGTGCAATATATAAGTTAAAGTTGCTTGGTAAAAACCAATTAAATTCGATTATTTAAACAGTCGTAGTGTGACTGAAAAGAACATAAGAACTGTTAAAGGCGAGAGCTATATACATGGATGGATAGAAAAAACAGAGTCACATGATATGCTGTTAATAGAAAACTAGTCCAAGTCCCAGTTTTTATCTTAAACAGAAATTCCACGCTTTGTAATTATCTCAAAAGATAATGAAACTATATATTACGTGTTTTTCTTATAACAAACACAAAGCTGTACAGAACCTGTTCCAACTGCAAAGTCGGAACAACTAGGCCCTATTATAAAAACTATTTATTTCAATCTGAAATATCTCTCATTATAAAGTTTATACTTATTTTGGCCCTTTAGTATGCGTTTGTTTATATTTTTACCTGAGCTTATATTTGTATCATTGTCAAAGGTTCTGTATACGTTTGGGTTTTTGGAACCGTTTAATTGTTTTAATCCTATATAAATGCAGGTAGGCCTATATACAATAAAACTAACCTGTGAAAATTTCACTTCAAAAGGTGGTCGCGTTTTTGAGATGTCACCGAAAAACCGGAGCGAATATTTCCACGCAGGAAGAAAATTCCCTATATAGGAATACACAGTCTGAGAAGCGTTACGGCCGTATAATGCTTCTCAGATTCAAACGTTTGGGGGATAAAAAGTGATGTATATTTTTTCATAACCGCAGTACTTCGAAGTGAAAAGTTTCTCAAAATGCATTATACTATCCAAAGCTGCTGTACTTCTTACCAAGTAAGCTTTTATTGCCATTTATTTTCAAAGTCATTACCAAACGTATACAGACCCTTTAACTGACCCTTTCACCTACTGCTGATGGTCATTTTATATGTGAATACCAATAAATAACATAAAATAATAATTGTACCAAAACTATTAGGCCCTAATTAATAACAGATCTTGGGTTAAACAAAGACACATTTACAAGAGCGGGATTTGAACCTGCGACCTCTGGATTAACGTGCCGGCGCTCTACCAACTGAGCTACCTATTATATAGCCCTAGTATTAGTAATAATCGCGGTCTTCCTATTGTTGTCAATATCTTTGATCGGGGCTGCCAGTAAAGGAGCCATTCAACCTTTAACTGCCGAATAACCAGGTATCAATAAATAATAAATTGTGCACAATTAATAATAAAATATGACACAGATACTTATGTCTGGCTTTTTTGTAAAATGGTTCTTGGCCAATATTGGGTTTTCATGTGGTTAATGTGTGGTTGTGTTTGCTAAATTTGTTCAGAATGAACAATATTCATAATTTAGGCGCAGATTGAGCCTGCTGTTTCGATTAGGGCCTCGACGCTCAAACTTGTTTTGATATTATAGCCGACGCGTATGAGAAAGACAGGTGAAGTGTGGTGTGAATTACATAAAGTTGAGTCTATTGCATTGAAGAATATATCAATAAATACATGAATACATAAATAAATAAATAAAAGAATAAATGAAAACAAGCTGGTTATCTCGTTGTAGTTACATCTCCTACTTGGTAACAAACTATGCCAAAATAATGTAACGATTTGTTTTTCATTCGACTTTAGCTGGTGGGCAAACGCCAATGCAAATATCTCGAATGACAGCTTTTGAGAAAACAAAATTAGATAAATAAGGGGGAAATCAAAGTGAAAAGACTGAAAGACAATCTGAATTACATTGTCAGATGCGATTCTGGCCCGTTTCTAGACATTGTTTGTAGCCAGTCAAAAAAGCGGGATCCCCCAAGATCAGGTATTGAACATGACATACGACGCGCAACCGGCAAACAGTCGGCGCCGACCGAAACCAAGACAAACGCGCGAGCCACGATTGGGATGACTACAGCAGACTGCTCCCTTCGCGCTATTAACACGATCTGCCCGCCCGGGTAGATATCACTTTCCCGCCGTATTCTCTGATTGGTTGACTTAGTTGACTTGTCGCATTCAATTTCTTCTTTGGGACCGTACTGCCACATTTCAGTGTGTGTGGTGATGTTCCACATCGTGTGACGGCACATTCGTTTGGTTGATTTTGCGTTATTCGGTAACAAATCGCGGAGCATATCTCCCGACGAAACGAGAACTGTTTAGCTTAATGCTTCAATAGAAAAGACAAACGTTATCTGCTCTCGAATTACATGAAATAGCCCCCATCTTAAACTGTCACTTTTGTTTAATTTGTGGCTCATTATGCTATCTCCATACTTAAGAACTTAAAACATTAATTGTATAGGGTCATAAATTGGTTATTGACAACAATGCTGATGTAAAGGTTATAGAGAAAGACACAATAAAAAGTACCTCTGAAAGTTTTAGTTTAATGCAGAGTCTATTTGTTGAGAAAACACCAAACAAAGTTGTAACGGCATTTTCACCCTCCGTCGAAGTTACCTATAGGCCTACTAGGGATGAAAGTCATTGCTGGCAAAAAGTCTGAAACTACATGTTGGATCCAAATTTTAGGACGTAGGGCCTACATGTATGTTGAAATGATGGCATTTCTACCTTTTGGTAACCCCTAAGGAGGGTTTGGAATTCAAATGGCTTTTAGAAACAGTGTCCTAAGCATTAGTGAAGTAGATCAAAGGGCAGTCTTTCTTTTATGTGGAAAAATGTTTTGGTTTTTTTATTCACCAGGCTGACATAAAAATTCTGAATTCAGACATAGGTCTGAACAAATCTGATCCCTGCTATACGTTTATAGTAAGGTGGCAGTGTGTAACCAACCGCATCTCTGGCCGCAGCATTCACGGGCGGACATCACGGATAGGCCTATTTGAATTTTCAGTCAACCTTCAGAAATCTGAGACAACAATTCAAGCATCAATCGTTTCTCATATTAAATTTGTGTGTGAAAACAATTGATCAAAACCGCAATACCTGTCTCAAAATGTTTTTAACTATCAACAGCTGCAGTGCTTCTCACCAAGTAAGCTCTGTTTACGGTAATTAATTCTCGGGTGTAATTACCAATCTATGAGCCTATACTTTTAAAGGTGCTGTACACGTTTTGTAATTGGAGCCTACTGATTGTGTTAATCCTATATAAATGTAGGTACATACAATAAAACTAACCTGTGAAAATTTCACTTCAAAAGGTGGTCGCGTTTTTGAGATATCACCGAAAAACCGGAGCGAATATTTCCACGCAGGAAGAATATTCCCCCATAGGAATACACAGTTTGAGAAGCGTTTCTGACAGAAACGCTTCTCAGATTCAAATTTTGGGGAATAAAAAGTGATATATTTTTCCATAACCGTAGTACTTCGAAGTTAACAGTTTCTCAAAATTCATTATACTACCAAAAGCTGCTGTACTTCTTACCAAGTAAGTTTTTATTGCCATTAATTTTCAGAGTCATTACCAAACGTGTACTGTGCCTTCAAGGAACACCGTAAAATATACCAAGCATTGTAATATAATCTGTATTTAACAAAAAACAATGAACCAATGGAAAAAATATCAAACTAATAAAAATATCAGGCTGCCAAAATAAGATAAATGATAGAGCAAAAATATTTAACATAAAGTGTTTAGCTTCTAAAATGTGTAACATGTTCACGAGTTTTCCCGAGTGACTTATAATTATTTATAAACACTTAAGCTTCTCGATGTAATAACAGGTTCATGAGTTTTCAAATCTGATTTATTTATAAAACACTTAAGCTCCTGAAATGTGTAAAATGTTCATGCGTTTTTCAAAGTGATTTATTTATGAAACACTTTAGCTCCTAAATGTGTAACATGTTCATGCGTTTTCTAAGTGATTCGTTTTATACACGCCATGTTCAGTGTCTCCTTGCTCAGAGAGTGTTAAAGGGTCTGGGTATACGTTTGCGTGTAAGCACTCTTCAAATTAATGGCAATAAAAAACTAATGGTTATAGAAGCCTGCAGCAGGTTTCGACAGTATAAAGCATTTTGAGAAACATTTCACTTCGAAGTGTTGTGGTTTTGTAAAAATGTATCCGTTTTTATGACCCAGAATTTGAATCTGAGAAACGTTACTATCAGAAACGCTTCTCAAATTGTGTATTCCTATTATTAGGGATTATTCTTCCTGCATGGACATATTATTATTCGCTCCAGATTTTTGGCGATATCTCAAAAACGCGATCACCTTTTGAAATGATTTTTTCACAGGTTAGTTTTATTGTAGGATTAACACAATCGAACGCTTCCAAAAACCAAAGGTATACTTTACCTTTAAGGCAATGGTTCCCGTTTTCTTTATGCATTATAGTTAAACACAAAGTTTCTGTGTTTAGGTAATAAACGCGTCATGCGTTCAGCAAGTGTATATGCATGATGTGACTGACAATGACCGACAGAATGATTCAACACTTTTTTCAAACTTGCTATTAGAACCCGAGCAACTGCGAACAACAAGTTGAAATAACATCAGTAATAACCAAATCACTGAATAACAAATGTTGCGAGTAGTCATTCCCTTGAATATACGAGTTGAAAGACTGACAGATCGTTCATGTTTATTTGTCTACTTGTTTGTTTGTGTTTTATTTTCGTCGTTCAGACGGGGAAAACAACGAAATTGCAATAGGCCCTATTGGTATTTTGACAAACAGGGTTAAACGTCAGTTGTACCGACAGAAGGATGACTTTATGTTTATTTTAATGTAAAACATTTTTTTTAAATCGGCTATTCGTTCGGGAAAAACAAGTTCGATTGTGTATGTTTATTTTATGAAGTTGAATTCCTGGTCATTAATTTCGCGATAAAAACACCCATAGTGCCAATTGTTAATGAATATATTTTCTTGATTGATTTATTTATGTTTCAATTGCCCAAACACAAGGCCAAAGGGGCATACAAGGTGAATGCTACACGAAAGATACCATTTAAAGAAAGAATGTATCTATTCACATTTCTCTTAAGCTGGTCAGCATAGATTTAAACAAAATTAAAATTAAATCATGTAGGTAATTGCCATATTTTACGGAGCATACTGACTGTCTCCACGACCACAAATCAATCAATCGATCAAGGCGTACAAATACAAACATAACCATTTATAATCCATACTCGAACAAATAGTAGCAAAAAGCTGAAAACGACAGTAGTCCGTAAGTAAAGAAAAACAAATCTACCAAGAATAAATAAAAAACAACAGAAAGCATTCGACATTTTTTTTTACCGATTATTCTGTTAAACCAAGTGTCATCAAAAATGAACAGGGGGAAAAAAATCCATGCTAAAGTTGAGAGCCAATTTCTTTGAGATAGTCACATCTCAATTTCCATAAATGAATATGAATTTGGTCTTGATAATTACATTAAATCCGTAAGTACATAGGCCAGCGGATTGTACATAATACAAGAACAAAACCATCCTCGTGTTTGGGCACGACGTACTGCCCAAAAATGAACAGGGGGAAAAAAATCCATGCTAAAGTTGAGAGCCAATTTCTTTGAGATAGTCACATCTCAATTTCCATAAATGAATATGAATTTGGTCTTGATAATTACATTAAATCCGTAAGTACATAGGCCAGCGGATTGTACATAATACAAGAACAAAACCATCCTCGTGTTTGGGCACGACGTACTGCCCGTTTAGCTTGCAGTACGCTTTAAACCGCCCTCTATTGACTTAAGTTAATTTCGCATACAGGTTTTCTTGACTCTAGCCCCACAAGTGATTTGGTTAACGTATTTTAAGTGAGAACGCAAATGGCTTAAATCCCCACAAGGGATCGAGAGAGTGTGCAGAGACAAGCAGTCGCCCGGACACTCTCTTCATCTTTATAGAAAGTGGCTATGAATCTCCTTTGCCGTGTACATTTTGGAACAAAATCGTAATTGAGTCACGACAAAAGGTTCATTCCCCGCAAACCGAAAACAACATTCTGGAAATTCGTCTCGGGAATAGCCAGAGACTCGTGGGTTGATCACTGAAACATCTCGTCTTAACCGACTGTATAGGGTCACATAGGTAATCCGTAATAAAAGGGAAAATATTATTCAACTGATATAGCTTAATTGAACGAACAGTCTGTTCAAGGTAAAAGCACTGGAGATGCACCGTCTTTGAATAACAGAAGACGAATTAGCCCTATGCGATCGAGTGTGCGAATTGTCGGTGTATGATGCAGTGTCACTGACCACCGAGAATTGCGACCCCCATCAGTCCGTTATTTTGACAGTTGATATAATTACGTAGATTCATGCCATGATCAGATCGCTGGGCCGAATGAACGCGAGGGGGTAACAAAAAAGAATAGTCGAGAAGCCTGGTTTGTCTAGCCCAAGCGTTCAACCAAATCTCAAGCGGCTGTTTCGGAGAAGAGCTCTAAGAAACACCGGCATCTTCTTTGATCATAGGAAAGGCTCCTTGTAACCCTTTTTGGAACTACAGGTTCCGCGGGACATCAGGGGGGGGGGGGTGCAATTCGAGGGAAGAAAAGAAAACGAAGAGATTGGATCATACAAATGCGATAATATTCATAGTTGAAGGTAGCCCCATATCAACGCAGCAATCTACTCGGGCCTGCTTAGCTAAACCAACATCATCATTCTTTCATTTTGTGATTTTAATTAGCGATGAGTGTTTTGATTGTGACGGTGCAGCTATCTTTATACAGACAGGTATGCACTGACGGGTGGACCCAACGGGGTTTGAAGCAGATCAGGAAGGTCTACCTTTGAGAAGCGTCTATAGATGCACGGAATTATTATTGTCCTCTCTGTGTCTATAATATACGAGATTGAAAACTTCGATACAATCATTCTGAGAGGTAGTTCTGTCATTACAATAAAACGCTGAGTAAGATCTTCAAGAGACAAGCTCGATCGTTGAGCTCTCTGTCGGATTTCCGTCCCATGGACGTTTCGTATTTAACCTATTTTTTAACTCTCCTTTTTGTAGAGGTTATCTATAAACGTGTGGTAGTAAAGTTTTGAGAATGCATATTTTTATTTTGTTCTCATTGTTGTTTAAACTTAAAAGAAAACAAATAAAATGAGTGCGTGGATTTTTGTAGTGGCAATGGCAAGTTCTCTTATTTCAAAGTCAGGTCTAATTATAAAGCAAAGTTTGTCCATTTTGGGGGGAGGGGTTGAAGGGCTGCATGGCGATCGACTGCAATTATATATAACAACGTGTCAGTGTCCCAATTTACGGCATCTCATATCGTATAACGTTCTGATGTTGGTTGAATATAAAGACAATGTGACGATTAATTGTTTGATGCTAATCTTGGTTGTGACAGCCCCCCCCCCCCCCCCCCCAATATCCTTGGCTCAAGGCAGTCAAAGAAAAAACATTTCACTATGACCTTAATATTGTAGGCCTCTTATTTCCCTGTTGGCTAAAGCGTGGTTTGGAAAAAGAGTTTTATATTATTGACTTTTATTTTTGATTTTGGATTGAACAAAGAAAGTTGACTAGAGTAGGGTTTGAACCAACGACCTCCGGATTGACGTGCCGGCGCTCAAACTGAGCTATCTAGCCCTATGTTGGCGGTCTCCCTATGTTGTCACTATCTTTGTTCGGGTGGTGCCAGTCAGAAGCCATTCAACCGTAAACTGCCGTGTAGCCAGGGATCACACCCAAGTAAACATCAATTTTTCTTTGTTCAACCCAAAATCATTTAAAATTCACCCAGTCAGTTTCCCTTGTGGTTGATTACTTTTATTTTTGATCAAACACAATCAATACAGATTGTGCTTGGGTGTTGGCCGTGTTGGTATTGTATCGAAAAGAAAATACACTGCAAAAATAGGGGTGTTGAAATTTACACCATAATTATTGATACTATATTAATTATTGATACTATCGAAGAGAAAAATCTAAATTAACATCTTGTGGTTTTGACATCGTGTGGTATGAAAGTTTGCAAAAATCATGGGGGTCATGATTGTTTCAGAAGAAAGAAACAAACAATTTGCGTTTTTAAGATTAATATAGCAAGGAAAGTTTTTTTCTTTACATCGTGTGAAAGGGCTTTTACAGGGCAAACCTTTATAATATACACGCGTGACTAGAGACCTGTGGCTTTTTAGCATAGAGCAGCGATAACTGTACAGCCATATAGACGTAGCCCAACACGTGTATAGACCGTCTCGCGGTGTTCCATTTTGGGCAACCTTTGGTGTCCATGTTCAATGTTTTAACATTTAGAAAGAAACGAAATCAAGTATTTTCATTATTTGTATGTGGGCATAGACTTTCCCGGTCTATTCACAAAACACGACCGATTACCCGTGAAGTAATCGAGCAGCCAAATGAGGCAATAATTATAACATTGAAGTCCAAAAAACAACGCGAGAGGGCGCCACCTCTATCAACAAAGACTACTTCAATTGGCGGTTAGCTACGGCTGTAAGTGTAAGACTGTTGCTGATGGTGTTGCTAAAGACGTTCTATACTTCAATGCACGATGACGCGGAAACCTACTGCAGCCGGTAATTCGGAAACGGTCTTATTCGCCGTAGAATGAGGTGCACACAATAATGAAAATTGTTGTCACTCACTAGACCAGAGCATGCAACCCACTCCACGAGGCTAACATGCGAGTAAAAATAATATTTGCGAAGCAGTCAATTATCGATGTTTTTATTTATTTATCATTTTTGTTATTTTTATCAGTATTGTTTTTTTAGTCAATGATCGTTTCGATATATTCTCTGATATTCAGAATTGGTTATAATAATTATCGACCAGGCATTTGGGTTAACAAATATGCTGTTATGCCTAACCAAACAAAAGGTTTAAATAATGCCAGAAAACACATTTTTATGATTATATTATTATGTCGTGGCCGAGCGGATAAGAGCACCGGACTCAAGCTCTGGTGTTTCTGTTCAGCAGAGTGTGGGTTCGAGTCCCGGTCGTGACACTTGTGTCCTTATTAAGCAAGACACTTAACCATTATTGCTTCGTCCTTCGGATGGGACGTAAAGCCGTTGGTCCCGTGTGTTGTGTAATGCACGTAAAAGAACCCAGTGCACTTATCGAAAAGTGAAGGGGTTTGCCCCGGTGTTCCTGGTTTGATCGGCTGCATATTGCGCCACAGCACCTTGTAAACCATTACATGGTGCTATGCAAAGAAATAGGTCTCAAAATTCAAAAAGTAGCTCTACATATACCTTGCAGGAAAATACTGACTGTTGAAGCGCCTTGAGCGTCACTGAGTGACGGATATGAGCGCTATATAAGAAGCCACTATTATTATTATTATTATTATATATTTTTGGAAAATGTGATTAGCAAGATGGTTTCAACAAAAGGTTGTTTTGATGTTTCTTGTAATAACTAAAATCCCCTGTGTATTTCTCGCACGCGGAAATACAACCACGAATGATTGCAGCGTGTCCCAAATGGAATAATTGTATCTTTTGTTCAGTGCTGAGTTTTGTGTTAATTACAAGAAAGCATGCAAAGTGTTTGAAAAGCAAATTACAAAAGTGGTTCAATCAAAATGTCATTAAAAAATAATAAATTCTATACCTTTTGGCATGGTCAATCTCTCTAGATTTGAAATAGAATCGACAACGTGGAAAATCAAATCAAAGTTGTACAAACCAAGACTGGGTACGAGGTGGCTGGGAAATTACCCCAACGGGGTCATCACTTTACACTAAAAAGAATCGGCACCCCCCGAACAAAGATATTGACAAAATAGGGAAACCGCCAACATAGGGCTAGATAGCTCAGTTGGTAGAGCGCCGGCACGTTAAACCGGAGGTCGTTGGTTCAAATCCCGCTCTAGTCAATTTTTCTTTGTTCAACCCAAAATCATTTAAAAAGAATCATCTATGCATTTTGAAATAATATTATTGAAAGGAAATTTATAAGTTTGGCAATCTTTCATAAAAATTAATGGAAATAAAAAACTTATTGGTTAGAAGTACAGCAGCTTTTGATTGTAAAGCATTTTGAGAAACATTCCACTTCGACATAATGTGGTTAAGTAAAACAAAATTATGCCACAAAATTTGAATCTGAGAAAGTTTAAAACTGTCAGATACGTTTCTCAGATTGTGTATTCCTATTATTAGGGAGTATTCCTCCTGCGTGGACACATTTGCTCTAGATTTTTCGGCGATATCTCAAAACCGAGACCGCCTTTTGAAATGAAATTTTCACAGCTTAGGGTTTTTGGTAAATATCTACATTTATATAGGAATAAAACAATCGAACGGTTCCAAAAACCAAACGCATATTTTGCCTTTAATGTCAATGTATGTGAGAATCTCACAACAGAATAATTTCCGTCATTTCAGAGTCATCTATATGCATAAACAAAAGTAGCTCTACATTGCTTTTACCGAACCACGTTCTTTTTCGAATAAACTTGAAACTGTGTACGCTACTGTTGCACTGCAGATCTCCATCTTATACCTTGCAGTGGTGGACCTGTTTGGCTGCAACGCCCCTATAGACAAGCTTTTTACTACAGATTATGAGGGTTTGTTTTGCAATTTTTCAACGATTTGTTTATATAAGTGTGCTGTTAACATGTCCAGGTATTGCCTGGGTTAATTTAAGCTTATGTGTTTGCTTAATTAATGAAGTTTTTAATTTGGTTACATCTACCATTGACAATTAACAGATTTTGTACACAAAGGATGCTGGCATAGTTTTGTCCCGCCCCTTCTAACCAAATCACTGACCCCTGTTGATCGACACCCCCGTTATGACGTGTGGAATGGTCCAGCTTAGGGTATCATGGCATTATAAGCTGACCAGTGTGTATGATGTAGTTAAGACAATAGAAATATTTAAATAAATATGCTGACAGCGGCCCTCGCTGCAGAAATTCAAACGTGACGATTTACGTCGTCACATGCATAATAAATTGATGTTCAAAGTTTTGCTACGGGTGTTCTATCCAATCCATAGCTACATGGTGAGTTTATAATATACAACCAAAAATGCGGAACAGTGTAAAGGTGTTGTGTCCGAACCTTGCCCGTGCACGTTTTTAATTGGCAGGTACTATTCACTTCTTAAGATGGGAACAGTGATCAACATGACCAAACACTTTATTTTATTGCTTATTTTTTTAAATTATTTTTGTGTGTGAAGCCAATGATTCTCAGAAAAGTGAACTTCACTGTACTAGCGAAGAACGGAGAGAAGACAAGGAGGGAAGTTTCAGTTTTAGATGTGAGAGGAAAACCCCACGCAATTATTCCAGGTATACACTACCACGTACAGACTGAAAACACAATCCACAAAATGCCCCCGGCGGGATTTGAACCAGAGTCCTAGAGGTAGAAGTTGAGGAAAGACACCACTATGCCAACCCGAACACCCCCAAAAGTATGAAACGCTTCACAATTTTGCGTTTCATCCTTTCACTGAAAACTAACAGGTGGTTTCATGGAGAATTGGTATTCCAACAGCTTATATAACTGCATCTGCACTTTCGCCAGACTTTAAGAAAAACATTTTGGCGGGAAAAGAGTGTTTACCAGAGAGAAAATAATGTTATTGTCAATTGAGCGATTGTGTTCGTTTCACCACGTCATTGCTGTAAAATGATATCATTCCATATTTTAAGTTTTAGCTCACCCGAGTTTACGGACTCGTCGCCGACTGGCAAAACAGATTGTTTTAAACTCATATCCGTAACGGTTTCAACTTACAGGCACGTTTGAAATGGTGGACATCAACCGCTGACTCCGATATGACCCAAATGTTAGTCGTATCAAGTGTTATTAGAACATTGTATGGAATTGTATATTTTCTATCTATGGATCAGTGTATTATTTGGTTTCGACAGGGGGGTTTGATTATCAGGCCGGAGGGAGTTTTTTGTCTAAAACTCCCCCAGGGTGCTCTGGTCACGTTAGATTATCAGGCCGGAGGGAGATTTTTGTCTAAAACTCCCCCAGGGTGCTCTGGTCACGTTTACTAATCAATGTCTGCCATGGAAAAAGTGACAGGGAATTCAGACGGCGATTCGTCTCTCTCTCTATCTGGACGGCAGAATGAGGCGAAAATATTTCCCGCAATCAAACGTCAGAAAACATTTTCACAGGTGGGATCGAATTATGACAGGCGACCACTCGAACTTACGCCTGTTATCGAATTTCACAATTGAGAAGCGATTTTTATGACATTTCTCCGGCGTTATGCAATTATTCCCCTTTCCCATCTCCCCAAGCGACCATTGAACCCGTCGCTTGTGTGTAAAATGCTCACTTGATCGACAGACGTAATAAGATGGGCATATTAGCTCGCATGAGAGACCGAGTTTTATACAGATCTAAGCGTCATTAGCGAGAGAACATCGACTCACATGGCCCTTATTAAACGCAATTGACGGCCCTATAATGCGTTGCTCTGATGGAAGCAACCCGTGTATTGGCAGTTGAGAGCCAGAAGTCGGCCTTGCTTAGACACCCAAGTGGCCACCCAGTCGCGTCTCATGAGCGATGCCCAGCCGCTCCCTACGGAATCACCGCCACTAATACGCCGCCTTCGCCCTACCTTTAAAAACAACACGTCATACCCAATGTAAACCCGGGTGTCTTATAATACAGCGCTATATAGTCCCCACTGCAATACAATTAGCATTGCCGGTCTGTCAACCAGAAGTCAAGCAGAGTGTCTGATAAATTAGCGTGATGACCTCCTCCTTGCAATGTCATCAGCCAAATTGGTTTTTGCCAGAGCCTGACAGACCTACATGTACATGCAGACTGTCAAGCACTGAGACCGTGTATACCTTAGCAAAGCAAGGCGAAGAGACGAGGGCGGCGCTACGGCCGAGATGATTGCCCCTAAATCGGATCATTTTTCGCCCACACGCCGACTTGTCCACAGGCTGTGGGTCTGTAACGAGATCGTAATGTGCGCGTGATGATCATATAAAGTAATTCCATCGGTGAATGCCCGAGTGGCCGCGGCCGCCGCCCGTATTGCCACTACTGCACACCTAACGGTGCTATCTTCATAAGCTAGCATACGGTACCCCCCTGGATACCAACTATGCCATGCCTCGCCAATCCGTATAAGACTGCCCTGGTCACTCCTGCCGATTGCCTGCGCCATTGTTTGGCTTTGGTGTGTTTGATTTGATGCGGTGGATTTAAGACTAATCAATCAAATGTCTTTTGTTAAGAGATGACTAATGTACAACGCTGACAAAATCTCTAGCTTACTGGCTAATATACATTTTATAGTAACCAATCATAAATGAAAGCGAAACATAATAAATATGTACAGAAGGGCAAAATAAATGCATCACGCTGATCGGTTCTTGCCCTGCATGCTTTTCCCGTCCTGCCCACCCCCCCTTATTTTACCAATCCAGACCCACGGATGGATTAACCAATGATCGGTCTCCGCATTAATCAGCTTAACAGCAAGGTCACTGTCAGGGGGCATTAACGCCAAAAGGTCCCGGCCTAAAGTTTGGTCTCTGTCAAGGTGAATTCTCGTCGGCTGGCCGCGGCCGAGACGCAAGGACGGGATTTGTCTCTTAGCCTATTTAATTTCCCCCGTTAAGAAAATATTGGAAGACCCAGTAAAAACCTTAAACAGATGACTCACAATATTGAGACAATTTTTAAGCGAGGGATATGCTTGGAATATCCGAATCCCAATGTGGAAAACAATGGATAAAAAACAATTCTCTTTTATTGCGTTGTGAGCGTATTTACAACAGTTCCATCATTTATTTTATTGAAAAAACAAACATTTTTTCAAGGTTCTATAGTCAACGTGTGTCTGTGTGGTGGGGAGAGAAAATGTCATCAAGCAAATTGCCAGACAACAGCGTGGCTGGTTGCTAAGATTTTGAAGCAGAAACTCTGTTTTAAAAAAACTAGTTTAGATGTTTAGCCTAAAGGGAGTTTATACTTTTGGTAAATGTCAAAGACCAGTATCCTCACTTGGTGTATCCCAACATATACATGAAACAACAAACCTGTGAAAGTTTAAGCTCAATCGGTCATTGCAATCACCAGAAAAAAAGTGTGGAAAAACCTTAAGTGTTTTCACTGTTTTCAAACATCGAGTTTTTGACTCATGAGATCAAAACTAATTGTTTTACTCATTTCTCAAAAACTATAGCATTTAAAGCAAAAATATTTAAAAGGGAGTTTCCCATCATGACCATCTTTATACCATGTAAGTTATGTGTGAATCTGTGAACATTTATATTTTTACTCTTACCAATGTTACAAACACCCTTTAATGCCGTAAAGTCAAACGTACGCAACAGACTAAATCTGAACTTTGAAGTGGTCACTATTGAGGGAAGAACCACGGTTACATTGCGAGCGCCTGTGCCTGCCGGGGCCTGTGGGCAGTGTAACGTACTGTAGTAAGTATACTTCAACACTTATTCACTGTATTATAGTTTAATATGTCAAACAAATTATGGTTACAGATTTATCTCCAGATTTTTCTCTTTTAAAACTGATGGTATAACATTCGTTCCCTCCATATATACTTTTGGTAATTGTCAATGACAACACACGCATATAAAAAAAATATATATAAAAAATATAAAAAAAATAAAGAAAAATAAAGAAACAGAAAAAACTTTCTGTAAAATTGGGCCAAGTACAGGGAAACAATTGAGCTTTTATATTAGAGAGACACTATTTCGTATGTACGATCAGTGACCCCAAAAACAGCATAATAGGCTTAATGGTATAGTCTGGTTATGCCTCACCCTTTGTCAAGTGTGTATGACATCAGACCTAAAAGGCAGGGTACACTTTTGGTAACTTTCAAAGATAGGTATTCTCACTTGGTGTATCCCAACACATTGCATAAAATAACAAACCTGTGAAAACTTTGGCTCAATTTGGCATCGAAGTTGCAAGAAAATATAGCGAAAGAAAAACACCCCTGTTGCATAGATGTGTGTGCGTTCAGATGCCTGACAAAGACTTCATGCCTGAAGCATTTCTCAGACTCAAGATGCTTGGGTGAAAAATTAACCTCTTTCCCTAAGACTACATTACTTCAAGGGTGTCGTTTCTAACAAGGTTGTATAAATATCAGCAACTCTCCAGTGCTCTCTACCAACGTGAGTTTTTATGGTCATTAACTTTGTGAGTAACAACCAAAGGCACACCATCCCTTTAAATAATAGATGGATTTTTACTGTAGTCGAGGATTTTATAAATTGTCATTGGAGACAACAAAACGAAAATATATGTCATCGATTGAAGTCATAGTTAAGCGGACCAAGTGACCAAACACAATGCATTACCTGTGACAGTTTAAGCGTAATATTGGTCATGGGAGTCACCAGAAAATAGTGGGGGTAAAGGTGAAAAATCCCCTTATTATAGTTTTTACTGATTTCAACGGTCGGATTTTGGACTCCCAAATTCAACATTAGTTGTTTCACTTGATTCTGAATCTGTTAGCAATTATAATTTCCAATCTTACCAGTTGTGCACAACTTGTAGTAGTTCTCACACTACCGTCAGCCACTTACAAAACATTTGCATTATTATCAGGATGTCATGTGTCGTGCGCGGCACACGCAAAATTGTTTCTGCGTTTTCAGTTTTGAAATAGCAGCAGTGTTGAAAAATATTGGAGAAATTTTTTTTTCAACATTTTGGTCATGATATAGCGAACAATCGGCCGATGAAACTTTCAAACAATTGTTTTTACAAGGTTTGCTACACTATTCTTCCCAGAATTCCGTACGAAAACTTTTGTCTGAAATTGTGTCGTCTTTCGAAACAAATCATGTTTGAATAAAATTAATTCTTTTAGTGGACGGGGCAAGAAAATAAACCATATGGTCAAGGATTATGTTACAAAACATAATCATCAAAACATGCAACCATCATAAAAGTTTTATAATTGAGTGGAAAAAACCCCAACAACAACACCAGTGGTGATGACATATGTAGAGGTTAGCATTTTTTACCCCAAAGAAACTAAAATTTGATTGAAAAGCACGTCTTTATAGCAACCATAATAATATCAACCCATGCATGATTACAATTATACATCTGAGAAAAAAATATTAAACTGTAAATATTAAAGTGTGTCTCGAGAGAGTGCTGGGTGCAGATATTAGTAAATATGACAGGAATATTTCTTGACTATCTAGGCTACACACCTTTTCCGTTCATCGATTTTTGTTGTTAATGTCAAGCTTTTACTCATTACAATGTGATGAATTGTGACGTGTTTGATCCAATAGGAATGCAATCCTGTACACATTTCAAGAGATGTTACTCCCGGTTTTCCCCAATTGTTTTCAAAATTTTAATTTTTCAAGAAATGTCTGTAACCTTTTTGTATGTGTGTCTTTATACAAAGTGTTGTACATTTTTATATATAAAATCTCGTGTTTTCCAACAAGCAACAAACAATACTGCTTTAATTACGAATGAAATCAGCGAAATAATACACAGTCTGCGATGTCTGCATAAAACGTTGTAGGCCTTTGCATAAATAAAACAAAAAAGAACAAATGAAACTAGTTGGTCGCCTCACAATGAAAGGTTCCGGTTCATCGATGGTATATCATTTAAACAATTAAACCAGTTGTTACAACTGGAAGGCAAATTAATCTAAGGACAATCATATTATAACGCGTGTTGCTCGGCCTTAAATGGTTTGTACACGTTTGGTAATGACTCTGAAAAATAATGGCAATAAAAACTTACTTGGTAAGAAGTACAGTAGCTTTGGATAGTATAATGCATTTTGAGAAACTTTTCACTTCGAAGTACTACGGTTATGGAAAAATATATCACTTTTTATCCCCACAAATTTGAATCTGAGAAGCGTTATGGCCGTAACGCTTCTCAGATTGTGTATTCCTATATAGGGAATATCTTCCTGCGTGGAAATATTCGCTCCGGTTTTTCGGTGATATCTCAAAAACGCGACCAGTAAAACACAATAAGTAGGTTCCAATTACCAAATGTATACAGCGGACATCAATTATGTTTCTATTATAATTTATTTATTTTTTTTTTTATTTTTTTTTTGGGGGGGCACTGTGTGGATTTGGTGTCGAGTTCATAATATTGTATTGACTTTTGTTTCTTTAACAATCAGAATTGTCTACCGCTAACAAAAATTAGCGTAATGTACAATAAAAATGGATTTTCCCAGGTTGGGAATTAAAAGGATGCACGCCATGAGAACCTTTATTCCCATAGCACAAAAATTAGCAAAGCAGAACAAAGTGTGCTTACCACAAAAGATTGACCAGCCAAAATACCATGTCATAATGTACCATTTTGCAACTGGTTTCCTGCATTATATCTGATAAGCAGAAAATATGTAAGCACAACTATCTGCTTAAAGGCACTGGACACGTTTGGTAATTGTCAAAGACCAGTATTCTCACTTGGTGTATCCCAACATATGCATACAAAAACAAACCTGTGACAATTTGGGCTCAATTGGTCATCGAAGTTGAAAGAAAATAATGAAAATAAAAACACCCTTGTTGCACAAATTTGTGTGCTTTCAGATGCCTGAAAAAGGCTTCAGGCCTGAAGTCTTTTTCAGATTCAAATATTTGAGTGAGAAATTGCCTCTTTCTCAAAAACTACGTTACTTCAGAGTGAGTCGTTTCTCACAATGTTTTATATTATAACAGCTCTCCGTTGCTCTTTACCAAGTAAGTTTTTATGCTAATAGGGGGCCTATGTATTTTGAGTAATTACCAAACGTGTCCAGTGCCTTTAAGCATCTCTGTAGCAAGACCACTAACCTGTGGAAATAGTGCATTCTGGTCCGCATTGTAGAGCTGTTTATTTCACAAATAGGTAACCATCCAAAATACCGCCCCGCAGTATATTAGTTATATGACTGGTTTCCCGCTTATTTTTGCTGCTAAATTGTGTAATGCAATAACTTTTGCTTTTTAAGCAGATTTATTACTAGCAATTTTTATGTAAGTACGGCCGACCGAGAGCGTTCAGCGAAACAGTCATTTTAGTGTAAAATATACGCAATTTTATAGGTATTTTTGATCAGAGCTAATTTGGAAGAGGCAATTAATTTTCTTGCTCTCGTTTTTATTTGGGGGGAACCACAAAAATAACTATAATGTGAATCTATTGGTTTATATTGTCTCAATCGAGTTAAGTTGTAATCATTGCTGATGATCATGATACGTTCACTTTAAAACAAGATGGGGATGTAAAACATGAGGAAGGAGTGTGTTTAACTAATAGTCACAGCCTCGTGCAAAGAGACTCCCTAACCATGCGCATTAAAACTTCAAGTTCAACGGGAACAAGTCCTTTAATTTGATCCAATAAGAATTTGAAATTCACGTGGGAAATTTACATACGAACTTCAAAGACTAACATGTATTCTCGGTAATTGGTATTTTTCACAATTCTTGTAAGAATTGTGTTGGGTATTTATGTATAAGTCAATCTGACTGCATTATTTGCATCATATCAAGCTAATGCGGAATGATAGGCGAATTCCTTAAAAGACAAGCACGTACGTGCGGATTTGGTGCTCACCCATCCCGAAGGGATACCATCTTATAGGAATTACAAGAGCAGCCGTGTCCAAAACGATTACATCTCATGTCGTCATCTTTACACAATATTACACTTTTCCCCGCCATAATTGGCGATGGCACGTCTGCTCGATACACATTGTTTCCATGAGCGCAGTATTGATAGAGGAAATGATGGCACGGAGAGGACTGTGTACATAGGACACTCAACACGATACCAAGGCAAATATGGAAGACGGTGAGATTTGAAAGAGGACACCGCGATGATTTCAAACAATCAGAGAGCGTCAAGTCACCGCCAGTCCGGAGCCGCCAGGATGGGCTGACAAGTGGCGCCTCGAAGGGACGGCAGCTACATCGATTTCTCCCCCAAATTGCTTCTCCTCTTTCCCTTGCTGTCAACTTCATTTCAACTCAAGACCAGACCGGGCGTACCATATGTTATGCATGCACAAATTATTACATAGTTATAATCTAAGAGAGAAAACCAAAAAATATTACTACTTACAGCGTAATGGTGTCCTTCTTTCTTTCTGTATATACAAATGGTTAACTGCTAACCGGTCAGTCAGAATGTTACACACTTTGACGAGTTAAGCTTCACCAAACTTCACAGTTGCGGACAAAGGCCCACGCGACTAGCACGCCGTCCAGCGCTGTTTCCGGACATAACAGGTGGAATAACGCTAGTTAGCCTACCTGGTTATGGTGTGGCAAGGCCAGGTCTCACACACCACACCGATAGGCAGTCAGTCTGAGCTCTGACAGTGATGATGCGGAAAATCTCCACGAACAAGCCCGCGTTAATGTGATTACTAACCGCGTATGTCCACACTCTCAGCGTAATTAAAAAGCCATTACAACGAGTCCTGAGCGGCACGCTTGTGTGATCTCTCAATTTTCAGGACGACGCGACCAGATAATGTTACAGTTTCCCCAGCGCACCGTCCCTCGGCGATAGCGAGGGCCATTTCGTTGATGCAAACATCGAACTTGGCTCGGCGCATCGTGTTTTTTCTCCCTTCTTCTTCTTTTTAGTCTCTGTTTTTTTTTTCCCCTCTCGATGGCGTCGCGTCATGTCATCAGCGATGATTGTGTTTCCTCCGCAAGCCAATGCCAAAAACACTCAGCCCCCATTCGCTCCTGATGGAGGCAGCCGGGACTCACACCATACTAATGGACAAGACAGAGAAGAAAAATACACCAGGCCAGGGGGGTACATAGTCGCACTTCGGTTGGTACCTCAGCCCTGCACTCGCTAATCACCAGCACAAAACCTCAACCAGCTCTCTTTTTTTTGTAACGTTTTAACCAAAAGTGCTATTATCACAATTAAAAATCAGCGCTTTTGACAGTTGGTAACGAATTATGGCTCGAAGCGCATGGATTACTACAGTAGCATTTGACGCATTAATTGGGCTACGGTCCCTCAACGCACCAGCACGCTGCCAGCAATATTGTTTGGTGTAATTCGAACCGTCGCGTGCCGAGGTATATCACCGCCACATTGATAGCCTTGTAATCCTGCGAACAAACTGAAACATAAGATCGCCTTAACAGGTTGCTCGGCAACTAAGTAAAACCACCACAAAAAATGGAAAAGATATCTTCATAACATTAAAGGCATATTATGTGTGGTTCGTTTTGTGCCCCCAAAAATAAGGTGCAGTTTGTTTTGTTCAACTTGAACAAAGAGATTTACAGTGGTCAACTGTTTGAACTTCTCTGTCCGTGCTATATACGAAGTGAAGCGTTCAAAAACAAAATTATAATAAAGCGATGACGAATTATCTTTTGAAAATTTTCAGTTGCTTTTTATACAATATACCCGTCTCTATAGTTTTCATTAACACACTCATCGAACGTTTTTCAACCAACGAAAACGGTTTACCCTTTATTTTGACTGTAGGATATTTTTTTTCTTGCGAGTTCGAAGGCCTAATAATGTGCAATCTCAATAACTGTGACCAATTAGCAGTGATTTGGGGCATTCGAATGTTGTTTCTCAATCTAGTTTTTATTTTGATATACCGGTTCAATATAATTGTCTTTAAAGGAGAAATGAAACAATCAGCTAAAAGGAGGAATCGAGACATCTTTCTGTACTTTCCCAAAAGAATATTTTTAAGGAGCTATTCATGGTTGTGTTGCTTATCAAGTAGTCCAAGTACGGGCCTGGAATAACATGGAGGTAACGGAGGCCATGGCCCCTGTTGCCCCAGGGCCCAATTTCATAGAGCTGCTTAAGCACAAAAGTAGCTAAGCACAACAAAATTTCGCTTACCAGAACAAAGTTACCAGCCAAACTACCATGTCTCATGTACAATTTGTGACTGGTATCCTGCTCATTTCTGCTTAGCAGACAATTGTTAAGCAAAATTGTCTGCTTAAGCAGCTCTATGAAATTGGGCCCTGGTCTTGCCTTGGGTGCCCCTTCAAAAGTTTCCCATGGACTTTAAGATTTTCTAATGGAAGTGCCATTTGCAAATTGAAATGACCAGTGCCCTCTCAAAGTTGAAACTCCTGCCTGTGTACAGAAACGTTTACTCTCGACCCATCACAATGACAGTCACTGAACATCCTCACGTACGGTCTGTTATAGACAAAGGCAATATGTAACATTTTCTATTGTCTAGCAGCAGAACGGCAAATCCATCAAACTCAAGAAAATGTTTACCATTTAATTATGATGGATTTATTTGTAGTTTACACCTATGCATAGAGGAATCTATATTCATCTTGTGATAAAAAGGATAGCAAAATACGATGAAAATCTAATTGTGAAAAGTGAACATGCCGCTTTTGGTATAGTGCATTAATTGACCGAGTTCACCTGACGTCATTATAAATAGTCTTGGTTGCGCCATTTTGGGAGTCAATGTCCGTGTGTGTTACACAGTGTCGTAAGCATTTCAGGCGAAGTGGCGTATTTAAACGCTTATACCTGTTGACTCACGGTCGTCGCGCGGTGACGTGCGTGCAAGGGGGTCAATAGGGAGTTTAA
The DNA here is from genome assembly GCA_037783415.1 of Leptasterias polaris. Taxonomy (NCBI): domain Eukaryota; kingdom Metazoa; phylum Echinodermata; class Asteroidea; order Forcipulatida; family Asteriidae; genus Leptasterias; species Leptasterias polaris. The sequence continues at coordinate 3,990,913 of JAZGTN010000049.1, read as the reverse complement.
GCTCAACTTCGTTGACGTTCCCAGGGGTGATCGATCTCGCCGCACCATTTTTTCCGCACCCGCTTTTATATGTATTTTTTAAATGATTTATTGCCTAACATCACATGGCCGGACGGACACTTCAAGGTGAGGGCTACACCTAACTGATTTGGGCTGGCGACCCAAATCAACTATCACCAGGGACACATTGCCCCAGGTGACTCCTGGGGCTGAAACAGGGTTACCCCCTTCACAGTCCGTGATGGAGGCATGGGTATCATCTACTAGGAGCCTGGCTGGTAGAGCAGAATGCACTACCTTCCCAACCTTTTACAAGGCAATTATGGTTAAGTGCCTTGTTCAAGGGCACAAGTGTCATGACCGGGATTCGAACCCACACTTGGGTCCGTTGAACTAGACCAGACCGCTCGGCCATGACACTCCCCATAACAGACAAGAAGTCTCGATACGGCACGCTGCCCATGGCATCAAGGCTTTGTTAAAGCGTCACGTTTTCTCTTAACGCGTATGTGTAATGCACCCACATCACGTCGTGGAAATGTGCGTGTGTCGTCAATAAACATTCGTGTTTGCTATACACGAGTATACTTTAGTTATGCATTAACGTCATTACGCAGTCATTTTAGAGATGAACCAGCGATAAAACAATGAAAATGCACAGATTTGTATGCGCGGAAAACAAGATGGACCAGTTTGCAACCTTCTTTCGACCTAGACGAGGACGCCCACTCATTAGCCTCAGGTCTACAATACGCCTAGATAGGCGTTCGCAGTGTCAAGAATTGTGTGCTTTCAGATGCCTGAGAAAGGCGTTATGCCTGAAGCCAGTCTCAGATTCAAATGTTTGTGTGAACATTACCCTTTTCTCTAAAACTACACAACATAACTTCAAAGGAAGTAATTTCTCACGAAAATCAAAAGCTCTTCAGTGTTCTTTACCAAGTAAATTTTTACGGTTTTAAACTTCTAGAGGAATCACCAAAAGTATATACCCTGCCTTTAACCTATACTGGAAATAATGGTGAAACCTTCTTGAAGGTTCGTGAAAACGAAAATTGTCACTTTCGTGCAAAGTTTGCAATTATGCATAATTATCGAAAATCTTCAAAGCTTCAAAGCTTCATGGATAGGCCTAGGCTTTGACGAATATTGTTTTAAAAACTATTTTTCAAACTATTAAACTAAAAACAAAAGTGGTTTTGTATATACACAAGGTGTCCATTTGTGGTGTCAAATAAAAATAAATAAATAAATAAATAAATTTGGGGAGGCTAATCATCCTTACTCGCAGCTAAGAGCTGAATTGCGAAGGATGCGGCTACAACGTGTTCGAGAAGCAGGCATGCTAGGGCGCCTTTGGCAGCCAGCCACATCAACCCATTATGACCACGGAGCACAGCCAGAGATCGAAAGTGTTTGATTTTTCCCGAGAGAGGAAAACCGGATGGTCTGGAAAACCCTCGTGGCACAGCAGAGAACCAACGCACAACTCAACTCACATATGGCCCTGGCCGGGTATCGAACCTGGGTCACCTTGGTGAGAGGCGAGCGCTTTACGCACAAGCCAACCATGCCACCCCGAAGTGCGCACACGTGCAATAGGGGACCTCCTAATGTCCCTCTTTTGTTTGTACCTCAACTTTTTTGCAACAGTTTTGTACACACTTTCCAACTAGAGACCTTCACCCAACTGATGGGAACCAAGTTGTCATCTTTTGTTAAAAGGTCCCAGGTTTGATTGTGTAAACCTACCAACACCCATTGGCAAGGGAAATGCAAGCACGTTATAATAAAACACAAAGTACATCAATAATCAATGAAGTCTTTCCATGCTTGAATCGGCAGGAAAGATGGGCCAGTATGCCGGAAAAAAACCTCATGAATGTTAATGACTACGGTATGGCGATAATAAAATCGAAGGACAAGACTTTCTCGTTGTAAACGTACACTATAGATTAATAAACAATACAATCTACAACACTACACGAGAGGCAGTTATGAACCTAACTGGGAGAAGAAGAACAATTCCCCCATGTGGGCTCCGCAATTACCCATCGCATCTGATCAGCTATGCATAAAATTTCCTTTCTTTTTCACCTGTCTGAAATTGTCCTCCCTTCCATTGAGATATACCGAGCAGATCACGACCAGGAGCAAGCGACCGGTTGATGATGAGTCCACGCTCAGGCAGTAACACATCCCTTACGGGCAATAATTATTGCCGTATCGTTATAACATTTGAAGTGAAACTATAACTTGATTGCTAAAAACACTCGTATTTTTCTCGCTTTGGTGCATTAGATCGGAAACAACTCATGAGAGAATATCCAGAGATCTTTTTTTAAGCGGCCTTTATCTGAGATATTTACCGCCAGTGGTGACAATTTCCTGCACGCGCAAAAAAATTGAAGCTAGAAATGGCCAATGTTTTTAGACCATTTACCGGTTTTCATCACTAAAGCTGTTCTCATTAGAAGTTAGGCCCGTCAATATTTTACGTCGTTTATAGACGGTTGGCTCACGGCTGAACACGTTTTAGACGACATTAGCCGCCGCTGCTTTTACGGCTAATTTCCTTGCTAACCAACACCACGGGCTCTTACGTGGCCGGGGTGATGTTCGCTCCAGTATTCGGTGACTAGCTCCCCAAGTTAAATGTAGTGTGTCCGATAAGACAGTCAAAAATTAATCAACCCGGGCAGTCAATGCCACGATCAACGGCGTTCAACCGAAGTGTATTTGGTGAGAGGATGAAGTTAGGTGGATGTAACAAACTTGTCTAGCGTGTTGAATTAATAACCAAGGCTGAGACAATCAGGCGGGGTATACAGCAGAAGACCAGCTTGGTTGTAATGCCTTAGCCTACATGAAAAAAATATCATTTCTTATGGCTGAATGTTTCAGAATCATTTATGATGCAATGGACATGAATTTTAACTTATATACAAGCCAGCATGATGCGGCTGTTTGTGCAAACTCTTTCACTCTTGGTTGATTCAAAGCCTCTTTAACAAAAAACCACTTGTCTCCCATCATAGTTATGATTCTTGCACCGTCTTGGTTAGCTCATTCGTGGTGATCCGTATTGTGCTTCTTGTCTTTGTTTGTTTGTTGGGTTGTTTGTTTGTTTGTTTGTTGGTTAGTTGGTTGTGGTGTTTTTTGTTTTAACTAATTTCTATACGACAAAAATGTGCTTGTTATGATAACTTTATCTTTTAAGCATACATCAAAAAGGGTTTACATTTTATTTTGTCCTGCCTTTTATTCCTCTATTCCATGCATGAACGCAAAAAGTATGGAAGCGGAAAGGAAAGTGGTATTTTTGAATTCGAGTACCTTTCGTAAATTCGAAGTCTGAGTATGTTTTCAGTCGAGTGTCGAGTACATGACTTTGAAGTACAGATTATTTTTCAGTGTAGTATCGTACGTATACGAGAACGACTATTTTGCAGGCCGAGTTCGTGTACGAGTACCATCACTACGGTACTCGAGTAGAACTAGAGTATACAGTAGGGCCTATATACTCAAGTACGAGTTGTACTCAAATACGAGTAGTACTCAAGTACGAGTAACAAATACGAGTACCGAGTACGAGTAGGTCCTACTACAGCACTGAGTATAGACTGTGCAAGTCTCGCGCGTATCCGAACGAGAAAACACGTCAAACGAAGAACATTTTTATTTCTGAAATTAAATCTTTGTTTTAAATCATATCTCATGACAAAATCTGAACAACAAAAATAAATCATTACAATTTTATGAAAAGTTTTAGCCTTTGAAAAAAATATACAACAGCTTGTTAATTATTATTTAAAATGAAATTAAAACTCTGGGACAAGGATGCTTATTTGATGTTAACTTTTTAGAAACCCCTTACGCGGATTCGTGATGGTCAAACGGGTTTAAAATTGACCCGTATCGCAGTTTAGAGGATGCTGACGCCTCAACAACCATATACTGCAATGAAAAGGGTTCGCTTTGCAATTACAGCATCTGGCGATTATAACCGCGCATCCAAAACAAGCGTTTACATAAGTTTTATGATCGGAGGCGAGCACAAAATTCTTAATTTTTTGCAATAACCGGAAGCTGAGGTCAAGTTTAATTATCGGGTTTTCTTCGTTATATTTTTGAACTGGTTTTACTTTCATATTTTGTTATCACTAAGTATTACATTCCCAACAACATGTATATATTTCTAGGTCATAACCTACGTTAAACTAAAATAATTGACGAAACAAAATCTTGCCCACGTAAAACTCCATAATGGTTGGGACCACTATGGTCCCGGAAGTTCGAATGCGCGCGAGACTTGCACAGTCTATAGACCATGTTACCTTTGTTTACAGAAACAGTGACCTTGTACATTCTAATGCATTTCCTGACGGGCAAGGTACTACACAGGCCATATGGGGAAATTTACATTTTTGTGTCATAATTTTCACATAAATTCAAGAGTTACAAAAAAAAACAGCTGTACAGCTTTTAAGATGTCCCCCCTTCTTCAAATCAAAAGTTGAGAAAAATCAGACAGTGCAATCTCCATAAAACATATTTTCTTCCATTGAGCTGCGTACAAACTGTGCCTGCAGGAAGTCAAAGCTCTGTGGCTCTTTTGTAAACATGTGATGTCACGGGTCGCATGGTCTATTAAAAAATACCCTGTCTACCGTTTATTGTCATTCGACGTTTGCTCTTGCATTATTAAATAATATCAAAACTTTCATTGAAATGGCATGAGACATAGCAGTTATGATGAAATTCTTGTTAGATTTGGGTTTTAAAGAAATCAAATTACAGGATCCTAACTTGCCTGTCGTACCGGGCACGCTGTTTTCTAGCGGTTTTAGAAAGACAACGAATGCTAGGGTCGTGGGTTCAAGCCCCAAACACCCGAGTATACCACGCACGTGTTTCTCCCCCAAATGAATAACCACGTGATAAGTGTAAGGGTGACACAAACATTATCCTTCTTCCTAGATACAGTTATTACATATGTTTAATATTGTAAAGAAGTGTTTTGTATTCGTAAGTCGTATATCTTAAACAATACCACAATGTAAGACGTCAAAAACAATCTGCGTATTTGTTCAATCATCAACATTGATTTCCACACAGAAATCAAAATAAACAACTTGTTTCTGTTAACAGAGGCCGAGACTGTATGGAGGCATGACCCATAGAGCAGAAGCTTGTAGGCTGGGATGCCTTGTACAACTTAAAGAAAGAAAACAAGAAAAAGATGGAAAGTAGTTATAAGCCTATGATATAATTATAGCCTATAGTAAAACAATTCATATAACAACGGGTCACACGAAAATCAAAACGAGACGGGTACACAAAACGAGCGCAAAAACAAACACAAACAAACAAACCAACAAACAAACAAACACACCAACAACCCAACAAACAAACAAACAAACAAACAATATTTTAAGATCTTATTTGTTCAGGTTTTTGTTCATATAAAGTACTTGACGTATACTCATACTCGTCCTGTGTATTCAAGTACTTGGTACCCGGCTGTTGGACTCGATACTCGGCTATCAAAATATTCGGTACTCGGACACTTGTACTCCCCATGTCCTCGTACTCGAGTACTGCCCTGTTCTCGGCAGTACTTGATACTCGACTGACGAGTATCTTGACTACAACAATGGTGATACTTAAGTTGGTGTATAATGCCAGGTCATTAAACAACAAATTCCAACGGAAGAGTTAGTTCAGATAACTTAAGAAAAATATCAAGGGTGGTCAATAGAGAAAGCAGTGAGTCAAAGTTCATGTTTTGTGGGGTATTTTTCAACTGTCATCGGTTGCCTGAGTCTTGACATTCACGTTGCAATTGGAAAAAAGACAGATAACTGTAATAAAACGTATACTTTAAGAGTATGAGATTCTGAACGTACGATGGATGAGGTAAAATTGATAAAAGTGCCGACTGTTTACCTTGCTTTTTAGACTTTAAATCGCAGGCTTGTGCACATAAATAAAGACCTAATGCAGCCCAACAGGCAACCAAAAGTCATAATAAAAATAACGTTTCCGTCTGAACTACAATGCACGATTGTTAAAAAGTCCGAACCGGCAATGCTCAGTTCCTCCGATTTTCTAAATTGAGAGAACACATGAACGTGTACAAAAAAAAACCATTACAAAACATATACGGTGTAAAGTGGTTGATCTTGTGTACAGGCTCTTTCCCGTAGACAAAGCGCCATGTCGATCCCACACTCGTCGCTAACCCCTGGAAGGGAGACACCGTCAAACAACGCTGATTGGATCCCGAAAGTACTGCTCTGCGCGCCGGCTTGTGTGCAGAAAAAACTCGCACTTCAAATAATCTTTGTTATGCGGCCATCCTAAACTTGCAGTTAAACAGATCGAACAAGACTGAGAGGTGACCAGTTGCTCTGTGACTTGATGCCTCTTTTGTCGCCATTCCTGATTGAGCGCGCACGTTGCAGATCGACCACTAGCCTAATTAAGCTGTACCGTGTGATTATTTGCACATTTTAAATTACGGGTGTTATGATTGAGCAACGCTCTGTGCAGCGAGATCGACACACCAATGGAAAGGAGGTTGTTTTTGTGTGTGTTTTATCCTAAATGAGGACTATCAAATTTCTGATTACATTTTGACAGTTTTGATGACAGTGGTTTTTATTGAAATGTTGAGGACGGGGCCAACGCGTCGCTTCCGAAACCAATCAAGACTGTGTTATGCCTTCATAACTTGTCATACTTGTCATGACGATGCGAGGTGCTGTGCGATAACACAAAACGAAACATATCAATGTTTTGATACCTTTAAAAACAATACTGTATCATGCAGTAACCTCTCCCCTCCTCGACAAAATTGAACCTCATTATATGGATTAAGCTGTTTGAGCCAAACTTAAGAGTTAATCTGACTCACAATCTAATAGATTGGACTAATGGTGCGCGTCAGGTTGGTGACCCAACTTTCCGGATTACGGTGCAAGTTTTTGCCCTGACTCAAAATCTGGGTAATGGAAATGACCGCATAATATTTAGAGGTTTTTGTTGTTGTTGTTGTTTTTTTTTTTACAAAGGAGTAAATCATTAAAACTTAACCATTCAGTGTCAGGTATTAATTTGGCATATTGCCTTAAAATCTCTCAAAATGTTGCTGATTGGAATTGCTCGTTACCCTTTTCAAGAGCTGTAATGCACAAGAACACCTATACAGTGTTTTGTAATTAGTGAGAAGTGATACAAACATGGACAATTTGCCTCTTGAAATACAACCATACGGCCCGCCATTTTGTTTAGTCAAATTTTATATTAAAGAGGGACTCCTAGGTCCAATCATTTTCCAATAGATAGGGTCCTTATGTATAAATGGAAAAAAATAACAAGTCTTTAACCTCACGTTAAAAATGGTATAAAATGCCACCGTCTTTGCTGCCCTTTAACTTGCAATTTTTGTCAAATTCCCAAAAACGTTTGATGAGACGTCACATTTCAAATACATGGTCTGTACATTAATCTACAAAGAATTTTCATGAGTTCATTCCTGAATTTTGCTTGATATTCAATCAAAGCATTATTGAAATTGACCTTTTGAGTTGCACAAATGTGTTTACTTTGGAATGTACAGACCTATTTGTTTTTGCTGCCCGATGACGTCATGTTTCGAATATCGCTCTGAAAGAGCATCAAATAGGACCTCCGTGTACACCATTTGAACGTGAGCTTAGAGACTTGTAATTATTTCCCCATTTTCATGAGGACAGTATCTTTTGGGAAAATGAGTTCATTGCAAAACTTAACTTGACCTTTGAGCCCCCTCTGTAAAGGCGCGCGAGATCGATGTACCATAGCGTTCATTTCAGTCGAAAGTGGGTTAAACGGCCGTGAATACTACACAGCAATACAATGGATATTAATTACACCTTTGTATTTGTATACATCGGGGACTCAGAGGAGAAAAATAACAAAAATAAACGTATATAATTTCAAAACCCTTTCAAGCCAGCTAGTTTATCTACGCAGATTCTGCAGAGAAATCAAATCCCCTCAAAAGTGGCCAAAACATATCAAACAGTTATTTCTGATTGTTGTTTTTTCTCCCTCAACGGGGAGTTATAATACGACGTCCGAGACGAGCAAAGCGAAATTGAGAACAGTGTCAGCCCAAGGGGGATTATTCCGGTCATCTCATATCGCTCTCGAAAATGTCGAAGTATGTACTCAAATTTGTGTTTTTGTACCAAGTTTCCTGTTGGAAGTTTAAGTTATGCATATTATAGCAATCCCCTTTTGGTTAGCCAGGCCAAGTGTACATAGCTTTTGTTGCAAGCAGGCCCATGTGTGTAAAGCTAACGCCAGATCAGCAACATCACGCGTGGTATCTGCAAATCCACCGCCGCCGGGCCATTGCATGTAAATGCAGTGACAACGATGTCCAACCTAATCTCGCCTGAATTACAGCAACGATTTCGTAAGAAAATACAAACCGGCGGTGTTTTCGCGCAACAGTCACCCGATAGCATCGACATGAGATGCGTATCGTGGCTTAGGCAGACGCCGTATGAGCGGATAGGGGTACGGGTATGCCATAGGTCTTTCGGGAGGAGTAAGAGAGTGGCGAGATTTCCTGGACGGGGTGATACCGTTGATGGAGGCTCATCCCCCGGTGGAATAGGGCACAGGTACCGCGCGACCATCGTCAAAGACGTACCGACAGATCTCCAACGGGAACCGTCAGATAAAAAAGGCACTTGTCCCGTCCAGGGAGTTGATGTTTGCGTTAGTGAGCTGCTGTTTGTAGTCCTGAGTCCCGTGATGGATGGGGCACATTGATTGAGCTGACTTTGTTCCTTAGGATATCAATTAGAAATTATCTGATTGTTTTCTCGGAATAGTTTTAGGGACAGAAAATGTGTCAGTCTGTACGCCTATGGCCGATATTGCAGAGTTTTGTTCCAGACGGACAATGCATTTGATACAAACTCACTGAAATAACGTTAAGAGTGAATTAGATGTTGAGATTATTGTCCCCCCACAGTTTGAGATTTCAAGCATGTGTTACTGAAAGGGTTGCCCATAGAAATAAGTATGGGGTAGACGATCTTAAAAGGGTCCGTTTCTAAAAGGGACATATTATGGGATATCTTGGATTATGTTCCGAAGTTATGAGATCATTGATAATAAAGTTTTTGCTTCTTTTTTTCAACATGTTCCTAAAAACACCCCACAGCATTGTACTCGTCTTCACGTCAGTATTACTAGTTTGAACAGTAATAATACTTAACCATTTTTATATAGCGCATAACACATAGTGATTAAACATGTCCCTATGCGCTGTAGAGAAAAAACAGACAACAAAATACAAATACAAATACAGTACGGTGACCCGCTCTATCGAAATGAGGAATGTCTCGGAAATCACGTTTAGTAATTCGCCATACAAAAGTTGTTGACAATCGAAAATCATGAAAAACAACAAAAAACGATTCCACGTTTTTAGTGGTATTAGGTTAAACAAAACTTGATCTTTCTTGTCGTGGTCTTACCTTTAATTGAAAAGATGAATAAATCCAAAAAAGTACGTTTTCTTGAACATTTTTGTACGCATACAATAGCTAGCAGTTGTTAATATCGATTATCTAAATAAACATGTGTCGTAAAATAATCGAAGTGGCCTTGTCTTGTAGACTTTCTTCATTGCCCGATAACTTCGGACTGGAATAAGCTACGGAAATAATAATAGTACTGCAGGAAAGCCAGTGAGTTACTTGTTAACATGGTATGCATAACTCAATTGCCAAAATTTCAGAGACATTCCTCAATTCGATAGAGCTGAGCTCAAACTATTTAATATTTTGAGAGACAACTGTAGACAAGTACATGTATGAACATGGGCTTAACGGCAGTGTATACTTTTGGTAATTGTCAAAGACCAGTATCCTCACTTGGTGTATCCCAACATATACATGAAACAACAAACCTGTGAAAGTTTAAGCTCAATCGGTCATTGCAATCACCAGAAAAAAGTGGGGGAAAACCTCAGTTAAGTGTTTTCACTGTTTTCAAACATCGAGTTTTCGACTCATGAGATCAATACTAATTGTTTTACTCATTTCTCAAAAACTATAGCATTTAATAAAGCAAAAATATTTCAAAGGGAGTTTCCCATCATGACCATCTTTATACCATGTAAGTTATGTGTGAATCTGTGAACATTTATATTTTTACTCTTACCAATGTTATACACACCCTTTAAAGGGTGTGTACAACATTGGTAATTGCCAAAGACTGATGTGACCCAACATAAACACGAAATAACAAACCTGTGAAAGTTTAAGCTCAATCGGTCTTCGGAGTCATCAGAAAACAGTGAAAACCCCCATTATATGTTTTCACTTTTATTCAAACATCGGATTTTATCATGCAGGATAAAGACTATTGTTTTACTCATTTCCTAAAAACTATGGCATTTCAAGCAAAACTATTTCAAGGGAAGTTTTCCACCATGACCATCTTTATACCATGTGAGTTATGTGCACATCTGTGAATATTTTTATTTTCAATCTTACCAATGCTGTACACACCCTTAAACAGGACACAAGGAGTCATAATGTACTAGGGCCGTTTTCGAAGACACGGCTTTGGGCTCAGTCTTTGGCTTGGGTCCCGTGTGCTTTCCTTACGGGGATTCAAACAGGCGGGGACGGAGCCCAAAGCCAAAGCCATGCTCTTTCGAAAACGGCACTAGAACCAAAACAGAACGACTAAAATGCACCTGTTAACAATTGCATCCGATGTTTGATAAACTGATCGGACAATATGTTTCAAAAAACTTTCAGAAAAGATTCAAACAAATCGTTACAATTGTTTTTGTTTATTGGTGTTTTAATAATTATTTATTCACTTGTTTATTATCATTATTTGTTTTCCCCTTTTTTCGATTGGGAACATCATGTTGCCTTCATCATTTGGGGGGGGGGGGGGGGGATTACATGCGAAGAGTCAGCCATCTTACTTCAACCCGCGCCTGTGGATTTTGTCTGGATTTGTTTCAGCGAAGTGGATAGAAAGGAGAAGAAAAAAGAAAAATCGCCGACAAGGAAGTGTAATCTCGGAGAATCCCGCGAGAGTTAGCACACAAACGAGCAATGGGCTGCGGCGGGGGTCTTCAAAGGTTTGTGACACGTATCCCGAAGCCATTGGAGATATCGCACGAGACACAATGGCTGATTGGTTTGCCCGCAGACAGTCCACTCATTCCAGTCACCGGTGTCCTGCCATTTTGTGATTTGATACAAATCAGGTGACTATAGTGAACAACAACATCAACAAAGCGTTCCGCGTGCGATGCTGTGATTGGCTTAGGGTATGAAGACTTGAATAAGTCACATTTTTTTCTGATTGGCTGATAGTTTCCGTGCAAGTTTTTCCAGCAATTCAGTTTATTGACTGAATGTATTTCGCACACTGCGTGTCTCAACCGTACAACAATTTTTACACATCAACAGAATAGCAGTCAGCTTCCTGAAAGACGGCCTCCTTAAAACATAACATTGGTATAATTGTCCAATCCAGTAGGCCCCTATCCACACTTGATGTGACCCAACATATTCATGAAATAACAATCCTGTGAAAGTTTACGCTCAATCGGTAATCGGAGTCATGAGAAAACAGTGAAAAAAAACCCCTTAATTTCACTGTTTTCAAACATCAGATTTTATAACCAATGAAAAAGACTCATTGTTTTACCCATTTCCTAAGCAAAACTATTACAAGGGAAGTTTTCCACTCGATGGCCATCTTATAAGTCAAATGCAAATCTGTGAAAATTTATATTTTCAATCTTACCAATGTTGTACACACCCTTTAATGGAAGAACACAATTTTTGTAACAGTGCATGTCTAGATTTTTCGAAGCGTTTATCTATAATAATATCAGAACCATCATCCTGCCTATATAAGTTTAGTTTTTCACATGGAATACTGTTCTGAAAGATTTGAGGACAAACTCATTTGGAACATTGGTGTCTCCGCGTATAATATCGACACTTACTGCTGTTTGTGCTTCTCGATACATCGCAAAAAGGAGGGAAGGATGCACAATAGACCCTTCCCTAGAAAAATGTAAATTTCAAATCATCGCACGTGCGCATTAACACAACAAAACGAGTTAATGACGTGACGCGAACGCGTTTGTGCGTCTTCGTATAGTGCACAACTCCTATGGCGTTTGCCAACCAATAGTGTGTGTACGCATGCGTGAATGTAATTAGCATTATTCAATGATAAGGGCTAGTTGCTGTTTGGAATACCCATCACTGCATGTATCTGTTACTGATGCCAATCTTATTGTGCTTTAGTCTGCACTAATGATTTCATTAATAATGAAACCATAATAGGAGAGACCTTTTCCAACAGCACACACGTATATTAACACCTACCACTTGTTTTCTCTATAATCCATAGTTTCACTGATCATTGGATTTTGGAAGAGAACTTTTATCTCCCACACTATTTAAGTTTTTTTTTTACTAATCAAGAAACTATAAACATCGTGGTAACAGTTGCCATCAATTACATCATTGTGTAAAAACTAAGCAGGCGACGTAGTAGGCCTACACTGAGGTGCCAGCAGCTATCTGAAACCCTTGTGTCGACGTCAAATCTGGAAAAAACAAACATCAACAACCCGGTATATTTTCAACTTTAGTTCGTGCATCTGTTCCTCAAACAACGAGGGTTTTTTTCTAGGCTACTTGCAGATCAGGTAGCTCACAAGGGAGGACACTAGAGCAGTGTGCCTAATCTACGTGTCCGAATAACGAGACTGTTGATTTGTTGACGGTGACAAGGTTTAGGCCGAGCTAATGTGATCTTTTTTCTCTGCATTTCTTGGCCTCCTTTCTCTTATCTACTCCAAGATTACAATCGCAGAAAAGCCCGCCAAAACGTATAATCAGTACATTACTTGCCAATTCTTTGCCATTTTCCACGAGATTGGAGCCGATATCCGAGCGCATGCCTAGGGGCGTAATAAACCAAAGGGGATTCTTTTCTTTGCATTTATGAAGCCAAACAAGATTTGCTATCATCCCCTCATACCTTTTCACTCATGCGCAGTGCGAGCCAATTTCCAGCGAGCGTTTTCCAATCGAATTTTATGCATACACTCAAGGAAAACAGCGCGCGTTTTTTTCTTACTTGTCATTCTTTTCCTTTTGTACCGGCTCATCAGAAATTGTAGGTCACTGTCTGAAGCGAACTCAAGGCGGCAGCCCGTCCCACTGATCCCGCCAAATCTCTTATCCGGGTGCATTTAACGTGCGCTTGAAGTGCGACCCAAGTTTAACGGTTATGGCTTCCCTATTTTGTTAAGAATACTATTTCACCTTCGAGTACGGAAGCTCGCAGTTGTCATCAGGCAAACCAAACCTAATATGCATAGGCCCTACGCTTTTTTGGTTTGGTTTGGTTTTGTTATTCCATAAGACATGATAAAAACCATTGGCATCCGAAAGTATTTCTGGTCGCTAATGGCTGTGTTTGTAGTGATGTTTACTTAAAATGCATTCTAGAGAGGCTGCAATCATCTTTTCCAAACACAATCTCAGAAGGAATTGGTGTTTTTGCGGTCACAAAAAGGAGCGCCAAGTCTTTCCCAACCTATTCAAACCAAAAGGTCATTGTGGTAAAACGCAATCATTTTCTTGCCTTGCCGGAAATTCCCCCATCAAGTGAAACGTTGAGTTGGAAAGTGAAGTGAAGACATGCACCTTGCTCTTAACCGTCAACTGCTTAATTTTTCATCCGTTTTATTTGTCTTAGTTGCGAGTGGAAAGTTTCAGGCCTACTCCAGTTTCCCGATTCTAATTCTTTTGTGATGATTTTTTATGTTTAAAGAGGGTCTCTTACATCCAAGCCCACACTGTTCCTTCATCATTTGATGTTTTTCTTAACTTCTCTACGTAGCTATTTATTTCTCTATAAAAACTAATTGTGGCCGCCGTTCTTCTAAATTCATTTAGTTTTTTACTATACCGGTTCGTTTCCGATTGAGTATTATAGCATTATTATTTTATAAACCCTACTGAGCAAATCGAAGAACTATAAAACCATAACAGAAACATCAAAGCAAGAAACACAATCCTAGCCCAAGAAACATACCAAATAGCATAGAACAAATAAGATGACAGGAGGGCAACTAGCGAGCATGGAAAACAGCAGAATGATTATCATGGGGAAAAATGAAAAAAATAGTGTATGAAGGGAGCATGCAAGTACAAGAAGCCAATATGGGGAAGGACACTATAGAATCTACCCATCCAAAAGGACCAAATAATACTATGCGGGTCAGGGACAACAACAGTAAACTAAACCACCGTTACACAGAAGCATGTTATCCCACACATAATAAGTAAGATATGAAACTGGGGGAAAAGACAAACATTAAAAAATATTGGGCGAGGAAGAATTATCAACCCGGAAGGATTAAACAAAAACAAGATTAAACAGGATTTCAACATTGGTTTTTGTCAAGACATACTGCTTAGCTACGCTTAAACATTCTTTCTTCTTGTACAATAAACTCAACCAGGGAAATAGCATTTTCGTGTTTGGGGCCTTAAATGCAGCAATATGGACATTTCAATTGTAATTCTCGATGCAACCAACATAAAACAAACACCACAAAGTGAGTATTAACATGTGTTATCTTTATTTATTACATTTCGCATACAGGAGGTAAACAATCTAGTTTGCTGAAAAATCAAAGCAAAGTAGAAGTATGTCTATTCGATCAATGCAGTATCTGACATTCAGAAACATGCTTCCATTAATAGTGTTCAAGCTTCAGAAAATTATCAAAAACTCTGAAAGGAGAATGTCGAGCTGTTTGCAAAACGAGCGAGGTTGTACACGTTGTACATCACATCACTTTTTCTGACAGGCCAACGTCTCCGTACATGAGACCGTCTAGTTTTTCACTGTAACTCTCCCAGGACGTCGAATAATACACAGTTAAACAGTGAAACATTCTGTTCAATGTGCCCTTGACGTTATTTCAATTGATGACGTCATTTTAACTGATGACGTAATTTCAATTGATAAACTGATTATGCTGCACAATGTAAGGGCCTCTAAAAGTAAAAATTAAATTAAATCAAACATTTTCTTTCATTGACGCATGTACAGTTTGTGCCTCCTAAACTTTGACCTAGAGGGATCATTTTGTAACCATGTGACATCATACGAGGCACATCATCCACAGAGCCATTTTTCCCATGAGGTTTCATTCTCTTGAAAACAAAGCCTCACTAGAGATCAGAATGGTATATAGCCTCAACAACAACCCAAGCCTCAATAAAGACTCAATGGTTGCCAAATAAGAGGTCAACAGTTTGTTGGGGGTTCATATTAAACAAAGTGAGGAATGTTGAGGCTCTAAGAGCCTCATCTTTGGGGGGGGGGGGGGGGGGGGGGGGGAAGACCACTGAATATAATGTACAAAAGTTGCCTCAACTACGAGAACATGAACAAACTTCAACAAGCTTAACTTCGGAAGATGTAATTTCCTCACGACCGATAGACTTGGAACAAATTCAGGGCCGACAAAGTTCAAAAGTTGAAGAGCTTCAACCTCAACTGATGCGCCCTCTATCGGTGACACAGCAAGAGATGTACACTCCATGTTTCCTCTGTTATAATTTCCCCTTCTTTAAATCAGTTATTTGAATTTATGGTGCGGTACTAGTAATGATAACCCAAGACAATTGAGTTAAATCTTGCATAAATCTTATCCCTATCCTTATTTTCTTGTAGAGTGGTGGCGATACAACTTTTGCCTGTATTTTACTTATATGTGGGAGGAATAACAAAAGGTAAATCTCCTAATAAAACCGGTTTCAGAAACCTTGTGGAAATACAAAACACAAAGTGATCGATAAGTGATCAATACAAAACTGAATGTATTGATCCTTTAATCACGTAACCATGGATTCATGAACACACACACACACACAAAAAACCAAAAAAAAAACCAGTTCTATTTGGATCGCATAATGGGGGTAAAACACCCTATGCTAACAAGACCTGAAACATGTAGCCTACACTTTGATACACCCTCTTTATCAGACTCCCTTAGAGCCAAAAATGGCGACTCTGGCAAACAGCGTTCTCCCTTAACATTGGTCCACTGGCTAAATGTCAGTAACAACACCTGAGGACCAGTCAGAACTCGGTCCAAATGGTCCTCCTGGCTAGTTTAGTGCTTTCCATCGCAACATATCAACCACTGATTGTTCATAAAAGTTCAAAATACAAGTCCAATGACATTGTTGAAAGAAAACGATTAAATATGGACCTGTCAGAAAGCTGGTGGACTACTGAAAAAAATGACAAGCTAACTGGTCCTGTTGGCCAGTCGCTGAACAAGTTAAGAGCAAACCCTAGCAAGGTACGCAAGAAACCCCACATGATTTGGACATATACAGAGATTGAGCAATGAAAACACTGACAGATTTCATCTTTAGATGTTTATGACCCGACTGAGTTTCTGCACCCTGTTCAGTAAGATGTCTCCCTGTTTGATGGTGGCCTGAATGAGGGGGAAGGAATAAGACAGAGAAAAAAAGTGTAAGTAGGTTATGCATGGCAGTGAATGATTTCCCTTGTATAGCAGAGCAAAATGCTACACAAAATGTATCAGTTGCTACTCAAAAGTCCAAACAAAAATAAAAAATTTAAAAAAAATCATTGATTTGTTACTCAATATTAGTATTCAGTGTGCACAAAACAAGTTCAGTCTAAATATTTGTCTATGCAAGATTGCTGGACGAAATCGTTCCCTGCTTGTACACGTATTATTTGTGATAGTAGATTTATAAATTTCACACATACATGTACAGAGCCAGTAAAGGGACAAACACAATGATTTTAATCATTTTGCTCCCTCAAAACATTATGTCCTTCACTCAAAATATTATTCCGTTCCCTCAAAATGTAATTTTGTTTCCACCAAATTATTTTTTTATTTTTTTATTTCAATGGGACGAAATAATACATTATTTTATGAGAGCAACATTTCAGGGGGATGAAATATTATTTTGAGAGAACGAAATAATGTTTTAAGGGAACGAAGATTTATTTTTTATTTTTAAAATCATCAATGTGCTTTTCCAGGCTCCAGACATACCCAAAATGATTAACCCTCCTACTGTTCGCAACATTTTCAAGTGAGTTGAAAAACCATTTGAAACCATTCAACTGCCAAAGTTGTGTATGGTGGCACAACTGTGCACAGAACTAACTGTGTACTGTGTACATGCATTCCCTCATGGTATCATATTGCAAGGCTGGCATAGCTTATCTATCATTCAAAACCACAGTGAATGGTATTGAATGGTCAGACAGTAGGAGGGTTAATAGAGAG
Source organism: Leptasterias polaris (assembly GCA_037783415.1). Lineage (NCBI taxonomy): Eukaryota > Metazoa > Echinodermata > Asteroidea > Forcipulatida > Asteriidae > Leptasterias > Leptasterias polaris. Next base: position 3,973,491 of record JAZGTN010000049.1, on the reverse strand, counting down.
GATCACCAGGGACCAATTTCATAGAGCTGCTTAAGCAGAAAATACTGCTTAACAAATGTCTGCTAAGCAGAAATGAGCAGGATACCAGTCACAAAAAGTACATGTGACATGGTAGTTTGGCTGGTAACCTTATTCTGTTGTGCTTAGCTACTTGTTGTGCTTAAGCAGCCCTATGAAAATGGGCCCTGCATGGATGTTACTTCATAGCTCATGAAGGTTTTTTGTCTTTTTAAACAAAGGAAGAAAACTAAGGAAGGGTTGAGTACATTCTGGTGACAATTATTTGATTCTGTTTTGACATCTGACTCACAATAGGCTGTATTGGTGTGTCCAGAATGTTACAATGGAATCTATTCAAAATCTCTCAATCCTTGTTAGGGTCAAAGGTTGACATTTACAGCTTTTCAAAATAAGACCAACAGAGAGTTTCCAATGAAGTTCAACTTCAAGACAAGGTTTCCCATCTTCAATCAAGAATTGCCTACCCCAGTCCCTCAAAAAAAAAAATAAAAAAAATGAACATGGTTCCATGGCTCTTACCTGATACTGGTAATTCTTGCTGTCTGGTCGATTGGTTTCAACTATTCCGCCAACTTTGTCAATCTTACAGTGTAATCGACCTGCAGCGATGAAGCGCGACAGCTCCCTAAAATAGTCATAAGAATAATAAGTAATGCATACATGTCATACACCACAATGCACACACTATTACACATCATCTATGAAGCTACATTAAGCACTCAATGTGCAAATTAAAAGACAGTTATTCAAGACTATTCGTTAAACAATTTACATCCCCCCTCCCCAAGGTTTTTAGCCAGGATTTGGTAAAAGAGTGTCCAAATTTGCTGATAATGTAAAAATTAAGTGTCAAAACTTAAAACAGGGTGTCAAAAAGACATACCACTCTGGCTAAAAATATGCCCCCCCCCCTAAAAAAAATCTGAACTATCAGACCACAAAACTTGCTTGGTATACAAGAGGACTAGGCCTACTCTAATCCTAACAAGTAGATATGCATCAGTACATTAAATAATAATTTCAATAATAACATAAGAATTAATAAAACAGCATTTATATGACACGTTAAGCATCAAGGATCCCTCAATGTACTTTACATTTTTTTAAAGTTGTAATTCAAAGATACACTAGAGACAAATACCAGACCAGCTGTATACAATTATTAAAAATACAGAACACTTTCACTGACTTGGAAAAACTCAAAACTTAAGGAAAATCAGGCCCAAAAGTAAAACAACCATGGCTGGTAACACATATACAAGTTATGAAAATACATTCATGACACAATCTGACAGTACCAGAAAAAATTGCAATCTTCTAGGAAGTTCAACAAACATGACTAAAAATGTAGAGGTTACCATAATGTGCTTTTATACGAGTCGAGGGTCAAAAATGTACAGTGTACATTGTATTAACTATAATTATATAGGTTGTTTGAAGACTACACTGTACATGTACATGTAGGCCAATAAATTTAAGATGAAGTACATCATGTCTTTCAAGCCCTTGTACCATAAACATCCGGTTCTTGCATAATACCCTGTGTGGCACTAACGTTTTAAATTTTACGCTATACATGTATGTGTGTGGAAGAACCTCCACACACATACATGTAATTAGGCTAATTAGCCCATGTACATGTTGTACCAAGGGCAGAGCAAATCAAAGGGTGGACCTACATTGCACATGATATACATGTATATGGTTAAACTATAGTCATTTGTCCCATGACACCCAGCACATCGAAAAAGGCAAATGCTCCATGCATCATTTACTAGCAGGTACATGTAGCAAACCATCCCATGGTGAAATAAAGAGTGTACAAACCTTCCAAGCCCAGTCCAAACTTAATATTTAATTTAACCAATGGCAATGAATATGTATCTACATTTCTAGCCATATCTAGTTGCCCGGATTCGTGATGGTCAAATGGGTTAAAAATTACCCGTATCGCAGTTTAAGGAGGATGACTGCAATGAAAAGGGTTCGCTTTGCGATTATAATCGGCCGCGCATCCAAAACAAGCGTTTACATAAGTTTTATGATCGGAGGCGAGCACAAAATTCTTAATTTTTTGCAATAACCAGAAGCTGAGGTCAAGTTTAATTCTTGGGTTTTCTTTGTTATATTGTTGAATTGATTTTACTTTCATATTTTTTTATCGTGTTACATTCCCAACAACATGTATAATTTTCTAGGTCATAAACTACTTAAACTAAAATAATTGACGAAACAAAATCTTGCACACGTAAAACTCCATATGGTTGGGACCACTATGGTCCCAGAAGTTTGAATGCGCGCGAGACTTGCACAGTCTATACCGACAAAAAGATCTGAAACTAGGATCCAAATTTAAGGAGGTATGATAAAAAGATGGCAATTCCACATTTTGGTAACCCCACGAGTTAAAGATCCAAGGGGCTTCTGGGAACAGTTTCCACAGCGCCAGGGAAGTAGATCAAAGAATAGGATATGTGGTATCTAAAGAAAGTAAACTCTACAGACATAAAAAAAGACTTTAATCAAATAAAAGTCAAAGATTTCTCATCCATGATTTCTACATGTTAAGGCAACAAATTGAAGAATAAAAAGGAAACAAAGAAACAGAAAACTGTATTTAAAAAATGCTACACTTGTTTAGAAAACAGATTAAAGATCTGCAAGTTTTAGACAATTTTGTTGTTCAAGAACAAATCGAAATACCAAACCCTTTAATGAGTGTAACTTTCACAAGTTGACACTACACATTAGTAAAAAAAAACTTTCCACAGTTACAACAGAATAGAAATTACATAAAGACAGTTATTAAGTGGGAGATGGGCTTTACAAAGCGAATGTTCAAAACCACACTACATTCGTCAACCAACTCTTAAAAGCAAGAGTCATACAGTTAATTACATTAACAGTAATTCACCGACAAAAAAAGAATTGCTACAGAGAATAACATTTCGAACCAAAATATTCCCACATCTCATATGCGCACAAACAGTTGGTATTGTTCTTGCAATTGGGAGCTACGTGTACAAGGAGACTAAACAAGATTTGTCATCAATACAGACAAGCCATACACTCTTCCCTTGAGAGTAATGTAACAACATAATCCCCAAACCTCTGATGCATCCTTTATTCTTCGGCTGTTGTTAGGCCGGAGAACAAAATTTTGTTTCGGAGAGCGAAAGAAAGCTTTGTGCTGATGGGAATTAACGGGCCCACATGGAAGATCTCATTAACAGCCGATTTGGCTATTTAGTGTTTCTGACTGTAAAGGAAGGGACCTTAGGAAAGAATCACATTCACCGCCTGCGTGTGATCGAATCATACAAATAATGTATAATTTGGATGGAATAATAGCATATCAGCACTCAATCAAATCACGCTAACAAAAGACATCACTGAAGATCCCCTAAAGTATTTGTACCAAGGTGACCTTCATCGGCTAAAGTACGCAAACAACATAAGAGGAAAGAAAAGAAGCGTCTGAATGACAGCAAGTTTCTCTTTTCTTCAGCGTCTCTCGCCTCCCAGCAAATTGGCAAGACACTAAGAGCTGCATGTACACTTTGGGGCATCGCAAATGGTTAATTACCGGGTGCAAATTGCAAACTTGATTAGCTGTCCCTTTTTTTCCATTGTGCGCATTACAAAGAACACATGAACATCATCGGGGAAAGATTGGCTGCGTTAAGGACAACGTACAATACCGGTGCAGCGCAGGACATTAATACTGTCAATGTTTTTCTTGCGCAATGGGTGACCACAAAGAACCCAGTGAATAATAATAATAATACAAAGAAGATATAACTTGATTGGGAGATGTCCTCAACAGCTTTGCATAATCGACTTTATAGACAGCAGACACCCGCCCTCGCTGGGAAGGTTGGACAGGGTGATCTGCCGTTGATCAAAGGGTAACTTTTCTTCTTCTTTTCTTCGCCGGATCGATGAGCATAACAATGGCAACGATCAAAAGCAGCATTGAGGTGGTATTCAGGTTGCTTTTGGCAGCATTCCCTCAGGAAATTAAACTTGCCGCTGCAATAAATACACAACAAACCACAGAGTAGCCCAAACAGTTGTGTTAAGAGGTGTTCAGCTTTCTCAGCTTGACCAGTGAAAGTTTAATCACTGTAAGTTGATTTTTACATATCGCAAGGTGGACTCATGCATATTTTACCGTGCTTAGGTTATTGTTGTTATTACTATTTATTCGACCACCACAATACAAACACACACAAAATACAAGGCAAGTTGAAGAACTATAAACCCAAAAAGAAACAACAAAGCAAGAAACAAAGGCCTAGCCCAAGAATATACAGAATATATATATATATACAGAAGTACAAACAAGATGATGACAGGAGGGTAACTAGACGAGAATGGAGCTCTATGGAGAACAGCAGAATGGTGTTTGCTAATGAGATGTTTGGGTATTTCCCTGCAATGAAATCAGTGCCAAAACGTCCTGAACTGTAAGGAACAGTATTCATCTTAATTGATGATTGCAAACTTTAATGCAGGACCAAGAAATGAATACTGGATACGACTAGACAAGTCCAGCAGTCATGTGTTTTCAGTTGAATAATAATAATAAGGCCTACATGTATTACCTCACTCTAAAAATATTTGTTCAAATGTTAACTTTGAATCCGATAAATATCTGTCAATTCTGTTGAGTTTCAAAGTATACTCAGGGCTCGAATTTTACACTGGACCACAGGTCCGAGGCCAGTAATTTTAGTGTTGGGCCAGTAAACTTATGACCTAACAAGTCCGATGGTCTTGTGTTTTTCAATTGAATAACAGAAACACATTATGTTCAAGTGTTGACTTTGGGTCTAATAAATTATCTTTCAATTCTATGAGTAATCATGGAGGAAGAAACACATGTATTTCTTCCTCCATGGAGTAATCAAGTATACTCTTCCCTTACTTGTCTCAGTTCGGGTTCATATAAAAGCAGTCAAATGCATGTTAAACTTAAACTGTGGCAGCAAGTTTTTTTTTCTTCACATTTTGAATCTGGTCTTGTAAAAAAATGTCTGGTCCAGTAAAGATTTTGAGCTACAAGCCCTGTAGTCTTGTGGATTTTCTCCCCAAATTCGAGCCCTGATACTCAACCAGACGAAAATTTAGATCAATTCTGTCTTTATTCTGTTTTTATTTTTGTCTTACTTTTGCTGGTCCTACAAAATGAATTCTGGTCCAGTAAACATTCTGAGCTACAAGCACCTTTGGTCTTGTGAATTTCCCCCACCTCCCCCCCAAAAAAAAATTTAAAAATAAAATAAATAAATACAAAACTAAAATAAAATTGTAACCCTGTATTGGAATATTGAGGAACGAAGCTATAAATCTGATGATTGGCACCCATTGAACAAGGATATTGACAAAATAGGGAGACCGCCATCATAGGGCTAGATAGCTCAGTTGGTAGAGCGCCGGCACGTCAATCCGGAGGTCGTTGGTTCAAATCCCGCTCTAGTCAATTTTTCTTTGTTCAACCCAAAATCATTTAAAATTTACCCAGTCAGTTTCCCTTGTGGTTTGTTATTTGATATCTGATATAAAAAGTTGCATCCCCTTATGGTGATACCCTGGCTGCCGCTTCCCAGGTTGTATCGTATACTTGGGTGTGATCCTTGGCTACACGGCAGTTTACGGTTGAATGGCTTCTGACTGGCACCCATTGAACAAGGATATTGACAAAATAGGGAGACCGCCATCATAGGGCTAGATAGCTCAGTTGGTAGAGCGCCGGCACGTCAATCCGGAGGTCGTTGGTTCAAATCCCGCTCTAGTCAATTTTTCCTTGTTCAACCCAAAATCGATTAAAAAAAGTGATATGATGACTTCACTGCTTGATGAATATGCTTAAGTGCAACAATGGGTAAATAAAATAATGTCAAAGAAATACAGTTCATGCGATAGGCCTACGTGTACATCATTATGGTGTACTAGTGATTTTGACTAATTCATACTCTTGTGAACAATTTGTCTTTTTAAAAAATGTGTTTGGGTTTTTTAGCGGAGTACTGTACAAGTTTCTTTTACGAAAAAAATGTATATCTCCATATAAATGTACAGTATATATTTTCAAAAAAATTGCTGACTTAAAAAACTCTCTCCTGAGAGAGTTTTTTAAGTCAGGGTCCAATATAACAAAAGGCAACACGGCCAACAGGTCTTGAGCTTGGAAAAGGGATGTGCATGTCACGTGCTCATATGCATATTGACATATGTGGCTCTTCGTGAAACCCCTGCAAAAGGATTTGACCTACATCTATGCTCTTCTGTATTACATGCATCTTTGGGGATGTGTGGCTCTTTGTGAAAATGCAAAATGCAACTATTGAGATATACACCTCTTCCAGGAGTAATCAAGAGTTTTTTATTTTAGGATATGTGGCTCTTCGTGCAAACTGTGACGATCTTAAATGTACATCAATTTGCATGTGCTACGTAGAGCAGGGATGTGTTTTCGCGGTTCTAGTGAAATGCACCCCCAGATGTGGTAGGTATTTCCTGTTATCTTGACTGCCTTTCTGTCAAATCACAGTCCTGAAGGGTAACCAGCCTATCAGGTAAAGTTATGAAATTTGAGAGCTTACACAATTAAGACAAAAAACCAAAGTTGACAGGCGGCTTAATGCTAATAAACTGTAACACCAATTAAAAAATTTCCTATGAAACAATTCAAGCTCACTGTATGTAAAACTAGACCTTCCTGGCCACAGGGGACATGAGGTGCACACTGCTCAGACTGCACCAAAGAGTATTTATTCATTCATTTTATTTTATTTACATATCCGACAATGTCCAACAGCATAATTAGCGCCAAAAATGGGATGAACAGAAGATGGTGAAGAAATGTTCTGTTTTAGATACGGGAAGAAAAAACCCAAATGAGCAAAACCCATACCATCGGGAAGGGACTGAAAACACAATCCACATGCAAGTCTCCGGTCCAGGGGTGGATTTCACAAAGGATAGTCCTAACTTAGGACTAGTCCCAGGCCTGGAATTACACGGAGGCCACGGAGGCCACGGCCTTCGTTGCCCTGGTCTTGGCCTTAGTGCCCTTTCAAAAGTTTCCCATAGACTTTATGATTTTCCAATACAAGTGCCCTTTGCAAAATCAAAATGGCCTTGCCCTTTCAGAGATGAAATTCCAGGCCTGTAGTCCTATACATAGGATCGATCCTAGCTAAGATCGATCCTAAGATCGATTTCACAAAACTCGTCCTATCTCGAGATAAGACCAGTCCTAACTCTTTGTGAAATCCACCCCAGGATTCGGACCGGGGTCTGAAGAGGTGAAAGGCAGGGAAGAAGGGTTCCCAAACTGTACCGGCTGTGCACTCACTAAACTTCAAGGTTGACAAGAAAATGGCATCGCACACAAGGAACATTTACATACCATAACATGCTGAATGGCAGTTCAAAATTGGAAAAGTATCATCTACAAAATTGACTTAATTTATCTCTTGGAGATTCAGTTATGGATTCTTTTCTTCCCATCCAAAGGGAAGACAAAACAGTTGATTTATCAAGACACCGGTGTAACAATTAATGGCGGCAACAATTTGTGCAACCGTTATTCAGTTACATACATTTTTGTAGGTTTGATGATAACATTTTATGAGCGACATTTGGGCAAAATGTTGAAATTTTTACAGGTAACCTTAAACGAAGGTAGTCTTATTCTCAAGTTTTCTAACATGATTTGTTAAATTCATTTACTTTCATACAATATTTTCAAAAACCTACATTAGCATACCTGTCTTAAACAGTTTGTGCCTCAGCCTCAGAATAGTTAACTAGATCGATGACACATTATAAATGCTTTATATTATTATTAGGCTTTGGGTATAGTGCGCAATTCCTATTGTGATTATTAATATTATTTTGTATACGTATACATGTACATACACATGTACAACCACTGATTTCAAAATATGTACTCGGCCTAGAATTACTGTAATCGCTCAGCAGCAACAACAATTTTCTGAAGACACTCTCAATTTCAAAAAACCACAGAACTGTAGACACCTTTTGAGATGCAGACTACACTTCAATTTGAATCACAAGTTTTGGCAAGTTCTCTCAAATCTACACAATGTACTTATGTAGGCCTACCAGTAGATTTATGACATTATACGACCTTAAAACACAAACCTGTAACAAGACCAGCTGGTGATATTCTGTTTACTTTTTAACTCAGCACTGAGTTAATCACTTAAAAATATAACGACCCTAAAACAGCCTTGTCTTTAGTTGGAAGGGAAAACATGAATACAAAAACACGTGGGAGACAATTGCTAGAATGGAGAGCAAAATTACCAAAAGTAAAGCTTACTATTTTTTTATATGGGACCCTTAACCCTAACAGCACCAAATCCATCAAAATCAATCGGTGGAATATGGTTGATTTTGTAAGATTTGGTACACCACCAGATTGAAACATTTGGTTGATTTTGATGGAGTTGGTCTTTTAGGACATAACATCCTGGTTGATTTTGGTGGAGTTGGTCTTTCAGCTATTTTAAACCACTGGTTGATTTTGGTAGAGTTGGTCCTTTAGCCATTTCAAACCACTGGTTGATTTTGGTAGAGTTGGTCATTTTGTGTTGAATGCAGTGTTAGGCCCTACACTATACCATGTACATTGTACATATGTATACTATACTGCAATGTAGTCTGTGATACTGTGTACTTCATCAAATACAAGTTTTATGCATACTACAGTAGTACACACATTCCTGACATTTATTTAGGGATCAGTAAATAAACAATGCATGTTGGTGTTCCCCAGGGATCTGTCCTTGGGCCACTCTTCTTCACAATTTACTCTAAACCAATAGCTGCAATTGCAAGAAACCACGGACTCCATGTACATTTGTATGCAGACGATACTCAACTGTATCTTTCATTTGATTTAAATTGTTCTGATGAGCAATCTGAACGCAAACGTGTTGAGCAATGTGTTGCTGATATAAAGTCATGGATGACCAATAATAAATTAAAACTCAATGATGATAAAACGGAACTGCTCATAATAACGTCTAAACATAACCAAGACAAAATAATCAATCACCAGATGCAAATTGGCACTGCTACTGTTACATCATCTGCAAATGCTCGCAATCTTGGGATCATGTTTGATAACACTATGTGCATGGAATCCCATGTGAAGAAAATTTGTCAATCTGCTTTTTACCATATTAGAAACATTAGCAGCATTCGTAAAGTCCTCAATAAAAAGTCTGCCTCTATCCTTATACATGCTTTCATTACATCCAGGCTTGATAATGGAAACTCATTGCTTTACGGTATTAACAAGCATCTTATCAAAAAACTGCAAAATGTCCAGAACGCTGCTGCTCGGGTATTATCTAAAACACGAAAATATGATCACATCACACCTGTGTTGAAACAGCTTCACTGGCTCCCAGTCTGTCAAAGAATTAAATTCAAAATCATTTTGCTTGCCTGGAAAGCTATGAATGATAGGGCTCCTCCCTATCTCAACGAAATTCTCTCACCATATACGCCAACTCGCAATCTTCGCTCTACAAACCAACTTCTTTTAACTGTCCCTAAAACAACCACTTCCAACGGCGTTCACACTTTTTCTGTATCTGCACCCACTCTCTGGAACTCTCTTCCTTTACATATCCGAGCTACAAAGTCGCTGGACATTTTCAAAACATTGCTAAAAACTCACCTGTTCAATATTTCTTATGATTGACTGTTTGTTATTTTTTCCACTTGTTTTTGCTGACACGTTTATGTAACTGTTTTATTCAATGTGCTCTTATTTTCTTTCTAAGCTACGTAATTTGTAATCTTTTTTGTTACTTTCTCTGTTTTTTGTTTTGTTTGGTTTTTATGCGCCTCGGAATAAGTTTAGTCTTAGATAGATGGCGCTTTACAAGTTTTAATTATTATTATTTTTTATTATTAGGGTCGCCAGTTCCATTCATATTCATAGGTGGGATAGAAAAACTCCATAATTCAATATTCACATGTGATGCATTGGTTGATTATGATGGATTCAGTACAGTTGCATATTTACTGTCTCTCAAGATTGGAAGCCTACTGTACCAAGTCCATCAAAATACTCCAAAATGTTAGTGATTGATTCTGATGGATTCAGTACTTAAATGCAAAAAATGCATTGGTTGATTATGATGGATTCAGTACAGTTTCATGTTTACTGTCTCTCAAGATTGGAAGCCTACTGTACTGGTCAAGTCCATCAAAATACTCCAAAATGTTAGTGATTGATTCTGATGGATTCAGTACTTTTGCAAAAAATGCATTGGTTGATTATGATGGATTCAGTACAGTTGCATGTTTACTGTCTCTCAATTGATTGATTTTGGCGGATTTGGTATGGTTTCTAGCCAAAACACCTAGAGGATACAGACCTAGAGAGTATAATACAAACTTTTTCAGAAAACATTGTACAAAATAAATCATCGCATCACCGAAAAAATCCCTAATCTCGATACATGCATGTTCCTTGACAACAGAAACACTGCATGGTCAAGGCTTACAGGGTTAATTTGATAGAGCTGTTTCGCATACAATGCTGAGTAAAGCACAGAAAATAAATAAACCAACAAAAACAATAATGATCATAATAACAATTTAACAAAATCCAGGCAATTAGTTTCTTGACGATGACTAGAGCAAGCTAGTCGAAACGTTGAGACCTATTAAGAACTCACTCCACGGCAGTGTAGTTATTAACGAGAAGTCCCCCCGATCCACATAGAGAAAGTAGTAGTCCCGGGCGATTTCCTACCTCCTGCCCAGGTAATAGTTAATAAGCAGGACAGTTCTTTTCAGAACTGAGAAGTCTCCCGAATTCCGAATATTCTACTCCGCGGCAGTAGAATAAAAAAGCAAGACAAGTTCTCAAAGAACAAAATCTACCTAGCAAGTAGATATACACATGGTGTTACCGCAAACCAAATATATATTGATACCTCACCATGCAATGCCTCAAATCCCATATAATTAGTTTCTTATCAACATTTCAATGTACATGTTTGCCAAAACTAATGCGGTGCGCCAAGGCTGGACAGTCAAGGGCACTGGACTCAAATTCTGAAGATGTTTAGTGTATGGGTTCGGGTCCCATTCATGGCACCTTTTTCTCTTAAACAAAGACATTTTATAACTATAACTGCGTTGTCAGGGTTCTTTTTGTGTGTGTATCAGCCCGCAACTCGCACGAATCTGCCTTATATGCTAGCTTGTAAATGGGGAGACCCCTGGTTGTCCTTTGGACATGTCGGATGGGACGTCAGGGAACGATTTCGTTCAGAAATTTTGCATAGCAAAATAGTTAGACTGAACAAGTTTTGTGCACACAGAATGCTTATATTGAGTAGCAAATGATGAGTTTTGAATAGAAACTGGTACATTTTGTGTAGCGTTTTGCTCTGCTATACATGGGAAATCGTTCACTGGACGTACATGTAAAATGGCAGGTTCCGCATGTTGTGTAATACATAAACAACCGGGTTCACTTATGGTCACAATAAGCTGGATTGCCACAGTGTTTCAGGATCGTTTGGCTGCAAATTGTGTTGCAGCTCTTACATGTACCTGCAATAAAGATAATTAGCACTTCAAAATGCTCAGCGCTTTACATAGAAACTATAAATTGTTATGTATTAAAGATTGTCTGTTATAAAACAAACCAGCTCTACATGTAATGTGAAGTTTGGACCAGACAAAACAGAGAGAGTGTACAGTAGAAACAAATTATCCAAGTCAACTCAGGCAAAGTATACCTTTGGTTTTTGGAACCGTTCGATTGTTTTAATCCTACATCAATGTAGATATATACAATAAAACTGACCTGTTAAAATTTCACTTCAAAAGGTGGTCGCATTTTCGAGATATTACTGAAAAACCGGAGCGAATATGTCCACACCCTAGGGAGAATATTCCCTAATCTGACATGTCTGAGAAACGTTTCTGACAGAAACGTTTCTCAGATTAAAGTTTTGGGGCATAAAACTTTATATCTTTTTCCATAACTGCGTTACTTCGAAGTGAAGTAATTCTAAAAATGCTTTATACTATCGAAAACTGCTGCACTTCTAACCAAGTCAGTTTTTTATTGCCATTAATTTTTTAGAGTAATTACCAAACGAATACCTTCCCTCAATGTCAATTAATAAAAAACAAATGAAATCTTACTGGTCAATGAAGTCAATCGAGACGCCGAATGCATCTGCCATGTATTGAAGGGTTAGGCTCTGGTACGACTCCAGCAGTTGCGTGTAGGCGAGAATGCGCATCTCTCTTACATAATAGGGATAGTGTGGTCTCAGCAGCCGGTCAAGTTTCAGTTTGTTCTCTACAACGGCTGTACAAACAATAAAAAAAGAGGAACAAAATAATTATTTGACACTACATACATGACATAGAATGTAAAACAGTGCCCGCATCAGCTTGTGCGCCATGCGTATGTTTAAACACTCCTCACCATAATTATATCGCATGTTTAAGCAAGACCACGTTATCTCCACCAATCAAAATGGATAAATCGTCGTGGGTATTTGTAAGTATTACAAACATAATGTACTATGTGAATGCTTTTCTTGAAAATATTAACTTTTTACACAATATCAGAGAGAAAACCTTCCCAGGCTGTTTAGAATTAATCAAAATTTAATACACAAAGTACGTGAAGTGAATTTTTAAAAGAAACTTCTCCTTAAAAATTGTAGAACTTTACAAGTTCACAAATTATGTAAATCATGACCTGCTACATTAAACAACAGTTTGAAAACCAATGATAGAATAATAATAGCACATAAAATCATTCTCGGAACGTTTTGCAAGCAAAACAATAAATATGCCTAAATAGCTTAAAGGGTGTGTACAACATTGGTAAGATTGAAAATATAAATGTTCACAGATTAGCACATAACTTACAAAGGTATAAAGATGGTCATGGTGGAAAACTTCCCTTGAAATAGTTTTGCTTGAAAAGCCATAGTTTTTAGGAAAAGAGTAAAACAAAAGTCTTTATCCTGCAGGATAAAATCCGATGTTTGAAAAAAAGTTAAAACACATAAGGGGTTTTTCACTGTTTTCTCATGACTCCGAAGACCGATTGAGCTTAAACTTTCACAGGTTTGCTATTTCATATATCAAGTGTGGAAACAGGTCTTTGGCAATTACCAATGTTGTACACACCCTTTAAAAACCTAAAGGACTATAATAAAGGCTGTGTCCAAATTTGCAGCTCCGGGTCTGGCTGGATAACCGAGTTCACATGCATTGATATATAGTAGTATGTCCTTAGTCATAGCCGTAGCCACTAATTCCGATACAGCCTTACTATAGATTTATCATAAATGGCATACTGGTAAAAAATGTGTAACCACGGCGAAGCATAGACTGGAGCCATGCACACAAATACAGTTGAAGAGAAGATTTCAAGATCACAGAGGGCGCTGTTTACAGTAGCAAGTGAGTGAAAATGTTAGTTTGTACAGGGTTACATACATACATACAAACAGAACATGGTCAGCTGAAGTTTTGAATCCTTCAACATGTATGCACACAAAAACCACCTCATAGCAAAACGGCTTACCTAGTAATTTGAAGAAATCTCCATAGTGACAATTGTACAGGGAGAACAAGAAATTTCTGATATCTGGCAACCCATGCAGAATTTCTAGGATCTCTGCTCCTTTGACAACCTGGAGGAAAGAAAGAAAATTCAAAATTTTAAAAACACAGACAAAAATTGCTGACCACCCCCACTGATAATGATATCAAAATTGTGCACTACTTATCTGCAGGATATCAGTTGCTGTCAGTTAAAAGGAAAACGCAAATTTCAAAAAGAGAAGTTCTTATCCTGGGGTATTTTCCAAGCCTGGGCTCCAGCTCCAGCTCCGTATTCTGTTTGATGTTGGAAACACAAAACATTATGTACACTGTTTTAAAATTGATGACGGAGCCTGATCTGGAGCCAGAGCCAAGCCGAGGTTTGGAAAATACTCCCAGGGCAATATTTGAAGAAATTATTGATACAACAAAACTAGTCTACCTTCTTGCGAAGCTCTGTTCTGTCAAGAGATATCATTGAGACGAGTACAGTGCAAGCAACAAACTCGGAATAGTCCATTAACTCGTAGGATGTGAATGTTGAGACTGTATCCAAGAAGAACTGGGCAGCGCTCTTAAAGTCTCGCACTGACATCTTGTAGATTCCTTGATACACTTTGAGACGATTTCTTCTGTCCCAATCACCACCTTCATCGATCATACTGGAGAGGTAGGGATTATAACAATGAGGTATATTTAGATCTCTTCTTGTTTCAATCAAAGTAAGCAATATTGATTTTAATATCAATATTATAGCATATTTCTGGTAATTAAACCAATGATGCCTCATAAGTGAGCTGAATCAAGCTTGCAAGCCTGAGGAAACCTGTAAACAAGGGTGCTTGCTACATTGTGAACCAGAAACACCAGAGTTAACCCCTACTCTTCTACAATAATTGTTCTGGGTTCTTTTACGTGCACTACCAAACGTAGTTACACAAGACCTACAGCTTAATGTCCCATACTATGGACTCGCACCCACACTCCTGCTGATCAGAAACACCAGAGCTTAAGTCCAGTGTGCTTGACCGCCCGGCTACGACACCATACCTGCCAACATTGAAACCTCAGAAATAGGAACACCAGTTTTACCAGTCCACAGATAGCGATGCAAGAAGTCGTGCGAGTAAAGCTTGTGCGAGTAAAGCTTATTTCATGTACACATACAAATTATGTACGAAGTTGAAACAGTGTACAAAAAAAATTGTATCCCGTAAGAAAATCTCTAATTTCTCAAACAAATGGCACCCTCTTTTGCCAATTTTTAAAAATCTTTTTCATTGCTCTCATTTTCAGAAATAGGAATGTTCTGATTTTTTGTGGCCTCTAATCTAAAAAATCTTGACAATTCCAATTAAATCTGAACAGTTGGCAGGTATGCGACACGCCATTATTAATAATTTTACGAGGATGGTGCTGATTGATAAGGTTAATGTTGACTGAAGCAACTTACTCTTTTGCCTTGTCGATATTCCGCGTGATCAGGTCATTGTCTAGCCAGAACAGGCCAACTCTTATCAGGTGAAATATGATGTCAAGCCGGTGACCGAGAGCTATGGTTTTATCAAACGCTTTCCGGAATGCTGTCAGACAAGCCTCCTATTAGAGAGGAGGAAATTACATTGAATGTTAAAAAACTGTAATATTCAGCGCATAAGCCGCACCTAGTACATGTAGTATATTGATTTAGGCCTATGTGTGTTTCTTGCGGCTTATACACAAAGAACAAAACATAGTGAACATTTATGGTTGGTAAAATATCTCAATGTGCAAAAATAAAAAATAAATTATAACAAAACAAAATAGAAATAGTCCTTTTTTTAATGTACGAATTGGACAGTGAACACAATGTTAAAATATTGAACTGGGCAACTGGCTTATATAGGCCTAAGTATGCAAACAAAATATTGTAATTACATTATTTCCAATGCAATGAATATAATACAATAATTATATGAACTATGGGTAAGTTGATAGCTACACAATTCATTTGAAACAAAGTTTTAGAGAATTGTCAAGACAATTAGTACAACACATGATTGCAAATAGGTAACATTTAGTACTCCAAAATTATACACAATGGGTAGAATGACACGTGACCACAGGGATTCGCTTATAACATGCATAAATCAATCTGCACATCATTTGTACCATTCGGTACTATTTTGTGTGCGGTCACGATGCGTCTTATGAAGATGAGATGGTGCGGCTTATACATTGATGTCTCAATCTTGATTTGTCGATTCTGGTGTATGATTTATACACCAGGCAGCTTGTATGCTGAATATTACAGTACAGGAATTTTAAAGCTGAATTGGACAAATCGACAAAACTGTCAGTACAAGAGTAATCAGAAAAAGGTAGTCTAAAATAAAAGTCTATAGTTTCAAGATATGCATTCCTTAAATAAAGTTTTACTTTTGATAACTTAGAAAAATGTACACAATTAGGCAGCTATATCACATATGGCTGCCATGTTTTGCGTTGTAACAAACAAACATGACCAACAACATCAACAGAAAAAGATCAAATCTCAAAGAAGATATATACACATGGTTTTACTGCAAACTGAATATATGTATACATACAACAAGGCAATTGTTTCCTAAACAAGATCACATTCAAAATAGCATACAACATAATATTCAAAAGACATTTCTTGAAAATGATAGCAATTCAAATGACAACGATGCTTTGATGTAATTGGTAAACATGGTACATGTTCAATACCAGCAGAACTAAGTCAATTTTTCTTATAGGAATACACCACTCTAAAGGAAAACTGACCGTGTATATTTTAAATAATTTGGGGTTGAACAAAGACAAATTTACTAGAGTGGCATTAGCGTGCCGATCCTCTACTAACTGAGCTATCTAGCCCTCTTTAAACACGCCATATTGCTCCTACATAGGGAGACTGCCAACATACATGTAGGGCTAGATAGCTCGTTTGGTTGAGCGCCAGCAGGTTAATACGGAGGCCATTGATCAAATCCCGCTCTAGTCAATTTTTCTTTTTTCAAACCCAAATTGTTTTCTTGTAAGAAACGAACATACACTGTACATATACAAAGTCCTAAGTAAACCTACTTTTTCTCCAATGCGACACAAGTGCTCTGCTTTTCTTAAGAAAGCATCCCGGACCTCTGTCTCTCCCAGATTTTGTTCTGCATCTTCAAGAGTAGCATCCAGTTTCTTAAGCTCCTCGGCATTGACCTCTTTCATCTTCTTCAGGAGGGCATTGTTGGGCTTCCAGTTTAGTTCTTTACAAATCTCTTCATAAAACGGTGCCATGTCTGTGGAAAAAAGGACACTTACGTTAGCTTCAATAAGTAGTGACTTCCAACTTTAGTCACAACTATTTTCAAAACCAAAGATAGTGGATCACCACCGGCGCAAGATCGTAGATGGTATAATTTAGGCGGAAATGTGGAGTCTGCATTGCAATAGACAAGACGCCATTGCAATAACAAAATCTTTATATCAGAGCAGACAATCACATTAGGCGTGGTCTGTAAGAGTTAATTAACTCTTCAAAACACGATGTAGTACACTTAATTTCCTAAAGGCAGGGTGTACTTTCGGAAATTACTCCACAACTTAATAATTAATGACCACATAAAAACTTACTTGGTAAAGAGCTTTAAACGACCCCCTTGGCCTTGCCTTTGATTCAAAGTAATGTAGTTTTTAGAGAAAAAAAAAGGCAACTAAATTTTTTACAAAACAAATTTGAATATGACAAGACTTCAGTTCAGGCATGAACTTGAAGGCTTTTCTCAGGCATCTCAAACTAAAGCAAACAAATGCAACAATGAACATGGGTGTTGTTTTATTTTTGTCCTTTATCTTCTTGCAACTTTGATAACCAATTAATATATATATATTTTTTTTTTTTTACAATTTCTGCATCCTGCCACCACTTTCTAAACTAGTAAGGGATTTACTTGATTTTTTAATGGATGTTGGACTTCATTTTTTGTTGTAATATTCCTCGTGAGGAATTGTAGCTAAAACACTAAATTGTTACCGTTAAAAGAGAAAATTCAAGCGCACATTTCATCACCCAGATGGAACAATCGCGCACTCATGCCCAAAGGAACTTAAGTAAAATGGAGTGTAGCAAGCAAGTAGCAGCGTAATCAAGACCGCCATACAGTGATACAGTCAGTACACAGGGAAATAGGTAAACTCAAACGCCCGCAAACTCGTACGCCTGCCGACCCGTACACGAATTGGTCAACTCGTGCGCCCACCAACTCGTACACAAACGAACTCGTACACAAACGAACTCGTACACACACAAATTTCGTACACACACAAACTCGTACGCAGGTGCAATTCTACGTGTTCACGAAAGCACCGACAGCGGGAATTATCAATTCGAAATTAATTTGTAATAACACATCGGAATTCAAGGGAAGGTATACGTTTGGTAATACTGAAAAGCGTTTCTATCAGAAACGTTTCTCAGATTGTGTTTGACAATCGCAGATTATTCTTCCTGTGTCAACGTAACCTCTCCGTATTTATACATTCCCTTTAATGATTCCCGCTGATAATACTTCTGTGTCACGATTGGGCTTAGAAAATCATTTCACAGACTGAAGTAAAAAATTGTTTTTCAAATGAAGGAGCCTAACAAAATGAAAGAGTGAAAATGTAATTTAAAGTAAAATATAAAGTAAAATATAATGAAATGGAAGAGAATCCGTGCGCTTCATTTGGGATGAAAAATAAAATTAGAAAGTAGCTTCTTTTTGAAGATGCCTTCTCATATGCGAGTGGCCCAAACTATTTCATTTTATAGCATCAAAACTGCGAAACTTTTTCCCTATGTCAACACATAGTGAATTACACTTGCGTACGAGTTGGTGGATGTACGAGTTGGTGCGCATACGAGTTTGTGTGCGCATACAAGTTTGTGTGTGTACGAGTTGGTGCGTACGACGAGTTTGCATGCGTACGAATTGTCCTGTATTCGTACACAGTCGTAGATAAATTATACACACACACAAAAAAAGGCTTATTTTTTATGATTTTGACACTTTGTAATATTAATTCAAAGTGCCTATCCCTTCCCTTGCCTATGGGATGCTCTCTCATCTCTGTCATGCTCTCTGTATACATTCTGTCAACCCTTCTGGACAGGTAAAGATATAATAATTTGACCTAAAATATGTGAGATAAATTGGCGGCAGGAATCAGGATACAAAATTTTAGCCCTCTTTTTTTACTTGGCCCAAGCCTTCCCCAACACAATTATTAATATTACAACTTTTATTGTTATACAAAAATTAAACAAGCACATTTTTACAATTACAGGTTTGTTATTTTATCATTTATGCATATTGGCATGATTGGGATACACCAAGTGAGGATACTGCTCTTTGACTATTACTTAAAGTGTACCTTGCCCTTTATAAGCAAACAAATGGAAATTGAACTTCATTTTAACTCAATGAATTTTATCACGAAATTGTTTATGGACTTTCCAATGAGAATGACTCAACGTTAAAGAAGCGCAGCACGCACGACCAGACGACAAGAGAACCGACAAAAATTCCTATCATACTTACTGTTACGTTTAATACCCTCCATGAGAGATTCCTTCGTTTTAACGTCATTTTTGTACTCGTCCAAAGCGAGAAGAAATTTCAACTGAGCAAGGTTTAGGTCTGGGTTCTTTTCCAACCCTTGCTCTTCCAAGTTTTCGGACGGCATTTTGTTGTTGGTTCACGATTTTAATGGCGGCGTACGGAGAGTATTAACCTTGTTCCAATAACTATGCGATATTGCAAAGGAAACCACATGGGTTCGAACGTATTTGGTAAGCCGCTAAACATTTTGAAAACGAAGTTGTGTCCTTTGTGGCCGTAAGTAATACGACGGCTGTTGTATGTAACAATTACCTCAATTCCAGGCGCCAATTATGATTTTTAATATTATGATATATTATTATTATAAATTTATAGTCATTCTTTTTACTTGTTTTCTTTTTCGTTTTGAACTTTTTATAAACTTTTGGAGAGCTGTATTTTCCCAACAATCAGGATTTTTATTATCTTGGGGTGGGTGGTTGGTGAAAAAACTTTGGATTTGAGTCAGTGGCAGAAACTTCTGGCCAAAATTAAAACTGTAATATCTGTTGCAATTTTTTCTTTTAAAAAGCCGCTTTTCAATGCTCTTGTTATTCCTTTCACTAATAAAAATAAATAAATCTGCCTTGTAATTAAAAACACATGCATTGTCTGTGTGTGAATGGACAATGGTTTTAAAAACACTGGAAATACTACATAAAAGCTCATAAAATGTTACTTTTTATTTGGGTATTATCTCAAAAATCTAGGTTTCAAATTGGGGTACCCTGGGAGGGAAGGAAGCATGGGCATAAATATATTGAGGGGGGGGGGTTACAAGCAACCCCCTCCCCCTTAGTTATTCCACTGATACGAGTGCTGATCCAAGAAGACAAATAACAGCATCTCGTCATGCTCAACTACAAATAAGCTCTAAATAACACACAAAACAAAATGAGAGACCTGCAAAGCTAAAATGTACAGTAACATTGAAATCTGCATTTTATTGTTTGATGTCACTAATGTTTGCACAAAATGAAAAAGTACACTTCATAACTTCTCGAAAAGGAAAGTTTCAAGATTACATAATCTGCATCAGTCTTAGGATTAATACACTCCTCTGTTGAAGCCATTCTGACTTCTGACTTCATGGAGGCGCGATTTGCTGTACACATCACAATTGGAGGCTACCACAAAGTCCTATATACTTTATGAAGATTTGCGCTGTCTGATTTTTTTTATCAACTTTTGATACAAAGACACACCACAAAATTCTTGAATTTATGAGAAAATAGAATTAGCTGTTACAAACTGCTCACTGCCACCAAAAAGAACTTACGGTATAAATGCAAACAAAAATTAATGTCCGGACGTTTTGACCCTAGCAGAGTCTTGAATTTATGTTGAAATTACGACCAAAAATACACAATTTCCCATATGACCAGCATAATATCTTGCCTGCCAGGAAATGACCTGGAATGTACAAGATCACTCTTTTTGTAAACAAAGGTTGCATGGTCTATGTTTGTTCCTATTGCTAAGGTCAAACAATAGCCAATGATGCCTTCCTTTGACCTCAGTGAGGGCGCTGTTTCAGCTTGTGATGCTACCGAACCGAATGCAAGTGATCTATACCCAACTCTTGAAGTTGAATGGTTTTCAAATGGTCAGTCAACTTGCTGGAAAATGATCCAAGTATAGACGATGTGACCTCTGACGTCATTTGAAAATCATAACATGATGCGCGCGCATGTCGCCGGGCAAAACCTTTGTGTACTTGACAGCCAGCTAGAAAGTACACGCAATATTACCATGACTACGCGTCTTTTTGCCCGGCGGAACATGACTTGGACAACAGACTTGTCAACAGAGGGCGGTTTGAATGTAAACAGAGGTCACATCGTCTATAGGAAAGTTAATGGTGTCTTTGTAACAAAAAGAGTTAACTCTAGGGTGAGAAAAAACATACTTGGTAAATTTCCATTGTTTACAGAGTTCTGAGCATGCGCACATTACCGAGAGCAATGAATTTACCTGGAAAGTCTGCTGCCACCTAGCGTCCCAAAATTAGTGGTGCTGCATACGTACATGTACCTGTACATGAATATTATGCAGGAATTTTAGAATATTTGACCCTATTGTATGCGTATTAAAACAATACAGCAAGGAGTGAACATTGAAACAATGAATACTGCAGGTAGACATGTACTTAAAAAAAGAGATTAAAATATTATATAGATTTAAATCCATGGATGTCTAATATGCTATGAGTCTGGTAACACACCCCTGGGAGGTTTTAATGAACCGGCAGACATGTCCCTATATTTGCCCCGGAGTTCCTTTGGAAGGGGTACCAGTCCAGGGCAGGGTACTTGGCCAGGAATCTCACATATGCACTTTCTTGAATAGCCGTCGCCAAAGTGGGCTGGATTGGACTGACTCTCTTGGGCTTTGCGTTCTCTTTCCAACACCTCCCTGTGTAGAACAAACATAACATTAAACATAATTAAAAGTTATCAATTTGGCGATGTCATTGCAAATCAACAGTCCTGATGTTGCTTTAACAAGTTAATGCTAGGGATCTTCAATTTTGTTGACGGGGACCTTCCATTTTTCCCCTTCCACCCTGACGGGATTATTTTCTTGGACATTGCCTGAATCGTTTTTCTTTGAGAGGATCAATGCCACAAAGTAACCCAGACTTGACAAAACCAAGAGAACAAAGATTCTCTTTGAAGCACCAGGATTTGATGTTTCTCTTTTGAGATCACACCATATTCACACACCATGAGTAGCAAAACCTCAGCCATGAACCGGGCAACCATTGGGTCCATGGCCAGAACCAAGGCTGGAATCTTGGTCTGCCTGACTAACCTCCATCAAGCAGAAATACAATGAAATACAGATGCCTCTGGATGCCACGTAATCCTCTTTTTGCAACACAAAGAAAACAAACCTGGAATTAGGGATTACATAATAACCCCTGCACTAAAGCAGAATTGAGCATTTCTTTCCTATCGCCATCTGTCCTCTTTGTGAGGATGATGCGAACTGTTGCCCGGAGAGTGAATGCTATGTACACATACCATTGTGGAAGGAAGAGGCAGCCTTTGCTCCCGTCAACCAATGTGACACAAAATACAAAAGTCACATCTCCTGGTATGCATCCAGGGGAAAGTTGGCGTGCTGAAATGTCAT
Organism: Leptasterias polaris; assembly: GCA_037783415.1. Classification (NCBI taxonomy): domain Eukaryota; kingdom Metazoa; phylum Echinodermata; class Asteroidea; order Forcipulatida; family Asteriidae; genus Leptasterias; species Leptasterias polaris. The sequence continues at coordinate 3,951,049 of JAZGTN010000049.1, read as the reverse complement.
CCGGCATTTTAATACTAACAATTAAGTTGCATGGCTCACATGGTTTAAGAACACGGGATTTAACTTTACTCCTTCATGAAGCCAATTTGTTTTTTATATAAAAGCCAAAGCCAAGATATCAAAATGGTTCTTCTACAAAGAATGAATAGTTCAACAATATAAATGGTAGACATTTAAAATTTGGGAATGATTTATGAAAATCAACTGATCAATCAAAATAGTTTTCAAATCTACTTAGTCGGACTACTTAGTTAATAATAATAATAACTAGTTCTTATATAGCGCATTTTACAATAACGTCTCAATGCGCTTTACATTAGTTAGTACTTACTCAGATTTTCCAAGTACTTTGTTGAGGTGTTCAATGATTTCTAGGTTGCTCTTACTGTCTGTGTCTATCAAAACTTCACCATCTTCACCTAAAGAAACAATACATAAATGCTTGATGGTTAAATCACTCTAAAAAAAAGAATCATCATAAGTGAGCAGGGTAAAGCCCAGTTCAAAATACTTCATGCGAAAGCAAAGCAAATTTTCTTGCATCATAATTGCAAAAACAACGGGAATCGATTATTGCATCATCAAAATTCACTTCACTTCCGCGTGAAGTATAACCTGGGCTTAAACCTTCAAAAAATTTCAGTTCAAATCTCATTTAAAATACACAAAGGTAAGAGTGCCTCACTGCGATGGAGAATTTTCACAGTCCGACAGTTTTAGCTATTTTTGTTGATTTATCTACAATAGATGTACCTCATTCAATGGTTTAGTCACATTTAGTTCTGCACAGCTAAACCAAATAATATAAGGCTGGCTTTACCAGTCGTATCACATTCAAACCACTAGGGAAAGGGTATTGAGCTGCAAAGAAGTTATTGCAAGACTTAAAATTCCTTAGAAAGTATGATAAACATACACTTTACTTAGATGTTGATCCAAAAGAAATTTTTGAACTTGAGTCTATAAGCAATGTGTATACCCAGTGGATCATCCCTGGTACTAGTGGTAGTTGCGATAATCTTAACCCTCCATCCTTCCCCGATTATCGCACGGGAGGATGGAGGGTTACGATTATCGCACGGGAGGATGGAGGGTTACGATTATCGCACGGGAGGATGGAGGGTTACGATTATCGCAACTACATCCCTGGCAGAGCTGTGTATTGAGAGAGAGCTAGTTGCGACATAGGGGGACCAGCTTTCTTTGGTCACGTGGTTGCTTGATGCTATTTTTGCTCCAAATGTGCAGTCTGGTCTCTGGAACCCTAGGAGCGCACCTGCAAGTTGTTGCAACTCTCTCAATAAACAACTCTAGTCCCTGGGCGCACAGTACCGATAAACAATCTATAATAATAATATAGTGATGATCTTTCTCTTGTTCTGTTTTTACCTAAAAAACATCTGATGAAAGGTGATGGTGTGATATTCTTGAATGTTTTCATTTGAATAGAAGGATTCTTGAACTGGAGCTGAGGTAGATTGTAGAAGACGAAATCTCTGGAAACAAGAAGAGAAACAGTCAATTAAGGAAAAGAAAGATACTGAATCTGACCATCACTCATTCTGATTTCTGGCTACTAAAATTAATAATCATGGAGACCAACAAATTGAACTAGACTTATTTGCATTTGTGAACAAATGCAGAGCTGTTTCGCTAATAATATTTTCAAATTACTCAAGTGAATATGAAAGGTTGTAGTGTGTACATAATCAAGTTAATATTACAATATTTTATGCCTTGTGAGATCGAATTCATTGTCTATATATCTTGTAAAACTGTACCTTTAAGGTAATATAACCTGACAAATGATGACGTCATGATGACGTAAATTATTTTTCGAATCAGTTATGACATATCAAGCCTGATAAAAAAAGAATTTAGATTAAAGCATGTTCCGTAAGTAATTTCTGACTTAAAGGGGTAAAAAATGAAAAAATCATAACAAATCGTGTGATGACGTCATCATGACGTCATTATAGGTTTAACAGGAACTCGCCATTATCTAACGACTTGCCAAGTTTCAACGTGATCAGACCTATACTTTTGGAGATATACGACTTCAAAAAGTGCACCTTTAATGTCACGTCACGTGACCCCTGATGACGTAATCAATCTAAAACTTCACACATTTGTTGGCTGCCTGACGGTCATCATGTGTATCAATTTTGAAGCGATTACAAAAAACTTCGCCACACACATCTTCTCAAAGTGCATTTTGAACAGTTTTCCAACTGCCGCTAGAGGGCGCTCTTGTGTATCGTTACGTCATCGGTATTTTTTTTTAACTGCACACTATTGCCGGACACTAACATCGTTGAAAGCATTTTCATAACATTTAGCACTTTTGAACTACAAGGCACTTCCGGTTTTGACTGGTTTCGACCGGAAGTAGAGGTCGCGTGAGGTCACGCACACTGAATAAAATGAAGACCTAATTTATCCCTACCCAATCCCACAAACAGAAACTTACGGTCTCTTGTGGCTGATTTGATACAGATTTTCAAATATTTAAAATATCAACCTTTAAGATGACGTCACGTGACAAGTGATGACGTCATCATGACGAATTTGTTTTAGGACCTTCCTTGCACCAATGCCTTTCATCACTGAAAGTTTCATTGCAATTGCTCTTTGGGAACTATGCAAAGGGCCGCTTAGAACGAATTGTGCGTTATTTCAATGACTTCCGGGAGTCTGAAACAGACAAATAATAAAAACAAAAACTCTAACTAAAACAATAGCTGTTTCGCTGCGCTTGCCGCGAAACAGCTAAAAATAGCAATTATAGTAGTGTTAATGATGTTACATATTTTATTCACCCAAATATTAAGAAAGTAAGTTACTGCATTTGTTTGGTCATAAAAAGTAAAAAGGTGATGTTTGTATTACTATTACACAATTTTACCAATGCCAGTATCTGATGTACGGTTGTATTCATGAAAAGCATTTCAACAATGTTTAATAAAATATTTTTTTTAAAATGATTTTTACAATAATGTTGTCCCCTGTGCTGTGGGACTGTGGTGTAACTTTTTTTAAAAAGTTAAATGTACTTAAAAATACAAGATTTGTGCCACCAATGAATTCACAATGAAAAATCAAATGTAAAAGTAATTTAGACAAAAAAGGACTAAGATAATGTGTAAAAACTGTTTAAGTCAATTGAAAAAAATAAAGTCCACAAAATAAAGAAAATATGTAAACAAAATTTAGCAAACACAAATGACAAAAGAAAAATGGCAAGCAACATAACAAACCTTGTTCCTTTACTCGGCGTTCCAGATGTGTTATAATTTATCGTCAGGATTTGTACACCGTCCTTTAAGTACACATTGCCCTGCTGAAGGTATCTTAATGTCCGCCTCAGCGGAAAACGACCTTTCATGGGCATTTTGAGTAGTTTTGAGTAACTTAAATTGAGCCTACATGTGTGTTCATCTATCGTCAGTCTGTGTACGGTCCACTTCGTAAAGTTTGATCAGTCACATTCAATAACTTATTTTTACATTGAACTGAATTCGTTTTATTAATTCCAATTCAACAACTTCTGAATGATTACAAATATAAATATTTACAACGAATATTTATTTGAATCTTAAAATAAGAAATTTAAGTAAATTTAGACTTGTTAATAAATTAATAGTTTTATATTAAAATCTTGAAAAAAAGCAGGAAGTTTGAGACTCGGAAGTTTACAACATGGCGGCGCCCATGAGTTTCTTTCCGCGAATGATCGTCGGGGGAACAACATTCATTGTTGTTGCTGCTGGGGCGTTTTATTTCTATTATAAATCGAGATACATATTTGATGATAAGACATTGGATGATGAGGCGTGTGAAAAAAATTTCAGTAAAGAACAGGATTTGAAAGGCAAGTATCCAGGCCGCGCCACCCTGGTATCTAATACTTGTCCAGTTTCCGGACAAAAAGTGATGGTATTTTTGATGATAAAGGGTTGGGCTATAGAGAAAGGAGTGAGGGTAGGGGAAGGGGCGGGGGATATGGGTTGAGTGGGAGGGTACGTAGGGGTCAAGCAAGGGGCAGGGGGTAGGAGAAGGGGGAAAGGGATATTGAGTGGGAGGGTAAGACACTTAACTATAATTGCTTCTCATCACCCAGGAGTAAATCATGGGTACCTGTGAGGGCAGAGATGGTTCTTGTGATTGATTTAATAGCTTGTTTGATGCACTACATTTTGGCAGCACAGGCTGTATACTCCCCAGGGAGCTGAGATGGTTAAAGGAATGACACAAAAATGGCCCAGTGACCAGGGGTATGTTGAAGCGCCATGAGCGTCACTGAGTGACGGACCTGAGCGCTATATTATATAAGAAGCCACTATTATTATTATTATTAAGGAAAGAGCCGGGAATATGGGTTGAGTGGGAGGGTAAGGAAAGGTGTGGCCTGGTTGCCTGGGGATATGGGTTGAGCTTGAGTGGGAGGGTAAGGAGGGGTGGAGATACATGTATGGGTTGAGTGGGAGGGTATGGGTTGAGTGGGAGGGTATGGGTCCATGGGAGGGGGGAACCGGGAAGGGATATGTGGGAGGGTAGGGAAAGGGGGCGGTGGTTTAAATGCAGTGCGGGGTTATGTTGTTGATGGAGGGTACATGTAGGGCGGGGAAGGGGCAGGGAGGGTACATGTAGGGCGGGGCAGGGAGGGTACATGTAGGGCGGGGCAGGGAGGGTACATGTAGGGCGGGGAAGGGGCAGGGAGGGGGAGGGGCAGGGAGGGGGCGGGGCAGGGACAGGGAAGGGGCAGGGAGGGGAAGGGGCAGGGAGGGGAAGGGGCAGGGATGGTTTGGGTCTGAGGGTAGGGGAAGGGGCAGGGATACTGGGTGAGTGTAAAGGTACCAGATAGATGTGAGAGTAGGGACTGGGTGGTTGGGGGTAGGGACTGGGTGGTTGGGGGTAGGGGTTTGGATGCAAGGGTTAACATGGTTTGTACCAGCACAACACCATGTATACATAATAACGTTGAGAGACTTTGGCAGACTAACGGCATTACATTTGCCAGGTAAAACTATTGTTCTCAGGTGTGTATGCTCAGAACTATCTGAACAATGGGAAAAGTACCCGATAGTCTACTACAAAGCTATAGCATTCCATAACTCTCCTATTTTAACTGTAAAATGTTTGTCTTGTTGATGAGAGTCAATAATGTTGATGATACTGATAGTCAATTGATTTCATTGTTGACAGAATTATTTTTAAAAGAATTAAAGATAAGACTACATAGGAGAGAAGAATCAAGATTGGATTCTTCAGGCATTGATCCCGAGGCAGCTGATTCCACAACAATCAATTTGATCAAGTTACTGGAGTGTGAACAGGATGAGAGTCAGCTATGTAAAGTTTTGACAACTCTCGCAAACCAAGCGGCATTCACACAAGGACAGGTACAATTCAGAAATAAATTGTAGGGATGACAGGGTTCTGCCAAGGATTTCTTTAGTGGCATAAAAATGTTTCCCTGGAAACCGTTTCAAGATTAATCAGTTACACGGTACATCATAAAAATAGACTAAAACTAAAGAAGTACTCAAAATTCATGACTATTGATACAATTTGTTTACTGGTAAATACTAAATTTTACATTTTGTTGAAAACCTTTGAAAAGAAATTGCAAGTTTATTTTAAACATTTTGAAAATGTCTGATGGTTTAGAAACAGAGAAAATTCTGCCAGTGGTAGTTGGGGAATCCTGAGTGCCGGATGATCATTGATGTGACACAGAAACACTGCAAAATACAAAAGATAGAGGAAGGAAAAATATTGATGAAAAATAAATAACATTACTAATGAGTGTATTGTCTTTCTCTCTAGAATGCTGTGCGCCTTGCTGGGGGTCTACCAGTGATCGTAAAACAACTGGAGAGAGATGGGGAAAGTGTGAAAACAAGCGCTGCCAGCTGTGTTGCAAATCTGTCTCTCAATAATCATAATCAACCTATACTTAAGGTAGGGTGATTGTGTGGCCTAGTTCAATGTATCCCACACTTGAACTTTTTGCCTACAAGAGAAACAAATACAATTTAAGAGAGATAAATTGGAATAGATTGCAAGATGGTGGGAAAACAAGAAACAGGAAGGGAATTCCAAGGTGCAGTAGTACTGGGGGGTATCAAGATACGGACCGTGATTGACGACTTTAGTGCAATCAGTTATAAATATTGAGATCTTTTTTCACAAAGTTCGCAGCTGGAGAATAGCGCGAATGATAAGAGAACAGGATTGTTTCCTCCTCCAAAAATGTGTTTTTCTTCCTGCTCCTGCAGGCATGCAGTCCAACTCTCCTCCAGTTAAGCTCCGATGAGAACCACAGTGATGACCTTCGCTTAGCCTGTATACAAGCACTGGTCAATCTGTCTGTTAGTGGTCAATGCGGGGAATCCTTTGGGCCACTAGCTTTGCATAGTCTCTTCGAGCTTCTTGGTGACGGTTCGACAGCTTTAGGTCAGCAAGCACTACGTGTGTTGGTCAATCTATCCGCTGATGGAACAGTGTCACCAACCTTGCTCCAATATGAGGTGAGAAAACATTTGCACTGTGTAATACAAAAACAATTATTTTTTAAAGAGTTTGGTTGTCTTTCTTGTTTAGGAAGTTCACTCAAAATGTGCACTGCATTACTTATGGACCCATTTACGTAATCATGTGAAGGGAGTATCCTAAAATAATAATATCAGCTCTTATATAGCCCAAATCCAAAGAATGATCATTACACTTATAAATTATTACCACTGATCACTGGGCCATTTATTTCATTCCTGAAACCATCTCAGCTCCCTGGGGAGTATACAGCCTGTGCTGCCAAAGCGCACTAAGCTAAATCATTCACAAGAACCATCTCTGCCCTCACAGGTACCCATTTTACCCCTGGGTGAAAATTTGCTAATGTTCTAAGCGCGGCGCATAATAACATTCCCATGAACACACACCCACAATCCATTAGATCGCCAGAATGTTCTGCTGGGCCTCATCATTGTGCCGAAGCACAGGAGTAATCCTACACGAGTAAATACTTGCATTCCAATATAGAAAACAATCTGGAGGTCTAACGGAACGGTCCTTGAGCACACGCTTGAATACTTACCCGATCCAATTAGAATGTTCCTACTGTTCTAACTTCTCAGATTGCTCCCTTAAGGAAGCAGAGTTCCACAATTTGATAGGGCATGTGATTTTTATTCAAGAAATGAATGAAAGCATTAAGTTCAAATAACATCAAGGCCTCTGTCAAACTAGTTGTACAAGTGCACAATACACGTACCAAACCTTGGTCTTTGAGAAAAGTTTCAATGATTTTGGTTTCCTCTCAATGTAAAGGTTCCAGAAAGTTTCCTGGGTCTTCTTCAGCCGCATCAAACTGATGAATCCCTTCTCAGGACACTATCATTTCTTCTGAACCTAAAACAAGAAAGCCTTGCTGTCACCGGGACCACTGTTGGCACCACCCCGAGGGACAGTTTCTCCAACTACTTCTCCCAAAGAGCAGATGAGTTGACTGCTGCCACCAAAGCCCTGATGGACCATGGCAACACAGGCGTGAAGCAACAGGCTGGGAGGTTGTTGGTATTGTTGTCTGCGCAATAAAAATCAATATTGTCACCTCAAATCCAGCTCTGTGCCCTCTGTAATGTCTTCACAACACATGTAGATAGTGATACGCCATTGACGTGTACAAGTATGTTTCACATACATGTGCACAGTGAACATGAACTTTAGTAGTGGGCCGCTTTACAGGTTTTTTGGGGGTCTTTTTATGAGAGATCGCCTAACATCACAAGGTTGGGGCCACTTCAAGGTGAGGGCTACACTTAACCGCTTTGGGCTATCGAACCTAACCAACTTCAACTAGGGGCACAGTACCACCTTCACAATCCGTAAGGATGTAGGCATGGGTATCATCCACTACCTTCCCAACTTGTTATGAAGCTATTGTGGTTAAGTGCCTTGCTCAAGGGCATAAGTGTATGTTTAGTGTGTGTCGTTTATTTATATCATTCCAAGTATGTCACTAAGTCAATACTACAGAGAAAATTATAAATACTTTATTAAATAGTCTTTCATTTCCAGCTGATTTATACCAATTTTTGTTTAGATTTCAGGACATAAAAAGCACATTTGGATTGATTTCAAGCATGCAATTGTTTTCTTCTTCAGAAATTCAGTTTTTGTGACATCACAGAAACAAGGTGTTCTAGTTGCTGCTGCATGGACATCATGAATCATGTCTCATGATTCAAGATTCAATGGTTGATGTCAACAGAAGGCTCTGTAAGTCTGTTGACGTCGTTGATGTGTACATGTATGTATATGGAAAAAGGCTTAATATGTCTGGCCAGTATAGTGAGCTCTGCAGGTATTATTTTTAATTCTGCTTGAGTAAATTTTAAGTTACGTTTGAATCTATAGAAGTCTCGGCAACCATACTGCATCTAAAAAGGGAGTTTTTAACATTTTGGTTTGCAACAGGAACAGTGATAGTTTAAAAGCTTGAGACGCATAAGTTTAGATATAGTGCATCTGTATACAAATTAGAATTGCATTAAACTTTTCAAGTTCCAACCGGCTTTACACAAAGCGGCTTTACACAAAGCGGCTTTACACAAAGCAGCTTTACACAAAGCAGCCATGCTTTTTCATGCTCACTGTGCATTGCTTGCTTGGTTTGTTTACATTGTATACCCACTATGAGTCACGTGACTCCGGTTGTGTCTATTTCACCATTTTGAGAGTCAATTCCTTTGTGTTAATTTTGACTCCCAAAACAGCAAACAGGCGTGTGTGAGTGCGCTGTGCGTCCTTAGTGAAGTGAGTCAATTAATACTTTGCATTTTGGTTCATTTTCCATTTCATTGTAAAGACCGGAAATGTACGAATTGTACAACTTAACACATTTTCTCAAAGGAGTACTGATCTCTAATATTTTTAAACTTTCTGGAGATGTGAAACTCCGAATTATGTTTAAATCATAACAGATTTATTAAGTTAACTGCAACCCTTGCATTATTATGTACAGTAATTTATGTACAAAAACACTGAGTACATACCCCTAAAAAACTAATATTAATATAAACAAACCTGTACAGTTATGTTTTAACATTATAAATTAAATATAACAAAACGCCTTTTTACAGGTAGAACATGTATATATACAGGTAGCAATGCTATGAAAAAATATTTCCAATAAAAACAAATCCCTCTATCAAAAAAAAAACCCCACAAAAATTCTGTTTCACAGTTTTTTTATGAGGATTGACCTGCAAAACTACCCTTTCCGATCTCGGCCCAATTTCATGGCTCTGCTTACCGCTTAATTCCGCGCTTGCAATCACCATTCTGCAAGCACCGAATTTCTGCGCTAGCTGTGTAAGCGTAGAATGCCTAGTAACGTGGACTACGCAAGCGCACAAGCACAAATTCCCTGCTAACCCGTGAATTACGCTTGACGTAAGCGCGGAATTCCCAGCTTCCGTAAGCACCGATTCTTTGCTTACGGTAAGCATGCACGATCCATGAAATTGGGCCCTGCTCTTAAATCGTAAATATAAATAAGATTACGTAGATTTATTTTATCTCCATTTACAGTGAACAAGAAATAACTTTGTTATTTCTTTCTGGTTATAAACAAAATCAGTTGTTTTGATATGGGGTAAACAATTTACAATTTACAAGGAACTGTGGCACTGTCTGCAGCCAACCATACCATTCACTGGGACAAAGCCCTTCTCTGAACAATAATTGTACTGGGTTCTTTTACGCGCATTACACAACAACTTTACATCCCATACAAAGGAATTATGGTGAACAGTCTTCCTTAGGGACAGAAGTGCCACGACCGGGACTCGAACCCACACTCTGCTGATTAGAAACACCAGAGCTTGAGTCCGGTGTGCTTTAATGCTCAGCCACAACACATCTTTACTCAAGTAGACAGATATAATTTAAGGATAAGCAACTCTATCTACACGGGGTGAAATATCGTCACCGTTTTCACGAAGAGGCACTCTAGGCCATTCAACAAAACTTTCATGTTCGGAGAAACCCGCGTTTGAAGTTAAACTATTTTTGAAACCACTGTTTCGGACACTGTTTTTCCGTGAAACGTTTACATTTTTCCAAGCATGAAAGTGGAGATCTTAAATCATGCAAATCTGTTGCTATGTTAGTTATAGTTAGTTTAATTATTGAGTAATTAACTGTTAAACACAAGTTTCTCTTCGTGAAAACTTCAAAACGAGGTCTGTGTGCAGCGTGTCGTGAGCGCGTTGTGTACAAACCAATGCGTAAACGACGAGTGAAAACTAAAATTTATATAGGTCATACAAATTGCTCCTTCGTGAAAACGCAGAGTAGTCTTTTTTGGCACCGTGCCAGCGCTATGTACTTCAATTGGCAAATCTAAATGTGCCTGTTCGTGAAAACGCAAAACGGAAATGTTCCTTGTGCTAATTAGTGTAGTTAGAAAAGTATAACGTTTTATCACTTGAAACTTGTATGTTGATGTCAATAGTAACATTCAAAATATGTAAAAACATTGATTTGCCAAAATGTATAATTTTTTCAGAAATTGCCTTTTCGTGAAAACGGTGACGATATAGTGTGCACTTTTATCACTTAATATACTGGCTGCATATTCACTGTGTGTCGAGTTTAGTTCTGGTGGCCGTACATTTTGCAACTTGTGCTAGAGTCAGCATATTAAAATGCACTTTGTGGAGAGATACTTACAGGGTTGTAGCTAGAACTTTTTGAGTGCCGGCTAATTTACAATCAAAATAGAGCGAAGCTTTTAATTTTACTGCTTTAAAAATGGATTTGTATGGGTTTTCTGAGACATGATTATGGATTTTTGTAATGCATTTTAAGGTATGTAAATCTGTTATTTAAAACTTCATTACAGTTTCAATAGGCTTCAAGCTGTAACAACATTTTTAGGGCAAGGCCACTTTGGTCTTGGAGCAAACAAAATTTTGGAGGGCTCCAAAGCCAGTAGATAGAGCACAAAGGCCAAACATGCTATTTTAACAAAGGCCTGAAGGCTATAAATAAACTATTAGTTGTAAATCAAAATAAAACCTTAATGCATTTAGTTACTCTGAAAAAAAGCAATTTACAAAAAAATACCATTTTGAAAATTGGCCAGGGGTTTCCCCATGGGTGGTAAACCCGATGGAACAATTTGCATGAATAAAATGTTAATAAATCATATCTTATTCAAAAACAAACATTAAATCTAAAAGCCAGCAGATGTCAACACACTTTCCAGGTTTAAAAGAACACGAAACCCACTCCTAAGAGTCACAAAACCGGGTCACAACACCACACAGACACCGCGCACGCGTCTCGCTTTGGAGTAAAGCAAGAGTATTACAAAGTAAAACAATTGTATAACAACTGTAGAGGATTAGCTACAAAGACACCGCGCACGCGGCTTGTCTTTTGAGTGAAGCAAGAGTATTGCAAACTAAAACAATTGTATAACAAACTGCAGAGGATTAAGATAAGAGTAATTGGGTCTCAATTGGAGGGTCAATCATTCTCCTGACATGTCTGGATAGTGTCCAGCTGTCTGGGGCTAACATTAAAGAAAAGGACATCCAACTGTCGGCTTCCTTTGGGTTGAAAATGTGTTTTATTTAATCATTGACAACTGGGGAAAAACAAGTTTACCGTTCAAACTGAACAAGCGATCGACTGTGTAAAAGAGGTAGTTCATTTTATTGTAACTTTGTTGCATTTTGTGGCGGTCGGCAATAGCAAATGCCGGTTACACCCGACCGGCGCCGACCGGCGTGGCTACAACGCTGGATACTTAGTGCAGTTAGACATAAGTTATCACACCAGCACAAGTAGAATTCTGAAAAACATATAGTGTTTCTGCGTCCCATATTTAATGAGGTCAAAGGCCGATGTGGATATGGGAGCCAGGCGGTCTATGTTTTTCCATATTTCCAAAAGCATAAGTGTGATAGCGAATTTGTCTTCTAGCAAACTTGACACGTACAGCTCTTAAAATAACTCAATATGCGAAATTAGAACAGGGTTTGATATGGGCCGTGCAATATAGATTAATATCACACTGTTGTTGCTATGGATTGACCAATCAGAATCAAGGATTCAAGTTTACTTGAAGACAAACATGCATGTGGAATGCAGATGACTGTGAATGAATGGTACTGTGTAATTGACAAGTCCACCATTGCTGCAGTACTGGTGCATCAAAGTGTACACAAGCATGTAGGAACAGTTCCTCCTGCTTCTAATTTGACCAGCTTGGGGAGTCAGCTCAGGCTCACCTCGCATAAAGCTGTAGTCGAGTTGTGAGGACACACTTGTTTTCATCCTCAGCAGGTGATGATTAACTGCTGCAGTCACCGACACTATAACTCCAACATGTTCATACAGATGGGATCACCTCAGCATGGTCATCAATGACAGTTGCTTGTCTTGTGTCAGTGCCATCACTTAAATCCCCCTGGGGCGTTTGTCCACTCCCGGACCCCCCAACTCCGTCCTCCGATGGTACATCTCCATCTTTCGCCCCCAACTTGCTTTCATTCTCCTTTTCTTCACCAGAAAATGATACCTTAATGCTGTCTTTATACTCCTGTGGGTCCCCCTCAGCTGCTTTCTTTTTGTCTGTTGCGACTTCCTCACTCCCATTCTCTGGTTTGACGGCGTTCTTCTCGTTCATGTCCCCTTCTCCTTTTCCCTTAGCCTTCTCTTTGTCTTTCTTCTTCTTGTCTGCATCTGCTTTCTGCATGGCTGCAAGATAGTCGAAGCCTGGGCCAAAACTGGACGGCACTGGGTCATCATTCCACTGTACAGTTTCCACTTTTGCGGCAAGCTTCGTGTAGGATGCCCTTTTAAAGAAAATCGGGACACGAAAAGTTGGTTCCAAGGTCAAATCAAAAGTTACATTTATTTCTGAATATCAAAAATGATCTGTGAAGATGTTTAAATTTATTTCCACAACAAGGAAGACAGTTGTTTCAGACAAACCTATCTCTCAGGATAATTGGACCTATTTTAAAACTTTTCTCAACAATCACTTGGTGTAGAATGCTCTTTCAAATAAATTTGGACAAGCAAAGTTGGCTGGTCAAGTTAAAATTTAGGTTTAAAAGTTAATAATGACCTTTGACGATATTTGAAATTATGCCGCAAGTATGAAGACAGTTGTTTCAGACAAAGTTATTTCTCGGGATGATTGGAACTATTTGGAACTATTTTGAAAAACTTTTCTCAACAATTATTCATGTAGGATTCTCTTTCAAAGAAATTGGGACAGAAAAGTTGGTTGGTTATTTTGTCACAAAACTGAAGATTTTAACTTATTGGGTGGTTATATTTTCAGAAAGACCCAATTAATGGTAGATTTTTTTTATGCTGGTGTTGTGCAAAAAAGAGCTAGTGCACAAAATGTATTTCGTTACACACAAAAATTCAAGTATGAATTGAGTGCCAAGAGATAAAATGTTTACCGCATCTATTTATCATAAATCATCAAGAATTGTGTTTCATACTTCTAACAGAACTGCTTTATAAAATGTTATGTACTTACAGAACTGCCAACATTGCATCTTGGGAGATCATGGGGATTTTGCACAACGATCAGGGAGATATTTAGAATATCATTCAACATAATGGGGACAAACTTTCCATAAACAGAGTTTTTTGTAATTTGTTCATCAGAACATGGAAAGAGTGGTTTATTTTCAGGGAACTTTCTGCAGAACCTGGGAGAGTAGGCAGCTCTGTACTTGATTGCCCAAACCTTGCTTTTGTCTCTACTTATTTCAACTGAGTCTGCGATCGATATATACTACATACTTTGGAGAAAAAAAGGTGTACTCACTTGCTAATGTTCTTACAATACAGCATGAACAGCAAGCGTAGACGTCTACAACCTTTGCGTAGATATCTGATGGACTTATCACTGACATGGACGCAGCCAGAGAGGTCTAGACTGATGAGATAGTGACAAACACCTGACAGGTACTGAATGCTTAGGTCTGTAAGCTGTGGAGGTAATAAGAGCAAAAAGGTCACAGAGTCAGCGCCGCTAGAAATTACCTTGTACATTCCATGGACCTTTCGGGCAGGCAAAATACTGCACTGGTCATATGGGAAAATTTACACATAAATTCGAGTTGTCACAATAACAGCTGAACTAGTTTTGAGATGTACCTCTTTCCTTTAAATCAAAAGTTGATAAATTACAGACTGTGCAATTTCCGTTTAAAACGGAATGTTTTCTTCCATTGATCTGTGTACACTTTGTGCCTGCATGTAGTCCATGCTCCTGTGGCTCTTTTGTAAACGTGTGATGTCGAAGGTCACATGTCTTTAAGTTCCAAGAAAAAAAATGCACCATACATGCAGTTTCTGTAATTTGACCCAGCAGGTAGCAAACTTACATTCTTGCAGCCAGCAATATTCAGCACAGTCAGTCGCCTACAGCAGAAGGCTAGGTTCTTGATGGCTCCGTCTGTCAGCTGGGTACAATGAGACAGGTCCAGCCTCTCCAGATCCTTGCATTGCTGGGCAAACTTCTGCACACCGAGGTCGGTGATCTGGTAACACTCGGACAAAGTCACGTCGCGTAGACGAGGATTGTTTCCTAGTGCTCCAAGACCCTTCACAGCAATGAAAAATATATACAAGTGAAGCTTTTGTTGCTTTTGTTATTTCATTAGTAATAACATACATTTATAATGCGCCATGTCTGTCATAAATTACACTCATAGTGTCAAGTTATCAAATCTGGTGGGGATTGTCAAGAATGATTTTATGAGATGAAGCAGCCATAGTACAACACAAAACAGTACACAACAAATTTAATGTCCCAATATAGGAAATTTTTGTGGCCTGTTACATAAAAACACACAACACTAAACGCTGAAAATACAAAAGATACAGTGCAATAAGAATAGGCCTGCAATAAAATAGTTATAAGTAAACCCTAGAAAGATGAAAAGGCAATAAATACACCATACATCAACATGTTTGTCAAGGAATACAAGGTAAGGTGACATATATTAGAACTAGAAGAATTAGAATTGTTTATTTAGCCAATGATTAAAAACAATCACAGGAATTTGAAATATTGGTCTCACATCATCATTAAAAACTATAGTATTTTAACTTATAAAATAGAATTAGCTGTTGCAAACTGCTTACCAACCAAAAGGACCTGTGGTATAAATGCAAAAAATAAGTTAGTGGCCTGACGTTTCGACCCTAGCAGAGTCTTTCTCGAAGGCTAAAATGAGCCTTCGAGAAAGACTCTGCTAGGGTCGAAACGTCAGGCCACTAACTTATTTTTTGTATTTTAATTTACAATATGATAAAACAGACTATATACACAATCAATACAATAAAAACAATTATACAAATCTTTATTATACTGATATAATGCCAACACATTTCTGTTAAGAATAAAGGTAAAAACAAAGGAAAAATAATGGAGTGCGAGCCAACAAGTCTCCATCGGCCGGTGCTATGATTCATATTGTTGCAAACCATAGCAGAAACACCGAGGCAAACCCCTTCTCTTAGCAATAAGTGTAACTGAGTTCTGTTATGTGCATTACACAACACACGGAACTTAAAGCTTTACGGGACCTAAAGCTTTTAGTGTGGATTCGAGTCCTAGTCACGACTCTTCCGTCTTTGAACAAGATACTTTACCATAACTGATTTGTCCTTCGGATGGGGCATTAGCCTTATAGTCCCATGTACCAGGATTGGTAGTGAACGTAAAAGAACCCAGAACACTTATCGTGGAAGGAGTATGGGTTAACCTCTGTATTTTTGGTTCACATAGCAACGGAAGAGGAAGGGTGTATGTCAAAATCCAAGGGTGACAAAGAACCACCACAGGAACGGCATTTATTTCTGCCATTCGCGGGGATTTTGAATCAGCCATGTTGTGTTGCCGGAAATAGAGATCTTTACGCTTGCAAAGTGTATCGCTAGGAGCAAACCTAAAACACGTGTGAACATAACGCACGCTGAAATAAAAAGGCTGATTCGTATGGGCTTTTGGGAGGTGCAGTGTGTGGGTGACGTCACAGCCTTTGCTTTTGTGTCAGCGAATTGATTGCACATGCGCATAGAAATGCATTTGTTGGTATCGGAGGCGAGGTATTTTCTGTAACAAAGATATTGACAAAATAGGGAGACCGCCAACATAGGGCTAGATAGCTCAGTTGGTAGAGCGCCGGCACGTTAAACCGGAGGTCGTTGGTTCAAATCCCGCTCTAGTAAATTTTTCTTTGTTCAACCCAAAATAAGAATACACATTTCCTCAGTCTTGCAAGCTACAGTGATTATAAAGCATCTTATAAAGCATCTTTAGGAATAATGATAATAATGTTAAACCCTTTTAGTCACTGTACCGCCCCAAAAACTGCCCATCCATTTACTCTCTGGACCGCCCGAGATTAGAAAACACTTTGTATCTTTGGTTTACCCACGCTAGCAGGGCCCAATTTCATAGAGCTGCTTAAGCACAAAAAGTTGCTAAGCACAACTAAAGTATGCTTACCAAAATAAGGTTACCAGCCAAACTGCCATGTCACAAGAACATTTTGTGACTGGTATCCTGCTAATTTCTGCTTAGCAATATTTTCTGCTTAAGCAGCTCTATGAAATTGGACCCAGGTCGCACTGAACAGTCGTCGAAAGAGAGTGATCTAAAGAGTATGACAGTCTATAAATATCATGGGGTCACCATTGAAAACAAAGAATAATCTACTTCCAAAGGTTCACAGATCAGGAATCTTATTCAAAGTGTATTGGCTTCTCTGTGTAGTGCGTACCGTATCGTATGTACAATGCTTTACGCACTACAATGTATACTACAACAGCGATAATTTGGCTGGGCTTTCACCATGTTTTTCACACATTATTGAAAGGAATTTACATTGTAAAGGAAATTAATTGTTATCTGTAAGTAATTATTGGTCATTTGCAAATGTATCATAAATCTTTTGATAACGGAGTAAACTCACCGTATCAGTAATGCTACACCCAGATAAATCTAGAGACGAGAGAGCAGGAAGGTTACCCAGCATCTCAGCACCACCATCTGTGATGTGTTCACTGAAGCAAAATGTCCCGTACACCAGACTGTAACACCTGTCATAGATGAAGGAGTCGATATTTATTCATCATTTTGTTAATTGATCATTTGAAGTTCTGGGTCCTATTTAATGGCACTGTTTTAATGGGTACATAAAAGAAAAACAAACTCAAGGAGCACTTTATAGACCATGGTAGCTTTGTTTACAGAAATAGTGACCTTGTACATTCTAATGCATTTCCTGACAGGCAAGGTACTACAGGCCATATAATAATAATGGCTTCTTATATAGCGCTCATATCCGTCACTCAGTGACGCTCAAGGCGCTTCAACAGTCAATATTTTCCTGCAAGGTATATATGTGGAGCTACTTTTTGAATTTTGAGGCCTATTTCTTTACATAGCACCATGTAATGGTTTACAAGGTGCTGTGGCGCAATATGCAGCCAATCAAACCAGGTACACCGGGGGGAACCCCCTCTCTTTTCGATAAGTGCACTGGGTTCTTTTACGTGCATTACACAACACACGGGACCAACGGCTTTACGTCCCATCCGAAGGACGAAGCAATATTGGTTAAGTGTCTTGCTTAATAAGGACACAAGTGTCATTGTGTGTCATAATTTTCATATAATTTCAAGAGTTTCAAAAGCAACTGCTGTACAGCTTTTGAGATGTCCCCCCTTTCTTCATTACAAAAGTTGAGAAAAATCAGACAGCGCAATCTCCATAAAACATAAGATTTATTGCATTCTTCCATTGAGCTGCCTACAAACTGTGCCTGCAGGAAGTCCAGGCTCTGTTGCTCTTTTGTAATTAAACATGTGATGTCACAGGTCACATGGTCTATACACCTGCACAAAGTTGACGTTGGATAAAAGTGACTCACTTCTGCATGATCTTGATGATGGAGACATCACTGACTCGGACGCAGTTTGTCAGATTCATTTCTCTGATCTTAGGACCTGATGGGCCCTCCACAAGGCTACGTACTCCGTTGTCACTGATCCTGAAACGTATAAATGATTCAATACATATTTTACAAATTTGATTTTGATTTGGTGTGCCTCGGTCGAGCTCTCATGGGTGCACCCTATTCAAGCTCTGGGCACAATTTCATAGAGCTGGTTAAGCAGAGAATATTGCTTAACAATTGTCTGCTAAGCAGAAATGAGCAGGGTACCAGTCACAAATTGTACATGTGACATGGGTGTGTGGCTGGTAACCTTATTCTGGTAAGCATCAATTCTTGTGATTAGCTACTTCTTGTGCTTAAGCAGCTCCATGAAATAGATCGATCCATTAAGCCCCGCCTCCTTACGAGTTGACCAATCACAGCCGCGAAACCCGATCACCATTAGTGCAAAGATCACCAAACAGCTCAAATGGTGATCAGATTTCGCGGTTGTGATTGGTCAATGAGAAATGGGCGTGGCTTAATGGATCGGTGTATTGGGCCCTTCTGGGTGTTTCTGGCTTTGAGTCCCAGTCTTGACACTTGTGTCCTGAAGCAAGACACAAAATAACCATTACATGTACATGTATTGCTTCGTCTTTAGGATGGGATGTAAAGCTGAAGATCCGGTGTAATGTGCTATGTATTGCACGTAAAAGATGCTAGTATACTTATCATAAAGAGAAGTGTTTACCCCAGTGTTTCTGGAATAGTCTGGCAGCAACATGCGCCACCTCACCTTGTATCCCTTTCAAGATGTTGTATAATGGTTGCTTTTGACTCATAAAATCATTCTTAGCAATCTCCCCCAGATTCAACGCCAGTGTGTCATTTATGACAGACATGGCACATTATAAATGTACACTATTTTTAGCTGTTCTGACATGGGATGGTGTGGTTTCAATATGTCTCAGTTTTATGCTGTGTAGGATTAGTGGGATTCTTGTAACTTGTTTTCTTGTTTTTTGGGGGGTGGGTAATGTGAATTCTTTACAAGTTTGTTTGTATTATTTACTTGATATAACGTTCGCGTTGTTATTTGCAAGTAGATGTATTTAAGTATTAGTGGTATAGACTTAATTTATTTAATTTCTTAGCTACTGGGGACAATTGTCTACTTTATTGCAAGTGTGTGTAAAAATAAATGATGAGAATGAAAAGCCATATAGTTATTCGGAACAGCTATTGTTTTTATTATTATTCAAACAGCTCCATGTCTAAGAGGTGTTATCCCAACGCTTGGGCTATAACCATGATAACTACATTTCTGCCAATATGCAAAACAAACTAGTAAACAATTACGAACAGTGTAATCTAATAATTCAAATAGACAGCGGGGGTATGTAAAACAATAAACCCCTTGGTATATGCTGCCTTCACTGATGAGGACAAACAATGCAAACGAGAAGGTGTGTACGCATCAAGTGCAACCATCAGCCAATTAGGGGTCTTCATTTGACTTCAGTAAGGGCCCCATTTGAACTCTTGACACAATACACCAGGAGTCTATTGCTGGCACCCCTGCTCAAAAGCATCAGTATAAGCAACTTTGGTAGTGAAACACTATTAAGATATTAAACACTTTCAGGGAAGACTTGTACAAGCAAAAGTTGACTTTCCCACCCTACTCCAGATATCTGAATCCAGTTGGGAACCAAGGGAGCTCACTTCATTACAATTAACACTTATATTTTTTTTAAAGTAATCTGTATCAAATGAACAAATAACTAATATTTAGTTGTAATTAAGGTTGACAATCTGAAGAGGTTAATTTTCTTTATGGGGTGTTCTTCAAGCACTTACCTGATGCAGTCAGCTACATTGAGAACGTTGATGTTACGACACTGAGCCAGCGACTTCAGACTTGCATCTGTGACACGAGGGCAGTCTATCACAAAGACGTACCTGAGATCGGCGCAGTATCTGCCAATGTACTTAAATGTAGCATCACTCAGCTTGGTGTTCCCTGATTGAAGACAAACATTTTGAATATTCATTCATAAATACCCCAGACAGTTTCGCTATTCCTATTGGTGGAGAGCACGTCACGTGGGGGTGTTTAAACGGCTGATAAAGACATAGCTGGAGCTGTTTAAGACCGGTTGTTTTCGGATAGCATTTGTGCGGGTTAGCCCACAACCCCATTCTCAGGGGAGATTGATCTCGCCGCGCCATTTTAGTTCATGGACACGAGGGTGCGTTACTACGCGCACAATGCATATCCGAAAACTGTCTCACGTACAGAGCTCAAGGACGTCGGAAAACAGATAAGTTTTTACAGAGTTTCCTACTTTATTACGCCTTTTAACCAAGAGGGCATTTATGAATGGGAATAAAAGGGTAGCGACTCGTTCTTAAACGGCCGTTTAAAACCTTGCAGGGTCGTGGCCGTGCGATAAAGGCCCTCGCCTTCGGCTCGGGCCTTTATCGCACGGCCACGACCCTGCCGGTTTTAAACGGCCGTTTAAGAACTCGTCGTTACCCTTTTATTACCTTATTCATAAATACCTGGAACAGTTTATTCATTCTGAGTGGTTGAGAGGAGACAAGGCTATGTTTAAATGTGCGATCACAGTCTGTTTAAACATGACCTGACAACATCGAGTCAAAGCGGTATCCAATGATTGCATTGAAGCACGCAAATTTTAAGGTCTAATTTGGTATGTCCCATATTTGGCTTGCGCAAGTGCATAATGTGCATAATGCGCAGTGCACAATGCTTACAAATTTAAATCAACGTCCAGCAATAATTGTATGTACATATGTACATTATAGTTGCGTACAAAGTTATTCATAAAAACTATGCACAGTGGGTGGCATGTACTTTCATTGTGCATTTTAAATAATTGCGCAAGACGCAATTTAAAATAATGGCGCAAGACAAATAGTTGCGCAAGTGCATAATGTGCATAATGCGCAGTGCACAATACTTACAAATTTAAATCAACGTCAAGCAATAATTGTATGTACATATGTACATTATAATTGCGTACAAAGTTATCCATAAAAACTATGCACAGTGGGCGGCATGTACTTTGATTTTGCATTTCAAATAATTGCGCACTTCAAATAATTGCGCACGGCGCATGACGCATAATAGACACATTTGTAGCCGACCTTACTCACTTTGACTTTGGTCACGTTTACGTGTACAAACATATTATGTACCTTTGCAGTCGGTTCTCTCATGTGTTGTTACACATAATTCACAATCATCATGATTATGAATAATCAATTTTTTCACAACCAGCAATTTCATTTTTTGCAAAAAAAACACTTTGCATCATCTATAACTAATTTGGTTTAAAGGCACTGGACACGTTTGGTAATTGTCAAAGACCAGTATTCTCACTTGGTGTATCCCAACATATGCATAAAGTAACAAACCTGTGAAAATTTGGGCTGAATTGGTCATCGAAGTTGCAAGAAAATAATGAAAGAAAAAACACCCTTGTTGAACAAATTTGTGTGTTGTCAGATGCCAATAATAAAAGGCTTCGCTGAAGTCTTTTATTATTTGAGTGAGAAATTACCTTTTTCTCAAAAACTATGTTACTTCAGAGGGAGTCGTTTCTCACAATGTTTTATACTATCAACAGCTCTCCGTTGCTCGTTACCAAGTCAGTTTTTATGCTAACAATTATTTTGAGTAATTACCAATAGTGTCCAGTGCCTTTAAACATGTTTCATAAGGGGCACAACGTCATGATCAAAGCAGACCTGTCGCTGTACATGGAATTATGAACTCTAACCCAGTATAATTATTCCATAATTCCCAGGTACAGCCACAGGCTTGCTTTGATCATGATGATACTGCCCGTTTAAATTCCTTGGAAGACACTGTCAACTGTAACATTACCTTCAACGCGTATTTTCTGTAATCTCCGATGCTGTGCGATTGCCTTGAACGCCACGTCGGTGATGTTAGGCGTCAACAGGAAAGAGATATTACGGATATTGTGGCACTTTGAGGCGATGGCCACTATGCTTTCATCTTTGAGTGTTGCACAGTCGTTCACACACAGCGACTGGATGTTAGAGCAACCATTAGCGATATTCTTGTAACCTGTGACTGTGATCTGGTAAATCAAAGCACAAGAAAACGCCAGAAAATGAAGGTTTAAAAGTATTAAAGGGAAGGTAAACATTTGGTAATTACTCTTAAAATGAATGGCAATAAAAGCTTATTGGTTAGAAGTATACAGCAGCTTTCGATAGTATAAAGCATTTTGAGAAACATTTTCACTTCGAAGTAACGTGGTTATGTAAAAATATATCAGTTTTTATCCCCCAAAATTTGAATCTGAGAAACGTTGCTGTCAGAAGCGTTTCTCAGATTGTGTATTCCTATTAGGGATTATTCTTCCTGCGTGGACATATTCGCTTCAAATTTTTGGCAATATCTCAAAAACCCGGCACCTTTTAAAATGAAATTTTCACAGGTTAGCTTTATTGTACATATTTACATTTATATAAGATTAAAACAATCAAACGGTTCTGAAAACCAAAGGTATACTTCGCCTTTAAAGCAGTGCCCGAATTAAGCTACTTTTGGCTATGGCCATTGGTCGCAGAGACAATGTTTAAGCACCTCCAATAGACCTTATGCATTGACGTCACCAAGCCGCCATCTTAGAGGTAAACTGATGACGAAACAATGGAAACGCGCTGATTTGTACGCGCAGCGCACAGGACTGACCAAGGAACATCTTCCTTTTGACCTCTAGGCGAGGGCGCCCTACTCAAATGACGTCATATGCATAAGGTCTATTGAGCTGAATAAAATAAAAAACAGGGGTGGAAGCCAGTCCATTCTTGTATGTTACATTTGTATATAACAAAAGAACACAGCTAGGTCTGGCATTGGGATCACACAATAACCCATGAAAAAAGGGATATTACGAGCAAGATTTCCAGAACCTTCTGACCCTTTTTGAATGGGGGAAACAAGCATAGTACAGTCGGTGCATACCTGTGCATACACGATGGAATATCTGGGTGAATATTCACATCAGCCCTCCGACTGACTGCAAAAATTGAGGCATCCCGAAGTTGTTGGAGTTAAAAAAAACATTCGCTGTAGGCCAGTGCAGACAAATTTTGCATGATGTATAAACATCATCCGGTGTGAAGTGGTTGACATTAATAAGCAAACTTTTATAGAAAAAAGATAAAAGATTTTAACCCTGAGGATTGTGTAACAACAATTCCTTCACTCCCCACATTTTGTTTCTCATGAAAAACTTGACGCTTTGTAAATGTACCCACCTGCGGGCATCCAGATAGGTCCAGATAAACCAGCTTCCGACAGCCTCTTCCGTTTGCCAAGTATTGTAACCCTTTGTCGCTGAAGCGTCTGCAGTATGCCAAGCTCATATACTGCAGGTTGCGGGACCATCTGGAAATATCACAATCAAAAACAGAATTACAAAATACCCCTGGAGCTGAGAATATGGGAACAAAATACATCGGAGGAGGTCCAAGATGGACACTCATATTGTGTTTACTTGATGGACCTGAAGGACAGAGAAGGAGATACCAAACTTGTTTTAAAATGACAAAATGAGGTTGGCTTCATCCAACGGTGGATAGACAAAGCCTGATGATGATAATGATGATGTTGAAAAGGTCAAAGTTGAACATGAAAAAACAGAAAACAATGGAAGAGATATGCACAGCAGCTGAGGACCACAGCATGACTAATAAACAATTCATTAATGGATTTGGAAACAAAAATTGCTTTTTGACTGAAAATAATCCTGCAGTGGTAGTGGGAAAGGGATTTTTAATCCCAAAGCAAACTGGTTAACCCAGAAAGTGGTCGACCCAAGAAGAAATCATACTCGCAACTTAGCCATACAGGTAGTTTGGGACCTTTATTTGATAAGTACATGAAAAACCTTCACCAGCCTTACAAGTAATACCATCTTATTGCTGCAAACCCAGATCAAAATATGACCTTGCTGCTGTGCAATTAACCGAACTGCGAGAGTTCTAAATACTTGTCTTTTCCCAGGATACATTGCGAAAATGGCCTCTCCCGGTCAAACTACAGAGGGCGCTTTGTTTTGTAATGTCCCTACCTTCCGAGAAGCCTTAGCGTAGCATCGGTGATGTTGGTATGGGAGATGTTGAGATACAGCAAGACCTGGCATCCCTCTGCAATGTCCTTCATCATGTCGTCATTCACGCCCTCACATTCAGACAGATTCAGATCTTGCAGATTCCTGCACTGACCTGTGAAGAACAATGATAACTTTATTCTCCACTTCATCAAGCTCATAAGCAACTGATCAGGCTTAATTGTAAAGATCTTTCTTTTTTTTATGAGAAATCGCCTTACATCACAAGGCCAGATGGCCACTTCAAGGTGAGGGCTACACTGATTTGGGCTGTCGACCCAAATCAACTGTCACAGGGGGCACGTTGCCACCTACTCCTGGGGCTGAAACAGGGTTACCCCCTTCACAGTCCGTCAGGATGTAGGCAAGGGTATCATCCAGTAGGAGCTTGGCTGGTAGAGCAGAATGCATTACCTTGCTCAAGGGCACAAGTGTCATGACCGGGATTCAAACCCACACTTTGCTGCTGACAACACCGAAGCTTGAGTCTGGTGAAATAGACCGCTCAGCCACAACACGACACATTGAGGCAGTTACATGTATTATTACACTCAGGGCTCAAAATTTACACTGGACCGTAGGCCCGGGGCAGGTGATTTAAGCATTGTGCCTGTAAACCCACACCACTGGACAGCAGACTTGTCTTTTTAAATTGAATAATATACCACCACCATATAATATCGATGTGGAGAATCAAAGTATACTCGCCCATAGTCAAACATGATATTTGGTCCTTAGAAAAAAGTAGGAATATTTTATCGAGTACAACAGCTGACCAACATGTACACATAGTGTAGGCTTTAATAGGCATTTCAGGCTAGTTTTTAATCAGAAATTCTCAGTTTTTTCCCGAAGGCAATAAAATCTGAAATCTGACTACAGTAGGAAGAATATCATGCCTGCATGGTACATATGATAGAAATGATGTGTTTATCAAAATAAGAACAGTTTATGTTGAACGGTGGGTCAGGTGTGCCCAACTTTCAAATGGGTCAGGTGTGCCCAACTTTCAAATGGGTCTGGTGTGCCCAACTTTCAAATGGGTCTGGTGTGCCCAACTGTCAAATGGGTCTGGTGTGCCCAACTTTCAAATGGGTCTGGTGTGCCCAACTTTCAAATGGGTCTGGGTGTGCCCAACTTTCAAATGGGTCTGGTGTGCCCAACTTTCAAATGGGTCTGGTGTGCCCAACTTTCAAATGGGTCAGGTGTGCCCAACTTTCAAATGGGTCAGGTGTGCCCAACTTTCAAATGGGTCAGGTGTGCCCAACTTTCAAATGGGTCTGGTGTGCCCAACTTTCAAATGGGTCTGGTGTGCCCAACTTTCAAATGGGTCTGGTGTGCCCAACTTTCAAATGGGTCTGGTGTGCCCAACTTTCAAATGGGTCTGGGTGTGCCCAACTTTCAAATGGGTCTGGTGTGCCCAACTTTCAAATGGGTCTGGTGTGCCCAACTTTCAAATGGGTCAGGTGTGCCCAACTTTCAAATGGGTCAGGTGTGCCCAACTTTCAAATGGGTCAGGTGTGCCCAACTTTCAAATGGGTCTGGTGTGCCCAACTTTCAAATGGGTCTGGTGTGCCCAACTTTCAAATGGGTCTGGTGTGCCCAACTTTCAAATGGGTCTGGGTGTGCCCAACTTTCAAATGGGTCTGGTGTGCCCAACTTTCAAATGGGTCTGGTGTGCCCAACTTTCAAATGGGTCAGGTGTGCCCAACTTTCAAATGGGTCTGGTGTGCCCAACTTTCAAATGGGTCTGGTGTGCCCAACTTTCAAATGGGTCTGGTGTGCCCAACTTTCAAATGGGTCTGGTGTGCCCAACTTTCAAATGGGTCTGGTGTGCCCAACTTTCAAATGGGTCTGGGTGTGCCCAACTTTCAAATGGGTCAGGTGTGCCCAACTTTCAAATGGGTCTGGTGTGCCCAACTTTCAAATGGGTCTGGTGTGCCCAACTTTCAAATGGGTCTGGTGTGCCCAACTTTCAAATGGGTCAGGTGTGCCCAACTTTCAAATGGGTCTGGTGTGCCCAACTTTCAAATGGGTCAGGTGTGCCCAACTTTCAAATGGGTCTGGTGTGCCCAACTTTCAAATGGGTCAGGTGTGCCCAACTTTCAAATGGGTCAGGTGTGCCCAACTTTCAAATGGGTCTGGTGTGCCCAACTTTCAAATGGGTCAGGTGTGCCCAACTTTCAAATGGGTCTGGGTGTGCCCAACTTTCAAATGGGTCTGGGTGTGCCCAACTTTCAAATGGGTCAGGTGTGCCCAACTTTCAAATGGGTCTGGTGTGCCCAACTTTCAAATGGGTCTGGGTGTGCCCAACTTTCAAATGGGTCAGGTGTGCCCAACTTTCAAATGGGTCTGGTGTGCCCAACTTTCAAATGGGTCAGGTGTGCCCAACTTTCAAATGGGTCTGGTGTGCCCAACTTTCAAATGGGTCTGGTGTGCCCAACTTTCAAATGGGTCTGGTGTGCCCAACTTTCAAATGGGTCTGGTGTGCCCAACTTTCAAATGGGTCTGGGTGTGCCCAACTTTCAAATGGGTCAGGTGTGCCCAACTTTCAAATGGGTCTGGTGTGCCCAACTTTCAAATGGGTCAGGTGTGCCCAACTTTCAAATGGGTCTGGTGTGCCCAACTTTCAAATGGGTCTGGTGTGCCCAACTTTCAAATGGGTCTGGTGTGCCCAACTTTCAAATGGGTCTGGTGTGCCCAACTTTCAAATGGGTCTGGGTGTGCCCAACTTTCAAATGGGTCAGGTGTGCCCAACTTTCAAATGGGTCTGGGTGTGCCCAACTTTCAAATGGGTCAGGTGTGCCCAACTTTCAAATGGGTCTGGTGTGCCCAACTTTCAAATGGGTCTGGTGTGCCCAACTTTCAAATGGGTCAGGGGTCGATTTCACCAAACCCTTCCTAACTTAGGACTAATCCTAGGCAATGCTAAGAGATAGGACTAGAATTACTCGTCCTAACTTAGGACTTGTCCTATCTCTTAGCATTGCCTAGGATTAGTCCTAAGTTAGGAAGAGTTTGGTGAAATCGACCCCTGGTGTGCCCAACTTTCAAATGGGTCAGGTGTGCCCAACTTTCAAATGGGTCTGGTGTGCCCAACTTTCAAATGGGTCTGGTGTGCCCAACTTTCAAATGGGTCAGGTGTGCCCAACTTTCAAATGGGTCAGGTGTGCCCAACTTTCAAATGGGTCTGGTGTGCCCAACTTTCAAATGGGTCTGGTGTGCCCAACTTTCAAATGGGTCTGGTGTGCCCAACTTTCAAATGGGTCTGGTGTGCCCAACTTTCAAATGGGTCTGGGTGTGCCCAACTTTCAAATGGGTCTGGTGTGCCCAACTTTCAAATGGGTCTGGTGTGCCCAACTTTCAAATGGGTCAGGTGTGCCCAACTTTCAAATGGGTCAGGTGTGCCCAACTTTCAAATGGGTCAGGTGTGCCCAACTTTCAAATGGGTCTGGTGTGCCCAACTTTCAAATGGGTCTGGTGTGCCCAACTTTCAAATGGGTCTGGTGTGCCCAACTTTCAAATGGGTCTGGTGTGCCCAACTTTCAAATGGGTCTGGGTGTGCCCAACTTTCAAATGGGTCTGGTGTGCCCAACTTTCAAATGGGTCTGGTGTGCCCAACTTTCAAATGGGTCAGGTGTGCCCAACTTTCAAATGGGTCAGGTGTGCCCAACTTTCAAATGGGTCAGGTGTGCCCAACTTTCAAATGGGTCTGGTGTGCCCAACTTTCAAATGGGTCTGGTGTGCCCAACTTTCAAATGGGTCTGGTGTGCCCAACTTTCAAATGGGTCTGGGTGTGCCCAACTTTCAAATGGGTCTGGTGTGCCCAACTTTCAAATGGGTCTGGTGTGCCCAACTTTCAAATGGGTCAGGTGTGCCCAACTTTCAAATGGGTCTGGTGTGCCCAACTTTCAAATGGGTCTGGTGTGCCCAACTTTCAAATGGGTCTGGTGTGCCCAACTTTCAAATGGGTCTGGTGTGCCCAACTTTCAAATGGGTCTGGTGTGCCCAACTTTCAAATGGGTCTGGGTGTGCCCAACTTTCAAATGGGTCAGGTGTGCCCAACTTTCAAATGGGTCTGGTGTGCCCAACTTTCAAATGGGTCTGGTGTGCCCAACTTTCAAATGGGTCTGGTGTGCCCAACTTTCAAATGGGTCAGGTGTGCCCAACTTTCAAATGGGTCTGGTGTGCCCAACTTTCAAATGGGTCAGGTGTGCCCAACTTTCAAATGGGTCTGGTGTGCCCAACTTTCAAATGGGTCAGGTGTGCCCAACTTTCAAATGGGTCAGGTGTGCCCAACTTTCAAATGGGTCTGGTGTGCCCAACTTTCAAATGGGTCAGGTGTGCCCAACTTTCAAATGGGTCTGGGTGTGCCCAACTTTCAAATGGGTCTGGGTGTGCCTAACTTTCAAATGGGTCAGGTGTGCCCAACTTTCAAATGAGTCTGGTGTGCCCAACTTTCAAATGGGTCTGGGTGTGCCCAACTTTCAAATGGGTCAGGTGTGCCCAACTTTCAAATGGGTCTGGTGTGCCCAACTTTCAAATGGGTCAGGTGTGCCCAACTTTCAAATGGGTCTGGTGTGCCCAACTTTCAAATGGGTCTGGTGTGCCCAACTTTCAAATGGGTCTGGTGTGCCCAACTTTCAAATGGGTCTGGTGTGCCCAACTTTCAAATGGGTCTGGGTGTGCCCAACTTTCAAATGGGTCAGGTGTGCCCAACTTTCAAATGGGTCTGGTGTGCCCAACTTTCAAATGGGTCAGGTGTGCCCAACTTTCAAATGGGTCTGGTGTGCCCAACTTTCAAATGGGTCTGGTGTGCCCAACTTTCAAATGGGTCTGGTGTGCCCAACTTTCAAATGGGTCTGGTGTGCCCAACTTTCAAATGGGTCTGGGTGTGCCCAACTTTCAAATGGGTCAGGTGTGCCCAACTTTCAAATGGGTCTGGGTGTGCCCAACTTTCAAATGGGTCAGGTGTGCCCAACTTTCAAATGGGTCTGGTGTGCCCAACTTTCAAATGGGTCTGGTGTGCCCAACTTTCAAATGGGTCAGGGGTCGATTTCACCAAACCCTTCCTAACTTAGGACTAATCCTAGGCAATGCTAAGAGATAGGACTAGAATTACTCGTCCTAACTTAGGACTTGTCCTATCTCTTAGCATTGCCTAGGATTAGTCCTAAGTTAGGAAGAGTTTGGTGAAATCGACCCCTGGTGTGCCCAACTTTCAAATGGGTCAGGTGTGCCCAACTTTCAAATGGGTCTGGTGTGCCCAACTTTCAAATGGGTCTGGTGTGCCCAACTTTCAAATGGGTCAGGTGTGCCCAACTTTCAAATGGGTCTGGTGTGCCCAACTTTCAAATGGGTCTGGTGTGCCCAACTTTCAAATGGGTCTGGTGTGCCCAACTTTCAAATGGGTCTGGTGTGCCCAACTTTCAAATGGGTCTGGTGTGCCCAACTTTCAAATGGGTCTGGTGTGCCCAGGGGGTCTGGTGTGCCCCACAACAACATTTTTAATTTGCCGGTTTGCCCTGAATACAAAAGTATTGGTATCCGGTATGAAATTGTTTCTGGCTGAATCCAAATAAATTCAAGCTGTGGCATGAGGTCACAAACAAAATATTTTATCTCCTGTGTCGTTTGTCTAAGAATAAGTAGTTAAGTTTTTAGTTTTTCTCTTTTCTCCACATTTCAATTCTGGTCCTATAGTACTATTTTCAATAGGCCTAAGAAAAGCCAACATGGCAGATAGGATATACAGACCATTCTTAATCACATTTATAAACAAGAGACCTTCCTTTTGCAACGTCACAGCCCCAGTTTTTGCCAACCTAGGTCGGAAAACTATGGGAATTAAGCTATAAATGCAAAACAAAAAACAGATGACCACAGTTTGTAGCATTGTTACACTTAAATATTCAAAAATAGTGTTTAATTTGTTGGAAACACAGCAACAAATCGTGGGAGATATTTTATTTAATCGAAAGTTTGCAGAAAATGTTGAATTTGGTCGCAACATCCGTGCAAACAATTGAACGTTTTGCTAACATTTGGCCATCCACCCCAACAATAGCAGGTTTGTTTATCAACAATAGAAAGGTCTATACCCAGTTTATGATACTACTGATGTATGCCAACAGGGTGACACTCTTACCTATGGCAACGTAGCTTGGTTTAGTCAGACTGTTGCATCCTCGTAAGTTGAGATGAAGGAGGTACGGTCTAAATGTCTGCAGCAACTTACACACGAATCGATCAGTAGCCCTGGAAATGAATTGACAGATTAGAATCATTAGACATTTTTGAAATGAGCCCCCACAAAAACAGAAACGTTGCAAACCTTCCTAAAAATTTTGTTCCATTCCATTCCATGGGAGAAAACATACTTTCTACACCAACAAAAATAACAAACACAGAGAGTCAGAACAGTTTTAGGTCTGAAAACAGGCTACAAATGAAACAAAACAAATCCCAGGTTTAAAACTTCATCTTGTAGGAATAATGTAGTAAGATTTGAGGAAACACAACATAAACATTAAACATGTAGACATGTTATTCTCTTTAGATGATCCCAGCACATTAATAAAAATAGTTATAATATGGTGGCTTCTTATAAAATGCTTAAATCCGTCACTCATCAGTTGACAGTGACGCTCATGGCACTCCAACATTACTACCCCTGGTCACTGGGCCATTTATTTCATTCCAGAAACCATCTTGGTTCCCTTAGAAGTATACAGCCTGTGCTGCCAAATATGTAGCGCACCAAGCTAAATCAATCACAAGAACCATGTCTACCCTCACAGGTACCCATTTACCCCTGGGTGAAGAGAAGCAATTATGGTGAAGTGTCTTGCTCAAGGACACAAGTGTCTGTGGGATTCGAACCCACACCCCGATGACTCAGCCACCAGAACTCGAGTCCAATGCATTAAACCGCTCGGCCAGGATGTTGATTTGTAAACTGACCACGTTTATTCAAAACCACCACCGCACCTCAAGAGAGAGATCGGTTATTTCAGTGGTGTTACTGCCGAGCTTACTAGCCTATATAAAGCTTAGAGGATACCGCAGTACTCCTTACTTACCTGTTCTTTATTGATGACAAGTTGACCTGAAAGTAAGACATGAACAACAAAGTGAGTTAGTTTTATTACCGCCCAAATACCAAGGTATGAATACTATCTGTTAACAGGGGCTGAAAACTTGCTGAGCGAAAATAGGTAATTGCAAGCCAAAATTTGATGTTGTATTTGAATGGAACCCGGTGTCATGCCAAAAAGGGTCTGCTGCCTAAAAGGGTCTGCTGCCAAATAGTCTCCGCTGAGCGTGCACAGAACGTTATAAAATGTTGATGTACAATGTATACGCATATGTCACGTGTAAACTATACCCCACGTCCAAAGCAGGACACAGACTGCTGTGTTAAGCTCCAGCAGTCTCTGAGTTCTAATTCTACAGGTTGTTGCAACTGGTGCCCACTCAATTTTGTTGAATTACTTAACATCTTTGGACCCGATTCATATAAATGATTCATATCACTGGAGTAAAGGTCACAAAGAGGTCAAAAGCAGGCAGCTCATTAGCCAATCATATGCGCTGTGCACCGTTTTCATTGTTTCAATCGGATGGCGGCGGGATAACATAAATGCATAAGGTTTGTATGCTCTGCTAAGCAACTATCAAACCAACCCTCAAGTTGGGGCCATTTTCATAGTGCTGCTTAATGGTAAGCCAATGTTTGTGCTAACTATAGCAGATAAATTTGCTTAAGCGTAAGCGTATTCACAGATTAGCAAGAAAACTAGGAGGCCGGTACGGTTCATTATGGATTTGCATTGTTTCTTCATTCATTTTCATACAGTAAGCACCGGAAGGTTAGCATGCCTTTTCCCGTATTTATGGTTAGCAGTGCTACGAAATGGAAACTCGAACGGTAAGCACAAATTTAAAATCAGCCGTAAGCAGTGCTATGATATTGGCCCCAGGCATATTGGAGCTCCCATGTACCTCCCAGGCTCATTGAAGCACCCATGTACCTCCTAAGCCTGTTGGAGCTTCCATGTACCTCCTTAGGCCCATTGGAGCTCCCATGTACTGCCAAGTACCTCAAAGGTATGTATCTCCTATGTACCTCCCCAATTTTGATTATAAATCAACAGGGATGTTTAGTACTGAGAAATGCCCTCACCCTGCTCCACAGTGAGCTTGTACCGGTGATCATCTTCCACTGCCGGCATACCTGGGCACATCGACTCACATCGGCCAGGTCAAGATAACTGAAAATCTGCATAATCACAATAAAAATGTGTGACATTACGGTTCAAGAGACAGAAGTAAAAGTTTGAA
Source organism: Leptasterias polaris (assembly GCA_037783415.1). NCBI lineage: Eukaryota > Metazoa > Echinodermata > Asteroidea > Forcipulatida > Asteriidae > Leptasterias > Leptasterias polaris. The sequence goes on along the minus strand of JAZGTN010000049.1, from coordinate 3,918,528 downwards.
ATGTACTTATTCCATGCTTTTAGATTCATCAATAGACAATTGTTTTGTATTGATAAACATTAAAAAAGATAAGTGTAAAAATATCAAAATTACAATTAAATGATAAACAAACACATTATAAAGAAGTTTAAATAGCATTCCCACTACTAAATTTTTCATTCAAGTAGCTCTTCATGTGAAAAATGCAAAAGAAATGACAGTGTAAATAAGAACAGATTGGGACCTTCGTTTCCTTCCATCCCTCTACTCACCTTAATAGCTAGCTTTCTTGGGAGGAGAGAGATGTCATCCCTTGCCTCCCCCCTTGGAAACATCATCTCATCTTCACCATCCATCTCTCCTCTTTCTAATCTCTAAAAAAATAAAAGCATCAACAAAGATTTCACTTTCATATTTGGATCGATATCAGCGAAACCGCTCCACTGTCAGACATTTTGAAAGTCAAGTAAAAAAGGTATCGAGGAAAAAGCTTAATAAATCGTTGCGGAATCCACTGCTACGGATTCGAACTGTCTCTTGCCATCGGGCTAGCTCGGTGGTCTAGTGGTAAGACATCTGCTCTAGCGATGCAAAGGTTGTGGGTTTGAATCCCACCCGAGTGAATTACCTGTGGGGTTTTATTTTTACAGAACTTGGGTAATACTGAGTATACGGTGCTTAACACACAGTAGCAATTGCTTTTTCTAGGCTTTTGCTTACATCTTCATACATAAAAATAAGCAGTTGCTAGCATGCAAAAGTGTCTAGTTTTAAGCAAAAGCAAAAGCTTGTTTCTTGCAAGCAAATGCCACCTTGATTAGCAATTGCCTAAATACGTATACATAACAACAACCTTTTGCTAGTGTTATTCAGCAATTGCTTGCAGTGTTGCAAGATCCCTACATGGTAGCTTGACCTCTCACTTGTTCGTGATTTACAAACAATTTACAGAGAAAATTCCCTTTCTTTTCCTTGCTACTCGGTAGTTGAGATTTGTCTAATAGCACAGGATGTTTTTGGATGATTTTGACCAAAACTGCACTAACTTGTTGATCACATTTGAGAACAGTTTGATCATCACTCTGTGCAGCCATTTTGGAAATTGTGTGGGAAAAGCAAACCTGCTTTTATTAAAAAGCTTCACATTAACGCATGCCTCATCGCACATGAATAGCGCTTTATTAAGAACCTACAAGCAATTGCTGGACTAGCTTGAGAAAAAGCAATTAGTCAAAGCAAAATGTTATTTATACATTTGTAAGCAATTGCTTTTGCTTCAGCTTCTGCTTGATGAACTTTTGCTTTTGCTCGGTGCCTGTGCTCATAAGCAATTGCTAGTTTTTATGAATTCGGCCCATTATATGTTTTACCAGCTAATTGTTGTTTCTTTTAAAACAATATTTATGTCAAATACTGGTTTCAGTGCAAAATAACTTTTAATTCAAATTCAAGTTAAAAGTCAATAATTCTACCGCACTATTAAATAATATAAAACACTTAATGCAAGTCCGAGTTTCCTCATCAAATCGGACCAGCATTCATATTCTGATCGAGTCTCACCTCAAAGTATTCCCTGGTCCGTCTTGCTTCCAGCATTACGTTGTGCCAAGCCTCAAACACAAGCCGAGATAATGACATGTCATATACATTCTTTATGATATTGTATGCACCTGCAAGGACAGATAAAAAGGGATACAAGCAAGAGTTCAAATGAACAGGCATGGCTGTCAGTACATGTACATGTGCCCAAGTTCATAGAGCAGCCTCAGCAAAAGAATAAGAAAATTGAATTTTATGATCCACCCATTTTCCAATAGATGGAGTCCTTATGAAAATCAGGAACAAATTTTAAGTCCTAACCTCAGGTTAACATGGTGTAAAATGCCACTGTGTTTGATACCCTTCAAGTGTAATTTTTGCCAAAATCAAAAATTGCTCGATGACGTCACATTTCAAATACATGGTATGTACATTTTTGTACAGAGAATGTTTTGTTCATTCCTGAATTTTGATGATATACAATCAGAATGGCATCGAGTATGACTTTTTGACTGGCGCAAAAATTCCTCTTTGAAATGAACAGAACCCATTTATTTTTTAATCCCGGTGACGTCAAGTTTCAAATTTCGCTTTGAAAGAGTATCAAATAATATGGCATTTTTATACCGCTCAACGTGAGGTTTAATAGTGACTTGTAAGTTTCCCCCCACGTTCATGAGTACTCTTATCTATTGAAAAATGATCGCAAAACTAAATGCGATCTTAGAGACCCTCTTTAATGGAAAGTGTTAGGTCCTGCTTACAGAGCTCTATGAAATGAAACCCTGTTTATGCTGATAAAAGGCCCAACTCTGGACTTGTTTGTGGTTATTATGAAAATATTCTAAAGCAGTTTAAAACATGTGAACTACAGTGCCATTAAAATGTAATAACACTTAGAAGTATTACTTAGTAGGCCTAATACTTCTTATTAAACGCAGAGTCTTTTTCAAAGACAACACAACACGCACATACAAAAATACTAGTGTAACAGAAGCACACCTGTGAGAAAAGTGAGAAAAAAAACAGTACAGCAGAATGCAGTCAGGAGAAGCAAGAGAAGAAATAAAGAAAGGCAAAATAAAATAAAAAAGAACATACACACAGGTAGAAAAAGGGGTGAAAAGTAACAAGGAGCAGATTGCAGTCAGGAGAAGCAAGAGAAGATGAAGAAGAGAAAAATAAATCAAAATTGTTATTAAAAAAAGAAAGTTTTTTTTGTTTGATCGTATCTCCAATGTACAATGAGAACATCATACAGCTGTACAGGAAAGAATGTTATTACTAAAAATAACAAGTGGCAGCTCTTTAGACACCATTACCTTCAGAGTAAAAAACCCCAGAGATTTTTTGTTTCGTGCCTTCCTAAATGTAAGGTGAGAACATGTGTACAGGAAAGAATTTTATTATTTAAAATAACAAAGGGCAGGTTTATTATCTTCTGCGTAAAAAAAAACAACGATTTTTTTTTTTGTCCATTACCAAATGTGAGGTGAGAATATATGGTGTACAGGACAGAATTTTATAACAAAGGGCAGCTGTTTAGACACCAATTATCGTCTGATTAGTTGCTTCGACCTTGGGGAAACTCCTTAAAAGTGATAAATGGCCTGAAGATGACTTACTTTCCTGACGGTCTTTGCGGAAGTGATACCACTGCATCCAGTACTGCAGGTGCACCCGTTGTTTGCGCATGTCGTAGTACTCTGCGGCTTGGATCATTTTACGAGCCATTATGAGGCGACGACGTTTCTTCCTCTCGTGGTACATCAGCCAGGCACTTGATGGGGGGAGACAAACAGGGCAGGAGTTACCAAAACATCACAGAGAAAATACGGTAAGTACACTCTTTGAGTTGCAAAGAAATTTATTGTGAATTACTTTAGTCTGTAGACATTTGTGGTCCTTGGAAAATAGTAGAAACATTTTTATTGAGTAGGCTACAAGGGCTGTCCTATGTACACATGGTGTAAGCTTTGGAAGACTTTTCAGGCTATTTAATCACAATAGACTGTGCAAGTCTCGCGCGCATTCGAACTTCCGGGACCATAGTGGTCCCAACCATATGGAGTTTTACGTGGGCGAGATTTTGTTTCGTCAATTATTTTAATTTAACGTAGTTTATGACCTAGAAAATTATACATGTTGTAGGGAATATAACACTAAGTGATAACAAAATATTAAAGTAAAACCAATTCAACAACCTCAACAGGCTTCTAATTTTACAAAAAAGGGCTCTACGTTCCATTAATTTTGTTGATTTTAATGCACATTCAGATCCCCTTTTTCTTAATCATAAGACCTTAAAAATTAAAGATATTTATTATTATCAGCTTGGGTCCCTCATGTATCAATCTATTTGTAATAAATTACCATCTTCAATTAATGGTATTTTTATCCAGAATCGGGTAATCCATACTCATTTTACTCGTCAAGCTTCAAACTTTCATATTCCTTTTACTCGAACTTCCTTTGCTCACAAAACCGTCAAACATGAGGGACCCAAACTTTGGAATTCATTCACCGATCAACTTAAATTCTCCAAAAATCTCCATATTTTTAAGCGTGAGCTCAAATCTATTTTGTTGAAATATTATTGTTGATCCATGTATTGTGTAGTAGACGTTATTACTGTAAATAATTTGTTGCTGGCCTGTTAGTCTGTTAGTCTGTCCAGTCCTTGTCTATTGTTTGTTCGTGTTTAAGTAACTATTTTCTTTTGATAGCAACACATGTTTTGAGCCCTTTTCTGTTACAGCTGGTCTATCGGTTTGTCCCTGGACCCTTCAAAATCTTTACATTCCACATCATTCCGGCGCAATGCATGTGTTGCCAGGGGGCCCATACTTACAAGCTTTGCTTCTTTATGGGTCCCTCCACAGTCTCACCCATATAATCATTATATATTGTTTTGCTTTATACCCAGATTTTGTTAAGTAGTGACTAAATATTATGTTTTTGTGATCTGTGTATACATTGATACTGTGGAAATTAAATCAACAACAACAACAACAACAATATAACGAAGAAAACCCGAGAATTAAACTTGACCTCATCAGCTTCCGGTTATTGCAAAAAATTAAGAATTTTGTGCTCGCCTCCGATCATAAAACTTATGTAAACGCTTGTTTTGGATGCGCGATTATAATCGCCAGATGCTGTAGTTGCAAAGCGAACCCTTTTCATTGCAGTCTAAGGTTGTTGAAGCGTCAGCATCCTCTTTAAACTGCGATACGGGTTTCTGAAAAGTTAACATCAACAAAGCATCCTTGTCCCAGAGTTTTTTGGGGTTTTTTCAATAATAATTAACACCCTATTGTGTATTTCTTTCAAAAGCTAAAACTTATTTCATGAAATTGTAATTATTTATTTTTGTTGTTCAGATTTTGTCATGAGATTTCAGAAATAAAAATGTTCTTCGTTTGATGTGTTTTCTTGTTGGGATACGCGCGAGACTTGCACAGTCTATTTTGCTGATTTTTCCAAGGCCCCAAAAAGTTCCCTCTTTATAAATGTGGAGATAAAGCCAACAAAAGTGCAAAATGTTATATTGTAGAGGTTTGCAGACTATCTACATCATTTCAATTACATATCTGAAGGTTTGGGTCACAACAAGGGTCAAGTCTTTCATCTCCGTGATGGCAATTATAACCTCTTTCAAGAAAATTTGAAGGCGCAGGGATCGAGACCATTGAAAAAATCCTGAAATCAGAAAAAACACACAGACAAAACAAGTACCTCCTCAAATTTTCTTTCAGCTAAAACAAATTGTGAATACAGTGAATTTTTTTGTAATTAAATGCTACTGAAATGAGTCTGTTTGCTTCAAAAAATGGCCGGCTGAACCTTTTTTTTAATTGTCTATGCTTTTTTCTCATTTAGTTTTATTTTTTTGAATGCAAGTTTGACACAAATAAGGCTAGGGAGTAAAGCCACTCTTGAGGCTACAAGAAGAAAATAACTTTGCAAAGCTGAAGGTAGGAATTGATATTCCTCTTGAAACAGTCTAGATTGTAGGAAACATGCACCAGGCAAGGAGTTCCAGAGAGATGCAGTACGTGGAATAAAGCTTTTGGGGGTGACTCTTTGTTCTGCATCTCAGCAAAGCAAGAGTGTATGAGTGAGAACAAGCAGAAAGCCTGGTTTCACGCTCAAACACCCTGACTGGAGGAACCAGGTCGGACACCTACCTGAACGTCATGGTGACGAGCTTGTTATTGTAGCACTGATAAGCCTTCTGGTACATATCTGGAGTAGGCTGAAGAAAAAACAAAGAGTGTGCTTAAAAACAAAAACAGCTTGCCATTTACACACAATTAAAGTGGCAGAAGAAAGAGAGAGAAAAATGCACACACACATTCAGGGCCCAATTTCATGGCTCTGCCTTACCGAACAAAGAATCGGCACGTACGGAAGCAGGGAAATCCGCCAAGCGTATTTCACGGGTTAGCAGGGAATTTTTGCTTCATGCATTTGCGTAGTCCACGTAAATAGGCATTCTACGCTTACACAGCTAGCGCAGAAATTCGGCGCTTGCACAGTAAGCAGAGAATGGTGATCGCAAGCGCAGAATTCGGCGGTAAGCAGAGCCATGAAATTGGTCCCAGGTGAAATGTGTTAGTTATTAGTAAAACACTGCAAATTCAGAGCACAACTGTGTGGCTGGTTCAGTTTACACGTTGCCTTTAAAGGGCCTAAGAATACCATTTTGTAAACAACCAGAGTTCAAATGTAATTCAGACAAATCATGAGTTAATGGATGTGTAAATGAATTCAACGTGCATTTTAGGTGACATCTGAATTAACCAGCTCGCTTTGAGATACCAATGCAGGATTATTTTCAGGCAAAAAGTAATTTTTTTTTAGCCATAAATTTTTTTTGCATAACTCAGTTTGGACATCCATATAAAGACATTTCCTCATAGGCACAGATTTTAATGGCTTGTATATATATTTTTTCGGTCGTAATTTTAAAGCACAATCAGAACATAGGAAAACCGTTATAGTACACGCAGTACACTAGTGTCTCACCACATGTGGCCTGTTGACATGACACTTGAATGCTAAGTTTATAAATCCGCCACTTTGTGTTACTTAAGTGTTTAGCTGCCTTCGAAGCAAACTGGTTTAGCACACTGCCTTAAATTTCGTTAAATTGCCACGTTGAAGTTTGGAACTGCCTGATTTAGTTTATCAGACATAATTTTTCCTCAGACACTCTTTGCTAAAACCTTCAAGAAGAAAGCTATGGTGCGAAAAACACAGCAAGAGAAAACAATGAACGTGTAAAAATCCTGAACTTGATACTTGAATGTCAGTTTATAAATCCGCCACTTTGTGTTATGCAAGAGTCTTAAGTGTTTAAGTGTCCTTTGAAACGAACTGGTTAAGCACGCCTTAACTTTCATTAAATTGCCACGTTGAAGTTTGGAACTGCCTGATTTACAATGTAGTTTAACGGACATAATTTTTCCCGAGACACTCAAGAAGAAAGGGTGCAAAAAACACAGCAAGAGAAATCAATGAACATGTACATTTTATAAAGTTTGGTTTTATATTTAAAGGTATTTTACAGGATAAGTAGAGTTGACAAAAAGTCGCAGACAGTGTTCATGTTTTGTGTGATCCACCAAATACATAAAACAACAAACCTGTGAAAATTTGGGCTTAATCCGTTGTGGGAGTCAGGAGAGAGTAGTGGAACACCATGCACAAATTTCAGCATTGAAAACACATTGTCCGAAAAAGCTAATTGCATAATTTGTAAGGTTGTCAGGTATAGTTTTCTCGAAGGTGACTTCATTTCAGAGGGAAATATGTCACGGAAAAAAATTGTTTTAGTATGAACTTAGTATAATCAGTAAGCTATCGGACCAAAATTATACAATGATGCTTTTCATCATTACCAATCCTGTGCAATAGCTTTTTTTTTAAAGGTGCATGCCAGTTTCAATTAAATTTATAATAGGCCTACATGTATCTACTCTGAAGTTTCATTAAACTAATGTAGGTTGTTTGTACACCTTTCCTTAAAAACAGTGTGCACCACTCCTTTTGAAACTATGGCCGTATCCGAATTGGCGGCTACAGCTACGGCTACGGCTGTTGCTAAGGGTGTTGCTAAGGACGTCCTATACTTCAATGCACGATGACGCGGAAATCTAGCCGTAGCCGTAGCTGTAGCCGCCAATTCGGACACGGCCTATGAATGCTGCATACCAAAAGTTCTATAGTTAGTTCTCACTTGACGTCACAGAGTGTAAACTCAGCCATCTTTGAGGGCAATTATCATCACTTTTTAAAGCAAAACTATGCGTTTTAAATAGTACCCTGTTCAGCACACATGAGTTTTTATCAAATGCCTTGCATGTTGGTGAATAACTTGCCCGAGTAGAAAAATTTAAACGCTGGACGCAGCTCAATGCCAAAACCCAAGTTAGTCGTAAAGATGGAGTTTATCAAGAATTTATCACTGGTTTCCTCCAAAGTGTTTGTCTCTATTTGAATGAGACTGGAAGTTCTTTCGTGTTAAAATGAATGCAGCTCAAGTATTGACGTGGTTGTTTTCAATCATTACAATTCAACCAGCTGAATCTTGCCACGTTAAAATAGTGTTCAATGAAGGGGTAAGAGCTGTTGCTGGTAAAAAGATCTGAAACTACATGTACGGCCTAAAAGATAGGTGGTATGTTGAAATGATGTCCCTTCCACCTTTTGATAACCCCTGTAGTTATACAGTTTCGGGAACAGTATCTTCAGCACTTATTTCTTTATAAATTATGTAAAGAAATTTGAAGGTTTGTAAATAGGAACCGCTACACTTAAAACATACATGTACATTGTATAAATATTACAACATGCATGTAGTACATCATAGATTGTGAAACAGTGTAAGAGGGAAAGCTGGCCAGTTATTGTAAGCACATTGAACGACAACAGTCCAGGATGTCATCAATATAATGGTAGTCTGTGCAGGTGTTTTACCACAGCATCATCAATTAAAGTGCTTCAAGCAAACATGGTGCTTATAAATCACGGTGGATTTTTTTCTTGGTTATTATTTATTTATTAACAACATCATTTCCAATTAAAGGGGGGGAATGTTTGTTTTCTATTTAAATTTCAAATTATTAAACCACAATGGAAACTAACTGGGTAAACTTTTACATAATTTGGGGTTGAACAAAGACAAATTGACTAGTGCGGGACTTGAACTTGCGATCTCCGGATGATAATGTGCCGGCGCTCTACCAACTGACCTACTGTTTCAAGCCCCAATGTTACCAGTCTCCCTATTAAGGAGATAGCTCAGTTGGTAAAGTGCCGGCACGTTAATTTGGAGGTTGCAGGCTCAAGTCACACACACTTTTCTTTGTTCAACCCAAACACATTGGTGCCACATTGAGCCTTCCTGGGGAGAATGAAAACCCAACCAAAATCTGATAGTAACATTACTCATTTATTTGATGGTGGAGGGAGGGGGGGGTGGAATGTCGGGCTTGGGGGGGGGGGTGGAATGTCGGGCTTGGGGTGGCGAGTGTCTGGGTATTTTTAATCAAGAAAAATAGGACACCTTGACAGATTAAAATAGTTTGTACAGATCATCAACTTTAAAGGGATGGCACAACATTGGTTTTTGTATGTAGTTACTTTGTTGAAAAATTAGCTTCATCTTAAGATGTTGGGGTTTTCGTGTACCTGCCTTGGAGCAGACTACATTTTTACATGTACCTTGGTTTTGCATTAATGAATCAGAAATCATTTCAGGTAGAGTTTTAATAGACTGTGCAAGTCTCGCGCAAATTGGAAACAAGAAAACAATAGGAACAAAGACTATATTTTGCGATCAAGTCAAATCATCCTTTCAAATTCTATTAACCGGTATACAAAATTCTTGAAATTAATAAATAATAGCGGCAATTTGTTGTAAATACAATTTTAATTTGTATATATTACAAATTATTAGTTAAAACTAATATTGAAACGAGGATGCTTATCTTATAGAAACCCCATTTGCCAATCATGCCTAAATGTGTGCGACCATTACAAGGGTTTTATGGTAACATGAACATCATTTGGGCAAAATTCTTTAAATTGTTTAAAGTAACCAGAAATGGTGGTCAAGTCTTATTCTCAGGTTTTTGGGGGGTTAGTTTTGTTAAATTTGATTTTACTTTCATATATTTCATGGCTTAATTTTACTCTCCCAACAATTAGATATAACTTTTATTGCCATAAACTTTGATTTAAAAACTAAAGTATTTGAAGAAACAGAATCGTATGCACATAAAACTCAATTTGGTTGGCACCAACATGGTCCCGTAAATTCAAATACACGCGTGAAACTTGCACAGTCTATTCTCATGGTGATTGACGTTTGTAATGGACATTACAAGGCAGTAGGCCTAAAATATAAGGATGCACACAACTAAATCAACTCTCAATGGTTTTAGTGGGAAACTGCTAAATATTCAACAATCCACAAAAAATACTTAAAAGTCTCACAGCTTTTCACAGTAAAGAGACAATTATTAAATGACTCTTGAACTTTTATTATCTGCTCAATTTGATGTGGGGAGTCCCAAGGCCGGTCGAATTATTCCCCCTCCAAACAAAAACACCCCTGCACCGGTGTAATTTTACAACCGTCCGAGCATCAATCTGGAAAAATAACCCTACACCTCTCGGCAAATAGAACAACTTTTTTAATGGCCTATGTCATCCAAAATACCTGAAGCTGGAAGTCAACAGCCCCCAGGTCACAATTGGGCAACATTTTTACACTATCCCTATTTGGGGGCTCTCAAATCTGCCTAATATAGAATATTTTGTGGGCCTACAAAATATTCATGAGGCTGTTTTCTCCCTATTTAGTTGGGTGCATCCTTAAGTCTTTATAAGTCCGTACATACAGTAACAATGTTGTGCTATTTCTTTAAACATTTCTGTGGCACCAAGGAGGGCTAAAAAATAGGATGAGTGTGAATGGTTTAGAGTTTGTATAATGGCTTCAAATGAAAACTCAACACAATCCTTGGAAGCAAACCGATGGAGGAAACTGATCAGAGAGGAAACACAACTTGTTATTAGAACTATTTTTTACCCTCCATTCCCACGGCTGTTTGTCAACAAAGAAGAAACAAAAAAAGGGTTAACATTGTCTGGCTGCATTAGTCATGGTAAGCAAATACTACGGGATAAATGTAGCAAAGGTACAACACCAGTGGGAACCAGGGGCCATCTTTATAGCGCTGCTTAACAGTAAGCGAATTTCTGTGCTTACCATGGCAGAAAAAAGGTGCTTAAGCGTTTCACAGGTTAGCAAGAAAATAAGCAGCCAGCTTCTGCGCTCACCATGGATTTGTATTGTTACGTCATTCATTTCCATGCAGTAAGCACCAGAAGGTTAGCATGGCTTTTCGTGTGCTTACGGTTAGCAGGGCCATGAAATAGAACTCGCACAGTAAGCACAAAATTGGCTGTTGAGCAGCTCTATGAAATGAGGCCCAGGCCTGGGCGACTATAGTGCAACTAGTGTCAAGGCCACGACTATTGATTGCTATGTCCAGTCCCAACTGCTGCTTTTCAACTACCTGGTTAACCGCACCGCCATGACTACTGAAAAATAGTCAACTAGTGTCAAAGTCGCGACTAGTCCGATAGTGAATTTCACTAGTCGCCCGGGCCTATTGTCACTGTCTGCTCTGATATAAAGAGTTGTGTTCTTCAATGGTGTCCTTTACAATGCATACTTCACATTTTAGGCTGAATTTTACCGTCTTGTGTCTGCAGCAATCCACAATCTTTGGTTTTGAAAACAGTCGCGACTAGTATTGAAGACGCAACTAACTAAAGCCCAACTAGTCAGTTAGTGAATTTCACAAGTCGCCCAGGCCTAACGGGAACACTTTTTTCCTTTAAGAAAAAGTCTCACTAAGCGAGTGCAAAGTTATGGTAAAATCTCTTTGACTTTTACGGCAAGACTCAAGAAAATAGAGAGTTGCATATTCTGAACATATCAGGGAGGAGATTGTCTGAAAATGAAAAATCCTGAAAACTGGATAACAATTTCCTCCTGGTGCGGAAACGACGCTCCCGGAGTGAACATAATGTTACATGTTAGAGGTATACAGACTCTCTACATCATTTCAAATGGATATCTGAAGATCTGGTTATAACAAGGGCCAAGTCTTTTCATCTCTGTGATGGCAAGATCGCCTCTTTCTGAAGGCCCAGATCGAGAGATGGGCCTTCTTTTTATAGAATGAAAAACGCTGGGTGTAATTATGTCTCATAATAGAAGCAATTTATCGGCATTGACATGTTTTTTATTACAAAGTGAATAGAAATGCACAAAAATATTGTAAATTGAAACAAGGTTGGTATAGCTGTTGCAACATTCTCAAGCATAAAACTAAATACACCAAATCAGAATAAATAATTGTCTGTACCTGAAGGTTTTCTTCATCGAATATAAATATGGCATCCAGGTAGTTAGCACTCAGACGCTGCCTTGGTTTAGCGTCTGTGGGAATTAAGGTGTCCCTAGATACAGAGACAAAAGAAAAATGGATGTGTACCGATAGTTAACAGTGATTGATTTCCCTTGTATATAGCAGAGCAAAAAGCTACACAAAGTGTATCAGTTGCTACTCAAAAATCACCATTTGCTACTTAATAGTTAGCATTCAGTGTGCACAAAACAAACTCAGCCTAAATATTTTGCTATGCAACATTTGTTGGATGAAATAGTTCCGATCCCTGGTTAACACTTTTAAACATTCTTGAATTATATGTAATTATCAGGTAGCAAACCACAAGGGAAACTTACAGGGTTAGTTTTAAATAATTGTGGTTTGTACACTCCCAAATGAATTGTATGTAGTGACGTTGCCCATCTCCCTACTCAAAAGCGACATAAACACACATTTTTGCATTTATTTTTTTGTTTTATTTTTATTTAGATATTTTTTGTTTAGTTATTTTTTTATTTATATATTTTTTATATATTTTGGGGGGGGGGGGGGGGGGGGGTTTTGGGGGGGAAGAAGCAAGACATAATTTGGGGGAATGGCTGCATGTGTTCAAGTTGTTGATCATATTCTCATTAGGGGGCAAGAGGGGGGTGGAGTGGTTCTGAGTCGGGGGGAGGGGCCTTCAGCAAACTTAATGCAGCCAACAATGCCAGAAACACCCTCTCTTGACAATAAGTGTACTGGGTTCTCTTACGGCTTTACAGCCCATCTAAGTGCCATGACCGGGACTCGAACCCACACTCTGGTGATCAGAAACACCAGAGCTTGACCCCGCTGCACTTAAATGCTCATCCATAAGTCACCAATTCTTCACAATGAGATCATTACATATGTATGTACCGGGAGCCACTGTGACATTTAACTACATTTAAAAACGTATTTCCACCAACTATTTAGTAACTTTTATTACCGGTCAATATTATTTTGTATCTTTCTGCCAGCGAATCCAAGGAATTACCCTCAAAAGTGCTTTGCATAATTCCCTTGTGGAGACAATGATGGAGAAATCTCAGTTTTAATGTGAGAGGAAAAACCCCAAATACTGAAAAAACGCGCAATCAGGTAGGGACTGAAAACCCAATCCACATGCACAGTGCCAGTCTGAGATTCAAACTGGGGTCACATACAAGAAAGACCGGGTATTGTAAGCCAACCTGAATGCCCAAATTTTACAGCCCAAACTTACAACCAGTTACTACATGTATGATGATGATTAGTACTATTACATGGTACCTAAAAAAAGAGAACATGGTTAACAACATCGATGCATTAATAAAGAATCTCAAATTACTCACCACTTGAGAGCTTCCAGCCCATGGACAGTCTCTAATCTCATCCTCATCAGCTCCTTCAGCTTGGTGATGATGTACCCCATGGGATCATCGGGACACAAAACGGCTAGTCCTGTCAAGATGGCCTACAAATATTCACAAGAACAAATAGCTTGTTAATGATGGTACAAAGTGAACAATAAACCTAACAGGACAGTCAGGTTGGTGTAGTGGTATGTTGCCTCGCCTTCCACCTCTGGGACCCCAGTTCGAATCCCACCAGGGGCACTATGTGGATTGGGTTTTCAGTCCCTGACTGATTGTGTGGGTTTTTCCCTGGATTAGTTCTCTGGGGTTTTCCTCCCACATCTTAAACTGAAACTTCCTTCCTTGTCTTCTCTCCATGAGGTTCTTGGCTAGTATAGTGATTAAGTTCACTTTTCTGAGAGTTCTTGGCTTCACAACCGGAATTAATAAATGAAAAAAATGAAATGTGTGCCATACTGCCTTGACCGGCATGCCATGTCAAAGTTTGTTATTACAGTATAAATTAACCAGTTTGCGAGCTCCCGTATATTTTTGTTCAAATTAATTTATTTTAAATAATGCTCTGTCTGGGAACTCAGACATGTCAAGACTTGGATGATTACATTCCTTAGTTCGTTGATATCAGAGAAGGGTGTGGCTATTATAGCGTTGTTTTCAGAAATCAGTTCATATATTTCTGGTTATAAAACCAAGGATGCCTCAGAAGTAAACTTTTAATCACTGTAGCTTGCAAGCCTGAGGAAACCTGTAAACAAGGGTGCTTGCTATGTGAACCAGAAACACCGGGGTTAACCCCTACTCTTCATCAATGAGTGTTCTGGGTTTGTACATGAACTACCAATCCCAGTACATGGGACCTATAGTTCAAAATGTCCCATCCGATGGACATAGCCATTATGGTATTTTATAGTCTTGCTCAAGGAACACAAGTGCCATGACCAGGACTCGAACCCATACTCTTCTGATCAGAAAAACCCAAGCTTGAGTCTGGTGATCTTACCCTCTCAGCCACATACAGATCAGACTAATGAAGGCCCTCTCCCATGCTATAATAACAACAGGCCTTGAATTACACAGAGCCCACGGAGGCCATGGCCTCTGTTGTCCCTGTTCTTGGCCTTGGTGCCACCCTTCAGAAGTTTCCCATGGACTTTAAGATTTCCCAATGGAAGTGCCCTTTGCAAAATGAAAATAGCCTTGCCCTCTCAAAGATGAAATTCCCGACCTGTGTTTAACAGCAAATGTCTGAGCCAACTCGTGTTGCTACCACTGTGATCAATTGGTTGTCCGATAGAATTAAACTGTTTGCCATGCATGACGAATGAAGCGAAGAGAGCATGTGGTGAAACAGGGTTCTCCCCAGGTTTTTTCAAAACTGTTGGGCATTTTTGATTATTTTGGCCTGAGCATGCTGAATTGAAACAGGGTTATCAGAATATCTTTTTTCTTAATATGTGACCCGCTCTATCGAATTGAAGAATGTCTCGGAAATTTTGAAAACTGAGTTATGCATACCATGTTAACAAGTAACTCACTGGCTTTCCTGCAGTACTATTATTATTTCCGTAGCTTATTCCAGTCCGAAGTTCTCAGGCAATGAAGAAAGTCTACAAGACAAGGCCACTTCCATTTTTTAACAACGTGTTTATTTAGATAATCGGTTTTAACAACAGCTAGCTATTGTAGCTATGCGTACAAACATGCTCAAGAAAACGTACTTTTGTGGATTTAATTCATCCTTTCAATTAAAGGTAAGACCACCAAAACAAAAATCAAGTTTTGTTTAACCAACAACTTTTGTAAGGCGATTTAAACGTGATTTCCGAGACACTCCTCATTTCGATAGAGCGGGTCACATAATTTTTGCTTTCAAAAGCCCTACTGTGCACTCTGGGGCATTCTAAATGGTTTTATCTTGATGACTTTAATTAATTTGACCTGCAGTTCCCACCCCCCCCCCCAACAAAATTGTACAAGCTTATGTTTTAAAGACTGCTGATTCGCTCTTACCTCATAGACATCAGGAACTTTGTGAAGCCGAAGATATTTCCGGATCTCAGGATCTACACCTTTTAATGAGGCCATTTTCAGGATGTGCTAGTACTGCTAAACAGTACTGACTCCTCTCTCTACAACCTCAAGTCATTGAAGCTCAAAATATCAAACTCTGTAGGTACAGTGTAATACAAGTTTGAAAAGAAAGGTTGAAAACTATTTCAGGCTTTTGTTTACAGACTGAAGAACTTCTCTGCGGCTGGTCGGTTAAGTGCACCGGACTCAGGCTCTGGTGTTTCTGATGAGTAGAGTGTGAGTTTGAGTCTCGGTCTTAACACTTGTGTCCTTAAAGCAAGACACTTGCTTCGTCCTTCGGATGGGATGTAAAACTATAGGTCCCATGTGTTGTGTAACGCATGTAAAATAATCTGGTACACTTATCGTTTGACAGAAAGGGGTTTGCCCCTGTGTTTTCTGATTTAGTTGGCTGCATATTGGGCCACAGCAGCTTGTAAAACAAGGTGCTGTGGCGACAGTTATTACAAGGTGCTGTGGCGCAATATGCAGCCAAACAAACAGTTAGGAACACCAGGGTGAACCCCTTATTCTCTTTACAATATGGCACTGGGTTCTCTTTTAAAGGCACTGTACCAGGGTTCTCCACACGCGGTTTTGTCCGGGCGCTGCGCCCGGACAAAATTTTCAAAATACAAAATGCGCCCGGACAAAAAATGTAGCGCCCGGACAAAATCGTCGTGCGCCCGGACAAAACAATCTGCGCCCGGGCAAAATTGTCAGCGCCCGGACAAAAAAATCGCAGCCACTGTTCGGTCCTAAATTAGTGTCAATCAGTAATTTCCACAATGAAACGATCGTTATTAATCACCGCGCACATGCCGGGCAAGTATAAGAAATCGCACTGTTTTTCACGGCGCCCCCGCGGCACACATAACAGCCGTCATTTCAATCTACGTAAATCATACACACGGACCATAGAGCTATCGCTGGCAGTGCATCGTGCAGTTGCGCTGCCAATAGCAGGTTTGTGTGGGGCTTTTGTTTTTCGCGGGACAGGTAACAGCCGTCCCCTCACGAACATCGTGGCGCAGTGTGGCACCATACACGATGCATATAGTTTTGTGTGGTGGGTTCAGGTAGGCAAGTGCATAGTAGCATTTTGTAGTGCTTGCCTCGTGGTCTTTTACACTGACGCTCGGCGGCTCCGACATGCCCACTCCATCATTGCTGGATTTCTTTTCCAATTGGTCATAAAAGTTCACTATTTGGTTATACATTATCGTTATTCAATGTTTCCAGATTTTTATAGAATAAACTGGAGTCCAGAAAAGGAAACGAAAATAAAATAAATATTGTGATAATCTTAGGAAATCGACTATCTCGGTACATGGTAACCACGTGTATAAAGCAGATTGATGCCGTGAGCTTACTATCCAGGAAGACTATTGGCTCAAAAACGGGACCTTTCGCGCTATCAACCAATCCGCGGACAGATTAAAACAGATTGACCAGGGGTACGTTTTCGCGGCTGGAACGAATAACTGTTTCGGTCATTGGCCTGTGTTATCGGATGGCCAAAATTCAACCGAAACATTTATTGGACCGCGAAAATTACCCCTTATGATGGCAACACACGTAATGGAGTGTGCCGGTGTTTAGGACGACGACTCGGCGGTATCGATCGACTCGACGACAGATGTGAGTGGTTGATCGTGAATGATACCTTTTAAGTTTGTAAATAAAACAGAAAGAAATGAGGGGTGAAAAAACTTAACTTTGTGTCGGATTAACGGAAAATTGTTAATGTTTTTTTTATGGAAAAGTAAAAACATATTCTTGTTGACCCAAATATAAAGCTGAAAAAGTTATTTTCCCCTTCTGAATGCTGGTAATTTCACGCGAATCTACTCGGATTCACGGCGTTAACGCCGGGCGCGAATCTTGGCGCGAATCGATTCGCGGATTCGCGTCGGATTTCTAGGCCTGAAATTGAAACAGAAAACTGTTTTTTTTTTGCCCATTGTTTGTAGACTCCCACCCAGTGTCACATAGATTTGATGATTCATTGCGCTTGCACATTATAAGCATTGCTTGCGTGAAAAAATCACCCGGCGGCCGGCGCCGCCAGCGTGCGCCCGGACAAAATTTGACCCTGTGGAGAACCCTGTGTACACGTCTGGTAATTACTCAAAATATATATTAGCATAAAAACTTACTTGGTAACAAGCAACAGAGAGCTGTTGATAGTATAAAACATTGTGAGAAACGACTCCCTCTGAAGTAACGTAGTTTTTGAGAAAGAGATAATTTCTCACTCAAATAATAAAAGACTTCTGGCCAGAAGCCTTTTATTCCTATCTGAAAGCACAATAATTTGTACAACAAGGGCATTTTTTCTTTTATCATTTTCTTGCAACTTCAATGACCAATTGAGCCCAAATTTTCACAGGCTTGTTATTTTATGCATATGTTGGGATACACCAAGTGAGAATACTGGTCTTTGACAATTACAAAACGTGTTCAGTGCCTTTAATGTATTTATTACACTACACAACACACGCAACCCCTGGCTTTATGTCCCATCCAAAGGAAGAAGAATGGTTTAGTGTCTTGCTTTAAGTGTCAAGACTGGGACTCTAAGTCAAACCCACACTCCGCTGATCAGAAACACCAGAGCTCGAGTCCGGTCACGTCGGTGTTCTTATTATCCACTCGGCCACGACACATGCAATGGTGGAGTCCGGGTGGGCAATCTAGCCAACTTCTAGAAACTATAAGGCTCCAAAAACCAAAGGGTCCCCAGTGAGCCTTAAATTAATAATAGGCATCATAGGGTTCAAAGTTTTTGGACCTTCATACGTTTTCAAAATGGTCATTGATAGATCAACATTTTCTGGTTTTTAGCCAGCAATAACTTCAGTTCCCTTTGTGCTTGTGAGGCCTTTTTTACTGAGTTACAATACATGAAAAATCATCTAGATAAATAAAATGTCCTACTCATTCACGGTTGTTTTGCTGTCAAAACAAACTACAAAGCACTAGCCCAGGTTGGACTCCTCCGTTGCATACAACGCGACGGAGTCCAGGGTATAAAGGTCCTCTGCCATTGCGAAAAAATTTATAACAATTTTATTTTTTTATTTTTACCTTTTTGAGGAAGCTGAAACTTGACTCACATATTCCTTGTGTCCTGAACTTTACGCCTGCTCTATTCAGAATTGTAAATTTTATCCTTGGATGACATTATTTCCGAAAATAAATCCGAGTTGTGCACTGGCGATGTGACAACCTCAACTGACATGGAGCAAAGTCCACAAAAGAGGGCGCTATCTAACCCGTAACACTCAACGTTTTTTCTTCCGGGCGGCAACACGACGGAGTCACATCGCCAGTGCACAACTCGGACTTATTTTCGGAAATAATGTCATTCATGGATGTATTTGTTTGTTTTTGAACTCATCAAAAGAGTAGTTAAGGGCACCAAGAATAAATGAATGGAGTTTCAGCTTCTCAAATTAGGTAAAAATAGGAAAAAATTATACTCAAAATTTTGTTCGCATTGTACAGGATCTTTATACCCAGGACGTCAGTGCAGTGGGCACTGACTGACGTCCTACCAGGCCCAGCCAGGGCTAACAAAGCACATTCAATATTCCATTAATGCATGAGGAACCCAAATCATGGTCGGAACAACCCTTCTGTGAAAAGGGGGTTTACCTCCTTTGCCACACTAGTCACTTGACTTGGCATGCTTAGTGGGGCGAGGTACAATTATAATCATGACAATACAATACAATTTAAAAACCAACATCATTTGGATTTGCCCATGACATTGACTTTTTTTTAGTAATTGACTGATTGCCGTCGACAAATGACAGCACGTCGACCTAGGTTTTCGTAGCTTTTTAAAAACTAACAATACATTAAGTTAACAAACAAAGTCATACTCACTGTAAATGTATTGTCATACCTTTTCTTAAACTTTAAGTTAATACTTTTTCATGTTTACTGCTGACTTTCTCATCAGTCTTTTATCGTCTGCTGTGTGGACCAGGCTGAAGTGAGCACTAAATTTGGTGCCAGCACCAAATTTGTTGCTGGCGAGAAATTTAGTGCCAGCACCAAATTTCAAAAAACATTGTCAACGACCGTCATGGGCCGTCGTTGACAGTGTGAACGAAATCGCGAATTCTCGAATTTTCATTTGAAAAGTTGTCATCGAAAAAACATAAAATCTTCATTTTTTTCTTCACAGTTGTCTTCCTTATATCCCAAACCATTATGCCTGGGCGCCCCCAATTAATTAACCCACTAATTAGGTCAGCCCAACTAATTAAACAATCGCATAATATAGCCCGTATGCGAATTTACTGTGACAAAGTCTATGGTTCAACATGCAACTACCTAATTTTCATTTGAAAAGTTGTCATCGAAAAATATTAAAATCTTCATTTTTTTCTTCACAGTTGTCTTCCTTATATCCCAAACCATCATGCCTAGGCGCCCCCAATTAATTAACCTACTAATTAACTCAGCCCAACTAATTAAACAATTGCATAAATTAGCCCGTATGCGAATTTACTATTTAACGTCCAGAACAAACACGCAATTTTCATTTGAAAAGTTGTCATCGAAAAATATTTAAATCTTCATTTTTTTCTTCACAGTTGTCTTCCTTATATCCCAAACCATTATGCCTGGGCGCCCCCAATTAATTAACCCACTAATTAGGTCAGCCCAACTAATTAAACAATCGCATAATATAGCCCGTATGCGAATTTATTGTGACAAAGTCTATGGTTCAACATGCAACTACCTAATTTTCATTTGAAAAGTTGTCATCGAAAAGTAATAAAATCTTAATTTTTTTCTTCACAGTTGTCTTCCTTATATCCCAAACCATCATGCCTAGGCGCCCCCAATTAATTAACCTACTAATTAACTCAGCCCAACTAATTAAACAATTGCATAAATTAGCCCGTATGCGAATTTACTATTTAACGTCCAGAACAAACACGCAATTTTCATTTGAAAAGTTGTCATCGAAAAATATTTAAATCTTCATTTTTTTCTTCACAGTTGTCTTCCTTATATCCCAAACCATTATGCCTGGGCGCCCCCAATTAATTAACCCACTAATTAGGTCAGCCCAACTAATTAAACAATCGCATAATATAGCCCGTATGCGAATTTACTGTGACAAAGTCTATGGTTCAACATGCAACTACCTAATTTTCATTTGAAAAGTTGTCATCGAAAAATATTAAAATCTTCATTTTTTTCTTCACAGTTGTCTTCCTTATATCCCAAACCATCATGCCTAGGCGCCCCCAATTAATTAACCTACTAATTAACTCAGCCCAACTAATTAAACAATTGCATAAATTAGCCCGTATGCGAATTTACTATTTAACGTCCAGAACAAACACGCAATTTTCATTTGAAAAGTTGTCATCGAAAAATATTTAAATCTTCATTTTTTTCTTCACAGTTGTCTTCCTTATATCCCAAACCATTATGCCTGGGCGCCCCCAATTAATTAACCCACTAATTAGGTCAGCCCAACTAATTAAACAATCGCATAATATAGCCCGTATGCGAATTTATTGTGACAAAGTCTATGGTTCAACATGCAACTACCTAATTTTCATTTGAAAAGTTGTCATCGAAAAGTAATAAAATCTTAATTTTTTTCTTCACAGTTGTCTTCCTTATATCCCAAACCATCATGCCTAGGCGCCCCCAATTAATTAACCTACTAATTAACTCAGCCCAACTAATTAAACAATTGCATAAATTAGCCCGTATGCGAATTTACTATTTAACGTCCAGAACAAACACGCAATTTTCATTTGAAAAGTTGTCATCGAAAAATATTTAAATCTTCATTTTTTTCTTCACAGTTGTCTTCCTTATATCCCAAACCATTATGCCTGGGCGCCCCCAATTAATTAACCCACTAATTAGGTCAGCCCAACTAATTAAACAATCGCATAATATAGCCCGTATGCGAATTTACTGTGACAAAGTCTATGGTTCAACATGCAACTACCTAATTTTCATTTGAAAAGTTGTCATCGAAAAATATTAAAATCTTCATTTTTTTCTTCACAGTTGTCTTCCTTATATCCCAAACCATCATGCCTAGGCGCCCCCAATTAATTAACCTACTAATTAACTCAGCCCAACTAATTAAACAATTGCATAAATTAGCCCGTATGCGAATTTACTATTTAACGTCCAGAACAAACACGCAATTTTCATTTGAAAAGTTGTCATCGAAAAATATTTAAATCTTCATTTTTTTCTTCACAGTTGTCTTCCTTATATCCCAAACCATTATGCCTGGGCGCCCCCAATTAATTAACCCACTAATTAGGTCAGCCCAACTAATTAAACAATCGCATAATATAGCCCGTATGCGAATTTATTGTGACAAAGTCTATGGTTCAACATGCAACTACCTAATTTTCATTTGAAAAGTTGTCATCGAAAAGTAATAAAATCTTAATTTTTTTCTTCACAGTTGTCTTCCTTATATCCCAAACCATCATGCCTAGGCGCCCCCAATTAATTAACCTACTAATTAACTCAGCCCAACTAATTAAACAATTGCATAAATTAGCCCGTATGCGAATTTACTATTTAACGTCCAGAACAAACACGCAATTTTCATTTGAAAAGTTGTCATCGAAAAATATTTAAATCTTCATTTTTTTCTTCACAGTTGTCTTCCTTATATCCCAAACCATTATGCCTGGGCGCCCCCAATTAATTAACCCACTAATTAGGTCAGCCCAACTAATTAAACAATCGCATAATATAGCCCGTATGCGAATTTACTGTGACAAAGTCTATGGTTCAACATGCAACTACCTAATTTTCATTTGAAAAGTTGTCATCGAAAAATATTAAAATCTTCATTTTTTTCTTCACAGTTGTCTTCCTTATATCCCAAACCATCATGCCTAGGCGCCCCCAATTAATTAACCTACTAATTAACTCAGCCCAACTAATTAAACAATTGCATAAATTAGCCCGTATGCGAATTTACTATTTAACGTCCAGAACAAACACGCAATTTTCATTTGAAAAGTTGTCATCGAAAAATATTTAAATCTTCATTTTTTTCTTCACAGTTGTCTTCCTTATATCCCAAACCATTATGCCTGGGCGCCCCCAATTAATTAACCCACTAATTAGGTCAGCCCAACTAATTAAACAATCGCATAATATAGCCCGTATGCGAATTTATTGTGACAAAGTCTATGGTTCAACATGCAACTACCTAATTTTCATTTGAAAAGTTGTCATCGAAAAATATTAAAATCTTCATTTTTTTCTTCACAGTTGTCTTCCTTATATCCCAAACCATTATGCCTGGGCGCCCCCAATTAATTAACCCACTAATTAGGTCAGCCCAACTAATTAAACAATCGCATAATATAGCCCGTATGCGAATTTACTGTGACAAAGTCTATGGTTCAACATGCAACTACCTAATTTTCATTTGAAAAGTTGTCATCGAAAAATATTAAAATCTTCATTTTTTTCTTCACAGTTGTCTTCCTTATATCCCAAACCATCATGCCTAGGCGCCCCCAATTAATTAACCTACTAATTAACTCAGCCCAACTAATTAAACAATTGCATAAATTAGCCCGTATGCGAATTTACTATTTAACGTCCAGAACAAACACGCAATTTTCATTTGAAAAGTTGTCATCGAAAAATATTTAAATCTTCATTTTTTTCTTCACAGTTGTCTTCCTTATATCCCAAACCATTATGCCTGGGCGCCCCCAATTAATTAACCCACTAATTAACTCAGCCCAACTAATTAAACAATCGCATAATATAGCCCGTATGCGAATTTACTGTGACAAAGTCTATGGTTCAACATGCAACTACCTAATTTTCATTTGAAAAGTTGTCATCGAAAAATATTAAAATCTTCATTTTTTTCTTCACAGTTGTCTTCCTTATATCCCAAACCATTATGCCTGGGCGCCCCCAATTAATTAACCCACTAATTAGGTCAGCCCAACTAATTAAACAATCGCATAATATAGCCCGTATGCGAATTTATTGTGACAAAGTCTATGGTTCAACATGCAACTACCTAATTTTCATTTGAAAAGTTGTCATCGAAAAGTAATAAAATCTTAATTTTTTTCTTCACAGTTGTCTTCCTTATATCCCAAACCATTATGCCTGGGCGCCCCCAATTAATTAACCCACTAATTAACTCAGCCCAACTAATTAAACAATCGCATAATATAGCCCGTATGCGAATTTACTGTGACAAAGTCTATGGTTAAACATGCAACTACCTAATTTTCATTTGAAAAGTTGTCATCGAAAAATATTAAAGTCTTCATTTTCTTCTTCACAGTTGTCTTCCTTATATCCCAAACCATTATGCCTGGGCGCCCCCAATTAATTAACCCACTAATTAAGTCAGCCCAACTAATTAAACAATATTGCATAATATAGCCCGTGTACAAATCTGTGACAAAGTCTATGGTTAAGCACGCTATACCTAATTTACATTTTGAAAAGTTGTCATCGAGAAATTATAAGTTCTTCAGGTTTTACATCCCAAACCCCGTTTAATTTGTTTAACAATTAACCCAGCCCAAGTGTAATAAACAACTTACTATAAAATTATCAAGTTTTATCCCCTTTATTATCATATCTTGGATCCGCCTCTTTACAATAAACAATGATAGGCATACATTTTATTCACATTGGTAAACAGCCACCAGCCACTGGTTCCCCGCATTTTACTGTTTTGAACGACTTTTAACTATACACTCATTACAAGTTTCTGGAAAATGTCTTATTAACAGCTTCGGTAGAGGTTGGCACAAGTTTTATGTGAAGCTTCGTTTATGGTTAAGGCCTCCATGGTTAATATAGTACACCGCAGTGGTTAAGAAAGTGCAGTTGTTAAAATAGTAACATGAAATTATGAAGGGGGGAACTTGCGGATCAGGTTACCGGGCGAAGGTAATTCCATGGAGTAGGGGAATTACTGACAAACAACACAAACTTCGTCAGCCGTCAATGGACACTGACAAACCTGTGAGTATTACAGTTTTTGATACCTTTCTTTGCAACTTGATAGGCCTATGTGTATATTTTGTATTTATCTTTAAACCTCCCTTATTAATTTAAAACGTATATTTAAAGGATAGCTTAAAGGCACTGTACACGTTTGGTAATTACTCAAAATATATATTAGCATAAAAACTTACTTGGTAACGAGCAACGGAGAGCTGTTGATATAAACCATTGTGAGAAACCACTCCCTCTGAAGTAACGTATTTTTTGAGAAAGAGGTAATTTCTCACTAAAATAATAAAAGACTTCTGGCCAGAAGCCTTTTATTCCTATCTGAAAGCACACTAATTTGTACAACAAGGTGTTTTTTCTTTCCTAATTTTCTTGCAACTTCAATGACCAATTGAGTCCAAATTTTCACAGGCTTGTTATTTTATGCATATGTTGGGATACACCATGGAGGAATTTCTTCCTCCATGGATACACCAAGTGAGAATACTGGTCTTTGACAATTACCAAACGTGTTCAGTGCCTTTAAATCATAAATCGCTCCAGTAACCAGGAAAAAAAAAATTGTTTTTACTTATTTATTTATTAATTTATTTGTTGTGTGTGAGGCAAATATGAATGGAAATGTTGTAATGCATGTATAAAGCTGTATCGGTTATCAACATATTTTTGTACAATAAGCGAATCGAAATAGCTGAGGAATGTAACAATTTAATATTTAAAAGTCAATATATTTGGCGATACCATTTAATCTTAGGTAGGTGTCATTTCACGTAAATGTGTATACGGTCCAAAAACGACAACAAAAATTGGGGTGGGAGGAACTTTGGAAATAAATTAACAAACATAAACCTGTCATATCAATATATATCCCGTTGCCATGGTTACAGCTCAATTTGTGTTTTGGCGATTTTGGGTCTACAGATCTGGGTTTCAGTTTTTTTATGACAACATTTTATTTTCGACAACATTTGTATTGTTATAAATTATATATATTCTTATGCAATGATCATTCTCCACAAGTTGCCCCCATGTGGCGCATGCTGTTTATTCCGTCGCCAAGAATATACGTCAACAAGGCTCAACATCATCAAGTTCTCTTTTCAAATAAACAATCGGATTATGAACAAAACGAAAAAGAAAAAGGCGCCATCAACGATGATA
This sequence comes from Leptasterias polaris, assembly GCA_037783415.1. NCBI lineage: Eukaryota > Metazoa > Echinodermata > Asteroidea > Forcipulatida > Asteriidae > Leptasterias > Leptasterias polaris. Next base: position 3,892,904 of record JAZGTN010000049.1, on the reverse strand, counting down.
CTCGTCTCATTCATGAGCATGCATTACATGCGCGGTACGTTCACACAGCATCGGGTTGTCCGCGATCTAGAGGGCGCACATTAAAAAAAATCACCATAGCTACATGTACCGTTGACTCGGTTATCACGAAACCCGACTTGAACCAAGTCTACACGCGATCCCCCTTCAAAAGCATCCCTATACATACCCAAAAATTGAATAATTGCTGAAATATATCATCGACAATTAATAAGTAAAACATAATATTCATGAACCAAGTAAACAAGTTGTCCGGGCTCTGCAGCGGTGTCGGCATTCAAAATTTAATTGGCAGTGTACCGAAATGCAAGACGCATCATCCGCCCAACAAGTTTCAACAGCCCCAAGAAGACCACGTTTTCCATAAAAAGAATGCTTTATTCCTAGTGTCAAGTATAAGATAGACATTTTTATAAATCACCAGAAACTATGAAATCGCTTGAAACGACGTACACATATTGCATTCTTCTCCGTAAATGGAAGTGTAAAGTCCATTTCAACTACACTTACACAAAAATCTCTTTAAAAAACTTTCTATTCTTTAATTTGTTCAAGCTGGTTGCTGTTTTTGGAGACTCACAATGGAGGTCTATGGTTGAAGGTCACGTTCCAATTCTTGAGAATGGTTTTCGAATGGGAGTAAGCTGTACGCCTGGAGCACTTGTTGGGGATATTCATCAGGTATGAACATTTGATATTTTACTTATAGTTCTTATGATAAGCATAAATTAGATGGTAAGAAATATGGTAGTACTGACACGCGCCGTTTATTTACCAAACGATCCTTTGAATTTGTCAAATCAGTTTAATTTACCATGAAATAAAGTTAATGGCGTTGAGATTGGTTATCAGCAACCTTGCTTGTAATACTAATAGTTCCCTCGTCTGTATTTTTCAATATTTTGTTTTCCAAATTAATCTTTAAAGTCAGCATTTACACAACTTCTATTGAATCACAGAGTATTTTCAAACTTTTTTTTAACACGTTTATCATTAACAAATAAACTTTAACATTTAAATTGAAAATGATTGCTATTTAATAATAGTGCATGTGTGTTTAGAACAATATAGAGTAAATCATGCATTTTTTTTTCTTCCTTTAAGTTCCTTTCCCCCTCTATCTTGTTTTATACAGGATATTAAACACCAATCATCTTTCGTGGATCCGGCACTGATTGTCTTTTCAGTGGGGACTAATAATGTATCTAGTTGGAAGTGTAGTTTTGACTCGACCTCGGGAGAATTTAGTCGCTTGATTGATTACACCAGAGAAGTGTATAAGGACAGCAAGGTAGGTATTTTTGTTTTCCTTCGTTGAAGCTAATTTTTATGTAAATATGTTTTTGTTTTTGTTTAGTTTTTTTAATTTCCATTCATACAACAAATAATAACAATAAATAATACACAAGCTGATAGACTACACCAGATTCTATCAACATTTGAACATACACAGGACACATGTGTATGAATGGGGTGTCATCCGAGAGAAGGATAGGGCCTTCTGTAGTGGAGCACCCACGACTGCTGTCAAATTACACAAAAGTACAAAAAATAGCAATTAAGAGTAAACATTTCATTTCATTTTCAGTACAAAATATATTTCCTCCGGGGACACACAATAACAAAGTTACACTGAGAATAAATATTGCCTACTAGCTCCTATGGGCAAGAAAAGCAATTAAGATTAGTACAAAGGAAATTTTTGTACTTGTCAAGATAAAATTCCTTTAAATGCTTCATGAACACCTTTTCAGACAAATTCGTCAAGTCATGTCTCAAATTAGGTGGAAGAGAATTGACAATGGTAGGTATGTGATAATCGGGAGGCTCTAACCACAAGAAGAAGAAGAAGAAAGGGGGAAGAGGAGAAGAGTCACGATCTTTCAGGATGTGTAAATAAATTTTGGTTTTGCCTGATTAGATTGCAGTAACGTCCATCCTACCAAGATTAGACAGTTACGGGTTGTCAGTTGCAAGATACAACAACCTCATCCATCGCATGTGCCGACAGAAGGGGATTTATTACATCGATATTTACGATGAGTTCCCGACGGGGAATCACCAGCTTTGGAGTTGGAAGGATGGCGTCCATGTCAGTGATAATGCGGGGGCCCCGCTTCTCATAGATCTGATTCAATCTCCATTGACGAAGATACTGAAGGCTTCTTCCGGTGTCCACACTCAACCACCCCCTCCTAAAGTGCAACAGCTTAAGCACAATCCGGCTCATTCCCACCCAAAAGGTAATATTTTGTCATAATTTAGTGAGCACATCATTTCATGATTTTGAATGAAAAGACCCTTAATACATTTGAAAAGCACTCTCGACCTTCAGAAAACTGCTAAAGATGACGATTTATACCCTAAGCTATTTCATAAAACAAAAGAGAGGATACTTGCAGAATAGCATTTGCACCGTAAATAAAAATATTTTCTACAACGTTTACTAATTTTGATAAAAGTTTCAAAATAAATATATAGGCCTACACTAAGCACAGTCAGTACTAAGAAAATAATTGATTTATACAAAATGCTTCGTTGTGCTTTTTGCAGACAAAACCGGAAGACCGGCATCAAAAAGGGAGATAGAACCTTTGTCCGCACCAAAACGAAGTCGTGTTGGTTGCCGGGGTGTGCGTCGTGCAGAGGCTGATGAGAAATACTGTCAGATATCGTCGGGGTTATGCAAGTGAGTTTTTTCCCATTTTCAATTTGTACATGACAATAGGCCTATGTCCATATCGGGAGTTACAACGTGCTTTTATTTTTTTTGCGAATATTGATTTTGTTGCTATCACAGTAAGACTGTTATTGTTTCTGCTTAATTTTAGGTATCAACCAATTATGACGGGTCCCGGCGCTAGTCACTTGAGCTCTTGCCCAGTTGATTATGTGATCCCTCTACCAATGGCATCTCTGTACAAGGTAACCCGTTTTATCGAAGTCAACTATAAAGCGTGGCTATGCCTAAAGCAGCAAGATGATCTATGTTTTTGTATTATGTAATCAGAAAAAACATTTATTGATCCATTTTCCAGACAACATTTACAAAAATCTTCATATTTCTGTGAGCTTTTCAATCTGGATTTCTTGAAAAAAATTATGGCAAAGAGCGCCCTATGATTGCAATAAGCCTGGTTCATACTTCCTGGGAATGCAAATGCAAAGCGAATTTTAGTGACACAATAATATGAACGCGCTGCCTGTGACTGTGACGCTATAAAATTCACTTTGCAGTGAGAATTCGCGGGAAGTATGAACCGGGCTTTAGTCTGTTTATGAATAGGCCCTATGTACATTTTCTTCTTACAGAGACATTTCGGGGTCAACGCATCAACGACAAAAACAAAAAAGACGCAAGTGTCCCTCAGAAAGCATTGTGCACATTTGACACCTGAGGAGGTTGTCGCGAAGTGCTTCATGTGCAATAAAGTGTGCCGCAGTGAATCAGGCGTATGGGACCACTTTCGTGCCAAGCATCGAGTGTCCTTACCATCATGTCGTAAACTCGAACGAAAGGTATGTACACTTTAACCCTCTGGGCACAGTTTACTATTTTTTTAAATAGATTCTGATCACTAGGCCATACCTAAATGTGAACAATTTGATGGGAACCATAACAAATCCAAAGAAGACGCCATTAGATGTGTTCGAGGGTGCATGCCCACGTACCCCACTGAAAGATATTTGTAATCTACCCCTTCAACTCAGAAAAGCAGATCTTCTTAATAAAACCAACTTCGGCCTTTGGTTGTCTTAATGTGTAGGCCTATAGCAGATTAGATGAAAATGGTGATAAATTAACATGCTTTCAACCCGAAAAGCACACAATATATGTTGTGCTTTTCGCGTTGAAAGCGCGAGCTGTCTGAATGACATATACGAGCTTCTTCCATCCCCTAATTAATCTGTTATTTTGATGTAAAAGTGAAAACACAGATAACAAATTGTATCCATATTTAAAAAGGGAAGTGAGTAGGCCTAACGCTCCTTCTATATTGGAAATAATATTATAAAAAAATGGGGGAAAAATCAGTGTGAATTCAATATGAGTCATTCTTCTAAGGGCTTTGATTCCTCTGTGTCCATTAGTTCTGCATTAAAACGGTTGCAATTCACAGCGTTTGTTCGATGACTTAACTGCATAAAATTCATTTCTCTAAACAGAAAAAGGAGGTTAAAAAGGAGGTTCTACTTCTAGCTGCACCAAAAATGGGAGGTGGAACAGGTCGTGTAGTCGGAACAGATGATGTAAACAGCAGGGTTCGGAAATTGGCACAAATAATTGGAACTACTATCACCCAGGCAGATCTTCAGGAAAAAACGCTACCAAGAGTATGTATAGCACCAATTAAATCGAATGTAAGATGGGTAAAGAGAGACAGGAAACATGGTATAAAAGCAGTCCGAACAATGTGGACAAATAACACCGGTAACATCAAGGAAATTATTAGACAGATAATAGGCCAGCGAACAAACATTAAACCCAAACGAAGTAATAGGGGAAGGACAAAAGATTTATATTGCATATGCCAGAGGCCTTACAGTAAAGATCAAAGCATGGTTGCTTGTGATAACTGTGGTTTATGGTACCATTATTCATGTTTGCATTTAAAACCTGAGAGAAAGGGAGATTCCTTTATGGAACTTGTAACTTTTTATTGTGGTATAAATGGATGCAACTCCAATGAATTAGTGTTTAAGCATAGGTGTGATGATGTTGATGAAGCATTAGCTGGCCAAACACATGATAGGAATACTTCTGATAACGACATCGATAATCACAATGATGACGTTGGTTTTAATGAAGACGTTGGCCTGAATGAATCATCTTGTAACGTGCCAGACGATTGTGATAACGTAACAACACGAAAACACGCGGATAATTCAAAATTTAACGAAAACTATAGCAACAGCAATAGTCCAGCTGAGTCGTATTATGAATCATGTAGTGTGCCAGACGATTGTGATAACGTAACAACACGAAAACACGCGGATAATTCAAAATTTAACGAAAACTATAGCAACAGCAATAGTCCAGCTGAGTCGTATTATGAATCATGTAGTGTGCCAGACGATTGTGATAACGTAACAACACGAAAACACGCGGATAATTCAAAAATTTACGAAAACTACAGCAACAGCAATAGTCCAGCTGAGGCGGATGCCTGTGCACCTAAAGAAAAAGTCTTCGAATCGCCTGATTCTTTTTCAGGCGATTGTGATAGTAACTTTACAAGTCATGATCAGTCTACTGATGATGTCTCTTCTTTGCGTTCATCGAACTCCATCCTTAGTAATGACGACCCTGTTCAATATGAACAATATCAAAAAGACGAAGAACAGTCAATTTTTTCGCAGGATGGAGCCAGTGACAATGACAGTTCAGACAATATGTTTGGTGATATACCGAATGAAGTTGTCTCAGAAATGTGCAGTAAAAAAAAGGGAGGGGTCGCTTCAAGAGAAAAACATAGATACAGAAAACATAGATACAGGACAGTTCAGTCGCCCCCATCTCAGGATTGTTGTATTTACATTGACAGCCGAAAATGGCATAAACTCAGGAGAAACCAAAACGGACACAAATTGCCCGCAGACTGGGTTAATGTTTTCTCCAAACCTCTTAAAAAAATGCATCCGTATTGTTCTCTGCAATTCCAACGCCATTACGTAAGTGCGCAAACAACCAAAAGGGCGTCTACTTTCGCATTTTCGGCAAATGGATACTGCAACTTTAGTGCTTGTAATGTTACGTTTAAAATGAAAATGTACGATGAAAAAAAATTACAATTAAAAGTTGAATTTACAGGTCACCCTACGCACCAAAAATCAGAAATTAAAGGAAGATATGTTCGTTCACACAAAAGGGAAAAATTGAAACGAACCCTGAAATATAAAAAGCCGCGTAGAGAGTATTTAGATAACCTCCAAAAAATGAGGGATGATGTTTTCTTCTCAGGCTGTAGAAGTGAAGCACCTAGCAAGTCCGTCTTACAGAAAATTTCTAGTGAGGCTAAATTAGTGTCAGATCTCCCGAATGACGAGTTACAGGGTCTACAAGAAATCGATCGTAGGCAGATCTTAGAAGGTGGAAAACTTCCTGGTATTCTAAGAAAGGTCAACTTTATTCCACCAGCCATAATTTTGTATTCACACTCAAGCATTAACATTTACCATTACATTTCAAGACGAGATATTATATATCTTGACGCTACAGGTTCTATATTAAAAAATAACAAATGCTTTGGAAGCTCAAAAAAGTACTTATTGTATGATCTTGTAATCAGGCACCCAATACTTGGAAATCCACCTCTGGTTATTGCATCTCTAGTTACAACGGACCAAAGTATGGTCTCTGTTTCATTTTTTTTAACTTCCTTTTTGCATGATGAACAGCGTATTTACGGACACAATGGAGTCAAAAATCCCCTATTAATTATGATAGATGGAAGTGCCATGTTATTTTTAGCAGTCCTCCATTCTTTCACAGGCGAATCAGTAGAAGATTATTTCATACGTTGTTACAGGGTAATTACTGGGGGTGCACTGCGTAAAGATTTAAATAAAGTATTTATCCATCAGTGTGCAAGCCACTTTATCAAAAATGCTTCAAAAAGGTGTAGGAAGCTCTATCGCGCTAATTTTAAAGAGGGAATGTATTGGATTGGTATCCTTTTAAAGTCAACTAGTATTGAAGAGATCGACAATATCATATACTTGTTAGCAATTTTACTTCTCTCTGAAAAAAGTAACGATGAAGTTTTTGACAGTTACCAAAAATTGCAGGAAAAGGTTAGCGCACAGGAAACAAACCTAAATTTAATTTTCCATGATGACCAGGACCCAGAAAGTAATGAATGTAATTTAAATGACACAGACATGAGCCAAACGAATTTCATTGAAAAATTGGCAAACTCTCCATTCAAAAACCGTTTTCAACAAATTGTCAACCAAGCAACGGAACACATAAGTATTTCCAAAGTTTCCGAACAAGATCAAAACTTTCTTCCAAATGCTTATAGAAGTACAGCGTTCATGGAATATCTTCTTACTTACGCATTTCCGTCAATCGCAAATTGGTCAGGGCTTCTACTTGGTGATGTGGGCCGTCACGGCAATGGAGAACCATACGAACAATACACAGGCATGTTTCGATCATTGACAAAATCTAAACATCAAAATATTTCATCAAACAATAGAACGCAAGGAGTTATTGAAAAAAGCATGGGAGAGGTAAAACGTGTTAAACTGCAATATGAGAGATGTAGTCATGTACATGTTCTTGTATCAATTTTTCAAAATGACATATTACCACTTCATCGCGAATTTGCAGAAAGTTTTTGCAAGAAGGCTCATAACAAGAAACAAAAATCCCAGAAATTAGCGTCCGAAAAATGGCTAAAGAGGGTTCGCCGACCAGGAAAAGAGGGAACATACCTCACACCTCCAACCAAACCAATGAAATTTAAAGACGGATATGAAACAAAACAAAAAATGCCCGCAAACCGTTATCCACAAACAAGCACGCCAATTTTGGGACAGAACAAAAACAAGCAGCGCAATAAGGTTCTCACAACTAAAAGTAAGTCTGATTATCGGCCAGTTTTTCAACTTGGTAGAGGGATATCAAATAATTCATATTCTTGTTGGTGGATTGCATCCATTCAGGCGCTCTTACCTTTGTACACTAAAATTCATAGGACTGCTAGTCAGATACCTAATTTGAATGAGTTCAAAAGAAGTCTCATGTCCATATTTGATCAACTTAAAGATGATATAGGTCCCCCAATTGCTTTCAATTCAGTTAGAAAAAGTATCGGTGTGTGCGCTTCATTACTCTCTGTTAATGTCCGCCAACAGCAAGACGCAGCTGAATTTTTAACTTGTAACGAGGTTTGCAGTTTTTTTCATGACGCAGGAGTATCACCACGTTTTTCATTGAGGAAGACGTCACGATGTGTGTTGTGTAACACAGCCTCAACAGTAGACACCACTAATTCAACAGTCTTGACGGTTGCTGCGACAAACCCACGTTTGGAAAATAACATTTCAAATTTTTTCAGTTGCGTACGTCTGTTCGATGAGCTTTGTACGCATTGTGTCAACATGGGAGTAAAAACTATTACTACCCAAATATTAGACGCTCCATTAGTTTTAGTCATTCAATTAATGCGTTTTCGATGGAGAAACTCGAGAGCAGAAAAAATAACTTTCCCAATCCAGGTCCCAAATATTTTGGACCTCACAAAATTGTGTACAAGTCAGAACGAAAAAACGAAGTATCGCCTTCTCTCAGTGGTTGTTCATGTCGGAATAAGTGTGTCAAGCGGCCACTACGTTACATATGTGAACAACCCAAGTACAAAACAAAAATTGTTGTTTGATGATCACATAGTTCGTCAAGTGACTGACGCAGAATTTGAAGAAGCAGTTGACCTAGGGGCATATGTACTAGTATACGAAAAGTACAATCATTTATCACATCCACACAACCCACCACCCACAACATCACCAGGAACAGATAACGCTGACTTGAGAAAAGATCCAAATTTCTTTTACAATTTTGATGAAAGTCATCCTACCCCAAATGATGATGATATTTTTTATCAAAGCAATACTTTCACGGTAAACCAAAATGAAAAGAGCTTCGTAGAAAATGTTTGGGGATACATAGATGAGACTATACTTAATAAAAAAGCAGTAAAATTGAAGTCTTCCAATGAAAATCTGACATTCAGCCATATTGCCATGCTTAATGTAAATATACCAATCAATGTGTATCAATCCTTCGTAAAACTTTCTCCAAATTTTAACAGGGGCTGGATTAGTGATTTTTTTGTAGATTTCTACATGCAGCAACTAGTTGAAAATACAGAAGTAAGTCAAACTTGTGCGGCACTGCTGTGCTGTGAAACCAGTGTAATTATTGGGGGAGTAGTAACAGCCGCGACATACCGTTCGGTGCAAAGAAAATGTATCACCAGTGGTCATTGGTGTAACATCATACTATGCCCTCTTCTTAGCAATTCACATTTCATTCTTCTTGTTGTTGACAAGATAAAACGATCGCTATGCAGTTACAATTCATTGTCGCCCTTGTCAGAAACCTACTTGCGTCAAATCGGTTATTCTTTTGCCGATTTTTTTAATTATGGGAAAAAATCAAAATACTGGAACGTTTTGCCGACATTCATGCGCAGTGATGAACATGTTATCAATATCAAAGACAGATCATTTGTTACCCAAAATGACTCGGACTCATGCGGGCTGTATTGTTGCGCTTTTGCTGAAGAAGTTGCTCTTGCCAAAAGAAAGGTTAGGCAAAATGATAAAAGTGAAACGCTTCGAGTGTATATTACACTTTCTGCTATTCGAAGAAGTCACATATTAGACGTCGGGTTGAGACAACTATTTGAACAGAGTAATGTCTAGAAACATACAGGTATGGTACGCCAATATCCCTACAACACAAATTTTCTAACGTGAAAATACCTTTGTAATTTAATTTCTTATCTTTAATTTATGTTACTTATTTATTTATTTATTTAGTTGTTTATTTTTTGGGAAAAAACACTAGAATATAATTTATTGGAAGTTGTTGAAGTAGGTATTTTGACATTCTATCTCTGACTAAGTTGCACACGGCTACATGTATGATTTAAATGTTCTCCCAATAAACAACTTATCTGAGAGAGAAAATTGATAGTGAACATTATTGTTATTGTACATGTATACAGTTTTACACGATGGTATAAAAAGTGTGATTTTAGTTGATGCGTTAACCCAAAATTAACAGGCTGTTTAAAGAGATGTTTAAAGATTGTCTTTCACCAAACGGTGTTGGTTTAGGACATGATCTTGATACCAGGAGCAGAGTTTTTTTCATACTATTTCAATAACTTTTAGGCCAATGTCAGCGTGCTAAAGTGGCTAATTTTAAAATTGTATGAGCTAGTCTTTATAATTATAGGAGTCTCCCTTTCTCCCAGCCAATGGTTTTGATGGGTAAAAACTGTTGTATCGATATGTTTTTGCAGAAGTAGTATTATTTTGATTTGTTTTCTAACGATTGAAAAAAATCTGGTTAACATTGTTTGTTATAGACACAAGTGGCACTGTGTCTACATTGGGATATGAACGAGTATTGTTTATATTATATTTGATGTGTAAATGTAAATTAACAAGCCACAAGAATCTGTTGTTGAGGATTAATCATTCACCAAACGATATGATACCAGGAGTATCCAGTTTCCAAGTCTCAATGCATCAGGGGGATTGATAATCCCGAACAGAGTACGCAGACAAATAACATAGTTATAATATTGTGTTTGATAAGAAATGTAATTGTTAACCTACCTGAGATTATGAACAACAATTTAGGGTTATTTTATCTGATGTTAAAATGTGACTCCATCAGTTATAGCTGCTAAACAAATGGCAATGCATTATGTTAACAAACATCGTCAGTTTGAAATAAAAACAATACAAACATGAAATTTTGTTGTAAATCGAATGGTTTAGATTTTACCTTTACAAAATTGTCTTGTGTTTAGCTATTTCTTGTGCTTAAGCAGCTGTATGAAATGGGCCCACTCACTAATTTGCAAACGTGGGTGTTTCGTTTGTGTAACTGAGAGAGGTAACCACATTCAAACCGGGAACCTATAACAAAAGAGGACAATAGGTCCATGGTTGATATCACAAAGGAAAGCATTGTGGTCCACGGTTGCTATCACAAAGAGTTGAACAAAGGAGGGTTTCACGATTGCAGGCTGTTACACACATAGGTGTAGGCATACACACATAGGTGTAGGCATACACATTCCAACCGGGGACTTTATAACAAAAGATGACAATAATTTTGGTCCCCGGTTGAGTATAAAGGGTCCTCACTTCAAAAGTATGCTTTAAAGGCACTGAACATGTTTGGTAATTAGTTGGGCTGAGTTAATTAGTGGGTTAATTAATTGGGGGCGCCTAGGCATGATGGTTTGGGATATAAGGAAGACAACTGTGAAGAAAAAAATTAAGATTTTATTACTTTTCGATGACAACTTTTCAAATGAAAATTAGGTAGTTGCATGTTGAACCATAGACTTTGTCACAATAAATTCGCATACGGGCTATATTATGCGATTGTTTAATTAGTTGGGCTGAGTTAATTAGTGGGTTAATTAATTGGGGGCGCCCAGGCATAATGGTTTGGGATATAAGGAAGACAACTGTGAAGAAAAAAATGAAGATTTAAATATTTTTCGATGACAACTTTTCAAATGAAAATTGCGTGTTTGTTCTGGACGTTAAATAGTAAATTCGCATACGGGCTAATTTATGCAATTGTTTAATTAGTTGGGCTGAGTTAATTAGTAGGTTAATTAATTGGGGGCGCCCAGGCATAATGGTTTGGGATATAAGGAAGACAACTGTGAAGAAAAAAATTAAGATTTTATTACTTTTCGATGACAACTTTTCAAATGAAAATTAGGTAGTTGCATGTTGAACCATAGACTTTGTCACAATAAATTCGCATACGGGCTAATTTATGCAATTGTTTAATTAGTTGGGCTGAGTTAATTAGTGGGTTAATTAATTTGGGGCGCCTAGGCATAATGGTTTGGGATATAAGGAAGACAACTGTGAAGAAAAAAATGAAGATTTAAATATTTTTCGATGACAACTTTTCAAATGAAAATTGCGTGTTTGTTCGGGACGTTAAATAGTAAATTCGCATACGGGCTAATTTATGCAATTGTTTAATTAGTTGGGCTGAGTTAATTAGTAGGTTAATTAATTGGGGGCGCCTAGGCATAATGCTTTGGGATATAAGGAAGACAACTGTGAAGAAAAAAATGAAGATTTAAATATTTTTCGATGACAACTTTTCAAATGAAAATTAGGTAGTTGCATGTTGAACCATAGACTTTGTCACAATAAATTCGCATACGGGCTATATTATGCGATTGTTTAATTAGTTGGGCTGACCTAATTAGTGGGTTAATTAATTGGGGGCGCCCAGGCATAATGGTTTGGGATATAAGGAAGACAACTGTGAAGAAAAAAATGAAGATTTAAATATTTTTCGATGACAACTTTTCAAATGAAAATTGCGTGTTTGTTCTGGACGTTAAATAGTAAATTCGCATACGGGCTAATTTATGCAATTGTTTAATTAGTTGGGCTGAGTTAATTAGTAGGTTAATTAATTGGGGGCGCCTAGGCATGATGGTTTGGGATATAAGGAAGACAACTGTGAAGAAAAAAATGAAGATTTTAATATTTTTCGATGACAACTTTTCAAATGAAAATTAGGTAGTTGCATGTTGAACCATAGACTTTGTCACAGTAAATTCGCATACGGGCTATATTATGCGATTGTTTAATTAGTTGGGCTGACCTAATTAGTGGGTTAATTAATTGGGGGCGCCCAGGCATAATGGTTTGGGATATAAGGAAGACAACTGTGAAGAAAAAAATGAAGATTTAAATATTTTTCGATGACAACTTTTCAAATGAAAATTGCGTGTTTGTTCTGGACGTTAAATAGTAAATTCGCATACGGGCTAATTTATGCAATTGTTTAATTAGTTGGGCTGAGTTAATTAGTAGGTTAATTAATTGGGGGCGCCTAGGCATGATGGTTTGGGATATAAGGAAGACAACTGTGAAGAAAAAAATTAAGATTTTATTACTTTTCGATGACAACTTTTCAAATGAAAATTAGGTAGTTGCATGTTGAACCATAGACTTTGTCACAATAAATTCGCATACGGGCTATATTATGCGATTGTTTAATTAGTTGGGCTGACCTAATTAGTGGGTTAATTAATTGGGGGCGCCCAGGCATAATGGTTTGGGATATAAGGAAGACAACTGTGAAGAAAAAAATGAAGATTTAAATATTTTTCGATGACAACTTTTCAAATGAAAATTGCGTGTTTGTTCTGGACGTTAAATAGTAAATTCGCATACGGGCTAATTTATGCAATTGTTTAATTAGTTGGGCTGAGTTAATTAGTAGGTTAATTAATTGGGGGCGCCTAGGCATGATGGTTTGGGATATAAGGAAGACAACTGTGAAGAAAAAAATGAAGATTTTAATATTTTTCGATGACAACTTTTCAAATGAAAATTAGGTAGTTGCATGTTGAACCATAGACTTTGTCACAGTAAATTCGCATACGGGCTATATTATGCGATTGTTTAATTAGTTGGGCTGACCTAATTAGTGGGTTAATTAATTGGGGGCGCCCAGGCATAATGGTTTGTGATATAAGGAAGACAACTGTGAAGAAAAAAATGAAGATTTTAATATTTTTCGATGACAACTTTTCAAATGAAAATTAGGTAGTTGCATGTTGAACCATAGACTTTGTCTATGTAAATTCGCATACGGGCTAATTTATGCGATTGTTTAATTAGTTGGGCTGACCTAATTAGTGGGTTAATTAATTGGGGGCGCCTAGGCATAATGGTTTGGGATATAAGGAAGACAACTGTGAAGAAAAAAATGAAGATTTAAATATTTTTCGATGACAACTTTTCAAATGAAAATTGCGTGTTTGTTCTGGACGTTAAATAGTAAATTCGCATACGGGCTATATTATGCGATTGTTTAATTAGTTGGGCTGACCTAATTAGTGGGTTAATTAATTGGGGGCGCCTAGGCATAATGGTTTGGGATATAAGGAAGACAACTGTGAAGAAAAAAATGAAGATTTTAATATTTTTCGATGACAACTTTTCAAATGAAAATTAGGTAGTTGCATGTTGAACCATAGACTTTGTCTATGTAAATTCGCATACGGGCTAATTTATGCAATTGTTTAATTAGTTGGGCTGAGTTAATTAGTGGGTTAATTAATTTGGGGCGCCTAGGCATAATGGTTTGGGATATAAGGAAGACAACTGTGAAGAAAAAAATGAAGATTTAAATATTTTTCGATGACAACTTTTCAAATGAAAATTGCGTGTTTGTTCGGGACGTTAAATAGTAAATTCGCATACGGGCTAATTTATGCAATTGTTTAATTAGTTGGGCTGAGTTAATTAGTAGGTTAATTAATTGGGGGCGCCTAGGCATAATGCTTTGGGATATAAGGAAGACAACTGTGAAGAAAAAAATGAAGATTTAAATATTTTTCGATGACAACTTTTCAAATGAAAATTGCGTGTTTGTTCTGGACGTTAAATAGTAAATTCGCATACGGGCTATATTATGCGATTGTTTAATTAGTTGGGCTGACCTAATTAGTGGGTTAATTAATTGGGGGCGCCTAGGCATAATGGTTTGGGATATAAGGAAGACAACTGTGAAGAAAAAAATGAAGATTTAAATATTTTTCGATGACAACTTTTCAAATGAAAATTGCGTGTTTGTTCTGGACGTTAAATAGTAAATTCGCATACGGGCTATATTATGCGATTGTTTAATTAGTTGGGCTGACCTAATTAGTGGGTTAATTAATTGGGGGCGCCTAGGCATAATGGTTTGGGATATAAGGAAGACAACTGTGAAGAAAAAAATGAAGATTTTAATATTTTTCGATGACAACTTTTCAAATGAAAATTAGGTAGTTGCATGTTGAACCATAGACTTTGTCTATGTAAATTCGCATACGGGCTAATTTATGCAATTGTTTAATTAGTTGGGCTGAGTTAATTAGTGGGTTAATTAATTTGGGGCGCCTAGGCATAATGGTTTGGGATATAAGGAAGACAACTGTGAAGAAAAAAATGAAGATTTTAATATTTTTCGATGACAACTTTTCAAATGAAAATTCCGTGTTTGTTCCGACGTTAAATAGTAAATTCGCATATACGGGATAATTTATGCAAATTTTTATTAGTTGGGCTGAGTTAATTAGTGGGTTAATTAATTGGGGGCGCCTAGGCATGATGGTTTGGGATATAAGGAAGACAACTGTGAACAAAAAAATTAAGATTTGATGTTTTTTCGATGACAACTTTTCAAATGAATTTTGGGTAGTTGCATATTTACTCTACGACTCGTGTTGTAAATTCGCAAATGTGCTATAATTATGCAAATGTTTAATTAGTTGTGCTGAGCTAACCAGTTGACTAATTAAATGGGGGCGCCTATTTAATAAAGTTTGGGATATTAGAAAACCACCTGTTAAGAAAAAACATTGAATTTCTTCCTGTTTCAGTGAAAACATTGCAATTGAAAACGAGGTAGTAACTGGAGATTTCGGGAATCCGTACCCTCTGTCAATGACGGTCGTTGACAAGGTTTTTTGTAATTTGGTGCTAGCACCAAATTTGTTGCCAGCAACAAATTTGGTGCTGGCACCAAATTTAGTGCTCACTTCAGCCTGGTGCTGTGTGGTACCTAGTTGTGTGCACTAGCAACGACATGACCCGGATGTGAATGGAGACAACTGAACAGCGCCACCAATAGTCTTCCTTACCCAATGTACACTGTAATTTGTATGGGCTACAGCTTGAAATCGCCAAAGTCATGCCGCTGGATACGAATTTCGTTGTGTGTGTCCTCCATGACGGTAAACGGGAAGACCAGATTTAGACATTTTTTCCATGTTGAGTCACACAAATTGCAAAAGTTTGTTTTATTGTTGATTCTTGTTTATTATGTAGTTATTCATGACATATCCAAAATGGGACAAGAGTTTTGACCCAGAAGTGACCTAATTAGCATATTTAAATTAGGCGGTAATTTTCAAATTTCGAGGTCAATTATCTCTAAAACTATTTTTCAGGACAACAAGTGTATTAGAAGTGAATAGAAACCTGACCTTGTGAATCTAAAAAACATATTTATATACTCAAAATGACCTCTCTAAACAGCTAGGTCAAAGGTCAAGGTGCCAAAAATGCGTAAAATGTGTTTTCTCCATTGATATGCATTATTACATGGCATATCATCATAGTTTAAATAACAATTATTGTATTATTCGGTTTAAATGATTCCATGAAGCTGTCAGGCGGAAGTTCTCACACAATTAATTAATTTGCCGAATGGATGGGTGGATCTCCGGGTGGGGGGGGGGGATAAGAATCTCCGGGGGTCAGAATCTCTACAGCCCGGGGGACAGAATCTCAAGTCTCCAGGAAACTAAAATTATGTTATATGACCATAAAAGGAAACCAACAAAGATGGTCTGGTAGATTCGGGGGGGGGGGGGGTATCTTCGTAGATACTCGCCTAAAATTTCCGATCATGATACTCATAAAAGGAGGGAGATTTCAGTAATGACCCATGCTTTTATGCATGCGAGCGCCCGTGCAACACTATAAGTTTTAGAGTTTGCACAATAATTAACAGGAGAATGTATCACGACGAGCGTAGGAAATCCTTTGTTTTACACATGCACCGCAACCCACTGAAAACGACAATCAACACACTCCATCAATGGCCGTTGACACTTAAGTACCAAGGCAAAGGTGGGGGTGTATTTTCTTTTGTTGTAATATTGTTTGAGGGCAAGTCAAGTGGATTTGTCCCAATTAGATTTGTAATCTGCTGCTGAGTGCATTTTTTGATGAGGGCAACACCTGACTCCATTCTGATGGCTATAATTACCTCGGAACAATGCATTCTGTGTATTGAAGCAGGCACTCCCAATCTGCTCCAAATTCAAGGAAGGTTCAGTACGGTTGACATGGTTTAATGAGAACAAGTGCATTGTAATCAGGTCTGTACAAGAAAACCAATGAGTCGTTAAAGAAGAAAAAACGCATTGCATAAAAGTCCAAGACTACAAAGTTTCTTGACCGGAAAGGTGCGCATCGAACTGTGCGCAGTGTACAAAAAGCCTTCATCAAAAATTCATCACTTTAGACTGTGCGTGACAGTCTCACGCGTATTCGAACTTCAGGGACCAAGTTGGTCCCACCCTTATAAGCCAAGTACAAAACAAATTGCGTGTTATGTGTTTTGTGCATTGTCCGTGGTATAATGGCAAAGTTTTTGTATGTTATTCGTTTTGAAACAGTATTATTTTATGTAAAAATTTATTCGGGGGGAAAATTCTTCTGCGAAAATCCATCAATCGGGCGCAATGAAACTTTAAGTTATAATGTCAGTCAGTGTCTTCTTACGCAGATGAAATCCTGGACTGGTCCCCTGTCTCCATCCGCAACGATAAAAACAGGCACTGGTTTTATACAAGCCTAAATGATTGCATTGGATACAATGATTTCATTGGATAAACGTTCTTTGACGTAAGCTTTCCATAACGTACTGTGTTATGATTGGTCCGCGGTTATGTAATTTGTCAGCTCGCACTTTTGGTCGTCTTCTGAATGCAGTGTGCATACTGTTTACATCATGTTTGTTTTTTTATTCACTAGGAATCTCCGAATCATCCGTGTGAAACAAATGCGAGGTCAAAGGTACATTTGGCAACATCCGGTTTGGTTGGTATCTGGCGTTATTCACGAGCCTCGGAGTGTGACGTCAGATGTTCAGGCTAATGATATCCACCAGAGAGGGCCTGAAATTCAAGCAACACTCTCAAACCTTCCAAGTCAGAATTGACCCGGATCTGGATCCCGTGGGGCCTTGCCTGGCCCATCATGTGTTAGCTCGACCCGCAATCAGTGTCAAAATGACCCACAAAAGGGTCAAAATGACGAATTCAAGCTAATTTCCCATATTATTGTTATCCACATTTCGGGTAAGCCTGACCCGGAAATGGGTCAAGCCCTGGATCCGAAATCCGGATCAATTCTGACCCGGGATTTTGTTTGTGGCACTTTCCTGACTTGATCCCAATGATGCTTTTAAAACACAGACTAAGAACTACGACGACGAAGCCATCAGGGAACGAGCAGAGGGTTTGGGGGTTCACGGCAAATATGACAGGACGAGAAAAAGTACAACAGTAATTATGACCAACACACACCCCATGCAAATTAATTCCACAAGAATGGAAAAATTAAGTCGTCTGTTATTAGAAACTCATTGCATCCGAAGCCTAACACTATAATGAAGTGGTTTTTATTATTGAAGGAAAATAGTCATCACGGCAATCAAAACTAAATTTTAAATTGACCCGGCCAAAACCTCGTTAAAAAATAGGCTCTGCAAAATGCAATTAAGATAATTGCAGATGCAAGATGAAACAAATTCAACAGGATATAAAAGTGAAGGTGTCGTGACTCTAAACTCCACTGAGTTCAAAGCAACGGCGAAGCCAGTACGTTTTTTCACACTCCTGTTTTAAAGACAGTCTCCAGCAGACTTTTAGGCAGGAAAAGAACTCTGAGGACCCGCTGATCAACCATGTCTTGTGACAAATACTTTCGTGGTTTCTCTGCAATCTTGTTTGCTGCCTTGTTCAGTTTTAAGGCAGTAAACTGCGCTCAAAGAATGAATTGTCCGAACAACTGGACGCCGTTCGGCATGTCTTGCTATAAGATGTTCAACCAATTATTCAAGTGGGAAGAGTCTCAGCGAGCTTGTGAAAACCTCGGTAGCGACCTCGCTGTGCTAAACTCTAAAGTTGAAGAGAAGTTCGTGTGGGAAATGCAAAAAGAGTACATAACCAACACAGATGGCACCCGCAACGTGTGGCTTGGCTGCACAGTTGGCTCAAGTGGCGAGTGGAAATGCTCTGGCGGTAATCAGACTGAATACATGAGAGAGTTGTCAAATACGGCAGGTAATTCGGGGTGTTTTAACATGTTCTACTACAAAGGTGGATCCTGGGGTCTAACCCCATGTTCACGGAGAAGATTCTACGCGTGTGAACGTCCAAAGTGCACCGTCCCTGTGCAATGCTTTACCGTCAACCCAGGCTATCACATGGAACCAGAACACTGTCTACTTGGCCACTCGTTCAAAGAGATCACTATCCAAATCCCACAGCAGTGCTGCATGATTTGCGCCAAGGATCCCAGCTGCCGCTCCTTCAACCTCTTTGGGAAGACGTGCCAACTGAACAATGCCACCCTCTCACAGGTCGGTACTTCTGATGTAGTAAAAGACGCCAACTGTGCGTATTATGACTATGATGAGTAGAGAGAACGCTATTAAAGACAGACCGCCCTTCTCAACTGCGAAGTTCACTTTGTTATGACACAACCAGGGGCCTTTCTCAAACCTCGGCTTGGACTCTGTCTCCGGCTCCAGGCACCTTCTGATGTTCGAACCACCGCGTTCAAATACACGCTGCACCAACAAATTATAACGCAGGCCAAGCCGGAGACGGAGCCTAAGCCGAGGTTTGAGAAAGGCCCCTTCTTTAAAGATCGTCTGAAGTGAGAAGTCAAGAATAGATATAATTGAACAATTTAAGAAGTGGAATGAAATCAATTTTTAGAGTCATGACACTTTCTTTGCAAACTGTTTTCACGGCCTGGTGAAGATTACCCAAAGCGCAACCAATAATACTGATCTCTCAACAAGTGTATTTTTTCTATCCGAAAGATTACATGTTAAGATCTTGCAATATTGTGGTAAAAAGCATCTGAAATACCCCCGTTGGTTAGAAATCAATAAAACATATTTTGACAGTAGTTTGAATCTCCAAAAGTAAATGTCAATTTCCGTGGTGCATGCCCGTTTTTTTAATGCTGTGGCCATAGATGCGGTTGGTATACCCACTGTCATGAGTCTCGTTAAACGACGTTGATGAAAATAAAATGACTTTGGGTTGAACAATTGTAATAATTGTATAGATATATTTTCATGTTTCTCCTAACATTGGCTGGCTGGCTGTTTTATTATCAACACTGAAAAAATTTCAAACCATGAGAACTATATCAGGTGAAATTCCCGAACATTATATTACGAGCAAGTTTGAGGGCGCACCATGGTTAACTATGGTCGACTATTTTGACTCGAACCCAGGCTGGTCGACCGTTGGTTGACTACTGTGGTCGACCACTTGGAACCAGCCTCAGGACCATGGTTTCTTCCGTGGTCCCATAGTCTTGTTTCATGCTAACATGTGTAAAGCATTGAAGGGAACCAGTGACACTATAGCGAAAAGGCGGAAGGCCATGCCGATGGTTGACTATAGACTTCAAATTGAGTCGTTCGACTGAGTACGTCCCTGCGCATGTACGTTGCTAGTCAGTGGTCGACTAAATGTGCGCACTCGAACTTGCTCAAAATTGTCGGTTTTGACCAAATTCACCTGACGTCAGTTGCGTCATTTTGCGATTCAATGTCCACGTGTGTTATGTGTCGACTTCATAGGCACACCTTTCTTTTGCAACGTCACAGCCCGAGTTTTTGCCAACCCAGGTTGGAAAAGTATGGAAAGCCATAACTGCAAATCAAAAACAGATTGCCACAGTTTGTAGCAGTGTTACACAAATATTCAAAAATAGTGTTGAATTTGTTGGAAACAAATCAACCAATCATGGAAGGTATTTCCGTTCATGAATTTTTACAGAAAATGTTGAATTTGGTCACAACATTTTTTAACACGATTGAATGTTTTGCTAACATTCGGCCGTCCATGCCAACCGGCGCACTTTGTTTATCAACAAAAGAAAGGTCTATACGTGCAATTTTGACTTTCAAAATGGCGTGCGCGCCAGACGTGTGACGTCAGTGGTGCAAGGGAATTAAGCAAATTCAGATTTAAACATGACTACTTTGTTTGAGAGTTCTACAAACTTGACTTAACAATAAAAAATAACACTAGTTTGTAACGGGTACACTTTTCAATCCAAATCTTTAAGTAACACCCCTAACAATCACATAAAGAATGTGAAGAGGTTGACATTTTCTTTCAATTCCCATCAATCTTAAATCACGATAAACTCTGATCATAATTATATGAACATAAATAAACACAATGCATGTCAGCAAGGTTGGTGCGTTTAGTATAATTTGTTATGGTTTTTGTTAGTGATATTAGTATTTATTATTATTATTTTTTGTTTGTCTTGATATTATTTTACAAATTTACCAAGAAGTTGCTTGGATGGATCCGAACGCGCTACCGACGCAAGCGCGTTACCGACGCAAGCGCGTTACCGACGCAAGCGCGTTACCGACGCAAGCGCGTTCATTTCCCTCCCATAGATATGGAATGTTGTGGATTCCATACTTTTTCGCGCGTCTTCAATCCATTTCCAACTACGTCACACTGATGAACCAGAGAAAAGAAGAGTATCAATTATTACGTCATCGCTATCTTTCCCGCGCAAGAAGCAAGAGACATGGTAACAACTATGTTTTGTTTATAGTTTGCGATGAGTTCAAGTTTGCTTCTCAAGGTGTAAACACGAACTTTTCTTTCGGTGCGTTTTTCAATGCAACCTACTGCGATTTCTGCAAAGAGAAATTTTCAGAAAGTTTTTAAGTCATAAGAATTCGGCAAATTGAAGATGTTTCGTTTTGCTTCAGAATATGCTTCGGTTAAATTCCGGTAAGTCCAATTTAAATTTATCAATTTACACTTAACAGCGTAGGGTTAGATTTTTGATTTAGATTTTTTTTTTCCCGGCCATTGTCAATCCACCGCAGGATGTCTCCCAATGTCTCTATTTTTTGCTTTTTGGTACCAATTGACTGCCCCCCCCCCCGTATTATTGCAACTCGTCTCTCCATCTTTTTCTCGCTGGCATAGAGTCAACTGCCAACTTTGACGAAGGATAAATTTTCTTTCAATTCATGATGAGTAGAATACTTATTAAGATTGCAGAATAAATCATCCAACGTGTATAAACAGTACAGCAACACAAAATAATAGCAACATCACCCCTGTGTAAACCATGGTTATTATAACTACGGAAATAATGTTATCATATTTTAAGAACAATTTCCGTGTCTCGTTTTCACAAAAACGCACCTTTTTAATAAGCGTTAGGATGAAAAGTATATTCGACGATCTTTCATTTCAACTTAATGCTTCATGAGGCAATAATAAGCAGTGAATGCTCATCTCAACCATAGATCCCTCAACGGCCATCGCTTGGCAGGGTCCAAGCTGGGGTCACTGTCTTTGCCCCAAGACACATCCGTGTTTCCGTCTGCTGTATCCCAGGTGGCATCAGCCAATCAGAAGGAGGCAGAAGTCCGAGTGGACCAATGTCTCCCACAGGCAGCAGCAAGCTCCCGGGTCAAACCCACGTCGGTTAAACCGGGGGCAGAAAATGGACAACTGCAGATACCTGAACTGACCCGATCGTTGTTCGGCAGGTTGCGAACAAGGTCAGAATCCTTAGGCAATCTAATCTCGCCCAAGGCAATCTAATACTCTTAATAAACAAAAACAATTTACAAGAATAACATTTACTACAGTTATACATAATACCTCCGCCGAGTCTAATGATTGTGAGAACATGTTGGTGTCTTATTAAATGCAGTTAAATGCAATTCAATAAACTTTTCTTAGTCAATGCAGTTAAAAGTAATTCAATAAACTTATTGCAATTTTTGTACGCATGGTGGGCACTTTTTTCGGGGGTGGGTGGGGGGGGGGGGCTTGTACAATCTATTCCGAGGAAATTTATAAATTTAGCTATTCTATTATTATCCGCAGTCAAAAGATCCAGTTATTATTTTCAATTGTTATGTTCATTGCTATCCATTAAGAATGAGATTGTTCTTGCTCACAAATCCAGATTGTTCGGCAACCATAAAGTAGTTCCGCTACCGGTGCTGTTTGAAACTAGCTCCAGCGATTCGCTAGCCCGAGTTGTTCAGCACGAACCAGTGAAATGGGATTTGGATCCAAACCCAAGGAACCTCGCCACGTCACCAAGGACATCGTCCTTCCGCAGGTAATTACCTTACATTTCGTAAGACGAAAACAACAATAACATTACAACAACAACAACAACCAAAAAAACAACAACAGAAACAAGAAAACCCATACAAAACGTCAAAAACAACATAAACTTCGTTAAAGCACCTTCGTATAACTCTAAATTTTTCCAAATAAACACATAATTATAAACCTTAATTTAGTTCAATTGAGAAAAAATGTTCATTACACGATTGCATGATTGTTGACCGTATAAGGGCGTTATTGGCGTTATAATAATTATTTATTTGGCCATTGATACAAGTTAAAATATTCAGTCAAAATAAAACAAAACCATAATTATTGTGATTCAAGGAAATTACCTGTTGAAAGCTCGTGCGGTTACATGTCCTTTTGATTTTGATTTTGTTACTCATCTTTCGTTTCTGCTTTCAGCTCACAAGAGCAAAAAGCTCGAGATGGACCGGGAGGGGAAAGTCTCGAGAGAGGAGAGCAGGGTCCGCGTAAAAGGGCAAAGAAAAGAAAACGACAGTCTTCATCATCCGAAGAAGTCTTCGTTCGGAGAAGAGTTGCTCCTCCCCAAGACGACGAGGAGACTAAGGATGGGAGGGGGGAGATTGAGGAAAGAGAGGAGAATGGTGAACAGGATCCCAGGATTGATCAAATAATGATTGAAGGCATGAACGGCCCGGAGGAGAACAATTCGGGAGAGGTTCATGTTGATAATAATTCTCCGAACAGACAGAGTGTGTTGAGTGCTTCTCTACCACTCAACCAAACAAGCCCGAGCTTTGGCACCACACAAGCTCTTCATCAGACACCACCAGTCCCCACCTCAGCTCATACAGCTCCTCAGTGGGTAGGCTTGCTCCCAAGAATCGACAGGCATGACCTAGATCTCGTCTTCAAGCAGAAGGGATCCACCTACTCTCCAGTCACGCTCGGGCAGGGCGACAACGGCCAGGTTGTCTTGATGCAGATGCGCTCTGATAGCAGTCTCGTCGCTGTCAAGAGGTTAACCCACACTGGTAACCCATCCGCAGCCGACGTGGAATTCACCAGGGAGACACGGGCCATGAGCGCCGTCTCCTCCAGCACTGTCTTCCCGAAGCTGTTAGGGGTCGTGGACCGCCACTCGTTCGCCATGGAGTTCATTGGCACCCTCGATAAAAAGACATCCTGGAGTGTGCTTGAAGCTTTCAACCCACCGAGGCTGTTGAAGTCACGGGATTGGTTGAAAGTGTGTATTGACGTCACCAAAGGTATCATGGATATGCATGCTGCAGGCTGGACCCACAATGATTTGCATAATGCAAACGTCATGGTGTTGCGTGACACCCCGGACAAATCAGGAAAATGGGAAGGCAAGATCATTGATCTTGGGTGTGCATCTCGTATAAACGACCCTCCCCCCGTAAAACAACTCGGCCAACAGGAGAAAAAACACTGCTTCAAGCACTGTGGCCAGCTGGCACCAGAGATCATCGAGGGCACAGCCCAATACAGCCCCCTCTCGGATGTCTTCAGTTTAGGGGTGCTTTTCACGGACATAGCTCCTTCAAGCAGACATCTCTTTCATTTGAAGTCCTTGGGGAAACGATGCAGTCATCCGGTGTCAAAGATGAGACCAACAATGGGAGAAGTGTTACAAGAACTCACGGCGATGTTGAAGAGTCACAAAAACACTCCTCCCAAATCACGTTTGGGAAGTCTCTACCGAACTGTCAAGCACCGTTTTAGACCATGAATCAAATAAACAGAGCTACAATGGTGGTGAATTTACATCGGCCCATTATTCAAACAAAAGGCTAGATGAGAGCTTTGCGTTTACAAAAGTACAAGCCACAATCGTGTTGTAGTTTTCACGAGCAACCGGATTCCAGTTGCAAAAATTTGAGTACAATATTATTGCCAAAAATTAAAATTGCAGAGCTTGCAGATTTCGTTTGTTATGATAGTCCACTTGATGGTTGTATTAACTAAAAAATAATTATCTTTCTGCACTTCAGCCTTCTGTTTGTGAATCGATTTGACAAAAGTACGCCACTCAGCAAAAGTTTCTTTTGATAGTGTAAAATATATCTTTTTATTTCAATCTAAATTGGCTTGTTACTTAATGAATCAATTAGTTTTTAATTACAATTAGTGAAAATTACTGTCTTCTTTCATTACTAATTTAGCATTGACAATACTGATCTCACTTAACCAGAAGATTTGTTTAAACAAATCATGAAAGAAAATAATTTAGAACAAAATAAATCGCTAAAGTGAAAGAGATCATTTCCCTCTTTTCTCCCAAAAACTTTCTTTTTGGTTGTAAGAACAAGAGTTAAGAGCATTTTCGAAATCAAGGCTTAGTTTCTGGTTCAAAGCATTTGTCAGTCAGCCATTTTGAACCCACGTGTCTAAAGCACATGGCATCAAAATGGCTAAGTGACACAGCCAATCTAAGACACACGTTTTCGAAAATACCTACAGAGGTACAGAGCTTGTCAAAGCTAAACAATCACAGTTTCACAAATAAAAAATCAACTTATTAACTTATTTAATTTAATAAAAATAAGAGTTGTTCACTAATTATGGACGTTGATTGAAATAAAATTATAATAATCTAAAAACGAAGTCCCTTTCAAATTTCATTGATGACATATCTTTGGCTTTTCATGGCATCGACCTATCCCCCGAATACCCTGTTAATAGAAGACAAAGGCTTCTATTTTTCATTGACATGTTTCGTCTTTGGAGTTGTTGGTTTCAAAATCACATGCACATACTTAATTAATGTCACAAGAAGTGTGTGGGCTGGTATCAGTTGTGTAGCCAGACATGTTCATTGGGGCGGGGGGGGGGGGGGGGGGGCAACAAAGCAAAGACTTAGTTTGGAGGAGGGGGCTATTCAATATATTGAACCATTCTTTTGTGCACTGAAACAAAACTCATGGGGGGCAAGAGGGGGGACACCAAGGATTCTGAATGGGGGGCTCAAAACCCCAACCCCTTTCCTGATTACGCCACTGGTTAGTTTACATTTTCAAAATCGAAGACTTTAACAATTGGGAACAATAGTTCCACATTTGGCAAGAGGTCCACGGTTTGTTTTTCATATGAACAAAACGAATGGGAACAACGCTGAAAAACAAAAACAAAACAAAGAGAGGTCCACGATTGAAGGTTATACTGTTTACATATGTGGGCGAGAATTGAGTACTGAGTGTGGACCCAGAACAAGGGTCCACACAATGTCGGGAAATGAAACACTGTGTGGACTTGCACACGCCCACACAGCGTTTTCACCAATGTTGAAGAATAACAAAGGAATGTCCTTAGAACATTTTGTAACACAGCTTTATTATTCGCTACCTTATGGAGAAAAGAGAACACAAAAGGTCTCAATGGGGGAATTGTAAAGACTGGGGTACTTCACAAGGAATTTTGTGTACGTAGATTATCCGAGGTTCATAAAAACTACAGGGACAAAGGAAAGAGCAAAGGACTTCTCAACAGGGATGTACCAAATAGAATGGGTGTGCTGGGTGCTTACACACGTGTGTGTGTGTGGGTAGGTATCCACATTCAAACCGTGGACCTATAACAAAAGGGACAATAGGTCCACGGTTGCTATCACAAAGGAAAGCATTGTGGTCCACGGTTGCTATCACAAAGAGTTGAACAAAGGAGGGTCCACGATTGCCGGTATTTACACACGTGTGTGTGTGAGGGTATACCTACTCACCCACACTGGATCATGATTAGGTTCATCCAAATTTCAGACTGTAGGTACAATGGACATGATCACTTATAGCTCACCCTGTTTAGTCAAACTGAGGCTAAGAAAAAAAAATCTGCGTGTTTCTTTTCAAGAGGAAAACAAATACATGAATTGCAGCCACTCGTAAAATCATTTCTTAATTCAAATAAATAGAGATGATGCAGCACACAAGGAAGATTTTTTTAGAAAATGATTGTACCTTCATGTACAGTTGGATTGTAGGCATTGGTCAAACATTCAAATTCAGCCCTAAAACTAATTATAATAATATCGGCTCTTATAGCGCAGTTCCAAAGAATTATCATTGCGCTTCACATATTATGATTACCCCCTGATCACTGGGCCATTTATTTCATTCCTGAAACCATCTCAGCTCCCTGGGGAGTATACAGCCTGTGCTGCCAAAGCGCACTAAGCTAAATCTGATGACTTAGTCACCAGACTTTGAGTCCGATGCACTTAACGCTCGGCCACGACACGCCACAAAACCCTTAGAGACTGGGCCGTTTGGCTGGCGTGTGGCCTCAATCCTTCAATTTTCTCCTCTTCTATGTCACTCCACACCAAATTGTTTGGACAAGTTGGAGAAGCCTGACCCGGTGATAAGCAATTGTTTTATGGAACGACCAGCCCCAGTCCTTCTGAATCCTTCACTTTGGCAAATGGGTATAGAAGGAATTTTTTTTAATGTAGCTGATAAAACAAAACATTGATGTATTTGCTCCGTACATCACTAATCTTGTTAATGAATCTCTTAGCTCTGGTTGTTTCCCCGATAGCCTAAAAGTTTCCTACATCAGGCCGCTCATCAAGAAACCAAACCTGGACAAGGAGGTATTCAAAAACTACAGACCGGTTGCGAACTTAAAATATCTTGGAAAAGTCATCGAACGAGTAGTTTCATCACGCATTAGCGATCACATTCATGCTTTCAACCTGTCCGACATGTTCCAGTCGGCATACAAGCCTTTCCATGGGACAGAAGCTGCACTAGTCCGTGTGAGCAACGATATTCTTACAGCAATGGACAATGGCAACCTTACAGCACTAGTACTGTTAGACTTGAGTGCTGCCTTTGACACTGTTGATCACAACATCCTTCTCTCTCGGCTCCAGAATCATCTTGGCATCCAGGACACAGCCCTGGCATGGTGCAAATCCTATCTATTCAATAGAACTCAGCATGTGTGTATCGGCAATGTGGTATCAGACCCTGTTGTCCTAAATTACTCTGTGCCACAGGGGTCGGTACTGGGCCCACAGTGGTTTACACTGTACACTTTACCGATTCGTGACATCATCCTGAAATTTAACCTGAATTACCATGTGTACGCAGACGACACTCAGCTATACATCACGTTTAAATCTACTCAAGAAAATGCCAATACCTCTATTGAAAGACTTGAGAATTGCATCCAAGAGATTCGACGTTGGACCCAACAGAACTTCCTGAAGTTGAATGATGATAAAACAGAGTTCATTCTTTTTGGGTCTCGTCAACAATTAACAAAGGTTTCAGTGCCATACATTTCCATTGGTAATGCTCGGATAGCTCCCTCGTTGCAAGCTCGGAACTTGGGGGTTATTTTTGATTCATCAATGACACTTCAACCACACATCAACAACATCATACGTGTGTCATCATTTCACATCAGGAATATTGGTAAGATACGCAAGTACTTGAACAAGAGTGCCACTGAAAAAGTCATTCATGCATTCGTAACTTCTCGTCTTGACAACGGCAATGCTCTTCTCTACAGTCTTCCTAACAACCAGATTTCCCGCCTTCAACGCCTCCAAAACACCGCAGCCCGCATCGTGACACTGTCTAAAAAGTCTTGTTCTATCACCCCCATTCTGAAACAACTTCACTGGCTCCCTGTCTCTCAACGTATCATCTTCAAGCTGATGCTCATTGTCCACAAAGCACTTAACGGCAAGGCTCCCCACTATATCTCTGAACTGCTTCAAGTTTACACTCCGTCAAGGAATCTTCGATCCAGTACCATGCTTCTCCTCAAGGAACCCAAGTCTCAACACTCCTGGGGTGACAGGTCTTTTTCTGTAGCTGCGCCACGCATCTGGAACTCTCTACCACATAATCTTAGATCTTGTCTTTGTACCACAAAATTTAAATCACTTCTCAAAACTTATCTAATGTCACAGGTTTTCAAGGAATAATTTAGTTGTTTCTGTTTTTCTTTTGTTTGTTTTTTTGGTTTACTGCGCCTTGAACACCCAGCAGGGTGGATATGTGCGCATAACAAGTCTTTATTATTATTATATTATTATTATTATTATTATTATTATTATTAAGTATGCATTAGAAAGAGCAGCCTGATGCAACAAAGCGGCGTAGCCAGGATTTTTTCACTGCAGAGGGTATCGCTTTTAAGTGTGTGTGTGCGTGAGCGTGTCTACTCCTTGAAAACAAGGACTCACTTTGACAAAAGGGATGCGGGTGTTTGACAGAGCGAGCACGTCCTCGCTTTGCTTTTGTGTACAAAACCAATGGGGACGTCGCTAAAAAACAAATGGGAGAACAAAGAGAAGTCCTTGATTTAAGAGATTCAGAAATGTCTGTGTGTGTGTTGGGGGGGGGGGGGGGACCAGGGCCCTTTCCCGCCCTTTTTTTAGGACACTACATGTACATGTATCTGGATATTTATGTGGGGGAGGGCACTTTGAGAGGGGCACTGGCAAGTTGTGGGGGGGGGGCATGTGCCCCACCAGGCCCCCCAGTGGCTAAGCCCCAGTTGCAACCTTACGAAGCGATACTACAAAGCTCAGCAATCACGAGGGTAGTTCAGTTATGTTTTTTGTTAACGGACGCTAACATGTCAGACTTTTCAGCACACAATCTCAATTCTAATTTGT
The DNA here is from genome assembly GCA_037783415.1 of Leptasterias polaris. Classification (NCBI taxonomy): domain Eukaryota; kingdom Metazoa; phylum Echinodermata; class Asteroidea; order Forcipulatida; family Asteriidae; genus Leptasterias; species Leptasterias polaris. The sequence continues at coordinate 3,863,528 of JAZGTN010000049.1, read as the reverse complement.
CAATGCACTAAGCTTTATGTATCGGTGTATCTTCTATTGGGCAGTGTTCTCCCTTAACAGTGGTCCGCTGGCCAAATGCCAGTTAAAACACACGAGGACCAGTCACAATTCTCTCCAAGTGGTCTCTGATGGCTAGTTCAGTGTTGAAAAGCTTCCCTATTTCATTTGAAATGTGATTTGTTGACAAAGCTGATGGAAAAGTGAAATGACAAGCTACATGTAACTTGTCCTGTTGGCCAGTCACTAGGGCCAGTCACTAACAAAAGTTGATGTCAAACCCAAGGGAGGCTCATCAAAAACACTTCCAATGTACCATACATTCATAATTTCCCTCCAAATTAATCTCACAATTGAAGCATAGCTTTACAATTAGTATAACTTACAAAATCTTTGGGATCTTTTTGCATGGTGATTGCACGATTTATATAAGCACGATCAGAAAGTCATACTTCATCCACTTCCTGGTACCCGAACAACTCCTCCTCTAGTGAGGTCGACAGGCTGATTGGCTGACGATCTTTGGGGAGTCTGGCCACCAGACGTTGCTGCCGATGCCGTGGCCAGATGATATGAGAGGCCCGAGCATGCACCAGACCAAGTGCAACCTAAAAATCAAAGAATCCAACATAAAAAGTAAAAACCATTCGTAAATTTATTCATACGAAAACAAGATGAAAGGTATGAAAGATGCATTCAGTCAGCAATCATGGTACGTTTATCAAAGATGTTAAAATTTCCATGTGCACATGTACGTAGTATCTTTATATCCTATACACAAAAAAAACACACTTGACTAAACTAAATACTTCAATACTTCAAGTCCACGTACTCCATCACTAAGCCTAGAGAAATAGAGAAGCATTCCAAGACCGGGGATCAAAATTTACACTGGACCACAGGCCTCAGGCCAGTGATTATAGCGTCATGCCAATAAACTTGAGAATAGATAAGTCAGGCTGCCTTGCATTTTTTTTTCAATTAAAAGCTCTAATAGAAACAAAACTATGTTCAATAACTGATACAAAAGTCTTTTGATTCGGGCCCAATTTCATAGAGCTGCTTTTAAGCAGAAAAAGTAGCAAACAATAAAATTACGCTTCCAGAATAAGGTTACCAGCCAAAATACAATCTCACATATAACATACGTGACTGGTATCCTGCTAAAATGTGCTTAGCAGCCAAATTATTAAGCAATATTTTCTGATGTAAATAAGCATGCGCTCTATGAAACTGGGCCCTGTTGAGTGAAATTACGAGTATACTCATAAAACAGATGACAATTAGCACTTGTTAACCCTAACTCCCAAAGCGTTTTTATTAGAATCCATCCCTAACCCAACACATTCCAACAGCTTATACTACCATGAGATGGGAACTGTACCCAATCTTAGGGGGACGATACACAACCTAACAAACTCCAACAGGCCTTTTTTGTTTGATTTTGTTGGAGTGTGTACACTTGGCATGTGCAAAATTTGATCAGTGAAATCACACAGTACCCAACGTAACATAATCCAACAACTATCTCATTAGACCATGGAGGAAAGAGCAATGCCAGACATGTACATTTCACACATCCACCATACCCACTCAATCAAATTCCAACACCATTACGTGTCAGCAAGGATACACAATCCCACAGAATCAAACACCCAATCCTAACTTCACTGTACTTAACCTAACAAAATTAAACACTTTGCCCTGTTTGAATTTGTAGGGTTAGGGATTGTTAGGGTTAAAGGTGCTGTATACGTTTGGTAATTGAAGCCGACTGTATGTTTCAAACCTATTGTAGATAAATACCATAGAACTAACCTGTGAAAGTTTCATTTCAAAAGGTGGTTGCGTTTTTGAGATATCACCGAAAAATCCGGAGTGCATATTTCCACATGGGAAGAACATTCCCTATAGGAATACACAATCTGAGAAGCGTTACGGCCGTAACCCTTCTCAGATTCTAATTTTGGGGGATAAAAAGAGAAATATTTTTCCATAACCGCAGTACTTCGAAGTGAAAAGTTTCTCAAAATGCATTATACTATCCAAAGCTGTTGTACTTCTGACCAAGTAAGTTTTTATTGGCATTAATTTTCAGAGTCATTACCAAATGTATACAGACCATTTAAAATAAAAATAGTTGATATCTTAAAAACTGTGTAGAAAGTCTGTTCTCATTTTGACTCAGATCTTGTGACAAAGTGTTCTGGTCCAGTAAACTTTGCTATTTGAGCCATGCCCACCGCTAAAAAGTTATAACATACATATATGAACTCACCGGTCCAAAATAGTTACTGTCAAGACTGACGCTGTGATGATCGCCTTCTATCCAACAATGGCCCTCAGGTACCGTCACATAACGATTCTTGTAACTCAATGTTCTAAAACACCAAACAAACAAAATCATGGCAAAATAAATTAAAGTTACCAAGTACCAGGGCCCAATTTTATAGAGATGATATAGCACAAAAAAAGGATACCGGCCAAATACCCATGTGGCATGTAGCATTTGTGGTTGGTAGCCTTCTCATTTCTGCTCAAGCAAGAAATTATTAACCAATAATATAGGGTGTCATGGCCGAGTGGTTTAGAGCATCAGATTCAAGTTCTGGTGGTTTAGTCATCGGGGTGTGGGTTCGAGTCCCGGTCATGACACTTGTGTCCTTGAGCAAGACACTTTGCTATAATTGCTGCTCTTCACCCAGGGGTATAAATGGGTATCTGCAAGGGTAGAGGTTGATATTGTGTTTGAAAAAGCCTTCGGAGCGCCACAGCAGCTCTGGGCTGTATACTCCCCAGGGAGCTGAGAAAGATTAAAGGAATGTAATTGGCCCAATGACCAGGGCACTAATGTAAAGCGTATTGAGACGTTATTGTAAAATGCGCTATAAGAACTTGCTATTGTTATTATTATTATTATTATTATTATTATGTGAACAATTTTAGCGAGCAAATATTTACATGTGAAATGATAAACTCTTCGGAAAGAAAAAAAGTACAGAAATTGTTGTTGACCTTACCCTGAAGGGAATACACCGATCCATTAAGCCACACCCATTTCTCATTGACCAATCACAACCGCGAAATCTGATCACCATTTGAGCCGTTTGGTGATCTTTGCACTAATGGTGATCGGGTTTCGCTGCTGTGATTGGTCAACTCGTAAGGAGGCGGGGCTTAATGGATCGATCTATTATAACAAACCATGCTTTGTTACAATGAACCACTGAAAGAGATGAGATCACTCACCTTATCGTATCACCTTCTAGTCCTATCACTCTTTTCACAAGAACTTCATCTGGGTGATTAGGAGATCTGCCGACAAAATTACCAATCAAAAATAAATATGCTAGTCCAACTCAACTCAAATTAGAAAGAGATATAAAATTGAACTGCAGTGTAACCACTAAGGGCGGGGGGTTGAGGTCACTCCCCACCATCACCACAATTTTCAAGGGCCCCCCAAAGTAACCCATCCCCAACTGGTGCCCCCCCCCCCCCCCCCCCAGTTAAAAAATCCTGACTATGCCGTTGACATTAAACAAAACATGCAAAGACAGTGGCATACTGAAGGGAGAAGCAAGGGGTTAAACCCCTCCCCCTCACCCTGTCCCCCATGGATACAGACAAAGTGTTGAACCCTACCAGCATGATTTTTTAGACTCTGTCTTCAGCTTCACTTTTGTTTATGCTTATAGCTGGTCCTAATTTGTTGTCAATATTTCTTGGGCTTATCTGCATGTATGTTTGTACTATAAAAACTTTCACTGAACAGGCTTGTGTTTGTCATTCTGACAAAGTTGGGAACAAAATTTGACAAGACCAAAACTGTTACTCAGTTTTTGTTTTTCGCTAACTTCTCCCTTCAACAACAAAGTTTTTCATATATTTTAAAAGGCCTTGCTTCAGCACCAAAGACATCGGCCTCACTTGGAAGGTCTTCCCAATTAACCCTCAAGTGCTCAAGAGTCCTTTTGGGACACTATTACAAAACCCTACCAGTTGACAACTGGGATAAACTAACTGATAGTAATCCCACAGTCTTCTAGAGGGTCTAGAGATTGTATTTCACCATTCCAGGGGTGGATCCATGAATCTTTGCCAGCAAAAGACTGATTGGGGAGTTCAATTACCCCAAGACTAAGGCTTGTTTGTGTATAGTCAATGGGGAAATCCCCTGAGTCCAGTCGACCAGTGGACGTTCTACACAACGACCTTGCCCTTGCCACTCAAACTTTCAATTATGTTTCTCAAGCGTACCGTCTTGAAAGTCAAGAAAAATGGGTTTACAACTAAATTCATGCGCAGAGTAATAAATTTAAAAAAGCTTAATCAGCCAGTTGCTGACTGGTAGGGTTACGCACTAAAGGGTTTTAACTGATGTGACACTGGATGGCTGATTCACGACGTGTTGTGGGAAAGTAAGTACAGGCAACAGTCATTCTTATTAAATACAAAAACTTTTTAAAAAACAAGCACAAACTCACGCTAAAGAGACGATATCACCACGTTGAACATTGTAGTCTTTGATTGCCCAGTGATTCAGGAATATTACGTCTCTTCGCTGCTCATGGTCGGGATTGAAGACAGGCTGAATTCACAAAGCAAAAAAAGGCAAAAATTAATAATAGTAACGATGATCAAGTAACAACCCACAAGGGAAATTGACTGGGTACATTAAAACAAAATGTTTTGGATTGAACAAAGATAAATTTACTTGAGCAGGATTTGAACCTGCGACCTTAGGATAAATGTGCCGAGCTCTACCAACTACTAATAATAATAGTGGTTTCTTATATAGCGCGCATACATTGTATCTGTCACTCAGTGACACTCAAGGCGCTTCAACAGTCAGTGTTTTCCTGAAAGGTATATGGAGCTACGTGTTGAAGTATGAGACCTATTCCTTTACATAGCACCATGTAATGGTTTACAAGGTGCTGTGGCGCAATATGCAGCCAATCAAACCAGGAGCACCGGGGGGGGACCCCTTCTCTTTTCGATAAGTGCACTGGGTTCTTTTACGTGCATTACACAACACATGGGCCCAACGGCTTTACGTCCCATCCGAAGGAGGAAACAATAATGGTTAAGTGTCTTGCTTAATAAGGACACAAGTGTCACGGCCAGGACTCGAACCCACACTCTGCTGATCTGAAACACCAGAGCTTGAGTCTGATGCTCTTATCTGCTCGGCCACGATGTTGGCAGTCTAATGTTGGCAGTCTCAGTCCAGGTTGGACTCCTCTGTTGCAAACAGACACTGACTTCCTACCAGGGCTACATGTATAGGTGCCAGTCAGAAGCCATTCCACTTGTAACTGCCCTGTAGTCAGGGATCACACTCAGTTTCCCCCTTGAGGTGATCCCTCTCCTGCTGCTTCCCAGGTTGTGTCAAATATTTGGGTATGATCCCTGGCTACACAGCTGGAAAAGGCCAGTAAGTTGTACATCTAGGTTACAGGTTTGAGTTTGATGTACAGAGAGAATCAGTGATGAAAAAGTACATGTAAGGAGGCCTTTGTAGAAAACAAAAATACAGTGTACCTCAAGGACCACTTGTGGCATGTTGCCGAGCGATCAAGCGCATCGGACTCAAGCTCTGGTGTGTCTAATACCAGCAGAGTGTTGGTTCGAGTCCCGGTCGCAAGACACCTTTAACCATTATTACTTCGTCCTTCAGATGGGACGTACATGTAAGGCCGTAGGTCCCAAGAGTTGTCTAATGCACTTAAAAGACATTAGTACACTTATCACTAAGAAGAGAAGGGGTTCGCCGCGGTGTTTTCTGCCCGTTTGACCCCCAAAAAGGGGTGTTGGTGCATTATCCATAAAGACAAGACTGAGAATTTTTTTTAGTAGGTAGCCTGTTGAACAACTTGGTTAAAGTGCAATCCTAGACCCAGTAACTGGGGCCACGCTGTGCTCAATTTATCAAAATGTTCACATTATGCGGTCAAAATTTTAAAACAAACCAAGTACAGCGCCCCAGTTTCTAGTGTTTTTGTGCTGGTCAGAGCAGAGTCCACAGAATTGGTTTGACCACATTCAACATGGTAGATTAACTTTTGTTTATTACCTGCATTGACTTGCCATCAACAGTTGCAAAGTATCCGACCTTGTCGAAGAATGTTAGAGAGCCACCCACTCCCAATGTGAAACCACCGAGAAATATCTTAAGCGCCTTTCTTGCTGTGGTCATCTTTGGTATTTAAACTACATCAGGCAGATCTGATCAATAAGCAGTCAATGAGTCATTGTGTTCAAAATGCTGTTCAAGCACTCTGAAAATGGATTAAAAAAACAAATGGTAGCCTAAATGGTTCATTACTGACAGACTCGACACCAGACTGGCCAAGAAAAATTGCCAACTGTGACTGTGACTTCAGCAGCTCAAGAGTGACTTCAGCAGCTCAAGAGAGCATGTATTTTTGTGTTGTAACCCTCTATTTTCACTGTCATTGTAATGTCAACGTCTGCAGTGCATGATGAGTTCACTATGCCACTAGCACTAGCAGTGATAATCGTAACCCTCCATCCTCCCGGGCGACGGTCGGGAGGATGGAGGGTTGGTTACGAATCTGAGTCTATTTCTACCTCCATACTACATCACTAGAGTAACAGTAACACTACAGTAAACACTAGCCCTGGTAGGACGTCAGTCAGTGCCACTGCACTGACGTCCTGGGTATTAAAGATCCTGTACAATGCGAACACAATTTTGAGTACAATTTTTTCATATTTTTACCTAATTTGAGAAGCTGAAACTCCATTCATTTATTCTTGGTGCCCTTAACTACACTTTTGATGAGTTCAAAAACGAACAAATACATCCATGAATGACATTATTTCCGAAAATAAGTCCGAGTTGTGCACTGGCGCTGTGACTCCGTCGTGTTGCCGCCCGGAAGTAAAAACGTTGAGTGTTACGGGTTAGACAGCGCCCTCTTTTGTGGACTTGGCTCCATGTCAGTTGAGGTTGTCACATCGCCAGTGCACAACTCGGACTTATTTTCAGAAATAATGTCATCCAAGGATAACATTTTCAAATCTGAATAGAGCAGGCGTAAAGTTCAGGACACAAGGAATATGTGAGTCAAGTTTCAGCTTCCTCAAATAGGTAAAAATATATATATATTTTTTTTATACATTTTTTCGCAATGGCAGAGCCCCTTTATACCCTGGACTCCGTCGCGTTGTATGCAACGGAGGAGTCCAACCTGGGCCGGCTACAGTAAACACTAACTAATGTAACAACAGAAAGTTAATGAGTTAGAACTGCCGTAGACATGTTATTAGAAAGACAATGAGTTTTGTTATGGCAATGACTCAGTCACGTAGGTAAAGTTCTAACATAGCTGCGATATTAGTTGCTATTGGTCACGGAAAAAACTAATGTGAATATGCAAAGCTACATTAATAAGAATATCAAATAAATAGAACAACATACCCTTTTCCCCTTCCTCTTTTCTGTTGATGTCCTCATGCTACCACACTGACTGAGAGTGTAGGCCATGCCAGTGCTCCCAACGTAATGTAAAATGTATGGAACGCATAAAAAACATAAACTCTGATCAAAACATCGATCGGTGATGTAGAGATCTCGATCTGCAGGTTGACCCATTTCTGGTTCAAAATTAAAGTACTCAACATCATCTAATTCTACCTCCATGACCCCAGAGATGTTCTTGCTTGCTTTTTCTCAAAATGTTATTGATGGAAATCAGGGAAAACAAACAAACAAAAAACACTAATCTACATTCTTTTGATCTGGTATTTTTTCAAACTTGGGAGATTTTGAATGGACAGGGGAAACTTAAAGGTATAGGCCTAAACATTAGTATTCGATAGATATAATTCACACAATTTTGTAATACTGAACTTTAGTTCAGAATCTGGTTTATATACAGTATTCTGCCATGGAAATGTTCGTTACTTGACAGTATTGATGGACTTTTGACAGGCAAGCCAGGTTTGTTGCTAGTTCGATTGGACCAAAACCCGTCAGTTCGATCACATGTTACATGGTGGCAGATAAAGAGAAAAACGAGAAGAAACTGGTGAAGAATGTGAAGAGGGATGGAGCAGGTTTTTCAACACAGGAGATTTGATGAGTACGTGAGAAAGACGGGTATCTTTTCTTCAAGGACAGACTCGGAGAAACATTCAGATGGGTAAAGCATCTACACTCCCGGCCAAAATGCTTGGGCCTCGTGACAATAAACATACCATCCCCCGTTCCCCCGCTCAATGTTGTTAGGCGCACAGATCGCGAGCCAACATTGAACGGGGGGGCCGGGGAGCATGCGGTGGGGCCCAACGAAATATGGCCGGGAATGTATCTTTGATTTCAGAAGACAATTGCACGGGCTTTTTTTTTTCAGTTTCTTTTCCGGGGAAATTTTTTCAAAAAGGAATAATATATTTAAAAAATCCTTTTAAAGGCCTACATGTAGGCTATCCCTGACACCCTGCAAATTATTTCGGCTAACTAACCAGAATGTGACATTGAATGTGACATGCCCACACCATGGCACTGTATATTTATAGTAGTAACACTTGGTTAGGGTTGTCACGGTGCGATTTTGTAAATGTGTACTTTATTACTGACGTCAACAAAAAACTCCCGAAGGACCCGGACTCCGGGTCCCAGACCCACTTCTGGATCAAACTGACCTTTGACACTCTGGTTTAAAGATGGGATTTTAGCTCAGATTCTGTCAGCACAGACGTCTGAGTGTAGATTGCAGGGTCACACTCGGACCTAGAAATTGGTCAGACAACTCAGGACACGAAGTTAGATAAGGACGTCTACCGCAAAGTTGTTATTGGGCAAGATTGTGGATTGGAGTCAAATCCCACACTCTATAACTTCCGGGTCAGGGAATTGACCCAGATCCGGAACTTGTGAGGCCTGGTCCAGTCTAGGATCCGGAATCTGTGTCCAAATGACCCAGTAATGTGTCAAACTGACGCAGAATCCTCTCTAAGGCATCTGAAAGCATACAATTCCAATCAAGGGTGTTGTTTTCTTTCATTGTTTTCTTGCAACTCCGATGACCAATTGAGCCCAAATTTTCACCTTTTTTAATGTTACGCATATGTTGGGATATACACCGAGTGAGGATACTGGTCTATGACAATATACCCTGCTTTGAATAATGTGACACTCACTATTATTATAGGAACAAAATAATATAACCATCATAAAAAAAATCAATCATCAACCCCAAATAGACAAACAATGGACAGTTGGATGAAAACACAATACTTTGTTGCATTACTGATGCCTTTATTGATTGTAATAACATAAGATGCACTCACTGGTTAATTCTATTCGAACAATCAACAGTCATTGATTATTGCACTAAACGTATGTATCAAGTTTTTTATAATATAAAAACGAAAAAAGGCATGCCTTTTTCAATTTCCGAAAAAAGTAAAGTTTTCCTGTGTATTAAAAATATACAGCTTATTTAGCATTACGTATGAAAAGCTTATCACTGGCGTTAATGGAATGTTAAATAGAAAAGCGACACATTATGAGGTTTGTTACTGCAGAGGTGTTCGTGAGAAAGAAACGTGAAGAAAAGATCTTACTTCAATCATAAGAGAAAGTAACATATGCAACGCCCTCTGCTGTCCAAAAACAGCAAAAGCATAAACTTGTAAAAGTCAAATATCGGTTACTTGCCAGTGATGCAGGCCCCTATTTCAATATTATACTTGGTAACATATATTATTAGACCTATAATATTAAGGTTTTATGTATAAATTACTGGTTATACTTTGCTTTCCTATTCTTTGTTCTTGGTATATAGCTAGGCACCAAGAGCCAATATTCACAGTGGTCTCAACTGAGAAAGAAATGCTTTAAAAAAAATAGGAAACAGTCACATGCAGTAGGCCAACATGTATTCAACATTACATGGTATTCAATATTAACCAGGGATGTTCTTTTGGTCATTGGGAAAAGAAAGTATATTATATCGAGTAAGCCTACAAGGGCTGATCTAACACAATGGCTTTAATATAGGTTTTCTCGGTCAATTTCGGCAAATGAGCAGCCAATTTAACCACTACGCTATTCTATTTCGCGCGAAATCGAATGCTACTAAAAAGGGTCATTCGATTTCGTTTTATGACTAGTCAAATGTACTGTTGCGTCATTCGATTTAACAAAATAATCATTCAATTTAACGATTCTTCAAAGCAGCATTCAAATTCGCCGGAGCTTTTTGAGGCGTGTGTTTAGTCATTCAAATTCATTTTTGGGCAGTCATTTCTGTAATTTGTGCAATCTAAAAAACGCTTTGTTAATAAGGCATATACGGTTCACTTATTTGCACTTGAGTCACTTTGTACTTCGAAGACGAGCTTTTTGCTACAGTTTTACACGCAAATTTCAAGAAGTTGCAGCTTGTGGTACAACCATACCTAAACATATACGCCAAGATGTCTGGCACGCCAACAGATTGATGGTTGAGGAAGAAACAACATAAACAACAAAAACCAGGAAAAACATAAAGAAACACCCCATTCAAACACAATACAAAATTAGGCCAGTTAACCAATAAAGATCCCCCCCAAAAAAAGAATATAGGAGAAAACAAAGAAGAAAAAACATCATGGGCCCCAAAAGTCTCCTGGAACCATAAATAAAGAAAATAAGGTTTGCCTGAATTAAAGTGAAGATACGAAACAGTTGCCTATTATACAGATTATCTGTTTATTCGTACTTATTTGAATTCTCATTTAGCGAAATTGATTGCCTCTTTACGAAATTGAAAAAAATTAAACCAGTAAAATCTCCAGTCGAACCAGCTTTGCTATGATGATTGTGCGTCACGAAAAAGAATGACGATATGCTAAATTGAACACAGTGCAAAAGGAATTTGAATGCCTCAATACGAAATTTAATTCCCGAATTCTGAATTTGAAACGCAGTAACAACTGGAGAGGCAAAATAGCTTTAATTCGAACGCACAAAAAGGAAATCGGCTGCTCATTTGCCGAAATTGACCGAGAAAACCTATAGACACTTCAGGCTATTTTTCTATCACAAATTTCTGATTTTTTCGAAGGGCAAACAATAAAAAAATAATTAGGAAATCAGACTTTATTAAAGTAGGAAGAATATCAAGCTTGATTAATGCTGTTGAACAACTCCCAATAAGCAATATATAATATTATTTATATGCTTGGAGAATGTATGGCCTTTTAGCAGTTTCTGGAAACTTGCCTCGGACCAGATTTCGTTTTTAACTCAGTATGCGACTTTTTTTTTCGTAAGCTTTTACAATATAAACTAAGGAAGTGTACTTTACCCCCCAAAAATAACTTTATGAACACAAAGTGGCGCCACGGTGGACATTAATAATGAACTCAAAAGGTGGAGAGTATAAACTAGAAAAACCAAAAACAAATCAAGCACTTCTTAAATGGTGGATTGATATATGGAATGTCTTTTACAACTTTTATTATATTTTTTAATAAAGAAAGATTGGAATATTATTTTTAAAATGAAATGTACTATTGTCTGGGCTGGGTTATTCTCCCGGAAGAAATGACACTTCCAATTTGAGAAATCAAAAAGTGTGTAATTTGGGCACTTTTTAGGAGATCCATGGGCCATAGAATGTCAACATAATGCCCGTGACCCGTTGTACTCTAATACTGTTAGTCCCTTGAAGGGTACATTGCCTTCAGATTGGGCGCTTTGGGCTATAAAAAGAGTTCGTTAAGAAATTATTATGGTTGGAAAGATGTTACAAAAGTAGAACATAATGATTCACACAAATATTCCCCGAAATTGTGTGGTTTTCCTTTTACTGCGTGAACTAACACAGTCCGCCATTTTGTGGAGCCAAAAATTTAGTTCCACAAAATGGCGGACCGTGTATATGACAGGGAGGCATCACACAGCCCGTCAAGTTTTAAACTATAATTGTTTTTATACATTCATGTTAAATCACACACACGGATAATCTACTAGACTGCTTGAACAAGCAGGTATTTCTCAGGCACTGCAATACACATAATATTAAATCTTTGTACCTCCTAAGACCCCTTGCATAACGTCACAAGACCCAAAACAGCGCCCTCACTGAGGTCAATGAAGAGCTATCATTGGTTGAGAATAGTGCTTGGCGCGCACACGTTTCCATTGTTTCTCAACAAAGATGGCGGCCAATGCAATGGTTCTATTGTCTTCACTACAATATTCAGAAAAAAATAAAGCTAAGTGTACACCCGAACACATATGCACGAATTCTCTTTCCAAACATTCTCACCCCATCCCCATCTCCAAATTGACAGGAGAGGGTCGGATGACCAACCCATTCATCAATACATTGAGCTTATGGGGTGCCCTTGTGGGGTCTTTTACACAATAGAACAATGGACCCCGCAAGGGAATTCTTTGTTCAACCTGGACCTCACATGAGAATTCTTTAGAAAAGGGAATAATAAAACAACCGTTATAGCAGGACCCCACAAACCGGATCCTTAAGGTTGCGTGTACGCGTGTGTGTGTTCTTGAATGGAATGTTTCTGCACGAATGAAAAACGAACATGAAAAAGGTTACTGTTTTTAATTACTTGGTCAGCCACAAGACCATTCTAAAAAAGGGATAACCAACTTGATGTGGTTCCAGTTAAAAACTTCACACTGAAGTTTATACCTCTTAAAAAGGAAACAAGAAAAGAAAAACAAATGAAAGCAAACTGATTTTTCATACGTCTCAATTCAGCCAAATCCAATAATATTCATGCAGATTAACTTAAAGGTATAGATAGTTCCCAGTAGACGCCATCTTTACGGGCAAATCGCATTTTGGCTTGCAGGCGCGTCATTCACTAACCAATCATGCAATGAGTTTGGTGAAATGTGCGCGTGCTGCACGCCGTTCTCACGCGTAACGCATGACTGTGTGTTCCAAATTGCCCGTAAAGATGGCCGACTTACGTCATACTGCAACCCATCTATTATACAGGATTGGTAAGGTAAAAGAACATCTTTGTTTAATTTTAGTTTGACAGCTTACTAATATGAAGTTCACTATACTAGAACCATTTATTTATTTATTTTGTGTGTGAAATATTTCAGTCTGAAATGAAGTCACATATATGTTCGAGAAAACTGATCTTTATAAACAAACAAAAAATGATCTGAAAAAACGACAACGCAAGAGCTGCTACAACCAAAAATCAGGACAATGTGTTTGCATGCTGAAATCTGTGAACGGTTTTCACTATTTTCTCCTGACTCGCACAATGGATTTTACCCAAATTTTTACAGGTTTGGTATTTCATATATAGGCCCTAATATATTGTTGGTCACACAAAGCATGATCACTGTCTGCGACAATTTTGTCAGCTCTACCAATCCTGTACAACACCTACAATTGACTGTTTATTGCTCAAATATTTTCTTCTATATTTTAATTTTAATGTTTTCCAGGAGATGTTTCCGGTAATCATCGGTGCTTTTTGAAAAAGAAAGAACAGCCTTGGTAATATGTTTTTATCTTTCAATCCATACTGACGCCGTCAATTAACGTTAGGATTGAAATGTACAAATCAAGGAAAGAAACAGATTTAGGCTCGAATAAATATCAATTACATGTTCTTATATAATTGGCAAGAATGGATTATCTTGATAGTTCAATATTATACCTTTCTTTGACATTAAAACGCTATTAATTTTCCTATAATTCATTTACCTATGGTGACACTATCATAATCATGTAAACGCTCACGCTTACACCATCGTACTGTTTCCAACAGCATGTTTTAGAATAGTCTATTATTGTTGTTTTTGTTTGTTTTGTGAGTTTTTTGGTGTGACCACAATCCCTTTCAAATCACTGAACCCTCTGACAAGAGCTTTTAGACTCAATAAAATGTGGAAGCCATGTGTCTCAGACGTGATTGACTTCAGCCAGGAGTGGCCATCATCCCAAGGCTAGAATTTCTTTTTTTGCAATTTAAATAATCAACCCAGGGTAATTTGACACTTTCTATGCTATTTGTCTTGGTCTTCATAGGGAACGTGGACATTTTTGAGATTTTTTCGGCCGAGTACACCAAATTTGATTACACACAGACTGTTCAAAACAGTACGCTGGCATCGGTGAGTGTTGTTTGCAGGTGGTTGGATGAAACAATCTCTCACTGATTCACCCAAAATAGATCGATCCATTAAGCCCCGCCTCCTTACGAGTTGACCAATCACAGCCGCGAAACCCGATCACCATTAGTGCAAAGATCACCAAACGGCTCAAATGGTGATCAGATTTCGCGGTTGTGATTGGTCAATGAGAAATGGGCGTGGCTTAATGTATTGGCTTCAGACTTTGGATCCTTTAAATCCCCTTCCAAAGTCATTACCACTTCCCATAAAGAAAACCAAACATACAAATAACAACTACAGACCAGCTCCTGTGTTGTTTGGTCTCCTCAAAGTTTCTCGAGAGAAAGGTGGGACTCCACTCTATGTTTTTCAGAGCAGGTATTTGGAATAAACATTTAAATATTGTCAATTGTAAAATGAGAAAGTAAACATAAAAGTAAGAAAGAAAAAAAATTATACCTTCCGAAACGAATGCCCAATTTGTTACATTATTTCTTTGAGAGAGTAAAGCTCTGCGGTTATGGAAGTAGATTGCAGAATAAAATCACTAACTTCACATAAGAGTTACATGTACCTATTATACGAGGCAACACACTATTTTAATATTTGAAGAAGAAAAAACTAATACATTTGACTGGGAACTTCCACAAATGAGCAGCTCTTCGGTGTCGACTTGTTGCAACATAGATCGTCAACAACTTTGCGATATTGGCATTGTTGTTGTTCCCGGACTAAGAGTAACAACCACAAGGTTCAGTTTGAAAAACGGGCTGTGTCGTCATGATCAAAGTAAACCTGTGGCTGTACATGGAATAGACTCCTTGCATATGACGTCACACTCTAAAAAGCGCCCTCACTGAGGCCAAAGGAGGCAGATCATTGGACGATAGGTGTTCTTTGTGCGTAAAAACATGCGCTTGACCTCAGCGTCCCTGTAGCATTTCACGTTATGCAAGGGGTCTATTAAGAACTTTCACCAAACTACAGTACGCACTCGTGTGCGCTTTCCATAGATATTATACAGGGGGCGGGGAGTCGTGTGCAGTGACTTGGTGAGAGTTCTTAATTCCATGTAGAGCTACAGGCCTCTGGGCGCAATTTTATAGAGCTGCAAATATTGCTAAACAATTTTCTGCTTTTGAGAAACAAGCAGGATACCAGTCGCAGTTGGTACATGTGGAAAAGTATATTCGCTGGTAACTTTATTCTGACAAGCAACAATTGCTTTGTGCTTAGCTACTTATTGTGCTTAAAGGCACTGAACACGTTTGGTAATTACTCAAAATATATATTAGCATAAAAACTTACTTGGTAACCAGCAACGGAGAGCTGTTGATAGTATAAAACATTGTGAGAAACCACTCCCTCTGAAGTAACGTAGTTTTTGAGAAAGAGGTAACTTCTCACTAAAATAATAAACGACTTCATGCATGAAACCTTTTATTAGCATCTGAAAGCACACAAAATTGTGCAACAAGGGTGTTTTTTCCTTTCTTTATTTCCTTGCAACTTCGATGACCGATTCAGCCCAAATTTTCACAGGTTTGTTATTTTATGCATATGTTGGGATACACCGAGTGACAATACTGGTCTTTGATAATTACAAAACGTGTTCAGTGCCTTTAAACAAAAAAGTCTTACCACTGTTGCCAATTCAAGTTTTTCAGACACAAAACATCAGACAACATCTGGCTTTTGGCCAGAGGAGAGAATGCTGGTAAAGTATGGTGTACACATTGAAAACTTGAAGGATGAGACTAAATCTACTCCTAAGTAATATTGGAAGCTTTAATTGCATGGTGTGAATTCAGAGTACAATTTCATAGGGCTGCTTAAGCAGAAAAAGTTGCTAAGCACAACAAAATTATGCTTACCAGAATAAGGATGCCATTTTACATGTACAAAAATGTTACTGGTATCCTGCTTAGTTTTCCTCAGCAGAAAACTGTAAAGCAAATTTTTCTGCTCTATGAAATTGAGCCCTGAACTAACCATTGCTAGTAAACTTGCGGGTATGGTACAAGTCAGTCTGGTACAAGTCTCTTTTTGGAGGAGTGTTGGCTCTGAAAAGAGCAGTTGTCTGGTCTCGATGTTTCAAACGGTTCAGTGCCTTTAAGCAGGTCTATGAAATTGGGCCCTGCTTTGATCATGACACAGAGCCCCTTTAAGAAGGATTACCATAATCAGATTTGAGTAATGATTATGTAATTAATATAACCAGTGTATACTGTGGCTTAAATCTTAAGCCGTTTCGTGTTGGGTTAATATTTAACCAAGACCATGGGCGACATTAAATCTCAGCAAAAATTCCTGCTGATTTCCGAAATATGATTTTCAGTTTAATATAACTGCATTTGAAATAAACACAAACCACAAAAGTCCAGTTATCATCGTCTCACTACCAACTTCAATACAAGGTAGTCGACTCCATTCTTACAAAGAAAAAATAAATGTCAAGAAGTAAACCACAAGGGAATTTCAGAAATCTCTTGTGTTGCGAATAAATTTTATCGTTTTCTTTTCTGTTACAGCTCAGTTTATCAGCCAGGCTTTTTAAAAAAATGGTTCAAGGCAAATCGCTCCAGCTTGCACACCATATAAAACAAATAATTTGGTGAGGCAAATACAGTCTACCAGTGGTCCCTTAGGTCATAAAATCTTTTATTTGATACCTTATTATTTCTACACTCATTCTGAAGCACTGTCACTGAACTGCATCTGTTTCAGTGTGCTGATGTCTTTAGCAATGAGAGCGGATATATCACGGGCCGTCTTGATCTTGGCTTCTGCATACAGGATTAAGGCTTTCTGGAACTCCACCACACGCTGTCTCTGAAACTTGCTTATCTGCAAGGAATGAGGAGGGATTAGAGCTTGCTTCACCAAATTAGGGCTCCACCTTAAAGGGACACATTGCCTTGGATCGGACGAGTTGGTCTATAAAAAGCGTTTGTTAACCGTTTGTTATAAAATGTATATGGTTAGAAAGATGTTTTAAAAGTAGAATACAATGATCCACACAAATATGCCTCGAAATTGCGTGGTTTTCCTTTTACTTTGCGAACTAACACGGTCGGCCATTTATGGGAGTCAAATTTTTGACTCCCATAAATGGCCGACCATGTTAGTTGACGATGTAAAAGGAAAACCACGCAATTTCGAGGCATATTTGTGTGGATCATTGTATTCTACTTTTAAAACATCTTTCTAACCATATGCATTTTATAACAAACGGTTAACAAACGCTTTTTATAGACCAACTCGTCCGATCCAAGACAACGTGTCCCCTTAACACTAGGCCAACGTACATTGTCTAGTAAAAAATGCTACAGGCTAATAAACACTACTTCTCAACTTGCCCTGTGGGCTACTAAAGACTGTGTAATCTACTTGTTTAAAATGGTAATATTTCTCCCATCACAAATGTGAATTATACATTTTTAAAATGTGATTTTTATTTTTGAGAGTGTGAATGTAACTTCCTTTGGCTATTGTGATTGCTGTCATCAATACATCAGAAAGATACATTTACGATAATACATGTCTTAAAAATGGGCTACTAAAACTACCTGGGGGCAAGTAGAAGGCAGAGTTCACAAGACCATTGGGCTACTTTATAAAAAGCTGAAGAGCAAGGCCCACAACTACATAGAGAAACTCTTGGTCTTACTGTGTGTTTGAACAAAACTCTTTCAAAGGTTTTGATTTGCAGTTAAAGGCCTACCTACACTGTACACCAGAAATCCAGAACTGTCTTCCCCCTGGTTCAGACAGGCACTCCAGCCCCTGGTTCAGACAGGCACTCCAGAGTCACACCGAACCAAATAGAATAAGAGCGACTCTAGGTCGATCCAAATAAATTCTTGTTTCAGACAGGCAAACTTAACATAACATTTACACTAGGTTCGGCTCATGACAAGATCGACAATTGAAACCAAGATGCTACAGAGTCGTTCCAAACGACTGCAACAGTCGACTTCCAGTGCGTCCAGTTGACCCTAACTGTTTCAGACGTCAAACTTTTGATGTACTTAATTTATTAATTTGGTTTGGCGCAACTATAGAGCGCCTGTCTGAACCAGGTGTTAGCAGTCCTCAATGCTTCAATTACCTCAAACTAGTCTTAAAATTTTCATCTAAGGACATATCGGAATAGGCGGCTACAGCTACGGCTATGACTATTGCTAAGGATGTAACTAAAGACATTCTATACTTAACCCTTTAGAGATCATTCATTTCCGTTTAATCATCACAAAGCGCCCAGACATTGCTAATACTGTTATTTTCTTTCTTGAAATTTTGTCAGTAAAAATGTCAACATAAATAAAATGAAAGAGAAAAGTTAGTTTCCTTGTTTGGAAATTTGGATACTATGTCAACATACTACATCGGAAAATTTCATATGTGGCCATGACCTTTACTTTGACCTCTTTATATGAATAACAGTGGGCTAAACTTTGCGGCCGTTTGCGGCCGCTATGGGCGTTTTGGTACAAGCCGCTTGTGGTCGCTATAGTCTCTAAAGGGTTAAACGTATGATAACTTGAGAATACAGCCATAGCCGCCATTTTAGACACAGCCTTTATGTCTGATGAAAACAACACGGAGAGCAATAGAGTGTGCAAATCTCGCACAGATCAAAACTCAAACAACACCATATATTTCTATGAAATGAAATCAAATCTTCTTAAATTCTATTTATACAAAGTTCTTGAAAAGAACAAAACCAGTGAACAGTTTTCCTTGTATAGCAGAGCAAAACGCTACACAAAATGTACCAGTTTCTATTCAAAACTCATCATTTGCTACTCAATATAAGCATTCTGTATGCACAAAACTTGTTCAGTCTAACTATTTTGCTATGCAAAATTTTCGGACGAAATCGTTCCCTGAAAACCCATAGCAATTTGTTATGAATACAATTTCAATTTATATGTTATACAAACAATTTGATGACATTAACAATGCAACAAAAATAAAACTTGGGCAAGGATACTTTTGGTGATTTTTTTAAATTATTTGTTAATAAACCCCATTTGGACCTTATGCAATGACATCATAACGCCACCACCAGGCCGTGTCACACAGGGCAATATTTACAGGCAACTTGGAGGCAACAACTGCACTGCATGCAGGAGAAGCACTTTGGTAGTACAACAGCACTTTGTCTGCACTTTGGTAGCACAACAGCACTTTGTCTGCACTTTGGTAGCACAACAGCACTTTGTCTGCACTTTGGTAGCACAACAGCACTTTGTCTGCACTTTGGTAGTACAACAGCACTTTGTCTGCACTTTGGTAGCACAACAGCACTTTGTCTGCACTATCTTACTGTCCCAAGAAAATTTAATTGAACTTAACATGTGAATGCACTAAACCGCTCGGCCATGACACGCCACAAATATAATAAAATCAAGGAGACAATTACTGACCTCTTTCTTGGCAACTTCGGATATTTCATTGAATTCTCTCTCCTTCTTTTCTTTCAGCTCCTCCGCCTGGTGACAAATCAAAAAAGTTGTTTCAAGTTAAAGGGGCGACCAGATTACAAGATGATATTTCGCAGTAAGATTACATGTACCTAACTTAAACACGAACAGTGTCTGAATGACTTGTCTAAAATGGGTAAAGATTTTCTCAGAAGTGATTTCTCTATCAACAGACATGATATTTGGTCCTTGAAAAAAAGAAGGACCTACATGTACACACAGTGTATGCTTTAGAAGACTTTTCAAGCTATTTAATCACAATTTGTTTGTTTTTTCCCAAGGGCAAACAAAAATCCGACATCAGACTTAAGTAGGAGAAATATCCAAACTCCATTTAAAAGGTATTTGCTCTGCTCTATTATTAATGATAGTAATTTGGAAAGCTAATCATCCTTACTTGTAGCTAAGAAGCAGAATTGCGGTGAACACAGCTACAGTGTATGCAAGCTGAAGGTATGCAAGGGTGCCATTGGCAGCCACATCGACCCACATAAGACCACTGAGGACAGCCAGAGATCAAAAGTGCTTGATTTTTCCGGGAGAAAAACCCTTGTGGCGTATTAGAGAGCCAATGCACAACTCTACTCACATATGACCCTAGCTGGGAATTGAACCAGGGCCACATTGGTGTGAGTAGAGCGCTTTACGTACTAGCCATTTTGTGTCATGGTTTAATGGCATTCAGATGGTAACTGTTTCAGTCACACATGATTACTGTTTTGGGTTTTTTTTTTCAGCAATTGTTTTGTATTATAACACCACAGTTAATCGTTTGATTGGAGGATGGTTTAATAGTCAAGCAGAGTTCATTGTTCAAACCATTACATTGCCTACATGTACCTATAGACCATGTGACCTGTGACATCACATGTTTATAAAAGAGCCACAGAGCCTGGACTTCCAGCAGGCACAGTTTGTACGCAGCTCAATGGAAGAGTACAATAAATTTTGTGTTTTATGGAGATTGCACTGTCTGATTTTTCTCAACTTTTGATATGAAGAAAGGGGTAACATCTCAAAAACTATACAGCCTGTTGCTTTTGAAACTCTTGAATTTCTGTGAAAATTATAACACAAAATGTAAATTTTCCCATATGGCCAGTGTAGTATCTTGCCAGTCGGGAAATGTATTAGAATGTACAAGGTCACTATTTCTGTAAAGAAAGGTAAAATGCTCTATAACCCATGCATTTGGGTACTATTCACCATGTATTTTCGTCCAAGATTATCGCAGGCTATTATAACAACATCCATTTTACACAGCAGTGCAACCCCCCCCCCCCCCCCCCCATACATTTGGAGGATGCCAGATTACAATCTTGTACTGTCATCGTTCAGTTTGTTTATTCTCGTTTTATCCTCCAATCAAATCACAGAGATCCTACTTGGATGTTAGTACAAAACCAAATAAGGCACGTTTTGCATTCGTGCAATGGAGAGAATATTTTCATTCGTTGACAGATTGAATGTTCCATTCATCTCCACTACCTCTACTTGAATGGAACGTTCCTTCCTTCAACTCGTGAAAATAGTCCCTGCATCGCATTCATCAAACACATTCATGATTTGTATTGTACATTTTCTGCCAGACAAACTTATTTGCTAAGTGAAGTTCAGCAGAGAATCAGCAATGTGAATTTCAAGGTATTTTGGCTGGTGACTTATTTCTGCTACACATTGCTTTCTTGTGCTTGGGTCTCGATTGGAGTTCAATACTCACCGCCTCTTTCTTTAGTGGTTTAGCTTTTTCTAACGATTTTGTTGCATTTTCAAATTCAACAAGCTTGCATGTTCTGCCATACAACATTGCCTGTGTGTCGAAGGAGAGAAAAAGAAAAGACGTATGAAAATGAGAATATTGTAATCGCTATCTTTGTATTTGCAGACTCTACTGGGCTGGCCATGGTGGCACAATAAATGAAGGAAAATTAACATAAACATAAATGGCAGGTTAAAATCTGAACATGAACATTTGATCAGACTGGTCGTGGTGTGTTCATAAAATCAATTCAGAAACATTTAAGTCCAAGTAAGAGAAAATACACCAGTTGATTATCCTGGGTATTTTTCAAAAAGAGGAAGATGAGCGCTTTTTTATTTTCTATAAATATAGTTTAAAGGTATTATACAGGATTGGCAGAGCTGACAAAATAATCACAGACAGTGTTCATGTTTTGTGTAATCAACCACATACATGAAATAACAAACCTGTGAAAATTTGAGCTCAATTGGTCATCGAGATCACGAGAAAATAGTGAAAAAAGACCTTATGTGTTTTCTGTTTTTCAAACATGGAGTTTATTATCGCGCACGATAAAAACTATTGTTTTACTCATTTCTCAGAAACGATAGCATTTCAGGCAGAAATATTTTAAGGAACCCTTTCTACCATTACTTACTTTAAATCATGTAAGTTATGTGTGAATCTGTGAACATTTGTGTTTTTCGATCTTACCAATAGTGTACAGGGCCTTTAAGGAGGAAAGAGCCAGACTAAAATTTGTTGGCTTTGTAGAACTTCGAAGTCTACAATATGGGGGGGGGGAAAAATTGTCGAAAGAATGGAGCCAAGATGAAATGAAATTACAAGAACAATTTATTCATCTTGAGGACAAAAATGATAATTTAAAAAAATTTGAAGGATGCGGCTTCAAAACAGGACGCGGGTAGGGGCATCAACAGTGTTTTTTCTTTGCTTACTTGGCCTAACAATATAACACAATTTTACGGAAACATTAAAGGGACATTGTGAACAAAAGTCATAACTACGACTGAATAGTAATTTCAACTTAATACCAGTCATAATTATAACTTATGTCTCATGATAACTAAGAATTAGCATTTATAAGTCATAACTATAACTTATGTCTTATCTAACTCAGAATTAGCATAAGTCAAAATGGTAGTTAAGAGATGCAAGTCATAATAGACCCTTCCCATGAAATATTTAAATTGCACATCACGCGTGCGCACTTACACTGCTGGTTGGCAAAATGATGGAACATTGCCCCTTTTTGTGTGGGGCTGATGGTGGCGTGACGCAGACGCGCTTGTGCGTCTACTTAGTGCACAACTCTATGGCGTTTGCCAACCAGCAAGGTCTGTACGCATGCGTGAATGTAATTAGCATATTTCATGGGAAGGGTCTATTATGACCTTCTTTTTCTCTCAATGTCCCTTTAACACTTCCGCATAATTTTAAAGACAACACGATCATTTCCCAAAGTGTCAAATGGATCGAAATGCAAACTTTGAAGAGGAAATAAACAAAACTCCTTAACTATGAATATTTCTTGATGAAGCAACACTGATAAAGGTACACAACACACCTAACTGGTATGACCCTAATATGGAGCACACCTACACGCACATATCCTGTCCGCCATTTTGAGAGTCGTAATGTACAAAAAGGAATTGACTCCCAAAACGGCAGATACGCATTTTGCGGGGGTGCGTTCCGCGTCGTTCAACCGGTCAATACATGGAGTTGTATTATTGCAAGAATACATGTACATGGAACTCCAAATAAGCCAAATTCATTCACAAGTAACATAAAAGTCGGCTGAGTTTGCTTTAAAGGGTGTTTGTAACATTGGTAAAAGTAAACATATAAATGCTCACAGATTCGCACACAAATTACATAGTATAGAGTTGGTCATGGTGGGAAATTACATAGTATAGAGTTGGTCATGATGGGAAACTACATAGTATAGAGTTGGTCATGATGGGAAACTACATAGTATAGAGTTGGTCATGATGGGAAATTACATAGTATAGAGTTGGTCATGATGGGAAATTACATAGTATAGAGTTGGTCATGATGGGAAACTACATAGTATAGAGTTGGTCATGATGGGAAACTACATAGTATAGAGTTGGTCATGATGGGAAACTACATAGTATAGAGTTGGTCATGATGGGAAACTACATAGTATAGAGTTGGTCATGATGGGAAACTACATTTCAAATATTTTTGCTTTAAATGCTATAGTTTTTGAGAAATTAGTAAAACAATTAGTTTTGATCTCGCTAGTCAAAAACTCAATGTTTGAAAACAGTGAAAGCATTTCAAAGTTTTTTCACCACTTTTTTCTTGTGATTCCAATGCCCGATTGTGCTTAAACTTCTACAGGTTTGTTATTTCGTGTATATGTTGGGTCACATCAAGTGTGGATACTGGTCTTTGACAATTACCAATGTGACACATGTGCTTTAAGTTCATCACATCCAGCAGTATATCTTTACACAGGCTTATTATTGAAATAATTCGGTAACAGTATCCTCAGAAAAGTTGAGCAAAAGAGCAAGATTTATTTAAATAAAATAAAAAAAATACGAATGTTTTATTTACCAGGCAGACTTCAAAAAGTCTGAAATCAGATAAAAGTCTGTAATTTCTCATCCCTAACTTGGGCACTTTGTTACCTTTTCTGATTCTAAATATCTTGCATAGTGATCCAGACAAAAGCCCATCGTTTTCTCATCATTAGCAACAAAGACGTCAATCCCATGGGCGTAATGCTCCACTGCCTTTGCGAAATGCAGCTGCATTCTGGTAAAAACGATAAAAGGGAAACAAGAGTATCATAGCTGAGGTAGAAAAGACTGTTAAAGGTTCGTTTTTTAAAGGTGCTACAAAACTACAGACCATGTTACCTTTGTTTACAGAAATGGTGACCTTGTACATTCTAATGCATTTTCTGACAGGCGAGATTCTACAAAGGCCATATGGATATGGGAACATTTTGATTTTGTGTCAAAATTGTCACATAAATTCAATAGTTACAAAAGCAACTGCTGTACAGCTTTTGAGATGTCCCCCTTTCTTCATATCAAAAGTTGAGAAAAATCAGACAGTGCAATCTCCATAAAACATAAGATTTATTGTTTTTCTTCCATTGAGCTGCGTACAAACTGCCTGCAAAAAGTCCATGCTCTGTGGCTCTTTTGTAAACATGTGATGTCACAGGTCACATAATAATAATAATACCAACACTTATAAAGCGCCCTAATCATGCAGGCATGCTCTAAGGCGCTGAACACAGTAAACCGAAAAATCACAAGTCAAAAGCCAATCAGGAATAATTTGTTCTGACATATTACATAAATTAAAATGAATTTTAACAAGCGGGAGTAAAAAATATATGAATACATTAAACCTTTAGTGTAAAGAGGAACAAATGCTTACTGAAGAATAAAGAGTCAATTGATCTAAGGATAAAACGTAACAAACAATACACTCATAAACAGTAATCAATCTTGCTAAAAAATACAATATGAATATTGACATTTAAATCTGTTTTAAGCATTCAATAAAAAGATTCAGTAAAAATATTCAGTAAAAATATTCAGCATGAAATAAATGAGTTTTCAGTGCGCTCCTAAATTTATTTAGTTCTTTGAAAACTCTGAGGGCTGTGGGCAGGGAGTTACAAAGTGTGGCAGCAGCCTTCCCAAAATGCCTATCACCATATGTGGTAGTCTTAGTGAGAGGCACTCCCAACGATGTAGTTCGCTCAGACCTTAAAGACCTTCCTGGGATGTATTTAGCGATCAAGTCACAGATGTATTCAGGTGATCCACCATGCAGGGCTTTAAAAGTGTGCACGATAACTTTATATTCTAGACGGCGCTTGACCGGTAACCAGTGTAAATCAATCAGGACAGGGGTTATGTGTTCAGAGCGTTGTGTCTTTGATATGATCCTTGCTCCAGCATTCTGTACCCGCTGCAACTTATTTGTGAGAACAGTCAGAAGTCCATAAAGGAGTGCGTTGCAGTAATCTATCCGAGATGTAACAAGGCCATGAACATGGTCTATAAACTATGCACTTATTAACCTCTAAATGCAAGTTTGTTCAAAATGTGTAGGATGTTATTGTAGCCAAAAAAATTAATAAATAACTTTTTAAAAAAGGGAAAATTAGGGGTGAAAGCTATGCAAATTCATGCCAAAGACATACGTGTAGGACCATGCTGTCTGTTTGTGCCAGCGATCGGTACTTGTTGATTGGGTAGGGGGAAATCATCATCAAGAAGTTAAGAAATAAAGGAAATGGGGAGAGTTGTTCCAACAGGAATTCGGTAGGAGTTGGGGGTTACGGGGAGGAGGATAGGGGTAGGGGAGGAGGATAGGGGTATGGGTAGGGGTGGGGTAGGGGTTCATTGCGGGGAGTGTTGCGGTTGAAGAAATGGATGGGGACTGAGGAGATGTCCTGAACTGAAAAATTAAGAAACTGGAGAGTGATAAGGCCAAAAGGGGAAAAAGTCAAAGTTTGTTTAATGCTTGTGCCATCTACATGTACCTGAGCCTGGTTCATACTTTGTGCGATATGCCAAAGCGAAGCGAATTTTCCTTGCGTCACAATTGGAAAACCGCATGTACGCGATAGTAGAGAAAAAACAAAAAAGTTACAAAACAACAACAACAACAACATAATCTAAGTACTACATTGATGTACATGTAAGCCTTGGCTTCTTACTTGTTGATATCCGAGCTTGGCCCTTCCTCAGCTGCAGTGCTTGCTAAACACAGTGATGTCGACAGATGGTTCAGAGAGGATGCTAACCCTATGGAACATCAAGACAGAACAACCAGAGTTTTGAGATCAATATTTAACCCTTTAGAGACCACAGCGGCCAGTACCAAAACACCCATAGCAGCCGCAAACAGCCACCAAGTTTTACCTATACTTCCTCTCACAAAAGGATGTCAAAGAAAAGGTCATATCAAATCTTCCAATATCTTTCATTTTATTTATGTTGACAATAAGTTTTTACTTACAAAATTTCAATACAAAATTAACAAGGTCTGGGCGTTTTGTGACGATTATACAGTAAATAAGAAGTAACTATAATTGGTAAACTTATGGGTACAACAATGGACCTTATGCATCTTAGAGGTAAACTGATGATGAAACAATGGAAACGCGCTGATTTGTACGCGCGGCGCACAGGACTGGCCAATGAGCATCTTCCTTTTGACCTCTAGGCGAGGGCGCCCTACTCAAATGACGTCATATGCATAAGATCTATTAGTGAATCTCTTTTGGGAGGGGTATTGGCTCTGAAAAGAGCCGGTGTGGGCTCGATGTTTCCAGCAGTGTGCTCTGCTCATTTTCAGAAGAAAAATGAGCAGAGTATACTGTTCGAAACGTCAAAGCCAAACCGGCTCCTTTTAGAGCTAACACTCCTCCCAATAGAGATTATAACACACGGTTGTACCTGAAAGTTTACTAGTTATAGTTATTTCTTATTTAATAATAATAATAATAGTGGCTTTTTATATAGCGCTCATATCCGTCACTCAGTGACGCTCAAGGCACTTCAACATTCAGTATTTTCCTGCAAGGTGTGGAGCTATGTTTTGAAGTATGAGACCTTTGTCTTATAGCACCATGTAATGGTTTACAAGGTGCTGTGGCGCAATATGCAGCCAATCAAACCAGGTACACCGGGGCGAACCCCTAATTCTCTTTACGATAAGTGCACTGGGTTCTTTTACGTGCATTACACAACACACGGGACCAACGGCTTTTCGTCCCATCCGAAGGACGAAGCAATAATGGTTAAGTGTCTTGCTTGAGGACACAAGTGTCACGACCGGGATTCGAACCCACACTCTGCTTAACAGAAACACGAGAGCTTGAGTCCTGTGCTCTTATCCGTTCGGCCACGACATGCCAAACTACTACATTCCCTAACACCACATCGTAAGCACCTTCTCTTGGAAATTTCACTGAAATTTGTGCCAGGAAACAAGAAATGAGTGCCAAGAAACTTTCCCCCACACATTCTTATCTGAGATGTTATGACAGTATTAATCCTTTGCACCAACGTCACACTTGGCGATCGTCTGCCACGTTCTCCATTAGGGAGTTACTTGCTGCCCAAAAGCAAGACACTATTATTGCTTCATCCTTCAGATGGAAGATAAAGGCGTAGGTCCCTTGTGTTGCGCAATGCACATGAAAGAACCCAGCTTTGCCCTAGTGTGTCTGGCAGTGGCTGCTGAATGCGCCGCAGCACCTTGTAAGCGCTCATAAGGTGCTACATAAGTCCATCTCATAATTCAAAAATTCATAAACCCGTCTTAAGTGTCTGTTTGTTCAAAACCCTTGAGTACCTTATTGGTAGATATGTGCGCTGTATAAGATTCCCGTATTATCATTATTATTGACTAGAGCGGGATTTGAACCAACGACCTCCGGTTTAACGTGCCGGCGCTCTACCAACTGAGCTATCTAGCCCTATGTTGACGGTCTCCCTATTTTGTCAATATCTTTGTTCGGGGGGTGCCAGTCAGAAGCCATTCAACCGTAAACTGCCGCGTAGCCAGGGATCACACCCAAGTATACGATACAACCTGGGAAGCGGCAGCCAGGGGATCACCTTAAGGGGATGTGACTTTTTATATCAGATATCAAATAATAGACCACAAGGGAAACTGACTGGGTAAATTTTAAATGATTTTGTGGTTTATTATTTGATATCATTATTATTATTAACACACAAGTCAATTTAGTACTCTAGCTCTACATTTCAGGACTCGAATTTGAGGGAAATATATCCACAAGACTGCAGGGCTTGTAGCTGAACCAGTACTGACCAGATTCAAAATGAGTAAAGACATGAAAAGACAAGAATCAAATGACAACACATTTTCACAAAGGCTACGAACTTTCTTGTTTGGTTTTTAAGACGAGAAGAGTGATCTCATTTGTCCTATGGGCCAGTAGACTTTGGTACTCAACAGTATCAAAAGATATTTTTATGAGACTCAAGGTCAACATTTGAACATCATTCTTGTCTTATTTTTGTAGTGAAATATTGAATTGAAAAACACAAGACTGCCGGACTTGTCCAGTCGTGAGTTCACTGGCCCAACAATAAAATCACTGGCCTAAGGGCTGTGGTCCAGTATCATTTTCAAGCCCTGCATCTCTCATCATATATTAAAAACCACTTACTTTCTTCATGGTTCAGCATGTTGTTGAAGTTATCACTGGCCTCTTTCATGAGTTTGACTAAATCGTTGACGGTGTCTCGTTCCTTCTGGAAGTACTCGTCCACGTCTTGGTGACCGCCTTTCCGGACCTCCCCTACGGCCTTGGACAGGTTGGTGAGTAGGGACTTCTTGAGTTTTGCCCTTACTGGAGGCTGCAAAGGAACAGAAATTATCATGTTAAATATGCTATTAAAGAAATAGTATACATTTGGTAATTACTCTTAAAATTAATGGCAATACAAACTTACTTGGTGAGATGTACAGCAGCTTTTAATAGCAAAAAGCATTTTGACCAACAATTCACTTCGAACTGATTTGCTTCTGGATAAATATATCAGCTTTTATCACTTGACCTTTTGAGTTGCTGTTTGGCATTTGACATGCTGCTTGACACAAAGAAAGCGTTGGTTTTTACCTGGGTCTCTGTGAGAAATTTAGCAAGAGAAATGTTCTTTCCAAGGATGTTGTGCCGGACGACTTGCTGTAAGTATTTTTCCAACAGGCGGCAATCTTTGTGGAACTCATCACCTACAAAAATTAGAAAAGAAAATGTTATTTCATGAAGTAATTGACCAGTTGGAAACAGTTCAATTACAAGTCATCTTTTAGAGTAAGCTAGTCCAGAAACATTTGGTGTGTTAACATGTCATCCGGCATGAAGTGGACAAGGAAAACTTGAAAGTGTATGATGATGTGCATAATCTGAAATTAATCATCAGTCTGCAAGCTGATCACAGTTGTCCATCCAACAACCTTGGTTGCAATTCCAATTACCACTTTCTAGAGTTCTGTTTAAACCTCCTTCACATAATGTTAGCCAAATTCAAACACCCTTTTTACCAAATTCTGGCTCAATCCTTGCTGCTTCGTGTTATTAAACACCAACCTTTGACCTTTATATCTGTGCCCAGTTCTTTCTTTGACTTTGCTGCGGCATCTGCTGGTGATGCTATTGGTCTAGCTGGCAACGGCGGCATCTGAAAGTGAAAATGTCAGTTTAAATTGTTATGGCTGGAAAACATTGCCCATTCTGTTGGCGAAACACATTACGGGAATGCTCCATTAAAGAATTTCCGAGTTTGGCCACAAAAACTTGGAAAGTCAACATCCTTTTCACCGAGGGAGTGTGTTTACATTGAATTACTTGGGTTATAAAACTAAGTGGATGAGCAGTTAATTTGCCTGGGGCAGTCAGAAGCACTACTGGTTTGTGCATGATCCACTTTAATAATAATAATAACTAGTTCTTATATAGCGCATTTTATAATAACGTCTCAATGCGCTTTACATTAGTGTCGTGGTCATTGGGCCAATAACATTCCTTTAATCTTTCTTAGATCAATAACATTCCTTTAATCTTTCTTAGATCAATAACATTCCTTTAATCTCCCTGGGGAGTATAGTGACCCAAGCTGCCGTGGCGCTCAAAAGGCTTTTTCAAACACAATATCAACCTCTACCCTTGCAGGTACCCATTTATACCCCTGGGTGAAGAGAAGCAATTATAGCAAAGTGTCTTGCTCAAGGACACAAATGTCATGACCGGGACTCGAACCCACACCCCAATGACTAAACCACCAGAACTTGAATCCGATAATCTAAACCACTCGGCCATGACACTCTACTTTACTCTACTGTTTGGAAAAGGAATTACATGGAGATAACGGGTTTTATTTGCCGACAAAAAGGAGGCGTATTTTCGGCTTCTTTCCCCTAATGCAAATAGTGGGTGCTTTTACAGAACCCAAGGGGATGAAGCACTATTATAAGAACCTGGTATTATTATCATTACATAATAATAATAACAATAAGAAGATGAACTTACAATGACTCCACCCACATCTGAGTCGGTCATCAGACAATGCCGAAGCCACTCAAAATCCTCATAGACACGCTGCACAGTTGTCTCTTGCCCACTCTCCTCTAGCTTTAAAAAGGAAAAAACAAGAACAAAGTTGTTAAAGGAAAAGTATACTGGAACCGCTTGATTGTTTGAATCCTATCTAATTGTAGTTATATCCAATAAAACTAAACCAGGGCCCAATTTCATAGAGCTGCTTAAGCACAAAAAATAGCTAAGCACAATAAAATGTTACTTACCAGAAAAAGGTTACCAGCTAAACTACCATGACACATGTACAATTTGTGACTGGTATCCTGCTCATTTCTGCTTAGCAGAAACTTTTTAAGCAATTTTTTCTACTCAAGCAGCTCTATGAAATTGGCCCTGGTTTTTGATATTGCCGGAAAAAACAAGAGCGAATATGTCCACGCAGGAAGAATAATCCCCAAAAGGGATACACAATCTGAGAAACGTTTCTTTCAGAAACGTTTCTCAGCTTCAAATTTTGGGTCATCAAAACTGATATCGTTTTTTCATGACCACATTACTTTGAAGTGAAATGTTTCTCAAAATGCTTTATACTATCCAAAGCTGCTGTAGGCTTGTAACTAATACACATGTACGTTTCTATTGCCATTACTTTTTAGAGTGATTACCAAACGTATACTTTCCCTTTAATCATCGGATTTGAAATGTCTGGCAAAACATCAGCTGCTCCAGAAGCAGAGGCTGCGAGTTCAAGTACAACATTGTACAAATGGAGGTGACTGAATTTCTGTTTTGTCTACAGGACTAAAGAAGCACCACGTATACATGTGGGTAATTCCACACTAATTGGGCTAAAGGACAACTTTGTAAGAGAGGCATGGGAGAGTGAGACGCAAGTAACTATTTTGTATTAGTCCTTTCCCGTACATTCCAAAGCTGTTTAAAGATTGTTCATAGCAAAAAATAATCAATTAATCCATGTCCTTTCGAAATGACAAGGTCGTTAGCAAAGTGCTTTATGATGTATAGGTAACAACAGACAGACATATGGCCTGGAAAGTGAAGAAAGAAATGTTAAAAATTACAAAATATTGTGAAGGTTATTTGTCTAACCCTTACAGATTGTAAGTAGTAAGACTGAGATATTGTTAAGGGTATTAAGAAAATAATGATGGGAAGTAAGTCAGACACTTGTGTGACAAATTCTGTCCCTGTTTGTATGAATAACTTTTTTGGTTAAACTCAGAAATAACCAGGGAATGGGCTTCCTTAACGCACATGTACAACATTGGTAATTGTCAAAGACCAGCATATATGCTGGTCTTTGACAATCCACACTTGATGTCCACACTTGATGTGACCCAACATACTGTACATGTAATTTATGTAAACATGAAATTTCAAACCTGTGAAAGTTTAAGCTAAATCGGTCTTCGGAATCATGATATTGGAATCATGTAATTATATATTTTCACTGTTCTCAAACATCGGATTTTATCAAGCGTGATCAAAACTAATTGTTTTACTAATTTCCTATAAACTATAGCATCTCAAGCAAGACTACTTCACTGGAAGTTTTCCACCATGACCATCTTTATACCATAGTTATGTGCAAAAATCTGTGAACATTCATATTTTCAATCTTACCAATGTTGTACACACCCTTTAATTTTGGTCCGTTGGTAACTACATGTATCACTAAGGGTCTGTAGAATTGATATCTGGGCCAATCACTTTATTTTTGTATAAACTTCTACCAATTGATAACAAAAATGTCTGACCTTGTTACATACATGTACGTGTAAATCTTGAAGATTTATCTTCTCCCGTTTCATACCCGCACATTTACCCTTTTTGTTTTTCAACCGCAATCAAATAAATGTACACAGACAGACAAAAACACATGACAACATAAGTTCATTCTTTCCCGTGTTCCCCTCCCATCGTCATCCTTTTGTGTAAATTAGTGTGGAATTGCTTGTGTACAATGGGCAAAGTGAAACTAAAAACTTGTATATATAAATGCCTTGTATTATTATTATTATTATTGTTATTATTATTGTCATGGTTGCTTTTCCAGACTGAGAACAGTGCAAGGTGGGTAAACTAGCTGAAGGTGGCCTGTACTGACAGTAACCTTAAACAAAAAAGGGCCACTTCACGTTCAGGTCAAGAGATGGGTTTTCATACGAACATTGTACTAACTTTTGTCTGACAGTAAAGTATCAGATTTATCTTGAATGCAAACCAACATGCCTACGGACCACAGCTTGGGCTTTAGGCTTAGGTTCCACCAGTTGTTTTGAAGACGTGCGATTTCCTTACAGGACTTCAATCAGGCAAACAGACCCCAGGCCTGAGCCCAAGCCATAATTTCAATAAGGGCTTGTGTTTGTGTCTCATTATTCTAAATAAACAATTTGGTACATTGCACATAAAGCATTCCAACAATTATTCAACACAACTCTGCAAACTGTCCCACCTGAAACTTTGACATGGATTAATAAGCAATGCGATAACAAGAATTATGCCAAGTAAAACAAAAACACCAAGTAGAATCTCCTTGTTTAATGTGGGGGTTTTTTTGTTACAAAGTTTTTTTTCCAAAAGATGATGAGGGCCTTTGTATTTGTTTATTTCTCAGTTATCAGGTTTTTCTCAAGAAGGAAAGAGCCAGACTAGTTGTGAAAGAATGGTGCCAAGATTAAGCCAAAAAAAAACATGAACAATTTATTTTGTTTGTTTGTCGGGATGCAGCTTCATAAAGAATTTATAAGGGTGGTGATGATTGCTGGTTTTTGTTTTACTTGGCTCATCATTTAAACGACTTACCAGAAGTGGATATCATGTTCATAGATTCGATTGTACATATACATGTAATAATAATAATAATAATAATAATAATAATACGCAGTTCTTATATAGCGCTTTATACTTCCGATGGGCGTCTCAAAGCGCTCAGTATTTTTCCTACAAGGTAGGTGGGGTTACGTGTTGAAGTATGAGACCTATTCCTTTGCATAGCACCATGTAATGGTTTACAAGGTGCTGTGGCGCAATATGCAGCCAATCAAACCAGGAACACCGTGGCGAACCCCTTCTCTTTACGATAAGTGCACTGGGTTCTTTTACGTGCATTACACAACACACGGGACCTACGGCTTTACGTCCCATCCGAAGGACGAAGCATGTGGTTAAGTGTCTTGCTTAAGGACACACGTGTCACGACTGGGATGATATTTGGTGCTTGGAAAAAAAGTAGGAAAATAATGTTTGAGCACAAGGGCTGACCAACTTGTGTATGGTTTAATATATTTTTCAGGCTATTTAATCACCATTTATCTGATTTTCCAAGGGCAAACAAAATCGGAAATCAGACTAAAGTAGGAAGAATATCATGCCTGATATAATATGTAGGTGCCCCCCTCCCTCTTGAAAACGAGAGAAGAATTAATGAAATTACCAATATGAATGCCCTGCCCTTAATAACCTCAGGGGTTGAGGTCATGTGATAATTTGTACCAGGGTAATGATAACAAGAATCCAATAGGAAGTGGATCATATCATTAGGCATGATGACACACTACAAACCCCTTCCTGCCTCTATGAATAGTAAGAGGGTTCAACATACACCCACGTACATGTACATCATCTGATCAATGCACATGTATGTACATGTACAATGTATGTACATGTACAATGTATGGTGCATGTACATGTACAGTACATGTAGACCTGGGCACAATTTCATAGAGCTGCTTAAGTACAAAAAGTAGCTAAGCACAACAAAATTTCGCTTACCAGAATAAGGTTATCAGCCAAACTGCCATGTCTCATGTAAAATTTGTGACTGGTATCCTGCTCAACTCTGCTTAGCAGACAATTGTTAAGCAACATTTTCTGCTTTTCAGCTCCGAAATTGGGCCCAGGGCACAATTCCACAGAGCTTCTTACGTAGCAAAATATTGTTTATATCTTTCTGCTAAGCAAAAAGGAGCAGGATACCAGTCACAAATGATGTGACATGATATTTTGGCTGAACACCTTATTCTGGGAAGCATAATTTGTTTGTGCTGAGCTACTTTTTGTGCTTCACCAGCTCAAGGAAATTAGGCCGAGAGCTGCTTTTTAAAAGAAGGAAAAACTGCTTAGTAATATTCTGCTAAGCACAAAGGAGCTAAATAAAACAGGTATCTTCCTGAAATGACATCACTGAGACAGCGCCCTCGGTTGTCCAGATAGGAGAGGAAACTTTCAAATGTTTACAGAATTTCACTTTTCAATGAAATTAACTGAATACAGGCATGATATTTGTTCCTTGGGGAAAAAGGTAGGAACATTTTTGTTTGAGTACATGTACAACCTCTATCAAAAATTCAGGAAGGTTTCAGATATGCACAATTATTAAACAAGGGGTAGTTCCACCAATTTTATTGTTCCAAGAATAAAAGGGACAGAGTGCAATACATTTGTTTACACACCAATTCATGAATGGAACCTACTTCATAATAGCATCAAATGCAGTTCTAACACTTATTATCAATTTTAAAGGGCAGTGAAACAACATCTCTTCTCTCAATCTAATTTTTAACAATTTTGTAAATTTTTTGGTTTTCATTGTTCACTTTATCCTGTGCAATTTCTTGTAAGTCTGTATTTAATTGTTTGTCTTTGTGTATTTTAAGGACCCCGATGGAAATAAGCCGTTTTTTAATCAGCTTTTTGGGCTATCCTTGGCTTTTATGTAGTTTCATTGTTATGTATTTTCTCTGTCTGCTTGATTTTAATGCCGAATAAAATAAAAATAATAAATAGAATACAAGAGTTGTCCTAAATATACACATGGTATAGGCTTTAATAGATTTTTCAGACTATTTTTTCTGATTTTCCCCCAAGGGCAAACAAATTGAAAATCAGACTAAAGTAGGAGGAATATCATGCCTGTGAATATGGAAGTCAATTAGTTTGCATTATACACATTTATAAGGGGATTAGAAAGTCTATAGATAGGTTGCAGTATGACGTAAATCGGCCATCTTTACGAGCAGTTTGAAACACACAGTCATGCGTTTCGCGTGAGAACGGCGTGCAGCACGCGCACATTTCACAAAACTCATTGCATGATTGGTTAGTGAATGACGCGGCTGCGTTAATAATTTGAGCGCTTGACGCGCCCGCAAGCCAAAATGCGATTTGCCCGTAAAGATGGCGTCTACTGGGAACTATCTATTTAATTAGCTCAAAAATATATTCCTATGAAATTTTTACTACAAGAGTCCTGTAATAATGAAACTGAGTTGGTTTAATTTCAATCAGGCGACAAGTGTCGTAGTCGCGACTATTGAGTGCTTAGTCGAGTCGTGACTACCTTTTTTTAACTACTCGGTTAATCGCGCCGCCACGACTACTGCACAAATAGTCGCGACTACTTGCTTGGTGAATCAAATGTGTCGCTCACGACTATTCACGACAACATAACCTACTTACGAAACACAATCAGACATCAGTGAACACAATCCTTCAATCCTTTCGGCATGAATTTTACTATATTACACCTGCGGTAAACAACATACCGCAATGCATCATGGGAATTAAAAATTAGCCTCAAATACTCGCGACTAGTGTCGAAGTCGCGGCTATTTGAGGCGCGACTAGTGTCGAAGTCGCGACTATTTGAGGCGCGACTAGTCGAGTAGTAAATTTCGCTAGTCGCCCAGGCTTATTTACCTGGCAAGTCTGCTGTCACCTACAGGCCTGGAATTTCAACTTTGAGAGGGCATGGCCATTTTCATTGTCCAAGGGGCACAATCATTGGAAAATCATAAAGTCTATTGGAAACTTTTGAATAGCCACCAAGGCCAAGACCAGGGCAACAGAGGCCATGGCCTCCGTGTAATTCCAGGCCCGAGGTCGCCTACCATCCCCAAAAAGCTCCAAATGGATAAAAGTTCCACAGGCTGGTTGAACCGTACATTAGGTTGGAATGAATGTGCTCTCCTATAAAACAACCATGTACTGTATGTACATGAACAAGTACAACAAACTGTTGAACGAAAATGCACAGCTTATGTAATGGTTTGACTTATGAATGCCATGTGACCTACATTCCTCCAATCAAATGACAAGGATCTAATTTGATGTTATATAAAAAGGTTCAATTGAACAATTTTTGGCGTAAATTTTACCTAAGGTATTTGTAGCTAACAATTTGGCAAAAAATATTCCAGGTATATATTTTTAAAGGTGCTGTATACATTTGGTAATTGGAACCTGCCGATTGTGTTAATCCTATATAAATGTAGGTATGCAATAAAACTATAATCTGTGAAAATTTCCCTTCAAAAGGTGGTCGCGTTTTTGTGATATCACCGAAAAACCGGAGCGAATATTTCCTCGCAGGAAGAACATACCCTATAGGAATACACAGTCTGAGAAGCGTTACGGCCTGACGCTTCTCAGATTCAAATTTTGGGGGATAAAAAGTATATTTTTCCATAACCGTAGATACTTTGAAGTGAAAAGTTTCTCAAAATGCATTATACTATCCAAAGCTGCTGTACTTCTTACCAAGAATTTTAACGACCCTTTGACGACTTGAAAACTGAGCTTGTTATATGATAAATGATACAATGTTTTTAAGTACTAGGATCATACCTTCTTTGTTTCAATGTCAAAGTTGACAGATTCACCATTCTTTGTGGCTCCAGTGACTCGTACATGATACCAAGGGTCAAAGGGTGCATTGTTAGAGACTTCCCCATTCTGCTCGGTGGAGTCATCCTATATAACATAAAGAAATATAGCAATCTTCATCAAGATCTTCCTGAACTCATCAGAATCCCCACCCATTAAACCGTCACCATCTTTGTCATGTTCCCTGTATCTCGTAACAGTAATGAATTCTAGTATTCACTGTACAAAAAGGAACCAGGCTACTTTTTCTTCCAGCCTCGGTTTGGTTGGATTGAGTTGAATGGGAGAGTTGGTAAGTAAAGTCAGTACCGAGCCAAAATGGCTCATCAGGCCGGTGTTTTATATCCGGTTTCATTGGCATTAAACGATTGAGAATATTTCCATTCCCCCTGGACAGGATACCAGTCCATCGCAGGTTACTCCCTAGCTTTTGCTAAGGTACCTATTTGTACTCCTGAGAGGAGAGAAGCAATTATGATGAGATGCCTTGCTTAAGGACACTAGGACACAGTCTTTAAGAAAATTGGGGGCAGTAAGACACTGTTGGAGAAATTATGACTGTCAGACAATTGTATCTTACCATTGTAAACAGGCTTTAAAATGATCTTGCAGCACACTGAAGTAAAACTTATGGCGCGTCAAAGTCCCTCTGAAAGTGCAAAATGTAAAGTTAGCTATATTTTAAAGTCAGATCAAAATGATGTCCTTTTTTTCTGCTCCTAGTCCTAGGCACACAGACACAATCTTTCCTATGGTTTGAATACTGTCAGGCCTTTATTGATGTGGAGACGTTAGCATAACATTCTCCCTCAGTCATTCTAGGAAAACCCAGGTAGGAGTTGTATGCTCTGTCTGAACTCTACTACATCATCATGAAGTTCACATAGTAAAATTTACAACTGTATTGTACGCAGTCTGCTGACTTGGGCCCAATTCCAAAGAGCTGCTTAACGGTAAGCAAATGTTGTTTTAACTGTAGCAGAAAAACTTGCTTACGCATGAGCATACTTCACAGGTTAGCAAGAAAATAAGGTGGCCACCTTGCACGTTCACTATGGATTTGCATATTTGTTACGCCATTCATTTTCGTGCAGAAAGCACCGGGAGGTGAGCATGCCTTTTTGTGTGATACAGTAAGCAGCGCTATAAAATAGAAACTCGTACGTAAGCACAAAATCAGCCGTTAATCAGCTCTATGAAATTGGGCCCTGGTGGGTTCATTACTCCATAATTTATAAACAAAACTATTTTGCCATCAAGTAAACAGGTAAAAATGGTAATTTAGTTTAGTGTTTTCATACTTCTATCTTACAAAATCTAAGGATATTTTGTTGATTTCTAGTTTGTTGTATCCTTTATTTTTCAATCCAATTCCAAGTGCTACAGTACTTGGTAAGTACCTGCCCAGTGCTAGGTTTACCACCGACCATGTCACAAATTTTGTATCTGACTTTGTCACAACACAATCAAGACAACAATGTCATCAAAATGAATAAAATTCAATAATTCAGTCTGACTTGTGTTGTGACAAATCAAATGTGAGTGTCGAGTCAGACTCTCGGATTAGGGTAAATCATCGAACATGTTTACTACAGACTTCAACAGTTCCAGATAATTCCAGAAAGTATGTCTAAATATTGATGTAGCTAACAAGTGACGCGGAAGATTTACTAATTTAAAGACAAACTAACATTAACAAAGTAACAGGCATAAATTTAACGAACAGAAAAGTTGACCTTACCGTGTTATAATACGACGAGCACCTCCCCCGTTCTCTCTCCGTGCAGACACCTTGACCAGCTCCTATCAAATCTGCACGTCTGGCACACAGTGAAAGAGAACCAGACTATGAGGTACATGATGAAGCACGCCCTCTCGAGGAACATACGCTAAAGGAGACGCCCCCCCTTTCGTCTTACGCCCAATTTCCGCTACTGTCGAGAAGGCCGAGTGCCAATTTAATATTACCCCAGATCACCCATTCATCGTTCAAAAGCATTTTGACAAAAACTTTTAATTCTGAGAAGAACTTTAGTCAGTGAAGAACGTTTAAAAAGCTATAAGTCCAATTGTTATCTTTTCTTGCTTAGTAAACCATTAAACTTGTTTTTTTCCCAAACTATGATGGGCTTAGTTCTGGTTATTAGTGGAGACAGTCTGCATGAAGTTGGGGCGTGTGGCTTATATATAAAGAGGAATAACGTCTCCCTTGCTAACAGGATAAAGTTACCCATTATTCAGGAAAAGCCAAAGCCAAATACAAACTTGGATGGAAGAGGAGGATCGGTGTGAAGCTTTTGGTGATGGTGCCCCTGACCTGATTTAACTGTTGCCTCAATCCGAGTCTGTTTTCCATCCAATATGTTTAAGCTATAGTCTGTATTTACATGAGTGTAAAGAGACTCTTACCGAGGTGGGGGGGGGGGGGGGGGGGAGGTGGAGTGATTGCCTGAATTTTTACACAGATAAAAGAATAAGTACCAAAAATAACGGGTAATACACTTTCACAGTGAAATTGGTTTTCTTCTTGCTGTGCCAACATTTTCCCAACTCTTTTGCTCAAATAATTTGGGAGGGCAGTTTCCCCTTCCCACACCCCCCCCCCCCTCTCACCTGCACGTCTATGAGTGGTTTTGTTTTATATTCTTCTAAAATTGCCCCTATCACGATCTTCTCCAGTCGAACAGCGGGATTGGTGTAAAAAAGGTTCAGGGGTGACTACCAGGTCCGAACTAACCAACTAAAACCTCGTGAATCAAGTCCTATTTTCGCTCAAATGGGAGGTAATTCCCGGTGAAGCCAGGTGCCCCCCCCCCCCCCCCCCCCCCCGGCCGGAGAGTCTAATTCTGTCCCCGGAGGCGGCTCCCCGGAGATCAGTCCCCGTCCGTGCGACGAATTGTGCAGATTATAGCGCCCTCCTTGAACCCACAACTTCCTCGTCGTATGGGGGGACATGCACACACCGGGGCACAAAATCCCCATAAATGACACTGGCCAGCAGCCCGAACAAAACGGACAGTGAACCAAGTGAGTCAGTTGTCCAATGAAAACTTCACGGTGAGCTTGGCTGATCGAAATCGACAACATGTAGCCATAACAATCGACATTATCTATATCTTGGAATATCAGTCGTGCAAACGGCCTCTATAGTGGCAATGTTAGAGAGAAGGATTTCATGCCAGCAACGTCCCATCATAGTCTTTATTAATAGTCCGTTGTTCCCTTGAATTTCCCCCCATTACGTTTCTCAACTTCAAATAAAATATACTACATTTTTATTAAATTGTTTGCATGGAGTCTAATAGATCGATCCATTAAGCCCCGCCTCCTTACGAGTTGACCAATCACAGCCGCGAAACCCGATCACCGCTAGTGCAAAGATCACCAAACGGCTCAAATGGTGATCAGATTTCGCGTTTTTTTGTTGTGATTGGTCAATGAGAAATGGGCGTGGCTTAATGGATCGGTGTATTATTGTTCTAACAATCTGTTTTGCAGAAGTCGGCGTGACTGACACGGCGAACGAAACGCCCGAATATTCTCAAACTGACAGATTCACTCCACTCAATTCTGAGTGGCGGGAAATTCCAGTGAATGGTGATGTGGTTGAACAATTTGAGTAATAGTTTATGTAATCAAACATAGAGTTGGTGTTTCTCCTGAATGTGTTTAGTTTTTAAGCAATAAAGTGAAGTGCTGCTGACATAGGTTTTTGTTGATGGAACTATTAAGGAGTGTGCAATTTATTGATTTGATCCGGTAAAACCTATAGTAGATAAGTCGCTATGTAACCAGATTAAACCAGTGAATGTAATAAAACAAATGCACTGAAAAGGCTTCTAATTATCTTCATCTATTAAAACATCCAAAATAAAATTGTTTTCTCAAGTTGCATTCAGACTTTTAGGTTTTTCCAGATTACAGGATTGTTCGTGCATTAAGCCTGTATGCTGACAGCTATACTCATTCGACTGACTTTATTGTTTTATTCATTTCTTAATTTGTATAAGTTTGTCTTGTGCTTGTAGGGGTGGGGGCTATATGGAATGAACGTCATACACACAGGATTCATTGGATGGACGCCAGCATATCCTATAGCCTTTCCACCAGCTAGCCTTTCCACCCTTTTCATCAAAATATAGACGGTCACTTTGGTATGATATCATTTTGCAATTTCTCTTTTTGTTCGTGAACAACAAACAAAGGAATAAAACAACTGTGTACAAAACAAGTCATTAGAGCAAATTAGCCCTAGAATAAACAAACCATTGCGTTCAATTTTGTGAGCAGTGCCATGCACACAACTTTAACCCTGTGTGGCGGCGGCGCCCCTTGAGGACAGCAGGGTCCAGTGTAGCAGATTGCCACGTTGACACGCGCATACAATAGACCTAGACAGAAGTGGTATGCACACAGAAGTAAAAAACCTCGTCAGCAAAAAAGAGTGGTATATTATTTTGACTTAAAGATATTCTCAGCTATTTCAGACAAGTGTACAAGAAGGCTGGTTGGTCTAGTGGCATGATTCTCGCTTTGGGTGCGAGAGGCCCCGGGTTCAAT
Organism: Leptasterias polaris; assembly: GCA_037783415.1. Classification (NCBI taxonomy): domain Eukaryota; kingdom Metazoa; phylum Echinodermata; class Asteroidea; order Forcipulatida; family Asteriidae; genus Leptasterias; species Leptasterias polaris. The sequence continues at coordinate 3,821,817 of JAZGTN010000049.1, read as the reverse complement.
TCCCGGACCAGCCCTTCGTTTTTCTTCCTTTTGACAATAGTTTGACCACCTGCCAAAGCAATCAACAATTAAAAACAGTTATTTTACCCTCACTGCACTGAATCTTAAATCGGTTTGATTAATAATAATATAGTTCGTTAGTTTACTTTGCTCCTCATTGACCATAAAGTGAGGACTCAGCCCGCAATTGTTAATAAAAACTCCCGGGTTTGAATTGACGCGGATTCCATTTCTCAGGGGCCAATTGAGGGTCGGGTTGACCCAAAGAATGGTTAAAAAGTATGAATTTATCTCAGATTGTGTATCAGTTTGACCCGTTGGACATACTGACCCAGAAACGAGTCAGGCCCAACATCACCCGGATGCCGAGTCAATTATTGTGACCCGGGAGTCTTTAGAACTATGACTACTTAGCATGGTGTTGTCTAGATCAACGCAAAGAAACATTAAACTCAATTCCATGTATATGCCACCACATTCTCCTGCATAATTATGAAACAATGGGTCAGGTTGTTTAATTTACAGCATCTGTAAGTTTAGATGGGAATGAGAAAATCTAATTAAATGAATAGTTTACCAGGGTGTATTCAATTTGTATTTGTTTATTTTATTTTAATTCTTTGGACAATACAATAAAAAATACGAGCTGAGTATTATAAGCCTGGGCGACACTAGTCGAGACTAATTTTTTATTCCCATGATGCATTGCGGTATATTGTTTGCCGCAGGCGCAATTATAGTAAAATTCACGCTGAACCGGGATTGAAGGATTGTGTCACTGATGTCTGATTGTGTTTCGTTAGTAAGTTATTTTGTCGTTAATAGTCGTGAGCGACACAATAATTGGTTCACCAAGCAATAGTCGCGACTATTTGTGTAGTAGTCGTACTAGTCGCCCACGCTTAGAGCAGAGGCCGTCCAGGGAAAGGCAAAAGTAAAACGTTCATCAAAAAAGATGTGCCCTCCCAGACCTTGCTCATTCAAAAGAATAAAAATGTATATTATATAATACACAGAAATCTAAAATTGTAGTGAAAAGTAAAACAAAATTAGATATGGCAAGTAAAGGAAGTATTCGTGTTCCAGTTGCAACTGATGAAAAGTGTCAAGTTAAAAACGTATTGTCCAATTCAGTCCTTGAACTTGACCCCGGCCTGGTGTGTCGTCACTGAGAACCTTTTTATGAGTGTTTGGCTTGTACATTTTTGTTGAATTTGCAGAATTCAAATTAAATGACAACGGCTGGTTGGTCTTTAGTGGAGCATAGGTTGTTTGTTCGGTCATTAATAACTCTTAAGGAGTAATTCAAAACAGCAACACTTTGAGAGAATTGAAATGTCGCCCTTTAACACAAGCATGGATAACGATTTTATTATATTAATTCATGCATACATTAACAAAACAATTGAATAACTAAAGCTGGGTCCGAATTAGTGGCTGAGGCTTGATCAACAACGTCCACATGCTTTGAAGATGCACATAGCAGCACATGCAGCAATTGAGCCGCTAATTCGGATTTAGTAATACAAACACTTTCTGGATTCTGGGTCCCGTGAGGCCTGACCCATGTCTGGTACTCTGGTTCAATATGATCCGGAATCTGTGTCCAAAATCCGAAACACAGTGCATGTTAGTTATTTTAATGTGCTCGCTCGATCATGCTGATAAAATGGTTTCTGAGGTAGCTTGCTTTCTATAAACTTGAATATTAGAGTTAACCGCAGTTACAATTCCCTCTGGAATGCCTCAAGAAATCCTGCCAATAAATGACGTCAATCGATCTTTTACTTGGAAACATGTATTTACATACGGAACCCATGGCATGTTGCCAAAAAATTAAAAGTATAGGAACTAACCCATGATGTATCATTTACACTGCAAACAAATGCAAATGTGCATTTCATATTTATACATTTAAAATACCATTATTAATTGATTAACATTCTTAACAGCAACTATACACAGCCTTTAGAGGGCAACCGCAAATCCCGAAATCCAAATCAACTGGTTTATGACTGAGTAAAGGGTCTGGGCCTATACTGGTATTTAGGAACACAATCCCAAAACTCCTGGCTCAGATTTGACCCGTATTTTTTATCCAAGAGGGCCTGACCCATTTCTGTTTCAAGCTGACCCGGAAATAGGTCAAGTCCCCTGAAACCGGAATCCGAGTCACTTTTTAAATTATTTCGAGTGTACCAAATACCACCTATTATATTACTTATTTAACTGTACATGCTCAAGCTGATGTGTTTTCGGAAGCAACATAATGTAGAAAGGAAAGAAGATAATTAATAGACAATTGTCCTGTGAGGGCAGATATGGTTCTTGTGATTGATTTAGCCTAGTAGCGCATATATTGCAGCACAGGCTGTATACTCCCCAGGGAGCTGAGATGGTTTAAGGAATGAAATAAATGGCCCAGTGACCAGGGGTAATAGTATGTTAGGCGCCTTGAGCATCCCTTGGGGTGGATATGTGCGCATTATAAATGTTGTTATTATTATTATTATCCTTATTTTTTTTTTTTTACAAAACTAAAATTCTAAAGCTACTTTTAATAAACTTAATTATTAGAGTTAACCGCAGATAAATTTCCCTCCGAAATAATGCCTCAAGAAATCCTGTCAACAAAATGTCGATCAGTTACTCGAAAACATAACCACACCTAGGTGTTTCTATGTGACTATATAGTAGTAGTAGCCAGGCGCGGATCCAGGGGGCACGTGCTCCCTCAAGTGTGTGTGGTGTCTTTTCCCCCAGCGGCAGGATGGATTTCTTTTTCATCCCATGCCTATCAAATTTGTTTCTTTCTGCCAAAAGGGATCTTTCATAATATGTCACTTGTAATTGCTTAGATTTGCACGATAACATAAGCGTTTGAAACCTGACATGCCAATTTGTCCTGGATAAAATATATTTCATGTCGTTCTGGCATTCAAGTGTAAAGACTACACTAAGCTTGAACTATGTTTTTTGAATGAATATGCATGAAACCAGATATTGCAGCGACCAGATCCAAACGCATGATTTGTGGGATTAACATTTTCTTTGAGTAAAATTAGAAGATTGGTATGGATCAGAAGAGCTTAAAAAGTGTGTCTATTTCTTGGTTTCAGGCACACAGAGGCTTGATTTTTCACCCCTCAAAATGCCAAAAGCTCCGAGCCATCGATGAATCCTTAACATCGATGTTACATCGATGAATCCCCAACATCGATGTTACAGACATTTTCCCAGATCTGATTTCCAATAAGAGTGTGTCTATTTCTCTGTTTTAGGCACTTGGAGGCTTGATTTTGCACCCCACAGAACGCCGAAGGCTCAGAGCTTCGCCCCCTGAACCCCCACCGAGGCTTCGCCCCTGGACCCCACCAGGGGCCGTAAGGCCGGCCCCTGGACCCCACCCATTTTTGGTTTACCCTCTAATACAAAATCCTGGTTGCGCCGTTGTACCCCCCGGTTTAAAAAATCCTGGATCCGCCCCTGGTAGCCTATGTATTTCTATACTTAAAATATAAACATTATTTATGAATTAACTCCTCCGGAACCATGTACACTGATGGCATGACTGGTATATTGCCTTTTAACTATAAGTAGGAACAACCAAGTGATGTAAAATTTACTCTGCAAACATTCAATTTTGTGTATTTTTACATACAGTTATGCTGTGTGCGTTTGGTATTTGTATGTAAAGAGGGCAATATACATTTAATTATTTTATTATTTCTATACAATTACAAGTTTAAAGGGCAACTGTACCATCCACAAAGAAAGACATTGATGTACTCACTGTTAAATTTAAACCAAAAACATTTCAAGGAAAGTTTTCCACCATGGTCATCATTATACCATTTTTGTAATGTGCAAATCTGTGACCATTTATATTGTCAATCGTACCAATGTTGTGCACAATGTGTAAAAAGCCAACGTCATTTTCCAAGCTAAGGGACAGCCACAGTTTCATACGCTTCTCCATCTCCCTTGTTCTCTCCGTTGCCTCCACTAGGATTCTCATAGGTCTGAGCATTGGTCGTCGCCCGCCCTATAGCACTAGTAGGACTATAAAAAATAGCATATATCTACGCGTGGTCTGCTGTTCATCTGGAATCTCATAAGTTTCATCCAGGGCTTTGTTAATAACATATCTGCTATCCGAGTCAGTGATGGCGCCTTTGTGGAAGCCAACTTTTAGATCGGATGTTTTGGTTACAGATGCAGAGTTGGCTGCTTGGCTGTGTTGTTTCTTGCGATGCCGACGGAGAAATATGATAACAGCGATTACAGCAACCGTTATTATAATGGTGATAAACATTGTGGGAAGAACGGAAGAAGCCAGTGACTGTTTCTGTACTGTGTCAGATTTAGAGCTTGTCACTGTAAGGTTTACCGCAGCTGTACTCATTTCAGATTTAGAGCTTGTCACTGTAAGGTTTACCACAGCTTTACTCATTTCACCAAAGACGTTCTGGGCAAGACATGTGTACATCCCGTAGTCATATTCCTCCACTGATGTGATATGCAGAATGTTTCCTTGTAGAATGGTGAATCTTCCTTGCCAGTCATGAGCTATCTCTGTGTCATTTGGTGAGAGCCATGTTACGGTCGGAGCAGGAATGCCAGTAGCTGTACATGTTACAGTAACAGATTGTCCAGCCTGGGCTGTTAGAAACGGCTTGTCTACCATCGCCATCGGTGGTTGACATGAGAAGTCATGAATGTCCAAGTCTGTTATCACCGACCCATAGTGCTGTGTTGGTGCTTCACATCGAGGCTCAACGTATGATGGATTGTTGCGAAGCCAGTCTCGCAGACCCGTGAGCCTACAGTCACACTGCAGTGGGTTGCCTTCCAGCTCGAGTTTGGATAATGCTCTATTTCTCCCAGATAGAGAATCACCGGGCACGACTTGGATCAGGTTATAACTCATATCCAGTATTTGCAGGTTGTTGCAGAAGCCCAAGACAGTTATTGCGTCATGAATCAGATTGTGAGCCAATGAGAGATTTTGTAGGTTTGTAAGATGAAGGGCACAGTCCTGTAGGTCGCCGAGCTGAAGCTCATTTCGGGATAAGTCCAAGGTAAAAATTTCAGGCAGTAGTTGAAACATCTGTGAGTTGACGCTAGTGAGTTGATTCCCTGCTAGGTACAGACTCTCCAACGATACCAGACCAATGAAGTAATCAGGATGTAACAGGGTGAGTCGGTTGTTGGTGATGGAGAGCTCAACTAAGTTAGACTGGTTGAAAAATACTCCTCCAAACAAAGACGTCAGGGCATTGTCATCGAGATACAATGACTGGAGCTTGGAGAGTTGACTCAGTGCAGTGGATGAGATGAACAAGAGACGATTATTGGCTACATGTAGTTCAGTCAGATCAACAAATCCCGCTAGAGTTGTCGATGACAGGTTTGCCAGCAGGTTGGTATCAGCATTTAAGAGCTCAAGACCTTCGGCCCAGCTTGGCTGAATCAAAGAATCGAATGAGTTGTTGCTGATGTCCAGTCTCTTCATCGTGTTTATGTAATTGTCTATGTTGAATCGATTCAAGTCTGATAATCCGTTACTGCCTAAGTTCAATGTACTTACGCTGACTTCAATGTATACCGACTGTAGTCGGTTGTCATTAAGTGAAATTTCATCAAACGCTACGTCTGTTGGATAACTAAACAAATTGTGTAATCGAAAATAAAAAATGTTATTGTGATCAAAAATTAAACTGGCGTTCCCGTAACCTCCCAAAAAACTCACGATTATTTTGCTCAGTCGGTTGAACTGCATACTTACAATAATATTTGGTACATAATTAAAATCAAAAGACTGGATTAAATTGAAATCAGCAGAGAAACGCCCCAATTCTCCGCATTGTGGAATTCCTGATACACGTGTAATTAAGTTATAGTCTACTGAGAGTTCAGTGAGAGAGCTGAGCTGACAAGTATAAGGCAAGTCAACAATCACGTTGTGCGTCACAGACAGCTTATGTAGGGTTCCCATCTCATTTGATCCCAGAAATGACGTCACATCAGATATGTTATTGTAGTCAAGGTACAATTCAGCCAGCCTGGAGAATGTGCCATTGAAATCGTCTGGTGACAGCTCTGATATGTTGTTGTGGCTTAGATCCATGATGAGGGCGTCTGGGTAGTTGACGGGGATGCAGTCAAGATTGAGTGAGGAGCAGTCGGCCTTTGTAGTGACGTGGTCGTAAACACACTGCGCATGACTGCAGGTTGATGACTGAATGATGCAGATACAAGCACCAAGACAACAAAGAAATATTGCCAACCCAGTAGATCCCATTGTTACCTAAAGGAATATGACAGTTCAACAAACACTGGTGTAAGTCACAAAGTTGGTCTCTGCGTTTTCGTACGCAAGCGTAAAGGGAAAGAACATTGGGCACATTATTTTGTTTCCTATATTCTGCGGTTGGGAACAGAACTGATCAACCTTCCCCGGTATTTTAATATTTCTACTGAATAATATAGGGAAGGATACTCATACTCATATAATAACATCAACAAAGATTAATTTTGATTGCAACTAATTTGCTGTACAACTCCCCAACCCGCCACCCTTTGGTTTTCGTGATGCAAAATTAATCGATCCATCGTTTTAGTTTAAAACAAAAATTCAAGCCTAAAACGCTCTAATATGGGATCTACTTTCACTAAGTTGACCCCTACTTGGATCTCAAGATAAATGCAGCAAATTAACTTTATTAACAGCTCGTAAGCCCGTACTTTTCCAAGTGGCGTCACCACAGGGGTATAGGAAGTCCCCCCCCCCCCTCCCATCGTTTAAAACCCTTGCCCCTTCCCCATGAGATTGAAACCATACACAAATGAATGGTTCAATACATTAAATGTAAGGTCGTATAGATTGGTTTTTGTCAATGTGATGCTAACTTAAAAGACAGATACAATAAAAGTCACAATCATGTGAAGTTTCAGCTGAACACAGTGTCTGCTTGCTGGAAAAAAAACAGCAAAAAAAAAACTGTCGCGTTCTTTTTTCACGAACGTCGAATCCATCCACGTTTGGCGAGGTGACAACGGGTATACAAACCGCATCTCTGCCACGTCAGTTTTGGAGTTTTTGGCAATATATAACATTACCTCTAAAAATATCCCCCAATGCCTCAAATGTAAATGTATGTACCTTCCCCTAACTTCCAGTGCAATTCATAAATCTATTTCTGGGTTGTGTGACACAGCTGCACTGTCATATCGCTACTTGTTGCAAGGACACTTTTCGTGCCTAAAGATTAAAAGTTCTAGTACACGTACCATTTAAAGGTATTATACAGGATTGGCAGAGCTGACAAAATAATCACAGACAGTGTTCATGTTTTGTGTAATCAACCACATACATGAAATAACAAACCTGTGAAAATTTGAGCTCAATTGGTCATCGAGGTCACGAGAAAATAGTGAAAAGAGACCTTATGTGTTTTCTGTTTTTCAAACATCGGGTTTATTATCGCGCGCGATAAAAACTATTGTTTTACTCATTTCTCAGAAACGATAGTATTTTAGGCAGAAATATTTTAAGGAACCCTTTCTACCATTACTTACTTTAAATCATGTAAGTTATGTGTGAATCTGTGAACATTTGTGTTTTTCGATCTTACCAATAGTGTACAGGCCTTTAAAAAACTTCTCGCGTTTACAGGCAACATTTTAAAAGCAAATGAAAAGGTCTAACTTATTTCGAATTAGTGAAATGCCAGCTTCGATGCTGTACATATCTGTCCAGAACACCCATTCTTAACAAGTAATATAAAATTGTACATACCTGTGGAGTAATCGTTGCTAATAAGATGAAAACTACGGAGAAATGATCCAAAGTTCAGGTTATTTTTTACCAACTAACTTCCTCATGTGATCAATGTGCCACAAAGTATAAGAAATTTGTTTTGCCAATTCTAAGGAGCACCATAAATGCCATGAACAAAACTGCTTTACCAATCGGCTTTCCGTGACATTCGAGGACGAATAAAATATTTCTATGGATAAACATTCTATTGTTAGCAGTCACGTGTTATGGGATTTATTTATGAATGATTGATAATAACGAGGTAATTTATACATCCTTCTTGTGTACTTTCCCCACTTATCCATCAGGTTATATTTTAGCATTCTGTGGCCCCCATACTTTCTGCCCCACCTTATTTTCAGGCGCTTTCCCTTTATGTCATAACAGCTTACCTACACACACAACAATTGTCGTGTCAAGTGAGTGACTCATTTTCGGACAATTTTCGCGAGTCATACTAAAATTGACTCAATCATTGAACCATACGCGTCTTACCAGACTCTTTAAAAAACAAAAATGAGTCAAAAAGTGGATGACTCGCGCTGACAGTTCATTGTTGACTCACTAATCTTTGAAAATGAGTACCGTTTGCCTAAGTGACTCATTGGCAACTCACAGGAAACCCGTAAGCGCTTTGCGTTGTTGTTGCAACCGATCGTCCGGCCGCCATTTGCACATAAATAACACAGCACTCGTCGTAGTACAGCACTCGGCAGCCGGGAGCCAGCCTTTTCATCTGATTATAAGGTATTTTCATGCTTATGATAGGCCTACATTATAGAAAATAATAGAACTTTAATACGTAAATGGTGTATTCATTATTCAGCTGTTTCATTTCGAGCCAAAAGAGAACTCGTTAGCTGTAGTAGAGTACTCACTGTAGTGTAGTTTTATTGTTTAAAACTTTGTTTTCACCGCGGCGTTTTGACTAACGACAACATTATTCGTTTAGTCCATTAATGGAGGTAGAAAATTTCTACCTCCATGGTCCATGCAGCAATAAAAATGCTCCGTGGTTAGCCTACGCCAAGCTCAATTTACCAGGAACGTTTTTCTCGATCCAATTGCCTAGCATTACAACAAGCATGTAAATGCACAGCCACAGTTATTGATTTAAACTATTTTGTCAATGTTGTCATTACGTTGTTCGTAATCGTATTCATGACACATGTATGATCATAAGACATAGAGAGATGTACATATGAACAGTTACAGTAGCTGTGTCTGACACAATGAATACAGGCCTAGGTCGGGTCATTCATTGACGAGGCTATAGCCTTAACAAAAACATTAATGTGCCATTTCTGTTTTGTTATGTATTTACAGTATTAAGTGTACATCTGTGGTTGGTCTGTCCAGATGGCCAGTGCCTTTCATGCTGCCGAGGAAAAACTTTCGTCCAGCTTTAGTGAAGGCATTGGGTGAAGAAAGAGTTCTTTCATATATGCAGAGAAGCAGAATCTCTGATGAAATGACACTTTGTAAGTACATGTTGTATGCAATTGCGCATCTTTGCAAGATAGACTTGTTGCTTGCTTGCAGTCTCTTACCAGTTTTGCATGGCATGATTCTTGTGCTCCCTGGGGGTGGGGGGGGGGGGGGGGGGGAGGGGATTTTGTTTGCTTCAACTTATAGAACGTGGTAAAATGAACATTTGTGGCTGTGGTGTGTTTAATGAAAATCACTTGAAAACTTAAGAAAATATGGAACGAACCACACCCTCTCCCTGTTAGGCCAAAAAAGCCTGGTCCTGATAGGGTTGAGAGTGTACCTTGGACTACTGCTAAACAAAAATTTATAATAGTAATTTGATAAAACATTAAAATCCTGAATTTAATTGCCATTTGTGCTTTTATGTTGCTTTTTCTGCACCTTGAGTACTCATACTACATTTGTTTTACATTTCTATTTCCATTTTAGAATTCAATGAGCATATTGATCACTCTTGTTGCTTCCCCTGCTTTTTGGAGAAAAAATGGAGTTGAAAATCTGTCCTCGTATCAAGGTAAACATTTAACATTGGCAATAATTATGACAAAAGGCTATTCCTTTTTCTTATCTATGGCAGCCTGTTTGTCCCTGATAGAGTTCTGTCCCTTGAAGCAAACATTTGTGTTTTCTTTTGAAACAGTCATCATTTGGAGATCTGCATTTTAGGAACAGAACCTCTTCAGTTGTGATTCTTGTTTTGTAGTTGTAGGAAGACACTCTTCACACTACAGGCAGGGCTGGAATTTGGGTTTTGAAAACCCAAAAGAACATTTAGTTCACTGACCTCATCAGGGCTGCATCCAGTGTAAATTTCGAGCCCCGCATTTGAGTTTTCGTCTCAATTGAAATGCCAAGTTATCTTCATCTACTTGACTCAAATAAAATTATATCTTTTTTCAGAAACCGTCAACACCAGTGGCACATATCACCAACAATGGAGACACCTGAGTGAGCATCATAAATCAGGGGACAGAATTTTCAATATTTGCAGAAGGAAATATTTTGTGCAAAACCACAGACTTCATTTCAGCAATTTGTCTGCTGATGTGTGTTCATTACGTTTTCAACTTGGCATACAGCAAAAAGGTTGTTAACACACTAACTTTCATACAGAAAGTTATCCTGAAAATTCCAGATGAAACACCTACTCCTTCCTTCAAAAGTTGTCAGGGTGTTGTATGACATAAATGCTGTATCACTGTGAATGCAAAAGTGAAATACGATTTTCGAACTAATGTCTTGATAAGTTTGTCTGAGATCTTGCCAGAATGTTTGTAAAGTTGCGACATGTCCTGAGGCAGTACATAATAATATTGGCAGCCACAGGCTTTAAGTTGGGTTGAGCACCTTCAGGTTGAGTTTAATATGCTCCACGTTTCTCCTCAGAAAAGCTACTTGTTAAAGTGTTTGCTCAGAGTTCAAGTTGTTAAAGTTTTGGATGTTGACAGATTAGAATAGTCACAATTTATGACCTCAGGCTAGGTTTACATTCACACTCGCCAGTAGAAGTTCTGGCACCACTGATTGTACAGAGTGGTTTACAAAAAAAGGAAACCCACTTTTCACAACAATTTTCACCATATTTCAAAAATTCAAATTAATGCATAGACCTCTAAAAATGTTGCTCTTTAAATTTATGTGACGAAACAAATTATTGTATTTGCATATTATTATTGTCTCTGAGATATGGTAGTTTAAAAATTTCATGCGGCAAACCTGTTTGTCCACGAATGACGTTATTATGAGCTCCTGAGCTAGATTCGAAGACAAAAATGCCGTTTAATAATTATTGTTTATGTTTTGGTTAAATGTTTTTGAAGATCAATGTTTTATTTTCATAAAGATTTGTTTTGGACATGTGCCCGAAAAGTAGGTGGAAATTGTTTTAGAAGAATTATGTGTTTCAGTTTTTAGAACCACCCTTTAGGGTTTCAAATCAAAGTCCAGAGCTCATTCGAGTAATAGAATAAAGCCATCCAAATTGAAGTTTTACTTGTAAACAATTATGTTAACCCAGTGCGATGACAGATTGATGAATCGAGGAAAGGTGTTTGTCTGTATTCATCCTATTTTGCATGTCACATTTTCAATAAGTTTTATTGATTTTTGTTTTTTATTCTTTTTAGAACCCTGCTCGCAGTTTTATTTATATCTAGCTTTTAGGCATAATCCAAATGTTGTTAATGTTTTTGTGTATATTATGCAAATATTTGTTTGTGTAAATTAAATTATTTATTTATTTTCATGCAATCTTTTGATGATGTATTGTAACTTTTAATGTAAACCAATAGTATTTTTTAGTCCTTGGACTTTTTGTTTGGAAGTATTTTCAAATAAACCAGAATTTAATTGGATGTAATTTAAATGAATTGTATGACTCACTTGTAAACATGTGGTATGTCTCCAGACTCATCTCTATTGCAGCAAATGAGTAACAAGACTCGTTTAAACAAGGAACCGTGTCACTGTGCGGACAATAAAGTGACTCAGTTAAACGAAGCAAAGTGAGTCAACTTACTCACATGTTATTCTAGTCCGAGTCATGTGACACATCTTCACTGAGTCAAATGACTCGTTAAATCCTAAGAGTGTGTCACCACACAGACAAGTAAGTGACTCACGTAAATGAGTCTTTTGACTCGACATTTATTTTGTGTGTAAGGCAACAAATATAAAAAATAAATGAACAGTTTCCGGTTACATGCCATCTTTTTGTCAGTTTGTTTATTGTTCTAAATTTTAGTGTTTTTTCTGTACTGTTTGTATCAAGGCCAGTTTTAATTTCCCCAATGTGGGATAATAAAGTTTTTATCTTATCTTATCTTATCTCTTATTTTAAAAAAAGGGTTGGTAGGTCGGAAAGTTGTTATTTTGTTTGTGTTTGGCGAGTGTGTAAAAATACCCTACTTTCCCGATTCAACTCAACCAAAAAACTAACAGCAAGAACAACGAGTGAAAAAATGCTCCGAAATCAATCAAAGACCTCTTCAGTATACTAAACTCTTATGAGGTACGCAGGAGATGTTTGTGGTTAATATGGAGGCATGATGGTGTCAGATATGTTCCAAAACAGATACAATTTCGGATAAAAGAAGGCCAAATCGTCCGCTTGCGACTTCTGTTGAGTTCACTCGCGTTCATCTGTGGGCGCAATCAACAGATTTGCACAACGAATTTGACAAAACTCTGTAAGTTTGGCACAGCTGAATCTGCTGATTCGGCATAATGTGCGCAATCTGCAGATTGTGCTAACTGGTCGCGCCGTGCTTTCAATTGGGGGTATTTTTCGCTGGGTACTTGTACACAAAATCATGAGACTCAAATCACGGAGATATCGTTAAAATTGTCTTGATGTGTTCTGTTTTGTTAGTTCAATTTAGTTAAAAACATGTTAAGTTGGTCAAAGTTTATGCGATTCTTGAGTGGGGGGGGGGGGGACATTTGATATAGTGTCCCCCAACCTTCAAAAAGTGGGGGGGGGGGGGGACGTGTCCCCCCCCCCGTCCCCACAGGATTGACGCCCATGGTGTCCTTATAATCTATAGCATCGGTATCCTCTGAAACAATGCTCAAGAAATCCTGCCAATAAATGACGTCAATCGCTTAGGAGTGCCTATGTGACTAGTACTAGTAGCCTATGTATTGATAACTTTGACATAATTTATGAATTAACTCCTCCGGAACCATGTGCACTGAGGGCATGTTGCCTAAAAACTAAAAGTAGGAATTACCCCGTGAAGTAACATTTACACTGCAAACATTATAATTTTAATTTGGTTTCTTCCATTCTGTGTATTTTACACACAGCTATGTTATGTGCATTTCATAATTTTATGCATAGAGCCCAATATACATTTAAAATATTATTAAATATTTAATTAACATTAACAGCAACTGTATCCACCACCTTTAGAGGGCAAAATTTAAGAATATAATCAATGGACAATCCTTGAACTTTGTTTTTACCAAAACTAAAATTCTAAAGCTATACTTTAATTCGATAAACTTAACTATTAGAGTTAACCGCAATAAAGTTCCCTCCGAAATAATGCCTCAAGAAATCCTGTCAAGAAAAGGATGTCAGTCAATCAGTTACTCGAAAACATAACCACACCTAGGTGTTTCTATGTGACTAGTATAGTAGTAGCCTATGTATATATTTATATACTTTTAAAATATACATTATTTATGAATTTACTCCTCCGGAACCATGTACACTGATGGCATGACTGGTATATTGCCTTTTAACTAAAAGTAGGAACAACCATTAGTGATGTAAAATTTACACTGCAAACATTAGTATTTCAATACTCTTCAATTCTGTGTATATTACATACAGTTAAGCTGTGTGCGTTTGGTATTTTTATGTAAAGAGGGCAATATACATTTAACTATTTTATTATTTCTATACAATTAAAAGTTTAAAGGGCAACTGTACCATCCACAAAGAAAGACATTGATGTACTCCAAATCAAATAATTTATGACTTAGTAAATGGTGTTGATGGGGGCTATAAGGGGAATTTTGATTCCGGGTCAGACTCACTGTTAAATTTAAACCAAAAACATTTCAAGGAAAGTTTTCCACCATGGTCATCATTACACCATTTTTGTAAGTTATGTGTAAATCTGTGAGCTTTTGTCAATCGTACCAATGTTGTGCACAATGTGTAAAAAGCCAGCGTCATTTTCCAAGCTAAGGGACAGCCACAGTTTCATACGCTTCTTCATCTCCCTTGTTCTCTCCGTTGCCTCCACTAGGATTCTCATAGGTCTGAGCATAGGTCTGGGACAGTTGGCGTCGCCCTATAGCAGGACTATTGGCATATCTACGCGTGGTCTGCTGATCATCTGGAATCTCATAAGGCAAAAAAAAAAAATTGTTGAGTTGCCCTCCAGTAAAAAAATTTGAAGGGGTCGGTCGGTCGGGATTTTATTTTATTTTTTGTAATTTTTTTTTTTACCTTGACTGTCATTTGAAGACAAGAAACATTTAACTTCATATCTTTTATAATTTGTTTTCAAACATTTTATACACTTTTTCCTGGATCCTTGGTCACACATCCCGCCCATTTCTTTTGAAGCTATAACCATTTTAAAGTGCATTCTCTAAGGGTCATTCGATGGTTTAAACCAGCTAAATGTGTTCACCTATAGCTCTTAGCTTGCCTTGCGTGTTTTTGATGTTCAAACAAACGATCTTTTAAAAATATATTTCAAACAATAATTGTGAGACTTACTCCGAAATACTTTCCGCGATGTGTGCCGGGCGCCGCTATTTTGGAATGATCCAATCATGCCAATCAAAATACCATGTCATCGGCCGGCTGGTGGGCGGAGCGAGGGTGCGAAAATTTCAATGGTTGCTTTACTCATACGCTCCTCCCACAGTCTGGCCGGCCGATGACGTCGTAGTTTGATTGGCATGATTGGGATCATTCCAAAATGGCGGCGCCCGGTACTCATCGCGGAAAATAATTCGGAGTAAGTTGCACAATTATTGTTTGAAATATCCTATTGAAAAGTTATTTGTTTGAACATCCAAAACACACAAGGCAAGCTAAGAGCTAGGTGAACACATTTAGTTAACACAAGTTCTAAAAATGACCGTTTGATCTGGTACTCGCGCTCAAAACAAGTGTTGGGTACCTACCACCAGTGAATCCGCTTCTTGGCTCAAGCGAATTCGGGCTGTATGCCAGCGAATTCTGTCTGCAGGCAGTTCATGTCATGTGCTATTGCGTGGGATCGATCCGAGGTACCGTAGATGGCCGGGCACGTTGCGTACGACTACGAGTGTAGCGGCACACAAAACACAAAACGTAAAATATCGACCTCTTGCATGTTTACTTTAAAATCTTTGCTTTGCAAAATTGTTTCAGCTTATTTGGAATAAATATATTCGTTTTAGATTGGTTAAACACAGATAATGTGTAAGTTTCATCAAAAATGAAAAAACGAGGGGGGGGGGGAAACCCGACCCGAGATTTCAGCATTTTTGGGTCGGTCACGGAGGGCAACTCAACATGTTTGTTTTTTTGGCCTAAGCTTCGTCCAGGGCTTTGTTAACATTCCGCTCTCCGGGTCTGTGATGGCGCCTTTACAGAAGCCAACTTTTAGATCAGAGGTTTTGGTTACAGATGCAGAGTTGGCTGCTTGGCTGTGTTGTTTCTTGCGATGCCGAAGGAGAAATATGATAACAGCGATTACAGCAACCGTTATTATAAAGGTGATAAACATTGTGGGAAGAACGGAAGAAGCCAGTGACTGTGTCTGTACTGTGGCAGATTTAGAGCATGTCACTGTAAGGTTTACCACAGCTGTACTCATTTCAGATTTAGAGATTGTCGCTGTAAGGTTTACCACAGTATACTCATTTCACCCAAGACGTTCTGGGCAAGACACGTGTACATCCCGTAGTCATATTCCTCCACTGATGTGATATGCAGAATGTTTCCTTGTAGAATGGTGAATCTTCCTTGCCAGTCATGAGCTATCTCTGTGTCGTTTGGTGAGAGCCATGTTACTGTGGGAGCAGGAATGCCAGTAGCTGTACATGAGTCACAGATTGTCCAGCCTGGGCTGTTAGCTTGTCTACCATCACCATCGGTGGTTGACATGAGAAGTCATGAATGTCCAAGTATGTTATCACCGACCCATAGTGATGTGCTGGTGCTTCACATCGAGGCTCAACGTACGGTGGATTGTTGCGAAGCCAGTCTCGCAGACCCGTGAGCCTGCAGTCACACTGCAGTGGGTTACCTTCTAGCTCGAGTTTGGATAATGCTCTGTTTCTCCCAGATAGCGAATCACCGGGAACGACTTGGATCAGGTTATAACTCATATCAAGTATTTGCAGGTTGTTACAGAAGCCCAAGACAGTTATTGCGTCATGAATCAGATTGTGAGCCAATGAGAGATTTTGTAGGTTTGAAGATTAATGGCACAGTCCTGTAGGTCGACGAGCTGCAGCTCACTTCGGGATAAGTCCACGGTAAGAATTTGGGGCATCAATCGAAACATCTGTGAGTTGACGCGCTAGTGAGTTGATTCCCTGCTAGGTATAGACGCTCCAACGATACCAGACCCATGAAGTAATCAGGATGTAACAGGGTGAGTCGGTTGTTGGTGATGGAGAGCTCAACTAAGTTACACTGGTTGAAAAATACTCCTCCAAACAAAGACGTCAGGTCATTGTCATCGAGAGAGTTGACTCAGTGCAGTGGATGAGATGAACAGGAGACGATTATTGGCTACATGCAGTTCAGTCAGATCGACAAATCCTGATAGAGTTGTCGATGACAGGTTTGCCAGCAGGTTGGTATCAGCGTTTAAGAGCTCAAGACCTTCGGCCCAGCGAGGCTGAACCAAAGATTCCAATGAGTTGTTTCTCATGTCCAGTCTCTTCATCATGTTTCTGCTATCATATATTTTGATTATGTTACTGCCTATGTTGAATGTTTCTAGAGTTGAGGAAATAAACACCGACTGTAACCGGTTGTGATTAAGTGATATTATATCGAAAATGTGGCGTGAGTCAATCAGATCATACATTTAAATATCGTATTTCATTGTGATCTAAAAGAAAAGAAACATCTTCGTTTCCATGGCCTCTATTTATGAAAGCACTTACAGAAGTCAGTCGGTTGAACTGTAAGCTGAGGACAATATTTGACAGCCCCTGAATATTAAAATAACTGATTAAATTAAAATCGGCCGAGAACCGCCGCAATGTCCTGCAGCGTGGAATATCAAACAAAAATGTAATGGAGTTATAGTCTACTGAGAGTTCAGTGAGAGAGCTGAGCTGACAAGTTTCAAGCAAGTAAAAAATGACGTTGTGCTTAACAGACAATAAATTATACGCAGGCTCTCCATCTCATTTGATCCTAGCAATGACGTCACATCAGATATGTTATTGTAGTCACTGGTACAATTCAGCCAGCCTGGAGAATGTGCCATTGAAATCGTCTGGTGACAGCTCTGATATGTTGTTGTGGCTCAGATCCATGATGAGGGCGTTTGGGTAGTTGACGGGGATGCAGTCAAGATTGAGTGAGGAGCAGTCAGCCTTTGCAGTGACGTAGTCGTAAACACACTGCGCATGACTGCAGGTTGACGACTGAGAGATGCAGATACAAGCACCGAGACAACAAAGAAATGTTGTCCATTCAGTGGATCCCATTGTTACCTAAAGAAATATGACAGTTCAACAAACACTGGTGTAAGTCACTAAGTTGGTCTCTGTGTTTTCGTACAAAAACGTATAGGGAATTAACATTTGTAGGCAATTTTGTTTTCTTGGTGTATGCTATGTTTCCACAATACATCCAGTTATTATGTATATTTTGCGGTTTGGAATAAAACTATAGCTGATCAACCTTCCGCGGTATAAGATCTCTACTAAATATTATAGAGAAGGGTACTCATATTACAAAATTAATGATATAATTTGTTTGCGACAAATCCGCTTTACCACCCCCTCCCCCCAAAAAGGAGTTGCGTGGCCATTATAAGTTCTGATTATAGACAGATTAAATAAACAAATACACCATACAAAGTTAAACAAAATACAGAGACACAACTAATTTCAGTTCTATTAAATTCAATCATTGAAACATGTAGCAAATCAAGAAGATAGAGGGGTTTGATCTGTAAATATTTGGCTAGGAATTGTTCAATTGAATTTGTTATTAATTTAATTATTTTATTGATTAAAAATAATATATGAAATAGGTTAGTTCTCATGTGACGATGAAACAGTGCCTATTTTTGCAAACACTCCAAATTGCAATTTGAAACTGTTATGGCTCACAGTTTGTTTTGTTTTAAAGTTCTTTACTGGGCCTACTGATGAGAGCTAATGGTTGGTCATAGCGAACTACGAAACGTTAAAAATTCTTGTATACCTGTTACCCGTGTTGTGATGCAAAATTGAGATCGAAAAAATACACAAATGAATGGGTCGATACATAAAGTTAGGGTCATACATTGTTTTTTGTAAACGTAATGCTGATTTAGAGGCAACAGTATAAAGAAAAATACAATAAAAGTCAAATGTACAGCAAAAACTGTCACAGTTTTTTCACACGAATGTTGAATTTATCCACGTTTACTGAGGTGACAGTAGGTAAACAACCGCATCTCTGGCAGCATCAGCATTCGTAAAACGGACATCAAACCTCAAAAATCAGAGAAATGAGGCATGTATTACTCATTTCTCAGATTCAAAAGGTTTTGGGTGAAAAAGTGTCAAAAACATTTTACTTTGAATCCTTTCTCAAAATAGTTTATACTATCATACAACAGCTGCAGTGCTTCTCAACAAGGAAGTTTATAAATGTCATTATTTTGTGGAGTACTTGCCAATCTATGACCCTACCAAGCCCCTCCCGCCCCCTCCACACACCAAAGTGTGTAAACAACTGCAATCGTGGACCTCCTATTGTCCCTCTTTTTTTTTGCAACAGCTCCCATTGGTTTTGTACACGATCTCCAACTGTGGACCTTTCCTCAACCGTGAACCTATTGTGTCCTCTTTTGTTATAGGTCCCCGGTTTGAATGTATATTATACCTACCCACGCACACACAGTCAGCTCTGTGTTGCAGTCAATGTGTGGACGTTCCTTTGTTCTATACACTTATGGACAATCCTGTTCCGCAACACTGTAAATAACTCTGTGTGGACGTGTGTAAGTCCACATAGTGTTTCAAGTCCATACATTATGAGGACCTCTTTTGTTCTCAGGTCCACACTTCATAAGTAGCGGTAAAACACACTCACACCCCAAATAGAAAAATGTATGTCCCTTCCTCAAACTTTCAGTGCAAATCATAAACCTATTTCTGGGTAGCAAGTTACACGGTCGCACTCTCACACCGGTACTTGCAAAGACACTTTGCTTTCCTAACGATTAAAAGTTCTAGTACACGTACCATTTAAAAAAGCTGTTCACGTTTACTGGCAACCTTTTAAAAGCGCATGAAAATGCCAGCTTTGATGCTGTACATAAATATTCACTCCAGAACACCCATTCTTAACAAGTAATATAAAATTGTACATAGGCTACCTATGGAGTAATCGTTGCCAATTAGATGAAAACTACAGAGAACAATGTTCCAGAGTTCAGGTTATTTTTTACCAACTTACTTCCTCATGTGATCAATGTATCATAAAGAATTTGTTTTGCCAATTCTAAAGAGCACTATAAATGCCATGAACAAAACTGCTTTACCAATCTGCTTCCCGAAACACTCCAGGTCAAATAAAACAATTCTAAGGTTAGACATCCTTATGTTCGCAGTCACTTGTTATGAGATTTATTTTGAATGATTGATAATAACGAGGTAAGTTATTCATCCTTCTTGTGTACTTTCCCACTTATCCATCAGGTTGTAGTTTAGCATTCTGTGGCCCCCATACTTTCTGCCCACCATATTTCCAGGGGCTTTCCCTTTATGTCATAACAGCTTACCTAATGTACTAATTGGTGCTTTGATTTTCAAATATTAACGCGATCTCCACAATAATAGAATCCCTAGACTGAAGTGAAAGGTGGGTAACATCAAGGCCCCATTGTATGCCCGTGAATAAACACCGTCCAGCGGTCTCAAGGATATACACAATACTGTACAACTATATGTGCAGTTCGTGCTAAATAAAAGCGCTACAACATGTGCATTTATTTGGTATCTATGGTGGCCCTGAAGGGACATCGCATATCGCAAACGTGTGCGCATACGTATGCAATGTCGTGAAACAATTCGCGAATATATGCGCACACGTATGCAATGTCGTGAAACAATTCGCGAATATGTGCGCACACGTACGCAATGTCGTGAAACAAATCGCGAATGTGTGCGCACACGTATGCAATGTCGTGAAACAAATCGCGAATGTGTGCGCACACGGTATGCAATGTCGTGAAACAATTCGCGAATATGTGCGCACACGTCTGCGAATATATTTGCGATGTCGTGAACGTTTATTGCATACCAAGTTGCATACCTTTGAATAAAATGTCTAATGATCTGGGGGGTTTCTTGCCTACAGTATGGTGGCCCTGAAGGGACATCGCATATCGCATACGTGTGCGCACACGTATGCAATGTCGTGAAACAATTCGCGAATATGTGCGCACACGTATGCAATGTCGTGAAACAAATCGCGAATGTGTGCGCACACGTATGCAATGTCGTGAAACAATTCGCGAATATGTGCGCACACGTATGCAATGTCGTGAAACAATTCGCGAATATGTGCGCACACGTATGCAATGTCGTGAAACAAATCGCGAATATGTGCGCACACGTATGCAATGTCGTGAAACAATTCGCGAATGTGTGCGCACACGGTATGCAATGTCGTGAAACAAATCGCGAATGTGTGCGCACACGAGTGCGAATATATTTGCGATGTCGTGAACGTTTATTGCATACCAAGTTGCATACCTTTGGGATGATGTCATAGTTGCAGACAATTTGTTAGTGACCTATATAGGGAGTACGTGGCGCTACAGTCAGGATCCTGTAAGCATGGCTATACAATAATGTGTACCCAGGAACTTGGCACCAGGCCAAGTTTCGCCAACATGTACTACAGCATAAGCTATCTACCTACAGCCTACTAATAAGTACTTAGCGGGATGCCGCGCTTCGCGCGGCACCCGCTAGGTGGGCGCGATTCTTGCCCATAAAATGCGACAACGGTGCATGGGGTAGGGGGGGGGGGGTAATAGACCCTTCCCATGAAATATTTAAATTGCACTTCACGCGTGCGCACTTACACTGCTGGTTGGCAAAATGATGGAACATTGCCCCTTTTTGTGTGGGGCTGATGGTGGCGTGACGCAGACGCGCTTGTGCGTCTACTTAGTGCACAACTCTATGGCATTTGCCAACCAGCAGGGTCTGTACGCATGCGTGAATGTAATTAGCATATTTCATGGGAAGGGTCTATTGGAGAGGATATCAGAGTTTATAACTTTCAGAATTGGTTTGGTAAAGATATTTAAAATCTTTACGCAATGTAGGTATGTCCTAATGATAAAATGTTGAGCATGCAAAAGGTGTTGAGTGCGGTCGAAGGCGACGCGTCGCCTTCCCTCACCCTTTTCGCCCCCCCTCACCCTTTTCGCCCCCTTTTCTCGACTACGAAGCATAAGTTGGGGTGTGTTTTAATATTTGGGAAGGATATAAAAAGGCAATGATGCATGCTTGGCATGATAATTATGTAGGTTTTTGGATATATCAAGACTTTTTGAATATCCAACAAAGGCCTGAGTAATCCATGAAATATATGCTTCTGTGCTCCTAAAATTTGTAAAATGTTTGAATTTATGTATAATACTTGATTTCCTTTTTTCTGTATTTCTGGATTTCTTTGTGTCTCTATCTCTTTATTTCTTAAATGTGTCTTTGTTTCTATATTTTCTCTTTCTGATTATCCGTGTTTGCCCGTGGTGAACTTTGTATTTTCTCAGTATTCTATTTCATTGTTTCTGTAATTTAGGCCTATATGTGTTTTTTCTGACTCAGTGGTCTGTTTGCCTTTTTATTTGTTTATTTTGTTTATGTCTTAGTTTCGTTATTTCCTTAGTTGCAGGGGGCCTATTATTTATCTCTGATGTTTCTTGATATCTATTGACGTTTATTTTGTAATGTTTTTATGTCACTATGTTAGGCCTACAGTTGATTTCGATGTTTCTATGTCACTATTTCTGTGGTTTTTTAAAAAGTTATTTCGGGTGTGGATGCGTTTGTTTCCGTATTTCGTTCTTCTAGATTTTGTAAATGGTTGATAATACAATAATAATGTTAAGTATTACAGGGGTGTGATTTTGCACATTTTGTTGATGACAGTTTTGTAAACTTGTTTTTGTCTTGACAGACCCTGTTGTTCAAATTTTATTCATCGTACGTCTAAAGATTTAAATAGGAAACGAAAATAAAATAAAAATTATTTGTGTGTTTTCGTTTTCCTTTATTTGTTCCTTTCTGTCTGTCTTTGATTTCTTGATTTATCTTGTTTGGAGGAGGCTTTATTTTTGTCCATTTTCCCTTTCATTGTGTCGTTATTTCGTGCTTTCTTTATGCCTTGTTTCTTTATTTCTTTATTGCTCGGAAATTATTGGTTGTATTTAGGCCTACATACCACTAAATGCAGGTAACGACTAATATTCGACAATGCTTGTCTTTGTGAATATTATGTTGTTATTCAGTCAATGAGTAGGCCTAACCATGGAGGTAGAATTAGATAACGTAAGCAGTCAATTTATGAAAGAAATAATAGGGCCAAGGAAAATTTATAAAGGGGACATAGGAGGTCACATCTGCCCAATAAAATGAAATGAGCTGGAAGAAGACAAAGCATCATTAACAGAAAATATGCAGTATCTGTAGAAATTAGGATTACCCCCCCCCCCCCCCCCCCCCTTTGAGCTGCATTTTAAATCAGTCATCTCGCTATAAATTATTAGTATAATAGGCGCGGGGAGACGTTGGAACACCAGTGCCAACCCATGAAGCGGTGTCCGGCAAGCGAAACTTCCCAGAATGCACAAATGCAATAGCGAACGCAAATTTTAAGACTGGCAAAACCCCCCAATTTATGTTTTGAATATGCCAAATTTATCCAAAAATCTACATTTATTCGCGAATTGTTTCACGACATTGCATACGTGTGCGCACACGTATACGATATGCGATGTCCCTTCAGGGCCACCATAGATAAGCCTTCTGAATACCCAAGAAGGAAATGACTAAAAACTTGTTGTCCTTGCCTCCTCCCTTTTCCAGCAGATATCCCAATTTTTAGTTTGTCTCACTTACTAATCAATAACTTTTTCTCCCTCTTCCCGCCTTTGATTTTGTCCTTTGTGTAAGTTCCAATCAGTTGTTGTCAAACCAACCTCCTCTAACCCCCCCCCCCCACCCCTTTGTCTCCATTTTTCTTCCGGGTTCAAGCATTTCATTTAAGTTCGACAAAGGAGTGTTCGTTTTTAAATTGATTCTAAACAATCAGACGGAAATGTTGCAGTTAAGTTTTGTCTGTGTTCTTTCCTTGTTGACAGAGCCGGAAACCAGATACATTTCATAAATTTAATGAAAATGAAATAACTCCCACTCAGCTCCTCTTCAAATAAAATCAACCCTATCTTTCTTGACTTATGTGTAGTAGGAATTTGGGAGTGGGTTTTGCCTTTATTAAAGGTATTAAACAGGTCTGGATTGCTATAAAGGAAAAAACATCATTGTTTAATTTTAATATGAAAGTTTACTTATTACGAAGTTCATACTTGAACAAATTGTTCTGTATTTTCCTCTGAAAAGAAGTGGCATATTCGAGTTCAAAAAGTATTGGCCAAAACAGTCCTTGAACTTTTAACCTACCCCTGGTGTGTCGTCTCTGACAACTGTTTGGCTTGTAAATTTGTGTTAAGTATAGCAGAATTCCGAGTCAGTTTCAACACAACGGCTGCGGTCGGTCTAGTCGTGGTGATCCTCAGTGATGGAGGGTTTCAACAGTTTTTGAAAAGCAAAAAACTGAACTTTATAAGTTACCTCTGTGAATATACTAAGTGATGCAGTTACTTTAATTCGATTGCATATAGTAGCTATACACTTGACTGTAGAAGGGACACGTTGCCTTCGGATTGGGCGCGTTGGGCTAAAAAGCGTAATTGTTTTGAAATTAATATGTTGCCAAGATGTTTTAAATTGTATAATATAATGATTCACATTAAATCCCTTGAAATTGTGTGTTTATTTTGTGTAATTTCTTGACAGAACACGTCCACTATTGCAGAACCAAATTTTTGACTCTACACGATAGCGAACCGTAAGAGTCAGATTTATTGAAGGGTTAAAAGTCACTGCTCGACTAATTACAACACAGCATATAGGTTGTTCGGTCATTAATAACTCTTAAGGAGTAATTCAAAACAGCAACATTTTGAGAGAATTGAAAGGTCGCCCTTTAACACAAGCATGGATAACGATTTTATTATATTAATTCATGCATACAATTAACTAAACAATTGAATAGAGCTGGGTCCGAATTAGCGGCTGAGGCTTGATCAACAACGTTCACATGCTTTGAAGATGCACATTAGCAGCACCTGCAGCCACTGAGCCGCCAATTCGGATTTAGTAATACAAACACTTTCTGGATTCTGGGTCCCGTGAGGCCTGACCCATGTCTGGTTCAATATGATCCGGAATCTGTGTCCAAAATCCGAAACACAGATATGAGTCAAACTGATGCAGGACCCGTTTTATTTTAAGAATGTACCAAATACCACCAATGTGCATGTTAGTTATTTTAATGTGCTCGCTCGATCATGCTGATATGGTTTCTGAGGTAGCTTGCTTTCTATAAACTTGAATATTAGAGTTAACCGCAGTTACAATTCCCTCTGAAACAATGCCTCAAGAAATCCTGCCAATGACGTCAATCGATCTTTTACTTGAAAACATGTGTTTACATACGGAACCACGTGCTCTATGGCATGTTGCCTAAAAATTAAAAGTATAGGAACTAACCCGTGATGTATCATTTACACTGCGAACAAATGCAAATGTGCATTTCAAATACATTTAAAATACCATTATTAATTGATTAACATTCTTAACAGCAACTATATACACAGCCTTTAGAGGGCAAACATTAACGAAGGAAATCCAAATCAACTGGTTTATGACTGAGTAAAGGGTCTGGGCCTATACTGGTATTTTGATTTAGTACGTTAAATAAACATACATTCCAAAAACACCCAGGTCAGATTTGACCCGTATTTTTGATCCAAGAGGGCCTGACCCATTTCTGTTTCAGGCTGACCCGAAAATGGGTCAAGACCCCTGGAACCGGAATCCGGGTCACTTTTTAAATTGTTTCGAGTGTACCAAATACCACCTATTATATTACTTATTTAACTGTACATGTTCAAGCTGATATGTTTTCGGAAGCAAACTAAAGTAGAAAGGAAAGAAGATAATTAATAGACAATCCTTAATTTATTTTTTTACAAAACTAAAATTCTAAAGCTACTTTCAATAAACTTAATTATTAGAGTTAACCGCAATTAAATTTCCCTCCGAAATAATGCCTCAAGAAATCCTGTCAAGAAAATGATGTCAGTCGATCAGTTACTCGAAAACATAACCACACCTAGGTGTTTCTATGTGACTAGTAGTAGTAGCCTATGTATTTATATACTTTTAAAATATACATTATTTATGAATTTACTCTTCCGGAACCATGTGCGCTGATGGCATGACTGGTATATTGCCTTTTCACTATAAGTAGGAACAACCAAGTGATGTAAAATTTACACTGCAAACATTAGTATTTCAATACTCTTCAATTCTGTGTATATTACATACAGTTAAGCTGTGTGTGTTTGGTATTTTTATGTAAAGAGGGCAATATACATTTAACTATTTTATTATTTCTATACAATTAAAAGTTTAAAGGGCAACTGTACCATCCACAAAGAAAGACATTGATGTACTCAACTCAAATAATTTATGACTTAGTAACTGGTGTTGATTGGGGGGGGGGGGGGGGTCTGGGGGCTATAAGGGGAATTTTGATTCCGGGTCAGAGTCACTGTTAAAATTAAACCAAAAATATTTCAAGGAAAGTTTTCCACCATGGTCATCATTATACCATTTTCGTAATGTGCAAATCTGTGAGCATTTATATTGTCAATCGTACCAATGTTGTGCACAATGTGTAAAAAGCCAGCGTCATTTTCCAAGCTAAGGGACAGCCACAGTTTCATACGCTTCTCCATCTCCCTTGTCCTCTCCGTTGCCTCCACTAGGATTCTCATAGGTCTGACCATAGGTCTGAGACGGTTGGCGTCGCCCTATAGCAGGACTATTAGCATATCTACGCGTGGTCTGCTGTTCATCTGGAATCTCATAAGCTTCATCCAGGGCTTTGTTAACAGATCCGCTCTCCGAGTCAGTGATGGCGCCTTTACGGAAGCCAACTTTTAGATCGGATGTTTTGGTTACAGATGCAGAGTTGGCTGCTTGGCTGTGTTGTTTCTTGCGGAGAAATATGATAACAGCAATTACAGCAACCGTTATTATAATGGTGATAAACATTGTGGGAAGAACAGAAGAAGCCAGTGACTGTGTCTGTACTGTGTCAGATTTAGAGCTTGTCACTGTAAGGTTTACAACAGCTCTACTCATTTCACCCAAGACATTCTGGGCAAGACATGTGTACATCCCGTAGTCATATTTCTCCACTGATGTGATATGCAGAATCTTTCCTTGTAGAACGGTGAATCTTCCTTGCCAGTCATGAGCTATCTCTGTGTCGTTTGGTGAGAGCCATGTTACGGTCGGAGCAGGAATGCCAGTAGCTGTACATGTTACAGTAACAGATTTTCCAGCCTGGGCTGTTAGAAACGGCTTGTCCACCATCGCCATCGGTGGTTGACATGAGAAGTCATGAATGTCCAAGTCTGTTATCACCGACCCATAGTGATGTGCTGGTGCTTCACATCGAGGCTCAACGTACGGTGGATTGTTGCGAAGCCAGTCTCGCAGACCCGTGAGCCTACAGTCACACTGCAGTGGGTTGCCTTCAAGCTCGAGTTTGGATAATGCTCTATTTCTCCCAGATAGAGAATCACCGGGCACGACTTGGATCAGGTTATAACTCATATCCAGTATTTGCAGGTTGTTGCAGAAGCCCAAGACAGTTATTGCGTCATGAATCAGATTGTAAGCCAATGAGAGATTTTGTAGGTTTGTAAGATTAAGGGCACAGTCTTGTAGGTCGACGAGCTGAAGCTCATTTCGGGATAAGTCCAATGTAAGAATTTGGGGCATCAATCGAAACATCTGTGAGTTGACGCTAGTGAGTTGATTCCCTGCTAGGTACAGACGCTCCAACGATACCAGACCAATGAAGTAATCAGGATGTAACAGGGCGAGTCGGTTGTTGGTGATGGAGAGCTCAACTAAGTTAGACTGGTTGAAAAATACTCCTCCAAACAAAGACGTCAAGGCATTGTCATCGAGATACAGTGACTGTAGCATGGAGAGTTGACTTAGTGCAGTGGGTGAGATGAACAAGAGACGATTATTGGCTACATGCAGTTCAGTCAGATCGACAAATCCCGCTAGAGTTGTCGATGACAGGTGTGCCAGCAGGTTTGTATCAGCGTTTAAGAACTCAATACCTTCGGCCCAGCTTGGCTGAATCAAAGAATCGAATGAGTTGTTGCTCATGTCCAGTCTCTTCATCGTGTTTCTGTATAAATTGATTCTGTTCCAGTTGTGTAATCCGTTACTGCCTACGTTGAATGTTTCTAGAGATGAGGAAATGCTTACCGACTGTAGCCGGTTGTGATTAAGTGATATTATATCGAAGTTGTAGCGTGAGAAAAACCCATGTCCGCGTACATTTAAATATTGTATTTCATTGTGATCTAAAAGAAAAGAAACATCTTCGTTGTTCTGGCCTATATTAATGTAAACACTTACAGAAGTCAGTCGGTTGAACTGTAAGCTGACGACAATATTTGACAGATCAGGAAAGTTAAAATAACTAATTAAATTAAAATCGGCTGAGAACCGCTGCAATGTCCTGCAGCGTGGAATTCTACTTAAAATTGTAATGAAGTTATAGTTTACTGAGAGTTCAGTGAGAGAGCTGAGCTGACAAGTAGAAGGCAAGTCAAAAATGACGTTGTGCTTAACAGACAATTTACGCAGGCTCTCCATCTCATTTGATCCCAGCAATGACGTCACATCAGATATGTTATTGTAGTCAAGGTACAATTCAGCCAGCCTGGAGAATGTGCCATTGAAATCGTCTGGTGACAGCTCTGATATGCTGTTGTGGCTTAGATCCATGATGACGGCGTTTGGGTATTGGACGGGGATGCAGTCAAGATTGAGTGAGGAGCAGTCAGCCTTTGCAGTGACGTAGTCGTAAACACACTGCGCATGACTACAGGTTGATGACTGAGAGATGCAGATACAAGCACCGAGACAACAAAGAAATATTGTCCATTCAGTTGATTCCATTGTTACCTAAAGAAATATGACAGTTCAACAAACACTGGTGTAAGTCACTATATAAGTTGGTCTCTCTGTTTTCGTACAAAAACGTACAGGGAATTAACATTTATAGGCAATTTTGTTTTCTTGGTGTATGCTGTTTCTACTACACTTCCAGTTATTATGTATATTTTGCGGTTGGGAATAAAACTATAGCTGATCAACCTTTTTCAGTATAAGATCTCCACTAAGTGTTATAACTTATAGGTAAGGATACTAATAAAATTAATGGAATAAATTGGGTTTTTTGACAAATCCGCTTTACCACCCTTTCCCCCTACTAAAAGGTGGGGATGGCCATTGTAAGTTCTGATTAGACAGATTAAATATGCAAATACACTATTTTTCTTTTACAAATACATAACCACAAATAAATTTACTTATATTCAATCCAAAAGATGGATGTGGCTTGATCTGTAAATGTTTGGCTTGAAATTGTACATCCAGACGTTTGCTCGTGTGAATTTGTTTCCTAATTTATTTATTTGTATGAATATAATATAAGAAATAGGGTAGTTCTCATTTGACGATGAAAAGGTGTCAATTTTGCAAACACTCCAAATTGCAATTTGAAAATGTTGAACTACTGTGTTATGGCTCACAGTTTGTTTGGTACAAAGTATTTTACTTGGCCTACTGAGAGCTAATTCATTATGAAGACCACTTTTGTTCTCAGGTCTATACTTCGTATGTAGCGTTAAAACACACTCACACCCCAAATAGAAAGTCCCTTCCCCCAACTTCCATTGCAAATCATAAACCTATTTCTGGGTAGCAAGTTACACGGTCGCACTGTCACATCGCTACTTGCAAGGGCACTTTTCTCGCCTAACGATTAAAAGTTATAGTACACGTACCATTTCAAAAACTTATTCCGTTTACAGGCAACCTTTCAGAAGCAAATGAAAAGGTCTGTGGCCATTAATTTATTTCGAATCAGTGAAATGCCAGCTTTGCGATGCTGTACATATTCACTCCAGAACACACATTTTTAACAAGTAATAAAAAATTGTACATACCTATGGAGTAATCGTTGCCAATAAGATGAAAAATACGGAGAAATTTTTCCAGAGTTCAAGTTATTTTTTACCAACTAACTTCCTCATGTGATCAATGTACCACAAAGTATAAGAAATTTGTTTTGCCAATTCTAAGGAGCACCATAAATGCCATGAACAAAACTGTTTACCAATCGGCTTCCCGTGACATTCGAGGACAAATAAAATATTTCTATGGATAAACATTATATTGTTAGCAGTCACGTGTTATGGGATTTAATTATGAATGATTGATAATAACGAGATCCTTCTTGTGTACTTTCCCACTTATCCATCAGGTTATATTTTAGCATTCTGTGGCCCCATACTTTTTTCCCCACCTTATTTTCAGGGGCTTTCCCTTTATGTCATAACAGCTTACCTATGAACTTATTGGTGCATTGATATTCAAATATGACCGTGGTCTCCATAAATAATAGAATTACTCAACTGAAAGGTGGGCCAACATCAAGGCCTCCATTTGATTCTGAATGCCCGTGAATAAACACCCTCCAGCGGTCTTAATACACATAGTACTGTACACATTACTGTACAACACATTGATATAAAAATACTGTACAACTATTTTTGTAAAGATTCATGATGTATTGGTTCAGACCACAATTGAAATTTATGCATGTTCACATTAGTATGTGTGCACACACTAATTAGTTTGTATATATAGTACTTGGAACATGTGGTACACAAATGTTGAAAACAAAACATGTTTCCAGCCTGGCACCATCTCACTTATCTTATATCATTACACATGCATGAGTCTATAAATATAATGTCTTGTAATTTATTGAAACAAGGTCATTCCATGCCAACTCACCTGATGGGTTGGCACTCAGGCATCAAATTTTGATTTTTTGTTGTAACAATCACCATCAACTATAGTTTCTACTGTCAAAAGTATCACTGGCCATTATGCAAATGCATATTAGGTCTTTAAAAACTCAAATTTAGCCTGGTGAAATGTACGATTGCTTTCTTATTTCATTTGGTTTTTAACTTTGTTCATAATTATGTGTGACCTGATAAGGATAGACCAATTACACATTTTGGGGTATTTGGCAGGGGTCTGAATATATGGGTCCACATGTACAAATAACAAAACATGCCTTTTTCAAGTGGAAATTTGAGAAAGTGGGAAATAAATGACAGATATACTACTTTTTCTAATAATACTTTGTATCCAGTCTACATGTGTGAAAACAAAAAGGTTGGTTTCTCAACTTCTTCGATCATATAATTTTTTTTAAATATGCCTATTAAAGGCCCTGTACACTATTGGTAAGATCGAAAAACACAAATGTTCACAGATTCACACATAACTTACATGATTTAAAGTAAGTAATGGTAGAAAGGGTTCCTTAAAATATTTCTGCCTAAAATGCTATCGTTTCTGAGAAATGAGTAAAACAATAGTTTTTATCACGCGTGATAATAAACTTGATGTTTGAAAAACAGAAAACACATAAGGTCTCTTTTTACTATTTTCTTGTGACCTCGATGACCAATTGAGCTCAAATTTTTACAGGTTTGTTATTTCATGTATATGGTTGATTATATACACAAAACATGAACACTGTCTGTGATTATTTTGTCAGCTCTACCAATCCTGTAAAACACCTTTAATGTTTTGAGTGTGTTATATCATGGAGGTAGGTCTATTCCTACCTCCATGATGCTTGCAATTTAGACCATTACGCACTGTGGTGGTGATGTGTGATTTATCATTCAAAACTCAAAAATCACACCCAATGATAATGTTATTATTGTGATTTAACATGAAAATTTAATGTTTTATTAGAAGAACAACTTTAAATTGAAGTCAGCAGCCTTACAGTATACAAACCATGGTCAAATACGTTCGGGCTTCTACATGTAGTATCAATCAACACTGTACCACCTCCATGACTGTACACACACAAAGATAAACAACTGACCACAAGCACTGTCTGATAATGCGCGGCCATAGACCCTGTTCCCGGGGCCTATCATGACCGGCCATTAGGTGCCGGCAGGAGCTCCCTCCGCCGCGACCCATTACCAAGCTCCTCCGAGCGCTTAAAACCCTACGTACTTTGCGCTCCACGGCCCTTTGGGCTGAACGGGCACCCAGGCCAGGCTACCCCCCTAGCACTACAATAATAGTGGGTTAACATATCACCCATATCTCATTCCCTATCTTACAAAAGAGACAGAGAGCCTAAAGACTTCATGCAGGCATGGTTTGTACACAGCCAAAAACTTTTTTAGCAGTTATTTTTACAAGTTCAGCTTGAATTTGTGTGGAAATTTGAATGACACAATAATCATATCTCAGAAATGTTATAAGGGTTAGGATTCTAAAATTATGTGTGTTTATGGCACCCATAGGTTTTTTTTTATTTCTTTTGCAAGTAACCATGGAGCAGTCTAGTTTATAGCTCCATAAAGTAACCAATAACTCTTGCCGCAAATGATACACCACCGTACCGTGCCGACGACGAAGCCATGTTTCTTGTTTGGGAAGTTGAACTTGATTTTTAATAAAAACGACAAGTACATGTACATGTATGGGTGTGTGTAAGTGATGTGAAATCCACACACACACGTCGTATACATGTACACATGCAACAACGTTCCATAACTAGCTGTACAAACATCAGTTATGAATAATTCATGATAAAGGTGCAAACTCGATCGTTGATTGGCTCCCCCGGAAAGTCGGGGGAAAAATAATGAAACACATAAGCACCCTCATACAAGATATCCAAGACCTTCGGGGAAGCTGAAAATCGAACCGCGGATAGTGACGCCCTCTGTTGTTTGATTTGATCCATTCCAGTGCAGACTACCAACGCAGCAGCAACGATGGATAGTGACTCATTCTGTTGTTGGAATAGATACACGCGAAGGTCTTGGAACCAAGACTATAATGTACCCAAAGAGCCTATCCATTCGATTTCACTGACCTATAAATAGACTATAACTATTAATTAGGCTAGCTCTGTGTTCAGTGGCTAAACCCAAGGGTGAAGTATGGGGTGGTCGCCTGCTCCCCCATCCAGTGCTGAATTTGACATCGGGCTCTGTAGTGACGTAATGATCAAGAAACTGTGCTTTTGGGACACACACATAAAACACATTCGCAGGGGAAATTCGGATTGAGGGTTACCTGTGAGTGACCCTTGGTCTCACTGCTTGACGACAACTTCGAATTGCAATAAGCCTTTTACGGACTGAAATCGGACGGAAATTTCGCAGTTCTGTTTTGGCTATTTTGTTTTTCTTGTATATAGTTACCAGATACATTTTGGCAAATTAATAAAGAAGAAAAGAAAAAAGAAAAACAAAATCTCCATTAAACTCAAACCTAACCGTGTAAACACAAAATACGTCACCTAAACCGTATGTTTACCCTTTTATTGTGTCTCTTTATCTAATCATCTTTCTAAATTAATTAGCAGTCAGATTTTCTATGTGGGTAATTTTGTCTTTTTAAAAGTACTAAACATAATTGGTAACGATATTCTGAAAGCTTCACTGATCATGAAGCTCATACTAGATCCCTTTTTTCTGTGACAAATTTCCCTGAACCTATGAAGAAAAAACTGTATCTGAAAACAGTTGTTACAACCAAATTGAAGGACAGTGTGTTTACATGCTGGGAATTGTGAATGGACGGTTTTTCACTATTTTCTTACGACTCACACAACGGGTTATAAGGCCAATTTCCACGGTTTGTTATTTCATGTATAATGGTTGATCGCATAAAACATGAACACCGTCTGGGGCTATTTTGTCAGCTCTACCAATCATGTATAATGCCTATTTGAAATGCACTTTACTCACAACCGTAACCCATCCAATGCGTCACGTGTTGCATGGTGATAAGCATCACGCCTGCTGCTAGTGCTACAATGGAAACGTTCCAAGATAGGCCTACCAATATAAATCACGGGACACGATGCTGGCTGAAAACCACCGGATGAAATAATATACTCAACATCTAAAGTCCCAAGTTGTTTGTGTTATTATAGAATTACAAGTCCAATTTCAGAGTTTTAGTTTCCCGTCGAAATAGGAAATAGAGAGATTTTGGAAAAATAATCATTCAGATAAAAATTGAAATGGTTATGAACTTCCTTATTTTTCTGCCTGTGTGTTTGTTATAATCCATAGCAAGTGTTTATTACAGATTCAATTTAATGCATGTGATATGAAGCCAGCAATTGACTCAGATAGACTTTTTCTTGACATAACATAAATTTTCTTGAATATCTGGAGGGATGTGAATTGATAAATAAATATTTTATAATAATAATAATTATCAGTTGCTTGATGGACCCCAACGATTAATAACATATTCGTGTTTCATCCACATTATTTATTTAGTAAAAACATTTTTTACACAGGACACATATAATTAATGAAGATGATGTTTTAATGTAATGTTAAAACTTTCAAACCAGCAACAACAACAAAAGAAGAAAAAAGAAAATAGAATATTTTAGATAATCCATACATCTGAGTCCCATGCATCCGAACACAAACACTGTGCTTATCATTCAACGCTTTTTTATATATTGGTGTTAGGTCATGTTTTTATGTTGACATCTTGTTCATAAGTATCCCTGAACAAACCTTGCAGAGTGCTGTTTGCAAAGAGACGTGATAATTAAGCAACAAGGGGTCGATACTGGAGCTATTTAACAACTGTTTTAAGTGGGATTTGAAACTTTAAATGGTGAAGATACAGTCAAGTGAGGTTTGTGGAGACACCATGTAACAAATCTCTCTCGTGAGTTGTGTGGTGATATTGAGAAGAACCAGTGGTTTAATAACTAGACGTGTCAATCAGTAGCTCTGATCGTCTTTAGGAGAAGAATACAGATCAAAACGTTGAGTTGTTAAACACTATTTCTTCTCAGAGACACCACAGCCAATAAGAGATTTATTATATGGTGTCTCCGCAAACCTCACTTGAATGTTTGTTTAATTGGATAGACATTTAGGTGACACTCTCATGAGTAACATGTATTGTTTAATAGAAAACTTTGTGTGTTTACTCAACAACGCTTCACTTTGACCTAACCACACACATTAAGCCAAACTTTGGACATGAGCCCCCCCCCCCCCCAATACAATAGACCCTTCCCATGAAATATGTAAATTGAACATCGCGCGTGCGCACTAACACTTTGGTTGGCAAAACGATGGAACATCGCGTCTTCTTGTGTGAGGCTGATGGTGGCGTGACGCAGACGCGTTTGTGCGTCTGCTTAGTGCACATCTCTATGGCGTTTGCCAACCAAGGGTCTGTACGCATGCGTGAATGTCATTAGCATAATTATTTCATTGGAAGTGTCTATTAAACGCTAGCATGCTAGTCCTAAACCGAGAGAGACAGAGGAAACATCTTATGTCAATATTTCAAAAACTCGTGGAAAACAAATTGATAAACCACGGTGTATACATTGGAAGTGCAGAGTCTTGGCCTGCCTCGGTATAAGATTGAAGTTGGCCCCATAGATCATCACGGTCTCTTTCAGAATAGTTTCACAATGTTATCTGACCGTGTCCTTATAATCTAGCATCGGCATCCTCTGAAAAAATGCTCAAGAAATCCTGCCAATAAATGACGTCAATCGCTTAGGAGTGCCTATGTGTAGCCAATGTATTGATAACTTTGACATAATTTATGAATTAACTCCTCCGGAACCATGTGCACTGAGGGCATGTTGCCTAAAAAATGAAAGTAGGAAATACCCCGTGAAGTAACATTTACAATGCAAACATTAGAATTTTATTTATTTTTCTTCCATTCTGTGTATTTTACACACAGCTATGTTATGTGAATTTCATAATTTTATGTATAGAGCCCAGTATACATTTAAAATATTATTAAATATTTAATTAACATTATTAACAGCAACTGTATCTACCGCCTTTCAAGGGCAAAAATTAACGAAATCCAAATCAATTGATTTATGACTGAGTAAAGCGTCTGGGCCTTTACTGGTTGATTTAGTTCATTGGAATACATTCCGAAAACTGCCGGGTCAGATTTGACCCGGATTATGGGTCCAAGAGGGCCTGACCCATTTCTGTTTCAGGCTGACCCGAAAATGGGTCAAGCCCCCTGGAACTGGAATCCGGGTCACTTTTTAAATTGTTTCGAGTGTACCAATACCACCTATTAAGTTACTTATTTAACTGTACATGCTCAGGCTGATGTGCTTTCGGAAGCAACATAATGTAGAATAAAGAATATAATCAATAGACAATCCTTGAACTTTGTTTTTACCAAAACTAAAATTCTAAAGCTATACTTTCGATAAACTTAACTATTAGAGTTAACCGCTATTAAATTTCCCTCCGAAATAATGCCTCAAGAAATCCTGTCAACAAAATGATGTCAGTCGATCAGTTACTCGAAAACATAACCACACCTAGGTGTTTCTATGTGACTAGTAGTAGTAAAATTTACACTGCAAACATTAGTATTTCAATACTCTTCAATTCTGTGTATATTACATACAGTTAAGCTGTGTGCGTTTGGTATTTTTATGTAAAGAGGGCAATATACATTTAAACATTTTATCTTAAAGGTTTTAAGGGCAACTGTACCACTCGCCTTTAAAAGAAAAAAAATGACGTACTCAAAATCAAATATTTTTTGACTTAGTAATTGGTGGTGGGTGGGGGGCTGTGGAGGGGGGGGGCTGGGGCTATAAGGGGAATTTTGATTCTGATAGGACTACTCTCTAAAAATGTTTAGGTCAAAATTGACCCTGGATCTGGGTCCCTGAGGTCCTGACCCATTTCCGGGTCAGACTCACTGTCAATTTTAAGCAAAAACATTTCAAGGAAAGTTTTCCACCATGGTCATCATTACACCATTTTTGTAAGTTATGTGTAAATCTGTGAGCTTTTGTCAATCGTACCAATGTTGTGCACAATGTGTAAAAAGCAAGCGTCATTTTTCAAGCTTAAAGACAGGCACAGTTTCATACAGTTCTCCATCTCCCCTGTCCTCTCCGTTGCCTCCACTAGAATTCTCGTCATAGGTCTGAGCACAGGTCTGCCGTTCTCTTGGAATCTCATAGGCTTCGCCCAGGGCTTTGTTTACATATCCTCCTTCCGACTCCGAGTCAGTGATGGCGCCTTTACGGAAGCCAACTTTTAGATCGGCGGTTTTGGTTGCAGGTGCAGAGTTGGCTCCGTGGCTGTGTTGTTTCTTGCGATGCCGACGGAGAAATATGATAACAGCGAATACAGCAACCATTATTATAATGGTGATAAACATTGTGGGAAGAACAGAAGAAGCCAGTGACTGTGTATGTACTGTGTCAGATTTAGAGCTTTTCATTGTAAGGTTTACCGCAGCTGTACTCATTTCAGATTTAGAGCTCGTCACTGTAAGGTTTACCACAGCTTTACTCATTTCACCAAAGACGTTCTGGGCAAGACATGTGTACATCCCGTAGTCATATTTCTCCACTGATGTGATATGCAGAATGTTTCCTTGTAGAATGGTGAATCTCTCTTGCCAGTCATGAGCTATCTCTGTTTCGTTTGGTGAGAGCCATGTTACGGTCGGAGCAGGAATGCCAGTAGCTGTACATGTTAGAGTTACAGATTGTCCAGCCTGGACTGTTAGAAACGGCTTGTCTACCATCGCCATCGGTGGTTGACATGAGAAGTCATGAATGTCCAAGTCTGTTATCACCGACCCATAGTGCTGTGCTGGGGCTTCACATCGAGGCTCAACGTATGGTGGATTGTTGCGAAGCCAATTTCGCAGACCCGTGAGCCTACAATCACACAGCAGTGGGTTACCTTCTAGCTCGAGTTTGGATAATGCTCTATTTCTCCCAGATAGAGAATCACCGGGCACGACTTGGACCAGGTTATAACTCATATCCAGTATTTGCAGGTTGTTACAGACGCCCAAGACAGTTATTGCGTCATGAATCAGATTGTGAGCCAAGGAGAGATTTTGTAGGTTTGTAAGATTAAGGGCACAGTCCTGTAGGTCGACGAGCTGAACCTCATTTCGGGATAAGTCCAAGGTAAAAATTTCAGGCAGTAGTTGAAACATCTGTGAGTTGACGCTAGTGAGTTGATTCCCTGCTAGGTACAGACGATCCAACGATACCAGACCCATGAAGTAATCAGGATATAACATGGTTAGTCGGTTGTTGGTGATGGAGAGCTCAACTAAGTTAGACTGGTTGAAAAATACTCCTCCAAACAAAGACGTCAGGGCATTGTCATCGAGATACAGTGACTGTAGCATGGAGAGTTGACTCAGTGCAGTGGATGAGATGAACAAGAGACGATTATTGGCTACATGCAGTTCAGTCAGATCGACAAATCCTGATAGAGTTGTCGATGACAGGTTTGCCAGCAGGTTGGTATCAGCGTTTAAGAACTCAAGACCTTCGGCCCAGCGTGGCTGAATCAAAGAATCGAATGAGTTGTTGCTCATGTCCAGTCTCTTCATCGTGTTACTGTCATTGGCCATGTGGAATTGATTCCAGTTTTGTAACCCGTTACTGCCTACGTTAAATGTATCTGAAATTGAGTCAATGAACGAGTACTGCAATCGATTGTGATTAAGTGACACTATATCGTATGAGCCATATAAATATATATCGTGCATATCGTTGTGATCCAAAAGAACAGATTAAGTAAAATAGTAGTTACCACTATATAAACTAGTCAGTTGGTTGAACTGTAAGCTGATGACAATATTTGGCAGACCATGAATATTAAAATAAGAGATTAAATTAAAATCGGCTGAGAATCGCTGCAATGTCCTGCAATGAGGAAGGTAACTTAAAACTGTAATTGAGTTATAGTCTACTGAGAGATCAGTGAGAGAGCTGAGCTGACAAGTTTCAGGCAAGCCAAAAATGACGTTGTGTTTAACAGACAATATACGCAGGCTCTCCATCTCATTTGATCCCAGCAATGACGTCACATTAGCTATGTTATTGTAGTCAAGGTACAATTCAGCCAGCCTGTAGAATGCGCCATTGAAATCGTCTGGTGACAGCTCTGTTATGTTGTTGTGGCTCAGATCCATGATGAGGGCGTTTGGGTAGTTGACGGGGATGCAGTCAAGATTAAGTGAGGAGCAGTCAGCCTTTGCAGTGACGTAGTCGTAAACACACTGCGCATGACTACAGGTTGATGACTGAGAGATGCAGATACAAGCACCAAGACAACAAAGAAATATTGCCAACCCAGTAGATCCCATTGTTACCTAAAGGAATATGACAGTTCAACAAACACTGGTGTAAGTCACAAAGTTGGTCTCTGCGTTTTCGTACGCAAACGTAAAGGGAAAGAACATTGGGCACATTATTTTTTTTCCTGGTGTATGTTTCTACACTTTGTACATTCTGCGGTTGGGAACAGAACTGATCAACCTTCCCCGGTATTATAATATTTCTACTGAATAATATAGGGAAGGATACTCATACTCATATAATAACATAAACAAAGATTAATTTTGATTGCAACAAATTTGCTGTACAACTCCCCAACCCGCCACCCTTTGGTTTTGATGCAAAATTAATCGATCCATCGTACTAGTTTAAAACAAAAATTCAAGGCTAAAACGTTCCAATATGGGATCTACTTTCACTAAGTTGACCCCTACTTGGATCTCAAGATAAATGCAGCAAATTAACTTTATTAACAGCTCATAAGCCCGTACTTTTCCAAGTGGCGTCACCACAGGGGTATAGGGAGTCCCCCCCCCCTCCCATCGTTGAAAACCCTTGCCCCTTCCCC
This sequence comes from Leptasterias polaris, assembly GCA_037783415.1. Taxonomy (NCBI): domain Eukaryota; kingdom Metazoa; phylum Echinodermata; class Asteroidea; order Forcipulatida; family Asteriidae; genus Leptasterias; species Leptasterias polaris. The sequence continues at coordinate 3,782,583 of JAZGTN010000049.1, read as the reverse complement.
ATGAGATCGAAACCATACACAAATGAATGGTTCAATACATTCAATGTAAGGTCGTATAGATTGGTTTTTGTCAATGTGATGCTAATTTAAAAGACAGATACAATAAAAGTCACATGTGAAGTTTCAGCTGAACTCAGTGTCTGCTTGCTGAAAAAACAGCAAAAAAAAACTGTCGCGTTATTTTTTCACGAACGTCGAATCCATCCATTTTTGGTGAGGTGACAACGGGTATACCAACCACATCTCTGCCACGTCAGCATTCGTAAACAGACACTAACCCTAAGAAATCTAAGAAATGAGTCGTGCATGAATCGTTTCTCAGGAGTGTTTGGGTGAAAACATTTCTGGACCATCTTGGAAGGGAATCCTTTCTCAATGTAGCTTTATATACTATCAACAGCTGCAGTCCATCTCACCAAGTAAATTGTTATAGTCAATAATTTGTGGAGTACTTGCCACTATATGACCATACCTTTAAAGGGAAGGTGTACGTTTGGTAATGACTCTGAAAAATAATGGCAATAAAAACTTACTTGGTAAGAAGTATACAGCTTTGGATAGTAGGCCCTATAATGCATTTTGAGAAACTTTTCACTTCGAAGTACTGCGGTTATGGAAAAATATATTTATTTATTTATTTTTATTTATTTTAAATCTTTAGACATATATCACTTTTTATCACCCAAAATTTGAATCTGAGAAGCGTTACGGCCGTAACGCTTCTCAGACTGTGTATTCCCATATAGGGAATATTCTTACTGCGTGAAAATAATTCGCTCCGTTTTTCGATGATATCTCAAAAACGCGACCACCTTTTGAAGTGAAATTTTCACAAGTTAGTTTTATTGTATATATCTACATTTATATAGGATTAAAACAACCAAACAGTTCCATAAACCAAAGGTATACTTTGCCTTTAAATACTCCCCCCCCCCCCCCCCCCCCAATGCCTCAAATGAAAATGTATGTTCCTTCCCCCAACTTCCAGTGCAATTCATAATTCATTTATGGGTTGTAAGTGGCACAGCTGCATTGTCACAATAGCTACTTGCAAGGACAGTTTTCGCGCCTAATTATTACAAGTTCTAGTACACGTACCACTTAAAAAACTGTTCACGTTTACAGGCAACCCTTTTAAAGTACATGAAAAGGTCTGTGGCCATTAACTTATTTCGAATTAGTGAAATGCCAGCTTTTATGCTGTACATATTCACTCCAGAATACCCATTCTTAACAAGTAATATAAAATTGTACATACCTATGAAGTAATCGTTGCCAATAAGATGAAAAATACAGAGAAAATGTTCCAAAGTTCAGATTATTTTTTACCAACTAACTTCCTCATGTGATCAATGTACCACAAAGTATAACACATTTGTTGTGTCAATTCTAAGGAGCACCATAAATGCCATGAACAAAACTGCTTTACCAATCGGCTTCCCGTGACATTCGAGGACAAATAAAATATTTCTAAGGATAAACATTCTATTTTTAGCAGTCACGTGTTATGGGATTTAAATATGAATGATTGATAATAACGAGGTAATTTATACATCCTTCTTGTGTACACTTATCCATCAGGTTATATTTTAGCATTCTGTGGCCCCCATACTTTTTGCCCCACCTTATTTTCAGGCGCTTTCCCTTTATGTCATAACAGCTTACCTATGAACTTATTGGTGCATTGATATTCAAATATGAACGTGGTCTCCGTAATAATAGAATTACTCAACTGAAAGGGGGGCCAACATCAAGGCCTCCATTTGATTCTGAATGCCCGTGAATAAACACCCTCCAGCGGTCTCAATACACATAGTACTGTACACATTACTGTACAACACATTGATATACACATAATATGTAATATTATTATGTAATACACATAATATATACACATAATATACATGTACTGTACAACTATTTTGTGTCCAATTCGTGCTTTATAAAAGTACCACAACCAAACGTGCATACTGCATTGGTATCCGAGAGTCGTCCCACCAAACTTGCCTTTTTGGTCTCAACTCTATAATGTACCCAAAAAGCCTATCCATTCGATTTCACTATTGACCTATAAATAGACTATAACTATTAGGCTAGCTCTGTGTTCAGTAGCTTAAACCCAAGGGTGAAGCATGGGGTGGTTGCCTCCCCCACCAGGTGCTGAATTTGACATCGGGCTCTGTAGTGACGTAATGATCAAGAAACTGTGCTTTTGGGACACACACATAAAACACACTCGCAGGGGAAATTCGGATTGAGGGTTACATGACTGACCCTTGCTGCCTGCTTGATGACAACTTCGAATTGCAATAAGCCTTTACGGACTGAAATCGGACGGAAATTTCGCAGTTTTGTTTTGGCTAGGTTTGTTTCTTGTATATAGAGTTACCAGACAAATTTTAGTAAATTAATAAAAATGAAACAAAAATAAAATTTCTCCATTAAACTCAGACCAAAACATATAAACATACAAAATAAATCACCTAAACCGTATGTTTACCCTTTTATTTTGTCTCTTATCTAATAACTTTTCTTTGATTAAGCAGTCAGAATGTCAATGTGGGTTTTGTCTTTTTAAAAGTACTAAACAGGATTGGTAAGGATAGTCTGAAAGCTTACTGCTCATGAACTTCATACGAGAACTCTCTTTTTTATGTGACAAATTTCCCTCTGTTATGAAGTCACTTTTGATTAAAAACTGTATCTGAAATCCTAAAAACCCAACAGCTGATTTCGGTTGTTACAACCAAATTGAAGGACAGTGTGTTTACATGCTGGGAATTGTGAATGGTTTTTCACTATTTTCTTACGACTCACACAACGGGTTATAAGGCCAATTTCCACGGTTTGTTATTTCATGTATAATGGTTGATCGCATAAAACATGAACATTGTCTGTGGCTATTTTGTCAGCTCTACCAATCATTTATAATGCCGATACCCTTAATCACAACCGTAACCCATCCAATGCGTCACGTGTTGCATGGTGGCAGGCATCACGCCTGCTGCTACAATGGAAACGTTCCAAGATAGGCCTACCAATAATCATGGGACACGATGCTGGCTGAAAACCACCGAATAAACTAGTTTACTCAACATCTGAAGTCCCAAGTTGTTGTGTTATAGACGTACAAGTCCAATTTCACAGTTTCAGTTTCCCGTCGAAAAAGGAAATGGAGAGATATTTGAAAAATAATCATTCAGAAAAAAATTGAAATGGTTAAGAACTTCTCTTTTCTACCTGTGTGTTTGTTATAATCCATAGCAAGTGATTATTACAGATTCAATTCAATGAATGGTTTTGTGATATGAAGCCAGCAATTGACTCAGATAGACTTTTTCTTGACATAAAATAAATTTTCTTGAATATCCGGAGGGATGTGAATTGATAAATAAATATTTTATAATAATAATAATTATCAGTTGCTTGATGGACCCCAACGATTAATAACATATTCGTGTTCCATCCACATTATTTATTTAGTAAAAACATTTTTTACACAGGACACATATAATTAATGAAGATGATGTTTTAATGTAATGTTAAAACTTTCAAACCAGCAACAACAACAAAAGAAGAAAAAAGCAAATAGAATATTTTAGATAATCCATACACCTGAGTCTCCTGCATCCTAACACAATGTGCTTATCATTCAACACTTTTTTATATATTGGTGTTAAGTCATGTTTTTATGTTGACATCTTGTTCATAAGTATCCTTGAACAAACCTCGCAGAGTGCTGTTTGCAAAGAGACGTGATAAGTAAGCAACAAGGGGTCGATACTGGAGCTATTTAACAACTGTTTTCGTTTTTAAGTGGGATTCGAAACTTTGAATGGTGAAGATACAGTCAAGTGAGGTTTGTGGAGACACCATGTAACAAATCTCTCTCGTGAGTTGAGTGGTGGTTCTGAGAAGAACCAGTGGTTTAATAACTAGACGTGTCAATCATGCTCTGATCGTCTTCAGGAGAAGAAGAAGGATCGAAACGTTGAGTTGTTAAACCACTATTTCCTCTCAGAGAAACCACAGCCAAGAGATTTATTATATGGTGTCTCCGCAAACCTCACTTGCATGTTTGTTTAATTGGATAGACATTTAGGTGACACTCTCATGAGTAACATGTAATGTTTAATAGAAAACTTTGTGTGTTTACTCAACAACGCTTCACTTTGACCTAACCACACACATTAAGCCAAACTTTGGACATGAGCCCCCCCCCCCCCCCCCCCAATACAATAGACTCTTCCCATGAAATATGTAAATTGAACATCGCGCGTGCGCACTAACACTTTGGTTGGCAACACAATGGAACATCGCGTCTTCTTGTGTGAGGCTGATGGTGGCGTGACGCAGACGCGTTTGTGCGTCTGCTTAGTGCACATGTCTATGGCGTTTGCCAAGCAAGGGTTTGTACGCATGCGTGAATGTCATTAGCATAATTCTTTCATGGGAAGGGTCTATTAAACGCTAGCATGCTAGTACTAAACCGAGAGAGACAGAGGGAACATCTTCATGATCTTATCATGCCTTTCGGTATGCCACACTTATGTCACTATTTCAAAAACTCGTGGAAAACAAATTGATAAACCACGGTGTAAACATTGGAAGTGCACAGTCTTGGCCTGCCTCGGTATAAGATTGAAGTTGGGCCCATGATCAATAGATCATCACGGTCTCTTTCAGAATAGTTTCACAGTGTTATCTGACCGTGTCCTTATAATCTAGCATCGGTATCCTCTGAAACAATGCTCAAGAAATCCTGCCAATAAATGACGTCAATCGCTTAGGAGTGCCTATGTGACTAGTACTAGTAGCCTATGTATTGATAACGTTGACATAATTTATGAATTAACTCCTCCGGAACCATGTGCACTAAAAACTAAAAGTAGGAATTACCCCGTGAAGTAACATTTACACTGCAAACATTAGAATTGTAATTTTTTCTTCCATTCTGTGTATTTTACACACAGCTATGTTATGTGCATTTCATAATTTTATGTATTGAGCCCAATATACATTTAAAATATTATTAAATATTTAATTAACATTATTAACAGCAACTGTATCTACCGCCTTTCAAGGGTAAAAAAAACGAAATCCAAATCAACTGATTTATGACTGAGTAAAGCGTCTGGGCCTTTTACTGGTTGATTTAGTTCATTGGAATACATTCCGAAAACTGCCCGGTCAGATTTGACCCGGATTATGGGTACAAGAGGGCCTGACCCATTTCTGTTTCAGGCTGACCCGAAAATGGGTCAAGCCCCCTGGAACTGGAATCCGGGTCAATTTTAAAATTGTTTCGAGTGTACCAATACCACCTATTAAATTACTTATTTAACTGTACATGCTCAGGCTGATGTGTTTTCGGAAGCAACATAATGTGGAAAGGAAAGAATAATAAAAAAAATAATCAATAGACAATTCTTGAACTTTGTTTTTACCAAAACTAAAATTCTAAAGATATACTTTCGATAAACTTAACTATTAGAGTTAACCGCAATTAAATTTCCCTCCGAAATAATGCCTCAAGAAATCCTGTCAAGAAAATGATGTCAGTCAATCAGTTACTCGAAAACATACCACACCTAGGTGTTTCTATGTGACTAAGCCTATGTATTTATATACTTTAAAAATATACATTATTTATGAATTAACTCCTCCGGAACCATGTGCACTGATGGCATGACTGGTATATTGCCTTTTAACTATAAGTAGGAACAACCATTAGTGATGTAAAATTTACACTGCAAACATTAGTAGTTCAATACTCTTCAATTATGTGTATATTACATACAGTTAAGCTGTGTGCGTTTTTGGTATTTTTATGTAAAGAGGGCAATATACATTTAAACATTTTATCTTAAAAGTTTTAAGGGCAACTGTACCACACGCCTTTAAAAGAAAAACATTGACGTACTCAAAATCAAAAATTGTTTGACTTAGTAATTTGTAGGGGGCGGGGGCTGTGGAGAGTGGGCTGGGGGCTAAAGGGGGAATTTTGATTCTGATAGGACTATAACAAACTCTACTCTCTAAAAATGTCTAGGTCAAAATTGACCCTGGATCTGGGTCCCTGAGGTCCTGACCCATTTCCGGGTCAGACTCACTGTCAATTTTAAGCAAAAACATTTCAAGGAAAGTTTTCCACCATGGTCATCATTACACCATTTTTTGTCAATCGTACCAATGTTGTGCACAATGTGTAAAAAGCAAGCGTCATTTTTCAAGCTTAAAGACAGGCACAGTTTCATACAGTTCTCCATCTCCCCTGTCCTCTCCGTTGCCTCCACTAGGATTCTCGTCATAGGTCTGAGCACAGGTCTGCCGTTCTCTTGGAATCTCATAGGCTTCGTCCAGGGCCAAGTTTGTTTACATATCCTCTCTCTGAGTCAGTGATGGCGCCTTTACGGAAGCCAACCTTTAGATCAGAGGTTTTGGTTACAGATGCAGAGTTGGCTCTGTGGCTGTGTTGTTTCTTGCGATGCCGACGGAGCAATATGATAACAGCAATTACAGCAACCGTTATTATAATAGTGATAAACATTATGGGAATAACAGAAGCAGCCAGTGACTGTGTCTGTACCGTGTCAGATTTAGAGTTTGTAACTGTAAGGTTTACCACAGCTGTACTCATTTCACCCAAGGCATTCTGGGCAAGACATGTGTACATCCCGTAGTCATATTTCTCCACTGATGTTATATGCAGAATGTTTCCTTGTAGAATGGTGAATCTTCCTTGCCAGTCATGAGCTATCTCTATGTCGTTTGGTGAGAGCCATATTACAAACGGAGCAGGAATGCCAGTAGCTGTACATGTTAGAGTCACAGATTGTCCAGTCTGGGCTGTTAGAAACGGCTTGTCTACCATCGCCATCGGTGGTTGACATGAGAAGTCACGAATGTCCAAGTCTGTTATCACCGACCCATAGTGATGTGTTGGTACTTCACATCGAGGCTCAACGTACGGTGGATTGTTGCGAAGCCAGTCTCGCAGACCCGTGAGCCTACAGTCACACTGCAGTGGGTTGCCTTCAAGCTCGAGTTTGGATAATGCTCTATTTCTCCCATCAGATAGAGAATCACCGGGCACGACTTGGATCAGGTTATAACTCATATCCAGTATTTGCAGGTTGTTGCAGAAGCCCAAGACAGTTATTGCGTCATGAATCAGATTGTGAGCCAATGAGAGATTTTGTAGGTTTGTAAGATTAAGGGCACAGTCCTGTAGGTCGACGAGCTGCAGCTCATTTCGGGATAAGTCCACGGTAAGAATTTGAGGCGTCAATTGAAACATCTGTGAGTTAATGCTAGTGAGTTGATTCCCTGCGAGGTACAGACGCTCCAACGATACCAGACCAATGAAGTAATCAGGATGTAACAGGGTTAGTTGGTTGTTGGTGATGGAGAGCTCAAGTAAGTTAGACTGGTTGAAAAATACTCCTCCAAACAAAGACGTCAGGGCATTGTCATCGAGATACAGTAACTGTAGCATGGAGAGTTGACTCAGTGCAGTGGGTGAGATGAACAAGAGACGATTATTGGCTACATGCAGTTCACTCAGACCGACAAATCCTGATAGAGTTGTCGATGACAGGTTTGCCAGAAGGTTCGTATCAGCGTTTAAGAACTCAAGACCTTCGGCCCAGCGAGGTTGAATCAAAGAATCGAATGAGTTGTTGCTTATGTCCAGTCTCTTCATCGTGTTTCTGTAATTGTCTATATAGAATTGATTCAAGTTTGGTAATCCGTTACTGCCTAAGTTTAATGTTTTTAGCCTAACTTCAAAGTATACCCAATGTAGTCGGTTGTCATTAAGTGAAATTTCATCAAACGTTACGTCTGCATGAGAGAAAAGGTTACCATATATAAAAAAACATGAAATTTTATTGTGATCAAAAATTAAACTGGCGTTACCGTTACCATGCAAATAATTCACGTGTATTTCGCTCAGTTGGTTGAACTGCATACTTACAGTAATATTTGCTAGATGATATAAATCTAAAAACTGGATTAAATTGAAATCAGCAGAGAAAAGCCCCAATTTTCCGCATTGTGGAATTTCTGATAAACGTGTAATTGAGTTATAGTCTACTGAGAGTTCAGTGAGAGAGCTGAGCTGACAAGTTGTTGTCAAATAAGAAATGACGTTGTGCGTCACTGACAGCTTATGAAGGCTTCCCATCTCATTTGATCCCAGCAGTGACGTCACATCAGATATGTTATTGTAGTCAAGGTACAATTCAGCCAGCCTGGAGAATGTGCCATTGAAATCGTCTGGTGACAGCTCTGATATGTTGTTGTGGCTTAGGTCCATGATGAGGGCGTATGGGTAGTTGACGGGGATGCAGTCAAGATTGAGTGAGGAGCAGTCAGCCTTTCCAGTGACGTGGTCGTAAACACACTGCGCATGACTACAGGTTGATGACAGAGTGATGCGGATACAAGCACCAAGACAACAAAGAAATATTGCCAACCCAGTGGATCCCATTGTTTCCTAAAGAAATATGACAGTTCAACAAACACTGGTGTAAGTCACAAAGTTGGTATCTGTGTTTTCGTACACAAAACGTACAGGGAATGAACATAATATAGGGGAAAACACTTTTTCCTGGTGTATGTTTCTCACTATGTACATTCTGCGGTTGGGAACAGAACTATATTTGATCAACCTTCCCCGGTATTTTAATATTTCTACTGAATAATGTAGAGTTATAATAACATCAACAAAGATTAATTTTAATTGCAACAAATTTGCTGTACAACTCCCCAACCCGCCACCCTTTGGTTTTGATGCAAAATTAATCGATCCATCGTTTTAGTTTAAAACAAAAATTCAAACCTAAAATGCTCCAATATGGGATCTACTTTCACTAAGTTGACCCCTACTTGGATCTCAAGATAAATGCAGCAAATTAACTTTATTAACAGCTCATAAGCCCGTACTTTTCCAGGTGACATGACCAAAGGGGGCGGGGAGTCCCCCTCCCATCGTTTAAAACCCTTGCCCCTTCCCCATGAGATCGAAACCATACACAAATGAATGGTTCAATACATTAAATGTAGGGTCGTATAGATTGGTTTTTGTCAATGTGATGCTAATTTAAAAGACAGATACAATAAAAGTCACAATCATGTGAAGTTTCAGCTGAACATAGTGTCTGCTTGCTGAAAAAACGCAAAAAAACCCTGTCGCGTTATTTTTTCACGAACGTCGAATCCATCCACGTTTGGTGAGGTGACAACGGGTATACCAACCGCATCTCTGCCACGTCAGCATTCGTAAACAGACACTAACCCTAAGAAATCTAAGAAATGAGTCGTGCATGAATCATTTCTCAGGAGTGTTTGGGTGAAAACATTGCTGGACCATCTTGGAAGGGAATCCTTTCTCAAAGTAGCTTTATATACTATCAACAGCTGCAGTCCATCTCACCAAGTAAATTGTTATAGTCAATAATTTGTGGAGTACTTGCCACTATATGACCATACCTTTAAAGGGAAGGTGTACGTTTGGTAATGACTCTGAAAAATAATGGCAATACTAACTTACTTGGTAAGAAGTATAGCAGCTTTGGATTGTAGGCCCTATAATGCATTTTGAGAAACTTTTCCCTTCGAAGTACTGCGGTTATGGAAAAATATATCACTTTTTATCCCAGAAAAATTTGAATCTGAGAAGCGTTACGGCCGTAACGCTTCTCAGACTGTGTATTCCTATATTCATTTATGGGTTGTAAGTGGCACAGCTGCATTGTCACAATAGCTACTTGCAAGGACAGTTTTCGCGCCTAATTATTACAAGTTCTAGTACAAGTACCACTTAAAAAACTGTTCACGTTTACAGGCAACCCTTTTAAAGTACATGAAAAGGTTTGTGGCCATTAACTTATTTCGAATTAGTGAAATGCCAGTTTTTATGCTGTACATATTCACTCAAAAACACCCATTCTTAACAAGTAATATACAATTGTACATACCTATGGAGTAATCGTTGCCAATAAGATGAAAACTACGGAGAAATGATCCAAATTTCAGGTTATTTTTACGTATACGAACTTCCTCATGTGATCAATGTACCACAAAGTATAAGCAATTTGTTTTGACAATTCTAAGGAGCACCATAAATGCCATGAACAAAACTGCTTTACCAATCGGCTTCCCGTAACATTAGAGGACGAATAAAATATTTATAAGGTTAGACATCCTGATGTTCGCAGTCACATGTTATGGGATTTAATGATGAATGATTGATAATAACGAGGTAAATTATTCGTTCTTCTTGCGTACTTTCCCCACTTATCCATCAGGTTATATTTTAGCATTCTGTGGCCCCCATACTTTTTGCCCCACCTTATTTCCAGGGGCTTTCCTTTTATGTCATAACAGCTTACCTGTGCTTTGATATTCAAATATGAACGTGATCTCCGTAATAATAGAATTACTCAACTGAAAGGGGGGCCAACATCAAGGCCTCCATTTGATTCTGAATGCCCCGTGAATAAACACCCTCCCGCGGTCTCAATACACATACTGTACACCACATTGATATACACATTACTGTACAACTATTTTGTGTCCAATTCGTGCTTTATATAAAAGTGCCAACCAAACGTGCATTGGTATCCGATTCGTCCCACCAAACTTGCCTTTTTGGTCTCAACTCTATAATATACCCAAAGAGCCTATCCATTCGATTTCACTATTTACCAAAGGATTAGGAAATTATTTAATACATGGGCAATAGTAACTCTGTGTTCAGTGGCGTAAACTCATGGGTGTAGTGGGTTGGTCGCCTCCCCATCCAGTTCTGAATTTGACATCGGGTTTTGTAGAGTGACGTGGTTGTAATTAATGATCCAGAGAGTGCTTTGAGACAAACACATAAAACACATTCGCTGGGGAAATTCGGATTGAGGGTTACCTGTGAGTGGCCCTAATGGTCTGCCTGCTTGACGACAACTTCAAATTGCAATAAGCCTTCACTGTTAAAAATGCTGGGCAAAATAGCGCTGGGTAAAAACGTCATTTGTGATTTGTTGGTACATATTTGTTCAACTATTGAGTAAACATTAGGGTTGGGTAAGATAAAAAAATTGCCAATCTTGAGTATAATTTTAACACAATTTGTTAGAAAAACATTGCCTAATTAATTGGTATTATTATTTCGATTTATCCAACCACGAATTGCTGGGTAGAAAGTGGAGAAACACTCTCGGCAAATGGGCATTATGGCATGAAAGGGTGTGACGCTATTGTTGGGAATTTTATTATCGTGCGCACGCGCATTACGCAGTCATGTACTTGCGACGTCTGGATGGAAGGCAGGTTGTTGACAACCAAAAACACTGGCTGATCATCAAGTGTTAATGTTGCTGGATGAGTGGGGCGTTAGCGCCTTAATGGATGTTTTCATAGGTGAGAATTGAAAAAAACATATCTCTAAATTTAAAAGTACATGTTCTTATATTATTTTAAGGCCTAATATAAAAATAAATCTTTAAACGCATGGATGCAAGAACTTTGAATGCATGGCCTACCGTACGTTATCGCAGTGTCAGTGACATCGACACACATACTGACACAGTGACAGTGCCATAGGACTAACGTCTTTTCTTCATGTCCTTTACAGTCATTAGTTAACCCCATTAGTGTACTGAAGTATTTTATTTGGCTCACCGGAGAAACATAAATCATTAACGTTGAGTAATCTGAAATAAAACATGTAGGCCCTATAGATGAATTTTGGTGAATATTGTAATTTGTATGCAATTAAAACATAGCAGGGTTTGGTGGGCCTCTTCTCCCCAAAGAATGGGAACATTTTATTAATTGTCTCAAGAGATTGGGTATTTTCTCTTAAGAAAATGGGTAAGTGGATCTGTTTTTCCGAAACGTTGAGTAAATGCTCGTATCTTGCCCAACTGTTTGCTTACTGTTCTCAAAAAGGTTGGGTGACATGTTCCTGATCTCCCCAAGGGCTGGGGTACATGTGCCTCCCAATTCTATTCTCCATAAATACTTGGGACAATTTCGAAACAACATGCCCTCTTGATAAAAAGGGTTAACACCAAAAATTGTGCATGGATAAAACAGGACTAATGTCAATCCGAGTTGCAGTCTAATGCATCTCTTTAGTTCTATACTCTTATTAACCAATGAACCGTAAAACTATATTTCTGTCCTTCATTTCTCATAGATCAAAAGTTGATTTTGGCTTTGTTCTTGAAATTTTTGAGGGGAGCATCACGAAAGGATCTGCTGGCAAAGGCACCTACAAAGATGTAGTGAAATCATTCATTGACACTCAACGGGTAAGTGATGGATTTCTCTGAAACAAGCAGCCTTGCTTTGGTCTTCTATTTCTCACTGTTACTTGAATATGTTTATTTAAATGACTCCAGTATGCTTTGAAAGTCCAATTCCTTGAATCATTTGTTTTCAGAAACAATGCATTATTTCAAACCCAACACAAAATTATAGTGACACACATGTCTTTAGTAAAATTATCGTTAAAAGAAGGGGTCTGTCCTGGTGTTTCGTGCGTGGTTGTCCTCAGATTGCGCCATAACCTTGTAAACAATTACAAATTGCTGTATAAACAGTTCCCACAATTCAAACATAACTCTGTATATTCTATTGTAAAACAAATTATGATCGCTTTACACGTCCTTTTGAGTGGGATACGGCGCTACCTAAGAACTGAGTATTATGACATAAACAAGTAGGCCTATTATCTGTTACTATTTTTATGTCACAGGATATCGTCAACATTTGCAGCAGTACTTGAAGGCAATTGATGCAAAAACTCATCCCCAGCCTTTTGTTCTGTCATTAAGCGGTAACCATCTAGAATCAAGAAATGCCTTCGTCATCATTGAAAAACAAGCTATACCACAACCATCCATCACAAAAGCTTGAGCTTGATTGCAAGTATGAACTGCAGTGCCAGGGGTTTGGACCTTCTTTGAGAAGTGTATGGGTGTATTGTACCAACAGCAAGGTGTGCAAACACGAGAAAATGCCACACTGAGAGGCCTTACCTAGCACATAATGTAAAAAGTAAGGCTATAACAAGTTGATCCTTAGGCAGTCATAATGTAGTCAGTGTGTAAAAGAAGCAGAATTTGAAACAATTAGTTTTTTTCTAGGGGGGGTGTATAAGTTAGCAGCTTTAAAGATTTATGAGTAAGCATATTACAATTGAAAGAAGCTTCAGAGGGTTTAAGGGTAATTTTAAAAGTGTACAATTCCTGTTACACCTGACCTGTCTAAAAGTAATAAATGCTACCTAACAAGTTGATCCTTTAGGCAGTCATACTGTAGTCGGTGTGTAAAACATATTACATTTTAAAAGTGTACGTCCCTGTTACATCTGACCTGTCTAACTTGTCATTCAAGTGTCATCAAATTGACAATTGTTTTGTTTTTTTAGAAAGTACTTTGCTTTACAAAATAACTCTGAGAGACCTATAAAAAAATGTGCTTGAAAGTCACTGCAGCAATGTCTTTGCTGAACCCATCTTAAAGTATATAATGTTATCTCATAAGTTGTGGCAGTCATACTGTAGTCGGTGTGTAAAAGAAGCAAATTCTAAAATTTTGTTTTGAAACAAACAGGCTTTTTACTGTTGTTTTGATTTCCTTGGGGTGTATAAAATAGCAGCTTCAAAGGTTTTATGAGTAATAATATAGCTTATTTTGGTATTTATTTTTGAAGTGCACAGAGGTTGTTTCATTGCTTGTTTGATGTTCACAAATAAAGAAGGAAAGACAAATAAATACTTTCTGAAGTCTTTTATTAATGTTTGTGCTAATCAACTGTTGGATAAATAATGTCTTTCTTTTGGTTAAATTTAGTATCAACAACTGAGCTTTAGTAATGGATTTTTGCCCAACAATTTACAAAAACGAACGGAAATTTACCAACAAGTGGTCGTTATCTGGATACACGGTTGCCCATCTATTGCATAGTCATATTCCAACTACTAAGCAGTTATTCTAAAAGTTTGACCAATAAATGAGTAAACATGGTTATACAACGATTGTGTAACTGTTACTACCAAAGTATTGGGAGACTTATAATTACCAACCCTTGGACATAGTAAACAAACCAAAGGTTGGACAGAAGTAAATTCCCAACTTGTGTGTAGGTCGTTTGCTCAATCATTAAGCAATGACATTGCCCAACGACCGTTGGGCAATAATCCAGTTTATCATCAATAAATGATAAAATGCCTTATACTCAGTGAACATGTATAATTTCAACGCCGTCCGACGTAGGCCTATGGCTTTTAGAGTTTTGTGTTTACATGTCTGTTTACAATGTCGGTGCGCATGTGCACTGTGTAACAGGGGACTTCGGAAAGGTGTTTTCTGGGTCAGAGATCGATTTTTGAGTTCACGGGCTATGTGTGTGTGTGTGTATTTGAAGCATTGACTGGTTTATGTGTTGCACTAATATTTCATTGTAAATATTATTGATCGGACGATGTTTGTAAGTTTTACTTTTATCCAATCAGCCTTTGCGGATTAGCGTGGGTTGTACATTTTGCGGAGTCAACCAAAGTGTTGAGACATTAAATTTTTTGTTCCTCGTTTGGAAATTTATTTTGGCGTTTGTTCTTGTTTTGGACACTTATTACTCATTTATAGTGGGCTTACAACATATCGTAGTCTATCTATAATATGGGGCATCGTTTTATCTGGATGCTATATTTGTCCAGAGACGTCGCCACCCGGCGGGTGTTTGTGAAAGAAAGATGGCACAGGCAGAAACATAAAAGCTGTGCACCAAAAAGTCAGTCTTCCGCGAACGGGTCAGGCGACGTCAAATGGATGTCCGTTTTGGTGAAACAGTTGAGCGGGACCGTTCACGAACTCAGAGTCAGCTGGAATCCAACAACAAGTTCTGCACACAAAAAATGAGCTAAGTTGAACTAATGTTCTGGTTTGAAGCAGTGTTGTTTTCACTTGGCAGCTTTTTCATGGAAAGTGTGGTTGATTGCTTTATTCTGACATGGCGTGTAACATTGACATATTCATGGGGTATATTTGTAACAATTCTCATGGGCCATGACTTGGTTTCGTTGAAACTCTGCCCCGTCTTGTGTTTATTTGTTAGTTCGAGATATTTGCGTTCTGTACACAGTGATTATTAGTTGAGTTTTAATAAACACACAGACAAAGAAAAGTGGTAAAGGCCCTACGACCGTTGGGCAATAATTGCCCAATAGATGCTGAGCTGACTATTGTACCAACGTTGGGCAATAAGTTGGCTAATTTTTTGCCCAACGTTCTAACAGTGTTTACGGACTGAAATCGGACGGAAATTTCGCAGTTTTTTTGGCTAGGTTTGTTTCTTGTATAATAGAGTTACCAGACAAATTTTAGCAAATTAATAAAAATGAAACAAAAATCACACTTCTCATTAAACTCAGACCAAAACATATAAACACAAAATACAACACCTAAACCGTATGTTTACCCTTTTATTTTGTCTCTTATCTAATAACTTTTCTTTGATTAAGCAGTCAGAATGTCAATGTGGGTTTTGTCTTTTTAAAAGTACTAAACAGGATTGGTAAGGATAGTCTGAAAGCTTACTGCTCATGAACTTCATACGAGAACTCTTTTTTTTATGTGACAAATTTCCCTCTGTTATGAAGTCACTTTTGATATAAGACTATCTGAAAACCAAAAAACCCAACAGCTGATTTCGGTTGTCACAACCAAATTGAAGGACAGTGTGTTTACATGCTGGGAATTGTGAATGGTTTTTCACTATTTTCTTACGAATCACACAACGGGTTATAAGGCCATTTCCCACTGTTTGTTATTTCATGTATATGGTTGATCGCGTAAAACATGAACACTGTGGCTATTTTGTCAGATCTACCATTTATGTATAATGCCTATTATACAGTTGAAGAACCCTTACGAGTCACAACCGTAACCCATCCATGCGTCACGTGTTGCAAGGTGGCAGGCATCACGCCTGCTGCTACAATGGAAACGTTCCAAGATAGGCCTACCAATAATCATGGGACACGATGCTGGCTGAAAACCACCGAATAAACTAGTTTACTCAACATCTGAAGTCCCAAGTTGTTGTGTTATAGACGTACAAGTCCAATTTCACAGTTTCAGTTTCCCGTCGAAAAAGGAAATCGAGAGATTTTGGAAAATTAATCATCAGATAAAAATTGAAAGGGTTATAAACTGTTTTTGTTCGTACCTGTGTGTTTGTTATAATCCATAGCAAGTGTTTATTACAGATTCCATTTAATGTATAGTTTTGTGATATGAAGCCAGCAATTGACTCAGATAGTCTTTTTCTTGACATAACATAAATGTTCTTGAATATCCGGAGGGATGTGAACTGATAAATAAATATATGATAATAATAATTATCAGTTGCTTGATGGACTCCAACGATTAAGAACATATTCGTGTTCCATCCACATTATTTATTTAGTAAAAACATTTTTTACACAGGACACATATAATTAGTGGAGATGATGTTTTAATGTAGGCCTAATGTTAAAACTTTCAAACCAGCAACAACAACAAAAGAAGAAAAAAGCAAATAGAATATTTTAGATAATCCATACACCTGAGTCTCCTGCATCCGAACACAATGTACTTATCATTCAACACTTTTATATATATTGGTGTTAGGTCATGTTTTTATGTTGACATCTTGTTCGTCAGTATCCTTGAACAAACCTCGCAGAGTGCTGTTTGCAAAGAGACGTGATAATTAAGCAACAAGGGGTCGATACTGGAGCTATTTAACAACTGTTTTCGTTTTTAAGTGGGATTCGAAACTTTGAATGGTGAAGATACAGTCAAGTGAGGTTTGTGGAGACACCATGTAACAAATCTCTCCCGTGAGTTGAGCGGTGGTTCTGAGAAGAACCAGTGGTTTAATAACTAGACGTGTCAATCAGTAGCTCTGATCGACTTTAGGAGAAGAATACAGATCAAAACGTTGAGTTGTTAAACCACTATTTCTTCTCAGAGACACCACAGCCAATAAGAGATTTATGGTGTCTCCGCAAACCTCACTTGAATGTTCGTTTAATTGGATAGACATTTAGGTGACACTCTCATGAGTAACATGTATTGTTTAATAGAAAACTGTGTGTGTTTACTCAACAACGCTTCACTTTGACCTAACCACACACATTAAGCCAAACTTTGGACATGAGCCCCCCCCCCCCCCCCCAATACAATAGACTCTTCCCATGAAATATGTAAATTGAACATCGCGCGTGCGCACTAACACTTTGGTTGGCAACACGATGGAACATCGCGTCTTCTTGTGTGAGGCTGATGGTGGCGTGACGCAGACGCGTTTGTGCGTCTGCTTAGTGCACATCTCTATGGCGTTTGCCAACAAAGGGTTTGTATGCATGCGTGAATGTCATTAGCATAATTATTTCATGGGAAGGGTCTATAAAACGCTAGCATGCTAGTCCTAAACCGAGAGAGACAGAGGGAACATCTTCATGATCTTATCATGCCTTTCGGTATGACACACTTATGTCACTATTTCAAAAACTCGTGGAAAACAAATTGATAAACCACGGTGTAAACATTGGAAGTGCACAGTCTTGGCCTGCCTCGGTATAAGATTGAAGTTGGCCCCATGATCAATAGATCATCACGGTCTCTTTCAGAATAGTTTCACAATGTTATCTGACCGTGTCCTTATAATCTAGCATCGGTATCCTCTGAAACAATGCTCAATAAATCCTGCCAATAAATGACGTCAATCGCTTAGGAGTGCCTATGTGACTAGTACTAGTAGCCTATGTATTGATAACATAATTTATGAATTAACTCCTCCGGAACCATGTGCACTGACGGCATGTTGCCTAAAAAATGAAAGTAGGAAATACCCCGTGAAGTAACATTTACACTGCAAACATTAGAATTTTAATTATTGTTTTCTTCCATTCTGTGTATTTTACACACAGCTATGTTATGTGCATTTCATAATTTTATGTATAGAGCCCAATATACATTTAAAATATTATTAAATATTTAATTAACATTATTAACAGCAACTGTATCCACCACCTTTAGAGGGCAAAAATTAACGCAATCCAAATCAACTGATTTATGACTGAGTAAAGCGTCTGGGCCTTTACTGGTTGATTTAGTTCAGTGGAATACATTCCAAAAACTGCCGGGTCAGATTTGACCCGGATTATGGGTCCAAGAGGGCCTGACCCATTTCTGTTTCAGGCTGACCCGAAAATGGGTCAAGCCCCCTGGAACTGGATATGTTTGCAAATAACACCTATCATATTAGTTATTTAAATGTACATGCTCAAGCTGATATGTTTGCAGAAGGAAAATAATGTAGAAAGGAAAGAAGATACTTACACTTTTTTTAAACAAAACTAAAATTCTAAAGCTATACATTCGATAAACTTAATTATTAGAGTTAACCGCAATTAAATTTCCCTCCGAAATAATGCCTCAAGAAATCCTGTCAACAAAATGATGTCAGTCAATCAGTTACTCGAAAACATAACCACACCTAGGTGTTTCTATGTGACTAGTAGTAGTAGCCTAGGTATTTATATACTTCAAAAATATACATTATTTATGAATTTACTCCTCCGGAACCATGTACACTGATGGCATGACTGGTATATTGCCTTTTAACTATAAGTAGGAACAACCAAGTGATGTAAAATTTACACTGCAAACATTAGTATTTCAATACTCTTCAATTCTGTGTATATTACATACAGTTAAGCTGTGTGCGTTTTATAAAGAGGGCAATATACATTTAAACATTTTATCTTAAAAGTTTTAAGGGCAACTGTACCACCCGCCTTTAAAAGAAAAACATTGACGTACTCAAAATCAAAAATTGTTTGACTTAGTAATTTGTAGGGGGCGGGGGCTGTGGAGGGGGGCTGTGGGCTAAAAGGGGAATTTTGATTCTGATAGGACTACTCTCTAAACATTTCTAGGTCAAAATTGACCCTAGATCTGGGTCCCTGAGGTCCTGACCCATTTCCGGGTCAGACTCACTATAAATTTTAAGCAAAAACATTTCAAGGAAAGTTTTCCACCATGGTCATCATTACACCATTTTTGTAAGTTATGTGTAAATCTGTGAGCTTTTGTCAATCGTACCAATGTTGTGCACAATGTGTAAAAAGCAAGCGTCATTTTCCAAGCTTAAAGACAGGCACAGTTTCATACAGTTCTCCATCTCCCCTGTCCTCTCCGTTGCCTCCACTAGGATTCTCGTCATAGGTCTGAGCACAGGTCTGCCGTTCTCTTGGAATCTCATAAGCTTCGTCCAGGGCTTTGTTAACATATCCGCTCTCCGAGTCAGTGTCGGCGCCTTTACGGAAGCCAACTTTTAGATCAGAGGTTTTGGTTGCAGATGCAGAGTTGGCTCCGTGGCTGTGTTGTTTCTTGCGATGCCGACGGAGAAATATGATAACAGCGATTACAGCAACCGTTATTATAATGGTGATAAACATTGTGGGAAGAACGGAAGAAGCCAGTGACTGTGTCTGTACTGTGTCAGATTTAGAGCTTGTCACTGTAAGGTTTACCGCAGCTGTACTCATTTCAGATTTAGAGCTTGTCACTGTAAGGTTTACCATAGCTTTACTCATTTCACCAAAGACGTTCTGGGCAAGACATGTGTACATCCCGTAGTCATATTCCTCCACTGATGTGATATGCAGAATGTTTCCTTGTAGAATGGTGAATCTTCCTTGCCAGTCATGAGCTATCTCTGTGTCGTTTGGTGAGAGCCATGTTACGGTCGGAGCAGGAATGCCAGTAGGTGTACATGTTAGAGTCACAGAATGTCCAGCCTGGGCTGTTAGAAACGGCTTGTCTACCATCGCCATCGGTGGTTGACATGAGAAGTCATGAATGTCCAAGTCTGTTATCACCGACCCATAGTGCTGTGCTGGCGCTTCACATTGAGGCTCAACGTATGGTGGATTGTTGCGAAGCCAGTCTCGCAGACCCGTGACTCTACAGTCACACAGCAGTGGGTTGCCTTCTAGCTCGAGTTTGGATAATGCTCTATTTCTCCCAGATAGAGAATCACCGGGCACGACTTGGATCAGGTTATAACTCATATCCAGTATTTGCAGGTTGTTACAGAAGCCTAAGACAGTTATTGCGTCATGAATCAGGTTGTGAGCCAATGAGAGATTTTGTAGGTTTGTAAGATTAAGGGCACAGTCCTGTAGGTCGACGAGCTGAAGCTCATTTCGGGATAAGTCCACGGTAAGAATTTGGGGCATCAATCGAAACATCTGTGAGTTGACGCTAGTGAGTTGATTCCCTACTAGGTACAGACGCTCCAACGATACCAGACCAATGAAGTAATCAGGATGTAACAGGGTGAGTCGGTTGTTGGTGATGGAGAGCTCAACTAAGTTAGACTGGTTGAAAAATACTCCTCCAAACAAAGACGTCAGGGCATTGTCATCGAGATACAATGACTGGAGCTTGGAGAGTTTACTCAGTGCAGTGGGTGAGATGAACAAGAGACGATTATTGGCTACATGTAGTTCAGTCAGATCGAAAAATCCTGATAGAGTTGTCGATGACAGGTTTGACAGCAGGTTGGTATCAGCGTTTAAGAACTCAAGACCTTCGGCCCAGCGTGGCTGAATCAAAGAATCGAATGAGTTGTTGCTTACATCCAGTCTCTTCATCGTGTTTATGTAATTATTTAAATTGAATCGATTCAAGTCTGGTAATCTGTTACTGCCCAAGTTCAATGTACTTATGTTGACTTCAGTGTATACCGACTGTAGTCGGTTGTCATTAAGTGAAATTTCATCAAACGCTACGTCTGTTGGATAACTCAAAAAATTGTCTAAATCAAAATCTGAAATTTTATTGTGATCAAAAATTAAACTGGCGTTCCCGTGACCTCCCAAACAATTCACGCTTATTTCCCTCAGTTGGTTGTACTGCATACTTACAATAATATTTGGTACATAATTAAAACGAACAGACTGGATTAAATTGAAATCAGCAGAGAAACGCCCCAATTCTCCGCATTGTGGAATTCCTGATACACTTGTAATTAAGTTATAGTCTACTGAGAGTTCAGTGAGAGAGCTGAGCTGACAATTACTATAAGGCAAGTCAACAATCACGTTGTGCGTCACAGACAGCTTATGTAGGGTTCCCATCTCATTTGATCCCAGAAATGACGTCACATCAGATATGTTATTGTAGTCAAGGTACAATTCAGCCAGCCTGGAGAATGTGCCATTGAAATCGTCTGGTGACAGCTCTGATATGTTGTTGTGGCTCAGATCCATGATGAGGGCGTTTGGGTAGTTGACGGGGATGCAGTCAAGATTAAGTGAGGAGCAGTCAGCCTTTGCAGTGACGTAGTCGTAAACACACTGCGCATGACTACAGGTTGATGACTGAGAGATGCAGATACAAGCACCAAGACAACAAAGAAATATTGCCAACCCAGTAGATCTCATTGTTACCTAAAGGAATATGACAGTTCAACAAACACTGGTGTAAGTCACAAAGTTGGTCTCTGCGTTTTCGTACGCAAACGTATAAAAGGGAAAGAACATTGGGCACATTATTTTTTTCCTGGTGTATGTTTCTACACTTTGTACATTCTGCGGTTGGGAACAGAACTGATCAACCTTCCTCGGTATTATAATATTTAGGGAAGGATACTCATACTCATATAATAACATCAACAAAGATTAATTTTGATTGCAACAAATTTGCTGTACAACTCCCCAACCCGCCACCCTTTGGTTTTGATGCAAAATTAATCGATCCATCGTTTTAGTTTAAAACAAAAATTCAAGCCTAAAACGCTCCAATATGAGATCTACTTTCACTAAGTTGACCCTTACATGGATCTGAAGATACATGCAGCAAATTAACTTTATTAACAGCCCAAAATCCCGTACTTTTCCCAAGTGGCATGACCAAGGGGGGGCAGGGGAGACACCCCCCCCCCTCCCCCATGACATAGACAAAATAAACCATTGAATGGTTTGATACATTAGTGGTAGGGTCATAGATTGGTTTTGGTCATCGTGATGCTGATTTATAGGCCACAGCATAAAGAAAGATACGATAATAGTCATATGTGAAAGTTTCAGCTGAACTCAGTGTCTACTTGCTGAGAAACAGCAAAAAACACTTCCACGGTATTTTTACACGAATGTCGAATCCCACCACGTTTAGTGAGGTGACAGCGGGTACCAGACCGCATCCCTGGCAGCGTCAGCATTTTCGTAAACAGACACCAACCCTAAGAAATCTAAGAAATGAGTCGTGCATGAATCGTTTCTCAGGTGTGTTTTGATGAAAAATTCTCAGAACAATCTTGGAAGGGAATCCTTTCTCAAAATAGCTTTATATACTATCAACAGTCGTAGTCCATCTCACCAACTATTTTTATGGTAAATAATTATTGGAGTACTTGCCAATAATATGACCCTACCCCATGCCTCAAATGAAAATGTCTGTTCCTTCCCCTAACTTCCAGTGCAATTCATAATTTATTTATGGGTTGTAAAGTGGCACAGCTACACTGTCACATCGGTACTTGCAAGGACACTTTTCTCACCTAACGATTAAAAGTTCCAGTACACGTACCATTTAAAAAGTTTATCCCGTTTACAGGCAACCTTTTAAAAGCAAATGAAAAGGTCTGTGGCCATTCGTTTATTTCGAAGTAGTCAAATGACAGCTTTAAAGCTGTACATATCCACTCATTCTTAACAAGTAATATACAATTGTACATACCTCTGAAGTAATCGTTGCCAATAAGATTAAAAACAACGGAGAAAAGTTCCCAAGTTCAGGCTTTTTTTACCAACTAACTTCCTCGTTTATGGGTTGTAAGTGGCACAGCTGCATTGTCACAATAGCTACTTGCAAGGACACTTTTCGCGCCTAATTATTAAAAGTTCTAGTACACGTACCACTTAAAAAAACTGTTCACGTTAACAGGCAACCCTTTTAAAGTACATGAAAAGGTCTGTGGCCATTAACTTATTTCGAATTAGTGAAATGCCAGTTTTTATGCTGTACATATTCACTCCATACCCATTCTTAACAAGTAATATAAAATTGTACATACCTATGAAGTAATCGTTGCCAATAAGATGAAAAATACAGAGAAAATGTTCCAAAGTTCAGATTATTTTTTACCAACTAACTTCCTCATGTGATCAATGTACCACAAAGTATGAGCAATTTGTTTTGCCAATTCTAAGCAGTACCATAAATGCCATGAACAAAACTGCTTTACCAATCGGCTTCCCGTAACATTCGACGACGAATAAAATATTTCTATGGATAAACATTCTGTTGTTAGCAGTCACGTGTTATGGGATTTAATTATGAATGATTGATAATAACGAGGTAATTTATACATCCTTCTTGTGTACACTTATCCATCAGGTTATATTTTAGCATTCTGTGGCCCCCATACTTTTTGCCCCACCTTATTTTCAGGCGCTTTCCCTTTATGTCATAACAGCTTACCTATGAACTTATTGGTGCTTTGATATTCAAATATGACGGTGGTCTCCGTAATAATAGAATTACTCAACTGAAAGGTGGGCCAACATCAAGGCCTCCATTGAATGCCCGTGAATTAACACCGTTCAGCGGTCTCAAGGATAAACACACTTTGTGTCCAATTGTCCAACGAAACTTGCCTTTTTGGTCTCAACTCTTGAATGTATCCAAAGAGACTATCCATTCGAATTCATTATTGATCTATGGACTAGAAAATTAAATGTTTAGGCTAGCTCTGTGTTCAGTGGATTAAACCCAAGGGTGTAGTATGGGTGGTCGCCTCCCCCATCCATCCAGTTTTGAATTTGACATCGGGTTTTGTATTGACGTAGTTGTAATTAATGATCCAGAGATGTGCTTTTGGGACATAAACAAAAAACACATTCGCATAGGAAATTCAGATTGAGGGTTACCTGTGAGTGGCCCTTGGTCTGCCTGCTTGACGGCAACTTCGAATTGCAATAAGCTTTTTACGGACTGAAATCGGACGGAAATTTCGCAGTTCTGTTTTGGCTATTTTGTTTTTCTTGTATATAGTTACCAGATAAATTTTGGCAAATTAATAAAGAAGAAAATCAAAAATAAAAACAAAATCTCCATTAAACTCAAACCTAACCGTGTAAACACAAAATACGTCACATAAACCGTATGTTTAATCTTTTATTTTGTCTCTTATCTAATCATCTTTCTAAATTAATTTGCAGTCAGATTTTCTATGTGGGTTTTGTCTTTTTAAAAGTACTAAACAGGATTGGTAATGATAGTCTGAAAGCTTCACTGATCATGAAGCTCATACTAGATCCCTTTTTTCTGCAACAAATTTCCCTCTACCTATGAAGTCACACTCGAGAAAAAACTGTATCTGAAAACCTGAAATGTCGGTTGTTACAACCAAATTGAAGGACAGTGTGTTTACATGCTGGGAATTGTCAATGGTTTTTCACAATGTTCTTTTGACTCACACAACGGGTTATGAGGCCATTTTTCACGGTTTGTTATTTTATGTATTGGTTGATCGCATAAAACATGAACACCGTCTGTGGCTATTTTGTCAGCTCTACCAATCATGTACATGTATAATGCCTATTTGAAATACACTTACTCACAACCGTAACCCATCCAATGCGTTACGTGTTGCATGGTGATAAGCATCACGCCTGCTGCTACAATGGAAACGTTCCAAGATAGGCCTACCAATATAAATCACGGGACACGATGCTGGCTGAAAACCACCAGATGAAATAATATACTCAACATCTGAAGTCCCAAGTTGTCTGTGTTATTATAGAATTACAAGTCCAATTTCACAGTTTCAGTTTCCCGTCGAAATAGGAAATCGAGAGAATTTTGAAACATAATCATTCAGATAAAAATTGAAATGGTTATGAACTTCCTTATTTTTCTGCCTGTGTGTTTGTTATAATCCATAGCAAGTGTTTATTACAGATTCAATTCAATGCATGGTTTTGTGATATGAAGCCAGCAATTGACTCAGATAGACTTTTTCTTGACATAGGCCTAACATAAATTTTCTTGAATATCCGGAGGGATGTGAATTGATAAATAAATATTTTATAATAATAATAATTATCAGTTGCTTGATGGACCCCAACGATTAATAACATATTCGTGTTCCATCCACATTATTTATTTAGTAAAAACATTTTTACACAGAACACATAATTAGCGCAGAGGATGTTTTAATGTAATGTTATACTGTTAAAAATAGGAAAGTTAAAACTTTCAAACCAGCAACAACAACAAAAGAAGAAAAATGCAAATTAAATATTTTAAATAATCCATACAGCTGAGTCCCATGCATCCGAACAAAAACACTGTGCTTATCATTCAACACTTTTCTCAATATTGGTATCAGGTCATGTTTTTAGGTTCACGTCTTGTTCACAAGTATCCTTGAACAAACCTTGCAGAGTGCTGTTTGCAAAGAGACGTGATAATTAAGCAACAAGGGATCTTATTGTTCGTAATGGATATGATGTCTGGTGGTAACGTGTTCCAGTCCTTAACTGTCTACACGATGTAGTTTAGGATCATCCAAGATAGGCATGGATGGACAGTCAATGAACGTGAACTGTTCGTTTACCTTTTTACAAGCTCCGTTTCATTGCCAGAAGTTGATGCTCCTCTTCTGCTTGCTAACCAACGTTTGAGCTGAATAACTGATGCTGCAGTGGTGTCATCAAGTTCTGCGATGTCTTTTTGTCACACGCCAATCCAGACACAATCACATTCACAGCAAAGTGAAAGGCCTACATTACCAACTGTTCTCCGCAAACAAAGAGTAAATTTAGACTGCTTCAAATACTTCCCCCTAACAGTTATTAAAAAGACTGGAACACGTTACCACCAGACATCATATCCATTACGAACAATAAGATCTTTAAAGGAGCCGTTATAACCCACCTTAGAAGCAACTAAAAACTATACCGCGCACAGAAGTGACAGAACGCCGATGTTAAAACTTTACACAGAGCTGAGCAGACGATAATCGCTTATACCCCCGGAAGTGATAAAAATATTTTTGAGAGCGCCCTCACGCGGTAAAAAATACGGCGCATTGGATAGACATTTAGGTGACACTCTCATGAGTAACATGTATTGTTTAATAGAAAACTTTGTGTGTTTACTCAACAACGCTTCACTTTGACCTAACCACACACATAAAGCCAAACTTTGGACATGAGCCCCCCCCCCCCAATACAATAGACCCTTCCCATGAAATATGTAAATTGAACATCGCGCGTGCGCACTAACACTTTGGTTGGCAAAACGATGGAACATCGCTTCTTTTTGTGTGAGGCTGATGGTGGCGTGACGCAGACGCGTTTGTGCGTCTGCTTAGTGCACATCTCTATGGCGTTTGCCAACAAAGGGTTTGTATGCATGCGTGAATGTCATTAGCATATTTATTTCATGAGAAGGGTCTATAAAACGCTAGCATGCTAGTCCTAAACCGAGAGAGACAGAGGAAACATCTTCATGATCTTATCATGACTTTCGGTATGACACACTTATGTCAATATTTCAAAAACTCGAGGAAAACAAATTGATAAACCACGGTGTAAACAATGGAAGTGCACAGTCTTGGCCTGCCTCGGTGTAAGATTGAAGTTGGCCCCATGATCAATAGATCATCACGGTCTCTTTCAGAATAGTTTTACAATGTTATCTGACTGTGTCCTTATAATCTAGCATCGGTATCATAACCACCGTTCATGCAATTATGAAGTCATGTGATGCTCTGATGAACATTTTGGTGAGATCTGCAACAGATAAAACAAGGAAGTGCAACAGCGACTGTTTCGGGGACCCTCGTACATAATGTATATAAAATGAGCCCACATTTCATAACAATTTAGACATTGTTGCATAAAGCCTCAAAATTATACGACGAAAGAAAAACCACAGTGCTTTTCTTTCACTGGCGGATAGAAAATCAATGTGTTTTGGTGACGCTGTCTTCTTTCGAAGGAAAGGTAAGTTAAAATGTTGTACTGCATCTTGATATGTTATTATACAAAAAATTATACATATAAGGAAGGAAAATAAAAATGCAGTTTTTGCTTGGAAGCTGCATTTACCTTGACAATATGCCTACCTGGTACAATATTTTTAAAAGCAAAAAATAAGTTTGAACATTCGTTTCGTATGTTTTGGTGCTGATAAATTTAGATCGATACATTATATTCTACAAGCCCACAATTTAAATTCAAGAACAAGTTTAATTGACAGTCCCAAAGTGAAAGGTGTGAATTTTATTTTTGTCGGCGTAACATGGTACTATTTAAATGGGTCAAATTTTGTTTCCTTTCAGCTGTTATCACTAAAAAGATTAGTTCTGTGTTTCAGATTTTCTTCTTTATATCATGAAATAATTTATTGAACTAAAGAACAGTTGGATTGGAAGGTGGGGAGATGTTTATTAAAATGTGCGCATGGGACGGGGGCCAATATTAATCTCAGGATGAAGTTTGGAAGGTTAACAGGCGGGGCGTCGTCCTCATCAACTATGTACATAAAAACAGATTGAGGGTGGGCGGGGGTTGGGAAATAATTTTGCATTTTTCGGGCAATGACCATCTCTAGCTCCTCTAAAAAAGGTTCGATTATAATGAGACCGCGGGTGTTTTACGAATTCAAAATTACGTAACGTGCAGGGAAGGGTTTAGGCTTCGGCGCGGATGCTTTTGCACTCGGCTTTGCGATTGTGACCCCTACTGCCATGCCTGTATGTCTTTAGCCATTGTGCCTGCTTCTATGGACGTCACGTGTATGGTTTTATTATACATTCTTCCGTTAGGCAGTCAATCCATCAAGTGGATGCAGGTTTTCCTCTTGACTCCAAGTAAATCCATCCAGCAGTAGTTTACTCGGCAAATATTATTGGTAAACGAGAAAGACTTATAAGCTATGAAATTTGCGTATTGCATGTTACTTTAAGAAAGTTGATCCCATTGGTCGACTTCTTTGTGTTGGTGTTTAAACTTTGTACTTCATTTGGGGGTTTTATTAGCCTTTGAATGACTAACGTAAAAACAATTCGAATTGGTTCTATATAGTTCATCTACCGGGATTAACGCATGTGGGTTTTTTAAATTGTCCATTTATAAAACAGTCGGTTTGAAAATGTACCGGCGTCTGCTCCGGACACACTTACGTGTCTCATGCTTTACACCGTGAATGCCTTATTTTGATAAAAGAGAAGGAACGGAGCTATGGAAGTGCCATCCAACTGGTTGAAATCGTGATATAATTTACTGCAGAATGATGACATCATTACGTAAGGTGTCGACATCCTAAGACGATTTATCTCGGGATGTCGACATACCTTTATGGTGTCATCGTCCTGCGGTACATTATCTCACCATCTCAACAAGTTGAATGGCACTTCCAGAGCTTCGTAGGATGGAACTCGACTAAAGTCCGTAATATTTGTAACTCCGCCTTTTTTCATCAGATAACAATGGCGCCACTCAGATGGACGTTTTTACTCTTCTGTTTTGGACGGAGTATCATCGTATCTCAATTATCAACCTGTAGTCATGCGCAGTGTGTTTACGACTACGTCACTGCAAAGGCTGACTGCTCCTCACTCAATCTTGACTGCATCCCCGTCAACTACCCAAGCAGCGTCATCATGGATCTAAGCCACAACCAAATATCAGAGCTGTCACCAGACGATTTCAATGGCGTATTCTCCAGGCTGGCTGAACTGTACTTTGACTACAACGCCATATCTGATGTGACGTCACTGCTGGGATCTAATGAGATGGGAAGCCTACATAAGCTGTCTGTGACGCACAACGTCATTTCTTATTTGCCTACACAATGTAACCTAACTTCCCTAACTGATCTCGTGGTGGACTATAACTTAATTACATATCTATCAGACATCCCATCATGCAATTCATTACAACGCTTCTCAGCTGACTTCAATTTAATCCAGAATAATTTCGTTTCGTCATCACATACTTCAAATATTGTCGTAAGCATACAGTTCAACAAACTAAGTTATGTTTACTTTGACGGCTCTGCATACACGGACATCTCTCTTTTGTTAGATCACAATAAATTAACATCTCTTGTTATTCGCTCATTTAGCTATTTGGGCTACTTGGCATATAATATAATTTCACTTGATCACAACCGACTGCGACTTGTAAGCATGAATTCAATTCCTAATACACTTAACATAGGCAGTAATGGATTACAAAATTGGGATTGGTTCAACCTAAATTGGTACAGAAACACGATGAAGAAACTGGACATAAGCAACAACTCATTCGATTCTTTGATTCAGCCACGCTGGGCCGAAGGTCTTGAGCTCTTAAACGCTGATACCAACCTGCTGGCAAACCTGTCATCGACAACTCTAGCGGGATTTGTCGATCTGAGTGAACTGCATGTAGCCAATAATCGTCTCTTGTTCATCTCACCCACTGCACTGAGTCAACTCTCCATGCTACAGTCACTGTATCTCGATGACAATGCCCTGACGTCTTTGTTTGGAGGAGTATTTTTCAACCAGTCTAACTTAGTTGAGCTCTCCATCACCAACAACCGACTCACCCTGTTACATCCTGATTACTTCATGGGTCTGGTGTCGTTGGAGAGTCTGTACCTAGCAGGGAATCAACTCACTAGCGTCAACTCACAGATGTTTCAAATGGTACCTCAAATTTTTACCGTGGACTTATCCCGAAATGAGCTGCAGCTCGTCGACCTACAGGACTGTGCCCTTAATCTTACAAACCTACAAAATCTCTCATTGGCTCACAATCTGATTCATGACGCAATAACCGTCTTGGGCTTCTGCAACAACCTACAAATACTGGATATGAGTTATAACCTGATCCAAGTCGTGCCCGGTGATTCGCTATCTTGGGGAAATAGAGCACTATCCAAACTCGAGCTGGAAGGCAATCCGCTGCAGTGTGACTGCAGGCTCACGAGTCTGCGAGATTGGCTGCAACATAATCCCCCTTACGTGGAGCCTCGATGTGAAGGTCCGAAACAACACTATGGATCAGTGGTGACAGACTTAGAAACCTCCAACTTCCCCTGTCAACCTCCGATGACAATGACGGGCAAGGACGTGACAGTCGTGGCTGGACAGACCGCGACTCTCGAATGTACAGCTACTGGCATCCCTACTCCTACCATAACATGGCTCACTCCAAACGGAACAAAGATAACTCACGAGTGGCAAGGACGATTTGCTATCCTACAAGGGAGGATTCTGCATATCACACCAGTGGAGAATTGTGACCAAGGAGTTTACACTTGCCTGGCCAAAAATGTGCTCGGTGAGGTGGACAGAGCTGTGGTGAACGTTACTGTCACAAATCCGGATTCCCCAATTTCATACCCTTCACCATCTCCAAACACACCACCATTTTCTCTTCAGCTCAGTGTGTCTGATATTCCTACCATATGCATTACTTTCGCCCTAACATGTTTAATAGCTGCCTTGATTATTCTTTTTCGGAGGCTCTACAAGAGAAAATACAAAGGCACGATCTCTAATCATGGAATTAAGAAAGTCGGTTTCCGTAAAGACGACACCACCGGCACTGATGCAGTGTACATGAACGAAATCTTCAACGAAGACTACGAGACTCCGAATGACCAGCGTGTCGCCCGTAATAGATGCATGGCTACCCATGGGAGAGCAAACCCGCCTTGTCAGACCCATGCTGAGACCTACGAGAATGTCAGCGAAGGCAACGAGAAAGAGCGCACGAACGATGGCGATGTGTATGAGAGTGTGTTTGTACCATGCCGTTAAAGGCAGGATATACTTTTGATAAAAATAATGTAAAAGACCAGTATCCTCACTTGGTGTTTCCCAACAACTGCATATAATAATAAGCCTTTCAAGGGCGTCGATGGGTGGGGGACGGGGGGGACATGTCCCCCCCCCACTTTTTAGACTGGGGGGGACAGCATATCAGATGTCCCCCCCACCCCACTTTTTGATTGACTGTTCATTAGAAATATGCAACAACATTTTCTTGATTTAATATTTCATTACAATTTTTTTCAAGTAAAAGAATAGCGAACAAACGATGAAATGTTTTCTTCATTTTCATATTTTTTTCTGATGGACCACGCGCAGAATGGTATTTTGGGCCCATTTCCGCTTATATAATACAGACAATAGATGACACGTATCGTCCAAGACAAGAACGCCAAAATCCCGCTTACATACCTTGTTAGTATTCAAGTTATGCGTCGTTTGTGTATGCTATAATGTACGGTACACGATCCCTCCACAAAGGAAGTATGTGTGTTCGCACACGTGCAAATGTGTTTCATTTTGTTACAATCGCACAACGCACAAAATGTAGTAAAATCCATTCAAATAAATAGGAGCAGTTTGGGCCATGACAAGATTTGTTGAAGAAGCAATATTTTGTTTTTTCGAAGAACTACAAGCTGACACACGATAAAAGCCGGACTCCCGAAGCATATTAAAAATGTGGGGTGCAAATAATGTAAGATGTATTTTTTCAAGACTTGCTCGACCGTCCCCCCTACTTTTCAGTAGCGATCGACGCCCTTGAAGCCTTTGAACATTGGGGTCAATTGCATTGGTCATCAATGTTGCAAGAATATGATAAAAGAAAAAAAACACCAATGCCTGAGAAAAGGCTTCAGTTTCTCAGGTTCACATTTTGGGATGAAAATTATCCCTCTCTCTAAAAATAGATTACTTCAAAGGGGGTCGCTTCTAACAACGTTTTACATTATCAACAGCTCTCCAGTGCTTTAAGTAAGTTTTTATCTTTTTAAAGTACACAGGGTTGAAGCTTCATGAAGCAGTCAGAATTTTTGTAATTTTTAAAGATCTACAACCATGCACTTGAAACGTGGTCTCATTACTGCAGTAATCAGAAGAAATAATTATAAGTTCCTACTTCATGTAACCAGTTTACTAAATTTTTGAATGAGAGAGTTTTTCTTGTTAACCAGCATAAAAGAACTTGCAAAGTAAAGACGTATATCGTTTGCATATCGATCACTTGCATATTGCTATAATTATTTAGCCATGCTTCGCTTATCTCAGTGGGAAATGACGGTAAAAAGGACGTCTCATTCGGCCGCAAGAGGGGGCCATTGTCCAACAATTATAGAGAGGATCAGATCAGATTTTCAGACATGTTATTAGTGACTCTGAAAACTTTGTATACCATAATTATACAACACTCTACCTGTCACTTGTGATTTGCCACATGGGATTCGTCACTTGCTCATCCAAAAGCAAAGAAACAGCAAAAATGGCGAAGGGGCGAATGGGGGTGGGGGGAACGCACGTGCAATTGATTCACGTGCCCCACCCCCCACCCCCAACCCAATTTGAAATCTTGTCTTTTGATGGGAAACAATTCCAGAGTAAAATGTTATAATACATTTTGTAAGCTTTAATGTGATAATTTCAATGTTTTTAAAACTATTTAACATTGAAACGCAGACAATTCAGATTAGCCCATCATTAGTAAATGCCACAACGAGAGCACTAAAAGGGGGTTTGTTTATGTCACTACAGTTTTAATTGGCCAGAAGTTCCCCTTAGCAAAAATGGTGCGCCCGTTGTGCCCCCCTAAAAATGTACCCTAGTTTCGGCACTGCAGCTTAAAGTGGCAATGATTCTGTAAATGATTGATTTCCTGAAGTTCTCCACAGCTTTACTTCCTTGCTGATTGTGACGGATATATGTTGAAATATACAACTTGTTGTGATACAAAGTTTATAAATTTCCTTGTTTTTGGTACATTATAATGTTAACCATAAGTAACAATATTCATTTTTTTATAAATATTGTACTTTAAATATGGATAATATTAATAACAAAGGCAAGTACACAGAACGAAATGCATTGGTACAAATTTATGAATAAGGTGTAAAACTTGTTTTAATAATTAAAACTTGAATGAAATAACGAAAAAACAAATTGTTAGGCCTGATAGGAAAAAGTAGTAACTAATATTTGAATAACTCTTTTTTTCTTTCAAGGTTTTTTCACATTCGTCCTCTGACCATCAGCCATTTTGATAATTTTTTATGTAAAAACCGATCAAAGTAATTTTTTTGTAATCTGTCCGACGAAGCTATTATAGTATTATAATTACTTGCGTTGCCAAAAATAAATCTGGTCTTTAAAAATGCATCTCAGATAAATAAACATACAAACACACATTTATTATTTTTTCTTTTAAAGAATATAGACCGAAGAAAATGGAAGAGCTGTATGTTACATTTTAGATAATGATATGATGGAAAAGATTTAAACAAAAGCATTGGGTTAATGAGCTGATTTTGTTATTCACAGAACAGGAAATAAAACAAAAGAGGGCCATAGCTGTAGAACTTGCAATTAGGTAAATTGTATTTTTTCAAAAGTGTACGTTTGTCATAAAAGGTTGTTCAGCCAACAATGACCCCCAACCCTCTAGTAAAGAACATCATTATTGGGGTAACATCTTTTTGATACTCTAAAATAACTTCCACATAACAGCAAGTGAGTTACAAAGAACTGGCTATTTCCCCCACTATCACAGCATATGTGGTGGGCGGTGCCGATCCTTCAATTATTCTGTTGGACTTTATTGTGATTCGTCTGTATTTTTCTCACATAATGAATTCATAATTGCAATGTAATTACATAATGTACTTCAAGCAATGAGTCGATGCCTAAGTAAGTACTTCATCATGCACAGCCAGCGTGGTCTGGTCCACTGGCCAAACGCTAGAACTCAAACACCGGAGAACTAGTCAAAACTCTCTCCAATCCAAGTGGTCGGGCTAGCCACAGGGTTGAAGTGCAGAGTTGAAAAACATCCCTAATATGAAATATGGCCAACTGAAAACTTCTACTGGCAATTGAAGTGAAAACAAGTCAATTGCCTCTACTGGCTACATGTTGTCACTAACCATTTTAAAGGCAAACCCTGGCAGCCATCTTGTATCATTGCTATTCAGCCCACTTTGACCAAAGTGAGGCTCAGAGGACAAAATGGTCTAGTTGCTTATTAAGTGTACAAAGGGATCTTCGGGTAAAAATGGCTTGTTTTCATCTGAATTTTTCGAAGGGAAAATTATCTACCTTATTACACATATTAAAACTTTTAAACAAAATTACTAGATAATTAGCACAATTTAGGCATTTATTGGGGGCTTAAACATTGTTTCAAAGTGCCTTATATTTTACCTCTGTTCACTTATAGTCATCTCAGCTCTTTCTGAGTATATGAAGCACTAAATGGGTACAGCGTTGCACCCTAGCAGTAGGCCCTACCCAATTACTCTTGGGTGATAAGAAGCAATTAACCCAGGCCATAAATAAGAACACAAATGTGACAACCGCCCACTTTCGTAGCTGCTTAAACACAAACAACAGCTAAGAACAAACAAATGGTTGCTTATCAGAAGGTTACCAGCTTTGACTAGCCATGTATCCTACTTAACTCAGTTTTGCTAAGTAGAATACAGTTAAGCAATTAGTGTCTGGTTCAGTAGCTCTATGAAGTTAGGCCTTGAAATACAACCCACACTCGAATGACTCAGACATCAGAGAACTCAAGTTCGATGCTCCAGACCACTCTGCCACAACTCACTGTAATGCATGCACTGCACACCACAGAGGAAAAATTCACCTGCTTTAAAGCATAGCAAAATGTTACACAAAATGTACCATTTTGCAACTCAAATATCCCCATTTTTCTAACTCAAAATTAAATGTAGCATTTAGTATACACAAAACATGTTAAGTCTCAAACTGCTATGCAAATTAGCACGATGAAATTATTCCTTGCATTAGGTAGTATAAGTTTCATAAATCTAAAGCTGGAAATTATCAATCATAATCATAATCATGGTGGAGTGACCATGTTGGTTTTAGTCCGTGGGCTAGAATAACCCCCCATGCACCCCCCCCCCCCCCCCCAGATCCTCTGCGAGTGGTATCATTTTGTTTTGGAGATCCATCCGAGTGATTATTTTGATGTTACCAGTAAAAAAGTTGGGATGCATAAATATGGCGGCCATTTTTCAAAATGGCCACTTTCCGAAATTGGTCTCGGTCTGTGAGACTCATAGAGACTTGGTTTTGGTGTCTATACTAATGTTTTCAGGGTCAAGGAACCAAATAGGACCAAAATTAAAAAGTATTGGATCATTTGGTTAAGGCGGCCATTTTGAACTTCAAAATGGCCGCCAATCAAATGGGTTTTTGCCCGTATCTCGTTCTATGAGCCTCACAGAAACTTGGGGTTGATGTCTACACCCATATTTTCAGGAAGGAACCCAATAAGAGCATTCATAAAAACATTGGATTATTTGGCTAAGGCAGCCATCTTGAATTTCAACATGTGACGGTATACAGCCTGTATTGGGCCAGTGCCGGCTTTGTAGGGGCAAACCATAATGATATGACAGAACCCTCCTCAGAACCCTTGCCCATGCCCCCCCCCCCTGAGATTAGGAAAATACACAATTGAAAGGTTCAATACATCAAGAAGCCCACAAATTATGTAGTTGCCCCGGCAAATTGCCCTCCCCCAGACAAAAAAATGTCTGGTTACACCACTGCGCCAGTAAGAGGAGAAGGACACAACAACACAATGTAGCTTACAGCAGAATACCGATATAGATAATTCAAAGTATCGATATTCTGCTGTAAGCTACATTGTGTTGTTGCGTCCTTCTCCTCTTACTGGCGCTGCATCAAGTATTAAAGATCAAACTTATCAAATTTTGTGTTTCAAAAGAGAATTTATGATAAAAATAACAACACAAATTGTTTTACACAGGGCTTTATATTATAAAGGCACTTAGCACATGTATTTCACAACAGGTGTACAGAGCTGTTTTTAAAAATATGACCCCCCCCCCCCACACCCCGACCCCCCCCCCCCCCCCCACACCAATAATAATAATAATAACTAGTTCTTAGATAGCGCATTTCACAATAATGCATCAATGCGCTTTACATTAGTGCCCTGGTCCTTGGGCCAATAACATTCCTTTAATCTTTCTCAGCTCCCTAGGGAGTATACATCCCTGGGCTGCCGTGGCGCTCCGAAGGCTTTTTCAAATACAATATCAACCTCTACCCTTGCAGGTACCCATTTATACCCCTGGGTGAAGAGAAGCAATTATAGCAAAGTGTCTTGCACAAGGACACAAGTGTCATGACCAGGACTCGAACCCACACCCCGATGTCTAAACCACCAGAGCTTAAATCAGATGCTCTAAACCATGACACCCTACCAAAGCATCGTGTCACATAATAGAATACACAGTGCTACAGGCCTGCAGCACACTCTGCTTCCAGCACACATGTCGGAGAACATTTGGGCGAGGCACATTTTTTCTCCCTTTGGCAACTAGTTTTTGAGAAAAGAGGGTTCTCTCAGAAAATCCTGAAATCTGGAAAAATCCTGACAAATTACTGTAATGTTTGTTAACATTTTCAGTTACTTGTAGTCAAAAGGCTTTGGTAAGCAAAACAACTTCACAAATTGCGCTTACATTACACTAGTGATATTTTTGGTTACCTGGTTTGTTTTGTTTGTGTGGTACAATCTTTAGAGTTGTATTCCTAACTACTCTGACATCATCAAAATCGACAGGGCAGTGTACTTAAATTCAATGAATGTGTTTTTCCAAACATACCACTCCGGCACACACATTTTTATCAGCTGTACAATATAGTATTGGAGTTTAAAGGATTAAAAAATAGCCCAATGAGTGAACAAAATTAACTAATGGCTTATCAGAATCAGTGGCTGCGGATGTGGCTTGATCGAGAGATGCATGCACTATAGCACAATATTAGTCCATAGCAACAGCCATATAGACAGAGCTGCAGCCACAAATTCGGATATGGCATGGTCCTCTCCTCTAAGAAGAGTCTTCATTACAGTAAGGCACCATCATGGTCCAGCTTGTTTCAGTTGCATGGGAAATCATCAGGTAGCTATAGACTTGACACAGCCTTTCTTTAGTTGGTGACAGTTCATAAAGCGTTAGTTACAAATGAAGCATCAACATCACTTCGGAGAGTCATCTGGTCATAGCCTTTGTCATAGCCTTTGTCATTCAGCTGGTGGCACACAGTCCGAAAAGTGCCTGAACATCCCTACATCACTTGAACAGTTGAACTTGCAGCGGAGAGTCATCTGGCTAGACTGGACAGTCTTCCTTCAGCTGGTGGCAAAACACAGTCCTAGAAGCATTACCAGAGCCTCTGATCATCATTCTGGATGTCACTTCTCAGCAGTTGAACTTGTAGCAGAGAGTCATCTTCTTACACAGTCCTTGAACCCGTTGCACACAATAAAAAAGCTCAACAACCATACGTCACTTGAACGGTTGACTGGTAGCGGAGAGTCACCTGGCTAGATCTGACACAGTCTTCCTTCAGCTGGTGGTCGAAGAGGCATTACCAGCAGTTATCCTTAGCATCCCGATGTCACTTAAGCAGATTGAACTTGCAGCAGAAAATCTTCTTAGTAGACTTGACACAGTCCAGTTCTTCTCGTGATTGAATTTGATCTCCAAGGTCATTGTCTCAATCTGCCATAGTAAAGAACAAAAATTGAGTATTAATCTTGATAATATCTTTTAATACCAGTATCAGTTGTTTTGAAGAATACTCAAGACTGGTTGCCTTCATGTGCAAGAAATTCTCCTCCAGCTCAAATCAGTTCTTCAACTCATTAAACATGCACACGCAGCATTCCTGGATTTTCTTTTTGAGATTTTAAAAATCTTTTTCTGAAAAACTTGACCACCTCTGTTAACAAAGTTTTTCACTAGTTGGAGGTTTAATTTGTTTATTGCAAACTAAAGTATTGGAATTGATGTTTTCTTTCGAATTACAATTTGAAACCTTCAAATGTGCTTATTTTGAAACATAACTCCTTTGACAAATTCATGGAATGAACCTTCTCTAAAAAGACTAGTTTAATAATGAATTTTTCCAAACTTACCCACAGGCGAAGCCGCTAATTTGGACACAGCCTAAGATAGTCCCCTCTCATCATGGTCTAGCTTGTTTGAGTTGCATGGGGAATCAACAGGGTGGCTGTAAATTGACTCAGTCTTTCTTAAGTTGGTGTCAGTCCATGAAGCGTTGATTACAAATGTAGCATCAACATCACTATGTCACAGTTGAGCATTTAATGTAGAGTCATCTAGTATAGACGTGACACTGTCCTTCAGCTAATGGGCACACAGTCCAACAAATGCTTCAACCAACGTCACTTGAATTTTTGAACTTGCAGCGGAGAGTCATCTTATACTAGACTTAAGACAGTCTTTGAACTGGTAGCACACAGTCCAAAGGCACCGCAACATCCCAACATCACTTGAAGGGTTGAACTTGCAGCCGAGAGTCATTTGATTAACCTCATGATTGGATGTATGCCATCTCCATGGTCATAGTTTCCATCTGCTGTAGAAAAGATTTTTCTTTTGAACAAAATTAATTTAGATAAAGTCTTTTAACACAATTAGTATCAGTTGTTCTGAGTTGGAATACTAACATGTGCAAGGAATTTCCCCTCCAGCTCCAATTCCTCAACT
This sequence comes from Leptasterias polaris, assembly GCA_037783415.1. Classification (NCBI taxonomy): domain Eukaryota; kingdom Metazoa; phylum Echinodermata; class Asteroidea; order Forcipulatida; family Asteriidae; genus Leptasterias; species Leptasterias polaris. Next base: position 3,743,886 of record JAZGTN010000049.1, on the reverse strand, counting down.
GATTTGAGCCATCACACCCAACATGGCATAACAGACCAGGTTTTGCTTTTCTTTTGATGTTTTAACAAATAATTTTCTGAAAGACCTTTGTCCTATTACAGTATTAGTGAAGATTTCAACCAGTTTTTTGTAGGCATGTGTTTAAAGGGAGGGTTCACCTTTGTTAGTTACTCCAAAAAATAATGATCATATAACTTACTTGGTAAAGAGCACTGGAGAGCTGTCAATATTATAAAACAATGTTAAAAACAACACCCTTTGACATAATTGTTCATCCCCCAAAAATGAATCTGAGAAAAGCTTCAGGCATAATGCCTTTCCCAGGCTTCTGAAAGCAAACGATTCTATGCAACGAGGGTAGCTTTCAACTTTGATGACAAATTGAGCCACATTTTTCACAGGTTTGTTATTTTATGCATATGTTAGGGCACACTAAGTGAGGATACTGGTCTTTGACTATTACCAAAAGTATACCCTGCCTTTTAGGACCGAAGAATAGGAAAGAATGCATTCTTTCAAATCGTTAACCTCTTTGCCAAGTTTGGAGGATGAACCTTCTCTTCAAAAAAAAGTTTTAGGAAATATTTTCTTGAACTTACCCATAGCCCCAGCCACAAAATTTGACACGGCCTAAGATGGTCCTCTCCTCCGAGTGTCTTCATAAAGTAAGGCGCCCTCATGGTCCAGCTTGGTTCACTTGCGTTCTTTCTTCAGTTGGTGACTGTCCAAAGCATCAATATTACTTTCTCACTCAAAAAGTTGAACTTTTAGCGCCTAGCGGAAAGTCAGCTGGCTAGACTTGACAAAGTCATGCAGCTTGTGGCGCATAGTCCAAAAAGCATCAACATCCATATGTCACTTCAATGGTCGAGCTTGGGGCAGAGAGTCATCTAGCTAGACCTGACACAGTCTAAAAAGCGTTTATCCTCAGGATCCCGACGTCACTTCAACAGTTGAACTTGGAGAGAAGAGTCATTTGCCAAGACTTGACAAAGCATTCAGAAAGCAGGCTAACGTAAACATCCCTACAAATACAATATTTCAATAGTTGAACTTCTAACCTGACATAGTCCTTAAGCTGGTGGCAAAAAGTCCAAAAAGAACCTCCACATCCTAATGTACATCACTTGAATGGTTAAACTTGGCTAGACTTGATACAGTCCAGTCCAAGAAGTATTGTTAGCCTCAACATAAGTCACTTCAACTAGCAGAGACTCTTCTGACTCTTCTGGCTACACTTGCATATAATAAAGTCCTTCAGCTGCAGGTCAGATAGTCCAACGGTTGAACGGTTGAACTTGTAGCAGAGATTCATCTGGCTTGACTTGACACAGCCAATATTCAGCTGGTGGCACACAGTCCTGATTATCCTCAACATTGGATGTATGTCATCTCAATAGCCATAGTCTCAATCTAAGGTAGAAAATTAACAATTTTAAACTCTTTTGGTGCAAGATTCTTTGAGGAAAAGTTTAGTTTGAATGCTAGCTCTAATCAGCTCTTCAACTAATTGAAAATGTACACACAACATGACCCAACTATCCAGTTTTTGTTTATCTTATTGAATTTTTTAAATATAGGCCTATTGATGAAGTTTTTCCACTAGTTGGTTGTATAATGCGGTAGTTGCAAACTTAAGGATAGGAATGAATGTATTCTTTAAAACCAACGCTTTGAACATTCAAGGTTCTAATTCTGAAACAATAACTCATTGGCCAAATTTGTAGGATGGACCTTCTCATCAAAGGAAAGTTTAAGATTGAATTTTTTTTTCAAATTTACCAAGCGATTACCAACCAGACAGGCTCAGTTGAAGTTGAAGTCACCATTCCATAAGAAACTGCTGAACTGAGGGAAAATTTAGAAGCTACAGAAAATTTATCTCTCATTTCATATCTTTATGATAAATTGCCAGAAGACCATACTTCTCTTGTTTCAGGAAAGAATTCAGATAGTTTGGATTGTACAAACACAATTTTGTTTTAACTGGTTCTTAAGTTAACCTCAGTGGTTGGCTGGTCATTCGTGTTTGTTGATGTACAATCTCAAATGATACTAGTATTTTGACTGCTGGTTACAACTGTCTTTACTGAATTGTTTGAGAGATTCAAAATCAAAAAATTGTTGATGCATGTTTGTTTTTCCTACAAGAGTTATCAATGAACTACTGTTTAGATTTTTATATGATCCTCCAAATATCTTGATTGAGTTGTTATCCCATATAGTAGGTACCGTAGTTGCTTCAGCACTAAATTGTCAATTATATAAACCAATACATTACCAAATCTTTTGCATGACCCTGCTGGTAGGCATCACCTCAGCAAATAGAAAAGAAGATTTCAGCACACAAACTACTTCATCCTCCTCAAGAAGAAAACATGATGTGCTTTTTGAAAGAACAATTATCTACAAAGGTTAGAATTTAGGGCACCTCATCAATGAGCCAAAATTAGGTTTACTATACACATTACCTGATACAACCCTAATACTTTACCAAACCAATGTCATCTACGGTGTCCCATAACTGCCAATTGTGCACAATTAGCTTGTCACAACATCCACTTTAGCAAGAACAGGCTACAGACTGTGGAAAACAAAAGCAAAAAACTTGACGCCAGTTTAGAGGCTGTTAAACGCTGCGGAGAGAAAGTTAGACGCTGTTGAGAAAAGGGTTAGTTTTCTTTCACACTTACCCGGACACTCTTACCTGATACTTCACCTGTTATATTTAACCTTTGCTGCAAAAAGCTGACCTCATCACTTGCTTCCAGTCAATCATCAGGGACATCAAAGGGAGAGTCTTCATCATCTACTTAAGTACTGTATTTACTGGTGTAGTTCTTAGTTTTGGTTCAAGACATTATCTTTATTTAGGGACTTATTTTGACTGTCCTTAGCATCTTTGAATCAAGACTTAGAACTACACCAGTCACACTGTATACTTTACCTGTTGCCATTAAACCTGCTGGAAGAGTAGAGAGTTATTCTTATTTCTAAGCCTAACACTCAAAAAAATGCTCTAGGCCTTTACTGTCTTACCATTCATACAAACCTACAGGTATCACCAACGTCTTTCCCACTTGGATGATCTGCTCTTTTTCTTCTCCCAGCTTCCCTCTCATCTTCTTCAATCTCTTTGTTTTCTTTTTTCTTTTCGCAGCGCTCACAAATAAGTCGCTTTGGGAAGTTATTTGCAATGAGCCCTATAAGCTTAAGTTTGGGGGGGGGGGGGTGTTAAACTATGTTGTTTTTATCATTTCTTATTTTCAAAAACTTAATGTTATTCATGCTCAGTTGGAACATTCAGAATTGATGTAATGCTGATATTATTAGGAATAAGTAAATATAAATTTAGCTGATCTAAATAATCTATTTAATACTCCTAAATCAAACATTAAACATCAATTGAATGGTGATGGTCTGGAATATTTTCTTGATTTCTTCTCACACACTTGGTTTTTGCCACAGTACAAAGCGCAGCAGCAGAGGGGAAAAGTGCAGAATCTATCTTTTTACTTTTCTTTTATTTATTCATTTGTTTATTTAATTTTTCTTCTATTTATTTAATATTTTGTTTGCTTTATTTCCTCAAACAAATAATTTATTGTCCTAGAAGAATTCCTGATAATTATTATATTTTAATTGCAGTTGGATTTGTACTCTTGATCCTTTGTAAGCATTATGCTATTTGAAAGATAAACTTATGACAATTATAGATAAACATGACAACTGACGACTTGAAGTATCAACCTTGACAGAAATTTCCAGTAAGATTAGTCTCCTAATTAAAAAGCATCACTGGCTTCGACCAATATGCAAATCAAGAAATGCTGAGACACTGTGAAGTCACCTTGAAAGCAATAGAAGCAAGGACAACATCAACAAGGTCGCCGAACATCAGTGGGGGGGGGGGGGTGATAGGAGAAAAGAGGGAGGGACTCTGCAAGAGAACGGGTTAGATCTTCTCTTACCATTCGCAGTCTTCACCTTGTCTTTATCTTTAAGGTCAACTCGCATTTTCCGACCTCCACTATTGGGCTTTATCACTAATCTAACATTTTTTCTTTCTTTTTTCTTTACAAAGGTCAATAAACTTATTTTAAACAACAGTTCTTTTCAGAAAAATCACAACTCATAAGAGAAAGGTCTATGTGCATTCAATTCAATTCAATCTATTTTTATTCACTCATGTGAAAACCCATTGTAACTTTTCAACTGTACAGCAGGAAAATATACATCAACTTTTTTATTAAATTGGTGTCTCGGGAAACCCTTCTAGATTGTGTTTACTGCCAGTTGCTCAAAAGAGTTTTAAAAATAACAAATAAAAATAAATAGAAAAAAAAGTCCAAGCAAAGAGGTGAATCGCACAAGCATACTCAAAAAGTGGAGGTCGGATGTGGCACAGTTTTCTTTACCTTGGTCCTTTGGCGAACTCCAATGTACGTCCAGATCCATTACATCCAACACACACACCCACACACACCACATATCCATAGATCTTCAACTCCCATCTAGGGAAACAAACAAATACATCAACTCAACAGATCAAGTCGGGGGGGGGGGGGGGGGGTAATCATCATTGGTGAAATGTTTTACTGTAGCATAACAAGTTTTGACTCGGGCATGACTAGAAAGATGTAGCTTCTCTGCTCCAAAAAGCTCTGCTTTTTGAGACCCCCATTAGTCTTAATTTATCACTCTATACACAATGTGTTATTGATGACATGGAAACAAAGTATTGCTTAAAAACGTTTGAACCGATATCTCACATAATTAACTAGACGCACCAACAAAACAAGCAAAACTTGAGTACTGATCGGGTGCCGGCAAAATGATTAAAAAATAAATAAACAAAAATACATTATGGAGAGAGGTAAACAAAGTCACTGATAATAAAAAATTTTGTCCATAAGACTTATCCATTTGTCAACAATACTCAATGATGTGGTACCCATTGCTAAAAACATGGCATTTGAACTGCCTCTCCGTACCAAGCAATCTTGATGGTCCAGTGGCAAGACAATAGATCGATCCATTAAGCCCCGCCTCCTTGAGTTGACCAATCACAGCCGCGAAACCCGATCACCATTAGTGCAAAGATCACCAAACGGCTCAAATGGTGATCAGATTTCGCGGTTGTGATTGGTCAATGAGAAATGGGCGTGGCTTAATGGATCGGTGTATTGCTCTAGAATGGCAGAGATTCTGGGTTCGAAACCTATCTGATTTATATGCTTGTGGATTTTTTACACAGCAAATGGGAAAGTACTAAGTATACATGCATGCTTAACACACATGGTGTATGTGGAAAAAAACAAATAATATTCTTTATCCAGATGCAAATTTAACCTCAATATTAAATACTCATACTGATCTAATTTATTCTGAAATGAATGATCACCAAGATTAACTATCAAACTTACCAATAGGTCTGTTGTTGACTCTTTGCACTGGTATTCTCCATAGATGCTCATCTAAACAGGTCCAGCTGTAGTCCCGCACCACTTCATAAGAGAATGCTGATCTGAGGGAAAATGTGGTAGGAATAAGACAAACTAATCTCTCATTTACATATATATCTTTATGATGACTGCAACAAGACCCCTATTGTTTCAGGAAAGATTTTTATTTAAAAGCAAGCTGGATTGTTTTGAAGTTTTTTTACCCTGTGATTGACTGAACGTTGAAGCTGCTGATTGTAGAATCTCAAATGATACTAGTATTTTGACTGCTGGTTCTACCTTTAATATCTAAGAGATTTGTTGGAGTGATTCAAAATCTGTTTTTGTGGACATATGTTTTATTTTCCTTTCAAAGTTATCAATAAACTGATGTTTAGGTCTGTAATGGATCCTCCAAGTTTCATAATTGAGGTGTTGTCCCAGTTAGTAGCTACAATGTAGTTTCAATTGTTATTTAATTGGTATTGGTAAAGAAATCGCTGCTTTGTTTAAAATAGCTCTACAGGCTCTATACTATAGCTCTATAACAGGACAAGTTGTAAATAATTGTTAATATTCAAATACATTCAGATTTTATTTTTTCCTGAAGAAACAGTTTGGTAAGCTTGGTCTCATTTGAGCAATGACAGTATATAATCTTGACGTCTTGGACTTTGATACCAAACTTCTCAGGTTAGCTGTACCGTACAATTTTACAAATCTCTTTGTCACTGTACTGTACATTATCAATAATTGGTCTCTTAAATGTTAATCTATTTCTGGGGATGGGAAAGTTTACCCTACCACTCCAATTGGTGAGAACTGTATATTTAAAAAATAATAATAAATGTAAATAAAGCCATATATCTGCTCTATGTCAATTCCCATGACTTCATTACAGTTGACAAATTTGCCATTGTGTAAAAAACATTCTACTCCAGCCTGTTTGCATAATGTCACTGATGATTTTTATGAACTTTAATGAACATGAAACTTATTGGCTCCTTTTTCTGGACATAAAATGTTTGATACTATTGAATAGCTCTGATTGAACCCTCTACTCCATTACATTTTTGTAGTGTAGTGGAGTACAGGGTTCAATCACTATTAAACACAACTTTTTACTTTTCAAGTTGTATTAATTATGTTTCGCATGGGATAAAGGGAATAAAGGGTGAAACCTTCTGGGAATCACATGCTAGGGATGTTTAAGTCGGTTGTTTTTAACCACAGGAATGTACAACATACTGAGCTAACTTTTGATGAATCATGTAGTGCAATACAGATAAAATAGCTCAAGTGGTTTGATTTGTAAAGAGGGGCCAAATTGGATCAAATCATAACGGCAGCAATTCTGTCGTACTCGAATGGTTTTTTTGGTTTTGGAATGGGGGGTTTTAAATTCGTGCTCGTAGGGCTCCATTAGTGATTGAAAGCCATGTCTTTCACAAAAGACAAACTGTGAAACTCGAGCCACCCCACAAGGCGAGAAGTTGTTGGCTTACATAGCTTTACGAAAAGGTTCTCAAAGCATACATACTTTGGTACAAGAGGTAAAATTTTAGAAATAATGGCAAACGTGTCCCTCACCTAGCTAGGTACTGTAGTGCCTTAGGCCTACCTCAACAAGATGTTGTTGGCTGGAACGGTGTGCTCGGCTTTGGTCGTGAAGTTTTACACTGCAGTCTCCGCGGCGATTCACCGGAGTTATCTCCAGCCACTCGCAGCTCAACACCGAAGTTAACATTAGCTTTTAGAGTCTGTATAGTTGAAATTAACTTCGTGGAACTCACGAGATGTACTGAAGCACTCAACAGTGAATTTAATCTGAACTGCAGTTTTAAGTAAAAACTTTATTAAAAATGCAAGAAGGTTCACACACGTCTTCTCCTTGTCGAGTGATCCTAACTCTTGACCAAGCTTCGATAAAGACTTCTAAAATCAGTTCTAAAAGTGTAACAGTTAATGCCAACTTATTTCTGAATGCACATAACTGGCAATGGTAAGGATTTCAATAAATTTACAGTTCAAGTTCATCAGAAAAGGCGACGTCAAAATCCAACGTAGAGAAGAGAGACACAGCCTGCAGTCCTTCCGTTGTCCGCTACACGTCCAGAATGAGCAGGCGGTAATTTTGCCATCAAATGTGTACGTCGGAAAAAGTGCAAAACACTTCATTTGCATAACAATGAATGATTTTTACGAGGTGACATTCCACACAGTGTGGCGCCTGTCCAATCACACAGCCCGTTTCTTTGGCAGTGTGAGAACAGTGGGGAAAATTCTCCAAGAATCAAAATGCTTTTCGGTGGACATGATTTTTGGGGGAAGAGGTTCGGGTAGCCACCCCCCCCCCCCCTCCCCCCGTTTTGTTTAAATTTGTAGTTGTTTTGTTGTTTTGTGGGGTTTCATTTTGCCGGGTTTGGATTGAGCTTGGACTTTGGGGTTTGGGCAGGCCCGTAACCAGGAATTTTTTTGTGGGGGGGGGGGGGGGGGGGGGGGGGGTGGCGAATAAAGTTACGGACTTTTTTCCTTTTTTTCCCCTTTATTTTGGGCGGTTTTTTGGGGGTGGGGGCAGACTTTTTTAAGGGGGGCGGACTTTTTATTTTATTTTGGGTTGTTTTTTGTGGGGTTTTTTTTTTTGGGGGGGGGCGGACTTTTATTATTTTTTAGATTTGGGGGTTTTTTTTTTTGGTTTTTTTTTGGGGGGGGGTGCTTTTTTAGGGTTAGGGTTATAGGGTAGGCCTAAGGGTTAGGGTTAGGATTTGGTAAAGGTTATACAGTTATGGTTAGTGTTTAAGGTAAGTGTAGGTTTAGAGTAGGTATAAGGTTGTGTAAGGGCTAGGGTAAGGGCTGGGAATAGGGTTAGGGTTAGGGTTAGGATTTGGGTTAGGGTTAGAAATAGGGTGGGTTAGGGTTAGTGTTAGAATAAAAAAAAGGGTTTGGTTAGAGCTACTGTTAGAATAGGAATAGGGTTAGCTTTAAGGTTTGGGTTAGGGTTTTATGGTTAGGGTTGGGGTAAGGTTTAGGGTTAATTTGAGCGTTGGAATAGGGTCATAGGCTAAGGATAATCGTTAGGGTTTGGGTTAGGGTTATTCGAGGGTTAGGGTAAGGGTAAGGGTAAAAGGGTAAGGGTTAGGGTAGAGGTTTGGTAAGGGCTATAGAGTTATAGATTTGGTAAAGGGTATAAAGTTAGGGTTAGTGTATAAAATAAGTGTAGGTTTAGAGTAGTATATTGAAAGAGTTATGGCTAGGGTTAGGGCTGGGAATAGGTTAGGGTTAGGGCTGGGGGTCGGGGTTAGAGTTATAGGATTAGGTTATTAAAGTGTGGTTTATTTTTAAATGAAAAAACAAAAAGCAAACCACCCCAAAACCCTCCCCCAAAAATCAAAAAAAAAAAGGGCCCCCCCCCAAAAGAAAACCAACCCAAATCTTTAAAAAGTCCGCCCCCCCCCCAAAAAGGGGGCCTTATTGTTTTGAATTTTGGGGGAGGGTTTGGGGTGGTTTATTTTTCGTTTTTCATTTTAAAAAACCACACTTTGAAACCTTACCCCAACCCTAACCATAAAACCCTAACCCAAACCTTAAAACTAACCCTATTCCTATTCTAACAGTAGCACTAACCAAACCCTTTTTTTAAAATCTAACCCTAACCCTAACCCTAACCCTATTCCTAACCCTTACCCTAATCCTAACCCTAATCCTAACGCTATTCCCAGCCCTTACCCTAGCCCTAACACAACCTTATACCTACTCTAAACCTACACTTACCCTATAAACACTAACCATAACTTTATAACCTTTACCAAACCCTAACCCTAGCCCTTACCCTATAACCCCAACCCTAAAACTATGTAACCCTAACCCAAACACTAACAATTATATTTACCCTAACCATATTCCAACTCTCAAAACAACCCTAAACCCAACCCCAACCCAAACCACTGTATAACCTCTACAAAACCTTATACCTAACCCTATTCCTATTCAGAAACCCTAACCAAAACCCTATATTCCTACTCTACCACTAACCCTAATCCTCACCCTAGCCCTAGCCCTAACCCAACCCCAACCATAACCCTAACCCTATTCACCCGCTCTAGCTAAACATAGCCCTAACTCTAACCATAGTATACCTACTCTTAACTTACACTTACCCTAACTTTATAACCTCTACCAAACCCTAAATCTACAACCCTTACCAAACCCTAACCCTAACCCAAACCCTAACCCCAACTATAACCATAACCCTTACCTCAACCCAAACCCTATCCCCTGCCCTAGCTAACCCTGTCCCGACCCCAAACTCTAACCTCTTATACCTACTCTAAACCTACACATATCCAATACACTGACACTAACTTTATAACCTCTACCAAACCCTAACTCTACAACCCTTTCCAAACCCTAACCCTAACCCTAGCCCAACCCTAACCCAAACCATAAAATCCTAACCCTAACCCTATTCCCTGCCCTAGCTAACCCTGTCCCGACCCCAAACTCTAACCTCATATACCTACTCTAAACCTACACTTACCCTATACACTAACACTAACTTTATAACCTTTACCAAACCCTAGCCCTTACCCTAATCCCAACCCTAACCCTAACCCTAAGAGATAGCAAAGTTGGTTCTTACGTTCAGGTCTCGGAGAAACAATGTGCCGATGTCATAGGAAAATCTGTTCCCCGGCCCCCGAAGATTCTGTCCCTTTATGACATAGGCTGAATTGAATGAGGATTAAAAAGAGGGCGCTATCAGAAGGGATTTGTACAGTCCCGTATGGAAGGAACAGAATCCCCGGGGGTGGGGGGTGGGGGGCAGAATTTCCTACCACACTGGCCCTCTACCATAATTTATTCTGTCGGACTCACGTTTCCCAACATATATATAGAGACTGTAAAAAACATCTTTATGGGTCAGCCGTTTCCATAGCAATCGTTTGTTTGACCTTTGGTCAAACTTTTTAAAAGTTTTATTTGTTGAATATTTAAATGTAAAATGGCCACCAACTCTTGGATTGTGTGTTTTCTGCCTGTATTTTATTGTTTAAAATATCAATTTTTTTTTCAATGGAATAATCTCAACATGCTAATTTGCAAATGTTCAGGCCAAGAAATACTATAGAATTGTGGACCAAGCCTCATTATTGCACCCTGGGCACCAATTATTTCACCCTCAATGGTGACCCGTATTGTGTCATCTTATCGATTGTCAAAACAAGCAAGTTTGCAAAGTTGTATGAACATTGATCCTTTTATTATTCTGTTCAATTTTTATGGTTATTTTTTCTGTGATTTTTCTTTATTATTCTCACATAATAAATTTATATTTGCAATAACACAAAATAAGTTGATCCTAAAAGTACAGACTTCATCATGATGCAGCCAGCAAAAATTGCCATAACTTCATCTCAATTGGAAAGAAAATTAATTAAATATTTAATACATTTATGATTTTGCAACATCATATGATTTTGCAACATTACATTATTAGTGCCTAATTACATTCTACTGTTCATTGGGCCTAAGCATTCCCAAAAACATCTCAACTCTTTCTGGGTAAGCAGCTTATAGGTGCCATGTTTATTCACCCTAGCGGTACCCATTTACTCCTTGGTGATGAGAAGCAATTAGCCTAATAGTAAAACAAAAATGTCTTGCCATGCTGAAGCCCCCCCCCCCCAAACACTTGCTCATCTTTCCCCTAGTGCATTCTGTCTATTTTGCACTAATGTGTACACTTCCCACACATCTTTGAATGATCCCTATTGAGCAATTTGTAAAGTTTGATTTAATCTTAAAAAATATATCCCCAGTGATAAAGACTAATTGTTTTACTCATTTCCAAAAATCTTTAGCATTTCAAGCAAAACTATTTCAAGGGAAGTTTTCCACCATGACCATCTTTATACCTTGTAAGTTATGTGCAAATCGATGAAAAATTATATTTTCAATCTTACTTATGTAATGTACACCCTTTAAATAGTTGTAAATAATATCATAATTTTGTTTAAAGATTTTGTCCAGTTTATTTCTACCTTCATCAAATTAATTAATTAATTTTGTTCCATAATAAATAGAGTTCTGAGCTTTTCTTACCATAATTTCTGACATGTCTGAGAACATTTTGATGACTTCAATTCAATTTTGTCAAAATCCTCCCCTGAGATTATTTTGTAATTATTTTGTAATCATTTTCACTCAATTGTAGTCTCAAAAGACTTTGGTAAACAAAAGAGTTTAACTAATTGTGCTTACAATAAACACTGTACTGACAGTTTTAGTAAACTGGTTTGTTTTTGTTTGTTCCTCTTTACAAGCGCTGTACTATTTTTAGAGTTGCATTCCTAACTGCTCTTGCACCATCAATATCCAAAGGGTATTGTACTTAAAAGAAATGAATTTGTTTTTCATGATAAACCATCAAAGCTTGGCACTGCAGCCACTCCGTTGTGCTAGTTTTTATCAGCTGATGTGAGGTACTGAGCTACATTGTACAATACAGTTTTGAAGTTTGATAGATTTTAAAAAAACCTATATTGAGTATTCATTAAACAAAGGGCATTATAGCAACAGCTATAGCCATTGGTAAATCATCTGGCTAGACTTGACACAGTAATAGTTACAAATGTAGCATCAACATCACTATGTCACTACATGAACAGTTGAGCTTGGGGAGTCATCTAGCTAGACTTAGCGTACACTTCAACAGCTGCACAGAGTCAAAATGCGTTTCTCAACACCCCAACGATTGAACTGTTAGGCAGAAAGTCATCTGGCAAGATAGTTTACACAGTCCTTTCAGCTGGTGGCACACAGTCCAAAAAGTGTTGGATGTAGTAGCCTCAACATCCAGACATCACTTCAACAGTTGAATTTGTAGCAGAAAGTCATCTGGCTGGACTTGACACAATCCTTTAATGGTGACACACAGTCCAAAAATTGTTGATGGCCTCAAGGTTGGATGTGTCATCTCCATGGTCATCATCTCTTTCTACAATACAGAAAATGAATAGTTTTCAAAGATTAATTTTGATAAAGTACTTTAGTACTTGCTAGTTGTTCTGAAGAATATTTCAGTCTGATTGCTATATGGGCAAGAAATTCTCTTCCAGCTCTTCAACTCATTGACAACATCACCCATTCCAGGTTTGGGTGTGAGGTTTTTTCAGTGTTTAAAATTTAAAGTCTTCTTCTGAAACACTTTACCTACTATTTTAATGAAGTTTTCCACCAGTTGGTAGTATGGTTGGTGTATTGCAAACTTGGGGATGGGAATAAATGTATTTTTTTAAATCAATCATTTAAAACCTTCAAGGTGCTAATTCTGAAACATTCTGAAACTTCTACAATGTAGCTACAATGTCTTCAAGGTCTTCGCCTCTTTCTTCGGTGGAAAATGACAGGTTTTCAAAAATTAGTTTGGATAAAGTCATTTCAATACTTGGGTTTTAGGCTAGTTGTTCTGAGGAATAGCCAAGTCTGAATGCCATCAGTGCAAAAAAATTCACATCCATGACAACCCGACACTATGCCAACATTCCAGGTTTTGGTTTTTAATTAATATTCTTATTTAAAGTCTTTTTCTGAAAAACCTGACCCTCCTATTTTAACAAATTTTTCCAGTTGGTTGCTTTCGTGTGCAAGAAAATTCTCCATCAGTTCTTCAAATAATTGAACGAGCACTCAAATCAATTCAGGTTTTAGGTTTGTTGTTGAGAATTAAAATTAAAAAAATCTCAGTTGGATGTATGGTGTAGTTTTTTGCAAACTAAATGATAAGAATGAATGCATTCTTATAAATCTACGATTTACAATGAATGTCTTCAAACTTCCCCATATAGCTACAGTCACTATAATTAGGACATGGACTAAGATGGTCCTCTCCCTGGATGTATGGGCCTACAGTAAGGCACCTTCATGGTAACTGGTTTGTTCAACATTTCCTCAATCATGTAGAGTCATCTACCTTATCGACTTGACACTGTCCTTCCTCAGATATTGACACAGTCCAAAAAGCACCTCAACAACCCTCTGTGACTTGAACTGAACGGTTGGACTTGCAGCAGAGAGTCAGCTAGCTAGAATTGACGGTCTTTGAACTGGTGACAGTCCAAAAACTGCTTCAACATTTTTACGTCACATGAACGGTTGAACTGGCAGCGAAGAGACATCTAGCAAGAATTTACATGGTCCTTTCAGTTGCATGTGGTGAATCTTCAGATGGCTACAGACTTGACACAATCATTCATTGTTCTTCAGCTGGTGACACAACACAGTCAGTCTAAGAAAAAGAACCAGTAGTAAGTCTCAGCATTTCGATGTAACTTAAACAGTTGAACTTGCAGCTGAGAGTCATTTAGCTAGACTTGACACAGTCCATGAAATAGGTAGCATAGCCCCAAAATCGCTTCATCCATACACATCACTCAGACTGGCAGTGGAGAGTCATCTGGCTAGAATTGACAGTCTTAAAGTAATTACTGGTAATAAGTCTCAGCATCCCCATATAACTTCAACTGTTGAACTTGCAGCAGAGAGTCATTTAGCTAGACTTGACACAGTCCATGAACTAGGTAGCAGATAGTCCAAAAATTGCCTCAACCATATAACGTCACTTAGACGGTTGAACTGGCAGTGGAGAGTCATCTAGCTAGAATTGACACAGTCCTTACCTTCTTCACCTGGTGACAAAAGAAGCAAATACTCTCAGCATCCTTTTGCCAGTTGAACCGCTGAATTTGTGGCAGAGAGTCACGTTTTTAGATTTCACGCAGTCCTTCGTCAGATTGTGGCACATAAGTAATGTCCCAAAAGCGTTGAATAGCCTGAAGGTCATTGTCTCAATCTGCTGTAGAAAAGAAACATTTTTTAAGATTATTGTGGATAAAGCCTTTTAATAAAAGTGTCAATTTGTTGTGAGTCAAGTCTGGCTGCTATCATGTGGAAGAAAATACTCATCCAGCTTTATCAGTTCTTCAACTCATTGAACATGCAAAAAGCATTCTAGGTTTTCATTGTTTCTTTTGTTATTATTTTTATATACTTTTCCTGAAAAACCTAGTTTTCGAATTGAAGTTTTCCAAAAGTCGGTTGTGTGGTATGGTTATTGCCAACTTAACGATGAGAATTAATTCATTCTTTCAATTCAAAAATGTTGTAACCTTCAAAGATGCTAAATTTATTATCTCCTTTGTCAAATTTGTGGGATGAACTTGCTCTTTAAAGTTTTAGAATGAATATCTGCAACATTACCAATAACTGCAGCCACAAATTGGGACACAGCCTAAGATGGACCTCTCCCTGGATGTCTTCACAGGCCTACTGTAATTAAGGCACCATCATAATAACTGGTTGCTTTACACATATTTGGGGAATCTTGTAGAGTCATCTACCTTGACTTGACAATGTCCTTCATCAGATAGTGTCACACAGTCCAAAAAGCACCTCAACATCCCTTTGTCACTTGATGAACGGTTGAACTTGGAGCAGAGAGTCAGCAAGCTGGAATTAACACAGTCCTTGAACTAGTGGCACAACACAGTCCAAGAAGCATTACCTGTACATATTTAGCCTCGCATCCCAACATCACTTCAACCAATTGGACTGGGTACACAGAGTCATCTGGTTTGACCTGACACAGTCCTTGAACTGGTGAAACATGGTCCAAAAAGCGCTTCAACATCCCGACACTTGCAGCAAAGAGTCATCTGGCTAAAATTGATGCAGTCCTACAGCAAGTTTCACACAGTCCAATATGGATTGGTTAGCCTCAACATCCCTATGTTACTTGAATGATTGAACTTGTACCGGAGAGCCCCATGTGGCTTCACTGGAAAGAGTCTTTCAGCTGGTGCTACACAGTCTAAAAAGCATCGTTAGCATCAACTTATGTTACTTCAAAGGTTGAACATCTAAGATTGTCCTTTCTGACTACACTTGCATAATGAAGTCTGTCATGATCAGCTGGTCACATAGTCAAAAATTCATTGGTAAGCCTCAACATCAGCCAGTTGAACGGTTGAACGTGCAGCAGAGTCATTTGGCTTGACTTGACACATATCCCATATTCAGCTGGTGGCACACAGTCCAAAAAGCATTGATTACCCTCAAGAGTGGATGTATGTCATCTCCAAGGTCATCATCTCAATCTGCAGTAGAAATGAAATAACTTTCAAATATTAGTTTTGATAAACACTTGATACCAGTATCAGTTGTTCTGAAGCCTACCATGTGCAACATCTCTCCTCCACCTCCAATCGTTTCTTCAACTAACCGAACATGCACACACAGCATAACATTTCAGGTTGTTTTTGAGTTTTAAAAATCTTTTTCTTCAAACCTCATCACCTATTTTAGTGAAGTTTTCCACCAGTTGGTTGTGAGGTGTGGTTATTGCAGGCAAATAGAATGGGAAAGAAGATTGATTCTTTCAAATTGTTAATTTAAAACCTTCAAAGGTTCTTATCCTGTAACAATAAATGTTTTGCCAAACTTGTGTGATGAACCGAACCTTCTCTTCAAAGATTGTTTTATTTCAAACTTACCAAACGCTCTGTTTTTGAATCTCTTCACCTGTATCCTCAAGCAATGCTCATGCAAACAGGTTTAGTTGTAGTCACCACTCCATAAGAGACTGCAGAACTGAGGGAAAATTGTGTTGGTACAGACAAAATTATCTCATTTAAATGTCTTTATTAGACAAATTGCAAGAAGAGCCCACTTCTATTTTGTCAGGAAGTTTTTTTTTAATTGTTTGGATTGTACAAACACAAATATTTTGTTAAAGCAAGTGGGTCTTCAGTTAACTTCGGTGGTTACATGTAGCTGGTCGTTCAAGCTGCTGCTGTAGGAACTCAAATGATACTAGTATATTTACTGCTGGTTACAACTGGCTTCACTACTTCAGAATTGTTTGAGGGATTCAAAATCTGATCTATTTTATGCATGTTTTGTTTTCCTTCCAAAGTTATCAATATACTGATGTTTAGATTTGTGTACGATTCCTCCAAAATTCTTGATCGAGTTGTTGTCCCATTCAGTAGGTAATTTCTTCATCACTAGCTTGTAATTATATAAACCAATACATTACCAAATCTTTTGCATGACCTCAGTCCCTGGTGGTAGGCATCACCTCAGCAAATAGAAAAGAAGATTTCAGCAAACAAACTACTTCATGCTCTTCAAGAAGTAAACATGATCTGCTTTTTGGAAGAAACATTTTATATAAAGGTTAGCATTTTGGGGAACCTCATCTTCATCAATCAGCTAAAGTCAGATTCACTTTATACATTACCTGATACAACCCTAATACATTACCACCAAACCAATGTCCTCTAAGGTGTCCCATAGCTGTCATCTGACCTCAATTAGCTTGTCACAACATCCGCTTTAGCAAGGACAGGCAACAGACTATGGAAAAAAAAAGCAAAAAACTTGTCGCCAGTTCAGAGGCTGTTAAACGCTGCGGAGAGAAAGTTAGACGCTGTTGAGAAAAGGGTTAGTTTTCTTCCACACTTACCCGGACACTCTTACCTAGTACTTCACCTGTATACTTAACCTTTGCTGCAAAAAGCTGACTTCATCACTTGCTTCCAGTCAATCATCAGGGACATCAAAGGAGAGTCTTCATCGCCTACTTAAGCTCCAGTGTTTACTGGTGTAGTTCTTAGTTTTGGTTCAAGACATTATCTTTATTTAGGGACTTATTTTGACTGTCCTTAGCATCTTTGAATCAAGACTTAGAACTACACCAGTCACACTGTATACTTTACCTGTTGCCATTAAACCTGCTGGAAGAGTAGAGAGTTATTCTTATTTCTAGGCCTAACACTCGAAAAAATACTCTAGGCCTTTACTGTCTTACCATTCATACAAACCTACAGGTATCACCAACGTCTTTCCCACTTGGATGATCTGCTCTTTTTCTCCTAGCTTCTTTTTCATAGTTTTCATTATTTTATTTTTTTAACGCAGCGCTCACAAATAATTTGCTCTGGGAAGTTATTTGCAATGAGCCCTATGAGTTTTACTAAAAACAGATTTGCAGTTGGGACTACAGCTTTAGAAATTGTGTGTTTGCATTAAGTTTACCCCCCCCCCTTTTTAATTTTGTTTTCCTTTGATCTAAATGAGCAAAGGTTAAAGCTATGTTGTTTCTTTTCTAATTTTCAAAACCTAAATGTTGTTCATCTCAGGTGGAACATTCAGAATTGATGTTATGCTGATATTAGGAATAATTAAATATAGATTTAGCTGATCTAAATAATCTATTTAATACACTCCTAAATCAAGCATTAAACATCAAATGAACGGTGATTGGACCGAAATATTTGACTGCATGATTACCTCTGAAACACTTATGGAGGTTGGTTTTTGCCCACAGTACAAAGCGCAGTAGGAGAAGGGAAAAGTGCCGAATCTTATCTGTTTATTATTCATAATTTGTTTATTTAAATATTGACATTTTCTGTTATTTATTTCATTCATTTTTTTGCTTTATTTCCTCAAATTATTCATCGTTTTAGAAGAATAACTGATTTTTTTTAATGAATGAATAACAGGTGAATTTTGTACTTGAGATACTTTTAAAACTCTATGCTATTTGAAATTAAACTCATGACAATTATAGATAAACATGACAACTGACGACTTGAAGTATCAACCTTGACAGAATTTTCCAGTAAGACCAGTCTCCTAATTAAAAAGCATCACTGGCTTCGACCAATATGCAAATCAAGAAATGCTGAGACACTGTGAAGTCACCTTGAAAGCAATAGAAGCAAGGACAACATCAACAAGGTCGCCGAACATCAGTGGGGGGGGGGGGGGTGATAGGAGAAAAGAGGGAGGGACTCTGCAAGAGAACGGGTTAGATCTTCTCTTACCATTCGCAGTCTTCACCTTGTCTTTATCTTTAAGGTCAACTCGCATTATCTGACCTCCACTATTGTGCTCTATCACAAATCAAACCTTTTCTTTCTTTAGAAATGTCAATTTGTAACCTTTTATAATGAATGTCTTTAAAGAGCGGTTAAATATCCAATTCAATTAAATTGATTTATACATCATGTCAATTGTCAAAACACATGAAATTTTGTTTTCATTGTATAGCACTAAAAATTACATCAACTTTTTTTTTGTAAGTAGATGGTGTCTCAACAAACCTTACTAAATGGTTTTTACTGCCAGGTTTCTACTGCAGTCTCTTTTTACAAGCATACTTAAAAGGTGGAGGTCAGATATAGCAAAGTTTTCCTTACCGTGGTCCTTTGGCGAACTCCAATGTACATCCAGATCCATACGTCCACACACACACACATATCCATAGATCTTCAACTCCCATCTGGGGAAACAAACAATAAGGGGGGGGTAAGCATTTTAGGGACACTCTAGCCTCAATGGTGAAGTTTTGTCAGTAGTCACTACAAAGTTTTGACTCAAGGATGACTAGAAAGATCATGCGAGTGTAGAATATAAACACAGCAACCCCCAAAAATTGGCCAGTGTCATGAGTATCTTAGAAAAATAAGGTCATGTGACTCAACATATCGACAAGCTAAACTTGAGTATTTTGATCAGGTGTCGGACAAATATAGAAATTATTAAAACCAAATAAATTTTTTTGAGAGGTTCACAAATTCACTGATAATAACAATCACAATATTTATCCATTATTAAACTGCAGTACCCATTGCTATTTGAACTGCCTCGACTTGTTGCTGGCTAAAATTCCGCAGCACGCCACCACTCTAGCTCCCTCAATATCTGGCCGATTACTCTAAATTTTAGTCTTACCTGTCAAGATGGGTTAACTGAATATATACAGCAAAAAACAGGAAAATTGAACAATTCTAAAGGCCTTAAAAAGGCGTCAGAAAATCGCAAAAGCTTCGTTTTCTTGCTGTGTGTGTCCGGGTAAATGTGCAATACTCCAATGAGTCGGTCGGAAATCGTTCATGCGCATTGGAAAATTCTCCAGGACTTGTTGATTTATGGAATGGGTAAGCCAGCTACAGTGGCCTTTGATGTGATGAACATACCCCCATTGAAGGATGATTCAAAAAAGGGAAATAATAGCCCGATATTGCCCTTATGAACATGAACTTACCCATGACTTGTACTAATGAAATAATCCAAAAGAACCTTTCACGTGACTAATATGCAAAGCAGGTTTTAGTTCATAAACTCCTGAATATTCAGTTTATGCAAACTATTCGACAATAACTGCTGATTTTAATATTCATAGCAAATTAAATATTCATTATGACCTTTTACTAAACAGGTAATGGGAGAAATTTGTAGAACTATCAAACCAATTTTGGTATCAATCCCTCATAGCCTAGTGGTAAATAGGCTATGCTCTTGTGCATATAATTTGTTCTCTCTTGATACAGGTTCAATTCCCGGTAAGTACATTGCATTTTTTGCTTGCAAATGTTCAATTCCTTCCACAGAGAGTGAGTGAATGATGGGGAGAGGTAGTGGGGGGAGGAGGAAAGAAGACTGGGGAGAGGGGGAAAGAAGCGTGTTTTTTATTTTTCAAATTGTAGGATTTTACTTAAAATTTTTATTTTTTTGAATCGGTCCCCTATGAAAACTATTTATTTTACATTTTGGGGTACTAACCCTATCGATAGAATACACCCTCAGGTGTATATTGGTAAAAAAAACTTTTTAAAAAAACGTCCAGAAGGTGGTGGCGTGCTCCGGAAACTTTCCCTTGTTGCTGGCCAATGTTGGTGGTCTAGCGGCACGACAACTGCTCTAGTATGGCAAAGGTCATGGGTTCAAATCTCACCCGAGTAATATTCCTGTGGATTTTTTGCACAGGAACTGGGAAAGAACCGATTACACACAGCAGTGCATAAACAGCGGTACAAAAAACATTTAGTATTCTTTATCCCCGATTCAATCTAAATTGTTCTGAAATGAATGATTACCAAGATTAATTATCAAACTTACCAAGCGGTCTGTTGACTCTTTGCACCTGTCTTCTCCATTGATGATACTCATCCAAACAGGTCCAGCTGCAGTCCTGCACCAGTCCTGCACCACTCCAGAACTTGCTGGTCTGTGGACAAATTTAGCAGTAGGTATAAACAAATTTATCACTTGAAGCTTCTCCATGATACTTCTGCGGGTGTACCACAGAAAAGTGTACTTGGACCAATAAGTATCCTCTTGCTCTGACATTACTCAACATGTTTCTATTAAGTGCACATATACGTATTTTGGATGTCATGTTTTCAAATATTCTCACGCTTGGTACTATATGCTGGCAACAGAGGCAAATGCCGTTTTTTATTTGCTCCTTGTAGTTGCCTTGGTGCCCCTTGAAATGTTCCAATAGAAATTTATGATTACCTCATACATGTCATGGAGGCCCTAGACAAAGGAAAACACCTGAAAGACCAAACTGTCTACGCTATAGGTTAAGCTCGAGACACCTTTACAACACGACTGTACAAGGCGAGAAAAGATTCTCATAGTTATACTTTAGAAAGTATTTGATTTGAGTATTGGTTGTTGATATTTAATGTTCCCAAGCCTTACCTCAAAAAGATGTCGTTGGCTGCAACGGTGTGTTCGGCTTTGGTCGTGTAGTTTTACACTGCAGTCTCCGCGGCGATTCACCGGAGTTATCTCCAGCCACTCGCAGCTCAACACCGAAGTTAACATTAGCTTTTAGAGTCTGTATAGTTGAAATTAACTTCGTGGAACTCACGAGATGTACTGAAGCACTCAACAGTGAATTTAATCTGAACTGCAGTTTTAAGTAAAAACATTATGGCCAGTGACAAAAATGCAAGAAGGTTCACACACGTCTTCTCCTTGTCGTTTAGTCAGTTAGTTAGTGTTCCAAACTCTTGACCAAGCTCCGAAAAAGACTTTCAGAATAGGTTATAAAAGTGCAAAATTTATAGCCAAAATATTTCTGAATGCACATAACTGGCCATGGTAAGAATTTCAATAAATTTACAGGTAAAGTTCATCAGAAAACGCGACGTCTAAAATAAGTCCCACGTAGAGAAGAGAGATGCAGCCAACAGTCGTCCTCATCCAGTCGTGCGCGACACAATCTGAATACCATGCGGAATTTGCCACAATTAATGTGTACATCGAAAAAGCGCAAAACACCTTATTTGCATAACAATGTATGATGTTTATGAGGTGACATCCACAGTAGCCCCTGTCCAATCATAGAGCGTGTTCCTTGGCATATGGTCCAATGAATGGATAGAATGGACTTGTTGAAAAAAATCTCAGACCCGGATGGGGTTAAATATTTATTTATTCGGCAATGCTAGGACGCTGGTGTACATGTATCGTAGTATGCTTTAATGGGGAAATTTATCCAAGAACCACAAGTGCTTTTCGGTGGGCATGCATGCCGGTTTTTTTTTTTTTTTTGCAGGGTTTCGATTGTTTGGGGGTTTGGGGAGGGTTTTGGGGATGATTTTTAGGTGTCCAGGCAATCCACCCGGAACACCTCTTGTTTTTGTTCCCTTTTTTGTTTGTTTAATACTTCTTCCTTTTCTTCTTCTTTTCCCCGTGATTGTCTGTAACAAAGACGCACTTCCCAAACTCACAATCTTTAAACTTCACATAGTTAGATCTTTATTAGGAGAAGACACCACCGTTGTGGTGTTATGATGACGTAATATCAGGTGTCGAAATATGATCAAAGTTTAATATTTCAAAAAATCATAACTCACTACACAATGGATTTGTACAATCAATACATCATCGGAGAGGTCTTTTAAAACCCAACAAACGCTACAGGTGGTTTGACCCGATTTGACCTTGACTTCCGGCTCAAAACTGAAGTTGAACATTTTATTAGTATTAACCCGCGTATGCACTGGGGATGCCTGTTCCGCTCTGTTGATCATAAGGTTCAAAGTCCACGAAGACTGTGTATGGCCCACATTTAATTTGAAACATACAGTACATGTCACATCCATGGTGGCGCTATATCAAACTAACGGTCATTCACTTACCCGGTACAGCGCTCTGTGACAAAATATTTGTTTTGTGAAATCTACGACGGTAGTCTAATGATTAGCTCAGTGCATAACCTTCGTGTTAGCCTTTGGTTGGTTTGCTGATCTGTTTTGGTAATTTGTATGACCTTTGAAAACTGAGAAAATGCAATCGGAAAAAGATCAACATTAATTTGACTCTGATAAAGACAGATTTTTACGAGAAAACAACGTTTAGATTCTGTTTAATACTTCAAAGAAGTACAAAGGGAACAACAAAATAAAGTCAACATAAATTGCACACCTTGTGTAAACAATCTTATGCCCTTTCATAATCATAACAAATTATGTTGCTTCAGTAATCGGCACCATTAAACAGAGAAGGTAGCAAGCAGGCGTAGTTTGATAAAAGGTATTTTTTAATTGTAAGTGAGAAGGGACATTTATTGACTCCCATATATGGCCGACCGTGTTAGTTCGCAAAGTAAAAGGAAAACCACGCAATTTCGAGGCATATTTGTGTGGATCATTGTATTCTACTTTGACAACATCTTTCTAACCATATGCATTTTATAACAAACGGTTAACAAACGCTTTTTATAGACCAACTCGTCCGATCCAAGGCAACGTGCCCTTTAACTGTCAGTTCAGTTTATGACTATTTACATGAAATTTTTTATAGATATCTATAACAATTTCTGGAGCCTACTGACCGTGATTTGAGGCAGTAGATATGACCGTATATTCCAACGCTGACCCATAATTTGACTCTAAACTGTCACCAAAACCCTAACCATAGACTCAGGCCGTGTCCGAATTGGCGGCTACAGCTACGGCTACGGCTAGATTTCCGCGTCATCGTGCATTGAAGTATAGGACGTCCTTAGCAACACCCTTAGCAACAGCCGTAGCCGTAGCCGTAGCCGTAGCCGCCAATTCGAATACGGCCTCAGCCTCTGGGCCGACTCTTACATTGACTCTAATCCTAGCCCTGGTTGAACCTTGACCACCATTCTGACTCTATCTACTAACCCTGTCTCATTTGCATAACAATGAATGATTTTTACGAGGTGACATTCCACAGTGGAGCCTGTCCAATCACACAGCCCGTTTCTTCGGCAGTGTTAGAACAGTGTGGAAAGTAGTAGGCTTTAAAGGGGAAAATTCTCCAAGAATCTTTTGCTTTTCGGTGGACATGCTTTTTTGTGGAAGAGGTTCGGGTAGCCACCCCCTCCCCCCGTTTTGTTTAAATTTGTAGTTGTTTTGTTGTTTTGTGGGGTTTCATTTTGCCGGGTTTGGATTGAGCTTGGGGTTTGGAGTTTGGGCAGGCCAGTAACCAGGGAATTTGATGTGGGGGAGGAGGGTGGCGAATAAAGTTACGATACGGACTTTTTCTTTTTGGGGGGGGGGCGGGCGAACTTATTGGGGGTGGGGGCGGACTTTTTCCCTTTTTTCCTCTTTATTTTGGGCGGTTTTTGGGGGTGGGGCAGACTTTTTTAAGGGGGGGGGCGGACTTTTTATTTTATTTTGGGGGTTTTGGGTTTGTTTTTTTGAGGGGTAGGCCTAGCGGACTTTTTTAATTTTTTAGATTTTGGGTTTTTTGTGGGGTTTTAAATTTTTTTGGGGGTGTGCTTTTTTAGGGTTAGGGTTATAGGGTAAGGGTTAGGGTTAGGATTTGGTAAAGGTTATAAAGTTATGGTTAGTGTTTAGGGTAAGTGTAGGTTTAGAGTAGGTATAAGGTTGTGTTAGGGCTATGGTAAGGGCTGGGAATAGGGTTAGGGTTAGGGTTATAGGATTAGGGTTAGGGTTAGAAATAGGGTGGGTTAGGGTTAGTGTTAGAATAAAAAAGGGTTTGGTTAGAGCTACTGTTAGAATAGGGTTAGCTTTAAGGTTTGGGTTAGGGTTGGGGAAGGTTTATGGTTAATTTGAGCGTTGGAATAGGGTTATAGGCTAAGGATAACGTTAGGGTTTGGGTTAGGGTTATTCGAGGGTTAGGGTAAGGGTAAGGGTAAAAGGGTAAGGGTTAGGGTAAGGGTTTGGTAAGGGCTAAAGAGTTATAGATTTGGTAAAGGGTATAAAGTTAGGGTTAGTGTATAAAATAAGTGTAGGTTTAGAGTAGTATATTGAAAGAGTTATAGCTAGGGTTAGGGCTGGGAATAGGTTAGGGTTAGGGCTGGGGTCGGGGTTACAGTTGATTAGGGAATTAAAGTGTGGTTTATTTTAAGTGAAAAAACAAAAAACAAACCACCCCCAAAACCCTCCCCCCAAAAAAAACAAAAAACCCAAAATCTTAAAAAAGTCCGCCCCCCCCCCAAAAGGGGGCTTTATTGTTTTGAATTTTGAGGGAGGGTTTGGGGTGGTTTAGGCCTATTTTTTGTTTTTCATTTAAAAAAACCACACTTTATAAACCTTACCCCAACCCTAACCCATAAAACCCTAACCCAAACCTTAAAACTAACCCTATTCCTATTCTAACAGTAGCACTAACCAAACACTTTTTTAAAAGCTAACCCTAACCCTAACCCTAACCCTATTCCTAACCCTTACCCTAATCCTAACCCTAACCCTAACGCTATTCCCAGCCCTTACCCTAGCCCTAACACAACCTTATACCTACTCTAAACCTACACTTACCCTATAAACACTAACCATAACTTTATAACCTTTACCAAACCCTAACCCTAGCCCTTACCCTATAACCCTAACCCTAAAACTATGTAACCCTAACCCAAACACTAACAATTATATTTACCCTAACCATATTCCAACTCTCAAAAAAACCCTAAACCCAACCCCAACCCTAACCACTGTATAACCTCTACAAAACCTTATACCTAACCCTATTCCTATTCAGAAACCCTAACCAAAACCCTATATTCCTACTCTACCACTAACCCTAATCCTCACCCTAGCCCTAACCCACCCCTAACCATGACCCTAACCCTATTCACCCGCTCTAGCTAACCATAGCCCTAACTCTAACCATAGTATACCTACTCTTAACCTACACTTACCCTAACTTTATAACCTCTACCAAACCCTAAATCTACAACCCTTACCAAACCCTAACCCTTACCCTAATCCTAAACCTATTCCTAACCCTAACCCAAACCCTAACGATTATCCTTTATACCCAAACCCTATTCAAACTCTCAAAACAACCATAAACCTGACCCAAACCCTAATCATATAACTTTTACAAAAACTTTTACCTAACCATATTCCTATTCAAACAGTAGCCCTAACCAAAACCATGTTCCTACTCTAACAACCCAAACCCTAACCCCTAATAACCCATACCCTAACCCCTAATAACCCTAACCCTAACCCTAACAACCCAAACCCTAACCCCTAACTATAACCCAAACCCTAACCCCTAACTATAACCCTAACCCTAGCTAACCCTGTCCCGACCCCAAACTCTAACCTCATATACCTACTGTAAACCTACACTTATCCTATACACTGACACTTAACTTTATAACCTCTACCAAACCCTAACTCTACAACCCTTACCAAACCCAAACACTAACCCAAACCATAAAACCCTAACCCTAACCCTATTCACCACCCTCTATATCCCTGTTCCGACCCCAAACTCTAACTTTATACCTACTCTAAACCTACACAATTACCCTATACACTAAAACTTACTTTATAACCTTTACCAAACCCTAGCCCTTACCCTAATCCCAACCCTAACCCTAAGATCAAGATAGCAAAGTTGGTCCTTACGTTCAGGTCTCAGAGAAACAATGTGCCGATGTCATAGGAAAATCTGTTCCCCGGCCCCCGAAGATTTTGTCCCATTATGACATGGGCTGAATTGAATGAGGGGATGAGGATTAAAAAGAGGGCGCTATCAGAAGGAATTTGTACACAGTCCCGTATGGAAGGAACAGAATCCCGGGGGGGGGGGGGGGGGGGGGGGGGGGGGGGTGTGGGGCAGAATTTCCTATCACACTGGCCCTCTACCATATTTTCCCCATAAGTTTTGAACACTGCATTCGGTTTCCCAACATATATCTAGAGACTGTAAAAAACATCTTTATGGGTCAGGTGTTTCCATAGCAATTGTTTGTTTGACCTTTGGTCAAACTTTTTAAAAGTTTTATTTGTTGAATATTTAAATGGCCACCAACTCTTGGATTGTGTGTTTTCAGCCTGTATTCTATTGTTTAAAATATCAAGTTTTTTTCAATGGAATAATCTTAACATGCTAATTTCCAAATTTTCAGGTCAAGATATACTATACAATTGTGGACCAGGCCTCACCCCCAATGGTGACCCGTATTGTGTCATCTTATCGATTGTCAAAACAAGCAAGTTTGCAAAGTTGTATGAACATTGATCCTTTTATTATATCCTGTGATTTTTTAAAATTATTCTCACATAATAAATTTATATTTGCAATAACACAAAATAAGTTGATCCTTAAGTAAAGACTTCATCATGATGCAGCCAGCATGGTCCATCAAAATGTTTGGCATGCTGCAGGATATGTAGTGACAGGTGAAAAACATTCCTACCCAGTGGAAAACTCTGCTTACGTGTAATCACTAAAAAAGTTTAAGACGAACTCTGGCAGCCATATTGTACTGTTACTATTCAGCCCACAGTATAACCAAAGTGAGGCCAAGAGGGCATGGTGTCCCTTGTACATCTCAATTGGAAAGAAAATTAATTAAATATTTAATACATTTATATGATTTTGCAACATAACATTGTTAGTGCCTAATTACATTCTACTGTTCATTGGGCCTAAGCATTCCTGAAAACATCTCCACTCTTTCTGGGTAAGCAGCTTAAAATAGGTGCCATGTTTATTCACCCTAGCAGTACCCATTACTCCTTGGTGATGAGAAGCAATTAGTCTAATAGTACAAAACAAATGTCTTGCCCATGCTGAAGCCCCCCCCCCCCCCCCCCCCCAAACACTTGCTCATCTTGCCCCTAGTGCATTCTGTCTATTTTGCACAAATGTGTACACTTCCTACACATCTTTAAATGATCCCTATTGAGCAATTTGTAAAGTTTGATTTAATCTTAAAAAATCAACTTTATTATTTGAAAATACTTGAAGGGTGCACACAACATTGGTAATTGCCAAAGATCAGTATCTTTAATGTGACCCAACATATACATCAAATAACAAAGCTGTGAAAGTGTCAGCTAAATCGGTCTTCAAAGTCATTTGAAATCAGTGAAAACAAACATTAAGTTTTTTCATTGTTTTCAAACATCGGATTTTATCCCCAGTGATAAAGACTAATTGTTTTACTCATTTCCTAAAATCTTTAGCATTTCAAGCAAAACTATTTCAAGGGAAGTTTTCCACCATGACCATCTTTATACCTTTTAAGTTATGTGCAAATCGATGAAAAATTATATTTTCAATCTTACTTATGTAATGTACACCCTTTAAATAGTTGTAAATAATATCATAATTTTGTTTAAAGATTTTGTCCAGTTTATTTCTACCTTCATGAAATTAATTAATTAATTAATTTTGTTCCATAATAAATAGAGTTCTGAGCTTTTCTTACCATAATTTCTGACATGTCTGAGAACATTTTGATGACTTCAATTAAATTTTGTCAAAATCCTCCCCTGAGATTATTTTGTAATTATTGTTGACATTTTCACTCAATTGTAGTCTCAAAAGACTTTGGTAAACAAAAAAGTTTAACTAATTGTGCTTACAATAACACTGTAGTGACAGTTTTAGTAAACTGGTTTGTTTTTGTTTGTTCCTCTTTACAAGCGCTGTACTATTTTTAGAGTTGCATTCCTAAC
Source organism: Leptasterias polaris (assembly GCA_037783415.1). Classification (NCBI taxonomy): domain Eukaryota; kingdom Metazoa; phylum Echinodermata; class Asteroidea; order Forcipulatida; family Asteriidae; genus Leptasterias; species Leptasterias polaris. Next base: position 3,715,658 of record JAZGTN010000049.1, on the reverse strand, counting down.
TGCTCTTGCACCATCAATATCCAAAGGGTATTGTACTTAAATGAAATGAATTTGTTTTTCATGATAAACCATCAAAGCTTGGCACTGCAGCCACTCCGTTGTGCTAGTTTTTATCAGCTGATGTGAGGTACTGAGCTACATTGTATAATACAGTTTTGAAGTTTGATGGATTTAAAAAAAAACTATATTGAGTATTCATTAAACAAACGGCATTATAGCAACAGCTATAGCCATTGGTAAATCATCTGGCTAGACTTGACACAGTAATAGTTACAAATGTAGCATCAACATCACTATGTCACTACATGAACAGTTGAGCTTGGGGAGTCATCTAGCTAGACTTAGCGTACACTTCAGCTGCACAGAGTCAAAATGCATTTCTCAACACCCCAACGATTGAAAGTCATCTGGCAAGATAGTTTACACAGTCCTTTCAGCTGGTGGCACACAGTCCAAAAAGTGTTGGCTGTAGTAGCCTCAACATCCAGACATCACTTCAACAGTTGAATTTGTAGCAGAAAGTCATCTGGCTGGACTTGACACAATCCTTTAATGGTGACACAGTCCAAAAATTGTTGATGGCCTCAAGGTTGGATGCGTCATCTCCATGGTCATCTCTTTCTACAATACAGAAAATGAATAGTTTTCAAAGATTAATTTTGATAAAGTACTTTTAAATTAGTACTTGCTAGTTGTTCTGAAGAATATTTCAGTCTGATTGCTATATGGGCAGGAAATTCTCTTCCAGCTCCAATCAGCTCTTCAACACATTGACAACATCACCCGTTCCAGGTTTGGGTGTGAGGTTTTTTCAGTGTTTAAAGTTTAAAGTCTTCTTCTGAAACACTTTACCTACTATTTTAATGAAGTTTTCCACCAGTTGGTAGTATGGTTGGTGTATTGCAAACTTGGGGATGGGAATAAATGTATTTTTTTAAATCAATCATTTAAAACCTTCAAGGTGCTAATTCTGAAACATTCTGAAACTTCTCTTCAACGAAAAGTGTTACAATGTCTTCAAGGTCTTCGCCTCTTTCTTCGGTGGAAAATTACAGGTTTTCAAAAATTAGTTTGGATAAAGTCATTTCAATACTTGGGTTTTAGGCTAGTTGTTCTGAGGAATAGCCAAGTCTGAATGCCATCAGTGCAAGAAAATTCACATCCATGACAACCTGACACTATGCCAACATTCCAGGTTTTGGTTTTTAATTAATATTCTTATTTAAAGTCTTTTTCTGAAAAAACTGACCCTCCTATTTTAACAAATTTTTCCAGTTGTGGGATAGTGCGTTTATTGCAAACTAAGGACAGGAATGAATGTGTTTTTTCAAATCAATGATTTTGAAGCCTTCAAGGTTGTTAATCTGAAACATTAACTTCTTTGCCAAATTTGTGGGGACAATTACCTTCTTTTCAAACATGAGTTGCAGAACACAAAATTGGACATGGCATGGTCCTCTCCTCTGAGAGTCTTCTATACAGTAAGGCGCCATCATGGTCCAGCTTGTTTCAGATGCATGTGAGGAAACATCAAGAGGCTATAGACTCAACACATCACTCTTTAGTTGGTGTCAGTCCATGAAGCGCTACTAACAATTAGCATCAACATCACTACTTCACTTGAACAGTTTAAAACATGTAGCTCGAAGAGTCAACTAGTCAGAGGCTGGACTCGGTAATCAGCTGGTGGCACACAGTCCAAAATGCCTTGATAAGTCTCAAGATAGGATGTATGTCATCTCCAAGGTCATGGTCTCAATCTGCAGCAGCAAATAAACAATTTTCAAGGGTTAATTTTGATAAACTCTTTTAATACTTGTAGCAGTTGTTCAGAGGAATAGTTAAGTCTTGTTGCTTTCATGTGCAAGAAAATTCTCCATCAGTTCTTCAAATAATTGAACGAGCACTCAAATCAATTCAGGTTTTGGGTTTGTTGTTGAGAATTAAAATTAAAAAATCTCAGTTGGATGTATGGTGTAGTTTTTTGCAAACTAAATGATAAGAATGAATGCATTCTTATAAATCTACGATTTACAATGAATGTCTTCAAACTTCCCCATATAGCTACAGTCACTATAATTAGGACATGGACTAAGATGGTCCTCTCCCTGGATGTATGGGCCTACAGTAAGGCACCTTCATGGTAACTGGTTTGTTCAACATTTCCTCAATCATGTAGAGTCATCTACCTTATCGACTTGACACTGTCCTTCCTCAGATATTGACATACAGTCCAAAAAGCACCTCAACAACCCTCTGTGACTTGAACTGAACGGTTGGACTTGCAGCAGAGAGTCAGCTAGCTAGAATTGACACAGTCCATGAAATATGTAGCATAGCCCAAAAATCGCTTCATCCATACACATCACTCAGACTGGCAGTGGAGAGTCATCTGGCTAGAATTGACAGTCTTAAAGTAATTACTGGTAATAAGTCTCAGCATCCCCATATAACTTCAACAGTTGAACTTGCAGCAGAGAGTCATTTAGCTAGACTTGGCACAGTCCATGAACTAGGTAGCAGATAGTCCAAAAATTGCCTCAACCATATAACGTCACTTAGACGGTTGAACTGGCAGTGGAGAGTCATCTAGCTAGAATTGACACAGTCCTTACCTTCTTCACCTGGTGACAAAAGAAGCAAATACTCTCAGCATCCTTTTGCCAGTTGAACCGCTGAATTTGTGGCAGAGAGTCACGTTTTTAGATTTCACGCAGTCCTTCGTCAGATTGTGGCACATAAGTACTGTCCCAAAAGCGTTGAATAGCCTGAAGGTCATTGTCTCAATCTGCTGTAGAAAAGAAACATTTTTTAAGATTATTGTGGATAAAGCCTTTTAATAAAAGTGTCAATTTGTTGTGAGTCAAGTCTGGCTGCTATCATGTGCAAGAAAATACTCATCCAGCTTTATCAGTTCTTCAACTCATTGAACATGCAAAAAGCATTCTAGGTTTTCATTGTTTCTTTTGTTATTTTTATATACTTTTCCTGAAAAACCTAGTTTTCGAATTGAAGTTTTCCAAAAGTCGGTTGTGTGGTATGGTTATTGCCAACTTAACGATGAGAATGAATTCATTCTTTCAATTCAAAAATTTTGTAACCTTCAAAGATGCTAAATTTATTATCTCCTTTGTCAAATTTGTGGGATGAACTTGCTCTTTAAAGTTTTAGAATGAATATCTGCAACATTACCAATAACTGCAGCCACAAATTGGGACACAGCCTAAGATGGACCTCTCCCTGGATGTCTTCACAGGCCTACTGTAATTAAGGCACCATCATAGTAACTGGTTGCTTTACACATATTTGGGGAATCTTGTAGAGTCATCTACCTTGACTTGACAATGTCCTTCATCAGATAGTGGCACACAGTCCAAAAAGCACCTCAACATCCCTTTGTCACTTGAACGGTTGAACTTGGAGCAGAGAGTCAGCTATAGCTAGAAATAACACAGTCCTTGAACTAGTGGCACAACACAGTCCAAGAAGCATTACCTGTACATATTTAGCCTCGCATCCCAACATCACTTCAACCAATTGGACTGGGTGCACAGAGTCATCTGGTTTGACCTGACACAGTCCTTGAACTGGTGAAACATGGTCTAAAAAGTGCTTCAACATCCCGACACTTGCAGCAAAGAGTCATCTGGCTAAAATTGATGCAGTCCTACAGCAAGTTTCACACAGTCCAATATGGATTGGTTAGCCTCAACATCCCTATGTTACTTGAATGGTTGAACTTGTACTGGAGAGCCCCATGTGGCTTCACTGGAAAGAGTCTTTCAACTGGTGCTACACAGTCTAAAAAGCATTGTTAGCCTCAACCTATGTTACTTCAAAGGTTGAACAAGATTGACTTTTCTGACTACACTTGCATAATGAAGTCTGTCATAATCAGCTGGTCACATAGTCAAAAATTCATTGGTAAGCCTCAACATCAGCCAGTTGAACGGTTGAACGTGCAGAAGAGTCATTTGGCTTGACCTGACACATCCCATATTCAGCTGGTGGCACACAGTCCAAAAATCATTGATTACCCTCAAGAGTGGATGTATGTCATCTCGAAGGTCATCATCTCAATCTGCGGTAGAAATGAAATGACTTTCAAAGATTAATTTTGATAAACACTTAATACCAGTATCAGTTGTTCGAAGAATAGTTAAGTCTGAAGCCTACCATGTGCAACATCTCTCCTCCAGCTCCAATCGTTTCTTCAACTAACCGAACATGCACACACAGCATAACATTTCAGGTTATGTTTTTGAATTTTTTAAATCTTTTTCTTCAACCCTCATCACCTATTTTAGTGAAGTTTTCCACCAGTTGGTTGTATGGTGTGGTTATTGCAGGCAAATAGAATGGGAAAGAAGATTGATTCTTTCAAATTGTTAATTTAAAACCTTCAAAAGGTTCTTATCCTGCAACAATAAATGTTTTGCCAAACTTGTGTGATGAACCGAACCTTCTCTTCAAAGATTGTTTTATTTCAAACTTACCAAACGCTCTGTTTTTGAATCTCTTCACCTGTATCCTCAAGCAATGCTCATGCAAACAGGTTTAGTTGTAGTCACCACTCCATAAGAGACTGCAGAACTGAGGGAAAATTATCTCTCATTTAAATATCTTTAAGACAAATTGCAAGAAGGGCCCACTTCTACTGTTTCAGGAAGGTTTTTAATTTGTTTGGATTTTACCAAAAAAAATATTTTGTTAAAGCAAGTGGGTCTTCAGTTAACTTCGGTGGTTAGCTGGTCGTTCAAGCTGCTGCTGTAGGAACTCAAATGATACTAGTATTTTTACTGCTGGTTACAACTGGCTTCACTACTTAAGAATTGTTTGAGGGATTCAAAATCTGATCTATTTTTATGCATGTTATGTTTTTCCTTCCAAAGTTATCAATATACTGATGTTTAGATTTGTGTACAATTCCTCCAAATTTCTTGATCGAGTTATTGTCCCATTCAGTAGGTAATTTCTTCATCACTAGCTTGTAATTATATAAACCGATACATTACCAAATCTTTTGCATGACCTCAGTCCCTGCTGGTAGGCATCACCTCAGCAAATAGAAAAGAAGATTTCAGCAAACAAACTACTTCATGCTCTTCAAGAAGTAAACATGATCTGCTTTTTGGAAGAAACATTTTATATAAAGGTTAGCATTTTGGGGAACCTCATCTTCAATCAGCCAAAGTCAGATTCACTTTATACATTACCTGATACAACCCTAATACATTACCAAACCAATTTCATCTACAGTGTCCCATAGCTGTCATCTGACCTCAATTAGCTTGTCACAACATCCGCTTTAGCAAGGACAGGCAACAGACTATGGAAAACAAAAGCAAAAAACTTGTCGCCAGTTCAGAGGCTGTTAAACGCTGCGGAGAGAAAGTTAGACGCTGTTGAGAAAAGGGTTAGTTTTCTTCCACACTTACCCAGACACTCTTACCTAATACGTCACCTGTATACTTAACCTTTGCTGCAAAAAGCTGACTTCATCACTTGCTTCCAGTCAATCATCAGGGACATCAAAGGGAGAGTCTTCATCACCTACTTAAGCTCCAGTGTTTACTGGTGTAGTTCTTAGTTTTGGTTCAAGAAAGCATCTTTGAATCAAGACTTTAGTACTACACCAGTCACACTGTATACTTTACCTGTTGCCATTAAACCTGCTGAAAGAGTAGAGTTATTCTTATTTCTAGGCCAACACTCTAAAAAATACTCTAGGCCTTTACTGTCTTACCATTCATACAAACCTACAGGTATCACCAACGTCTTTCCCACTGCTCTTTTTCTCCTCCTAGCTTCTTTCTCATAGTTTTCTTCTTTTTTTTACGCAGCGCTCACAAATAATTTGCTCTGGGAAGTTATTTGCAATGAGCCCTACGAGTTTTACTAAAACAGATTTGCAGTTGGGACTACAGCTTTAGAAATTGTGTGTTTGCATTAAGTTTACCCCCCTTTAATTTTGTTTTCCTTTGATCTAAATGAGCAAAGGTTAAAGCTATGTTGTTTCTTTTCTAATTTTCAAAACCTAAATGTTGTTCATCTCAGGTGGAACATTCAGAATTGATGTTATGCTGATATTAGGAATAATTAAATATAGATTTAGCTGATCTAAATAATCTATTTAATACACTCCTAAATCAAGCATTAAACATCAAATGAACAGTGATTGGACCGAAATATTTGGCTGCATGATTACCTCTGAAACACTTATGGAGGTTGGTTTTTGCAGCACAGTAAGAGAGGGTAAAAGTGCCGAATCTTATCTGTTTATTATTCATAATTTGTTTATTTAAATATTGACATTTTCTGTTATTTATTTCATTCATTTTTTTGCTTTATTTCCTCAAATTTTTCATCGTTTTAGAAGAATAACTGATATTTTTTAATGAATGAATAACAGGTGAATTTTGTACTTGAGATACTTTTAAAACTCTATGCTATTTGAAATTAAACTCATGACAATTATAGATAAACATGACAACTGACGACTTGAAGTATCAACCTTGACAGAATTTTCCAGTAAGACCAGTCTCCTAATTTAAAAGCATCACTGGCTTCGACCAATATGCAAATCTAGAAATGCCGAGACACTGAAGTCACCTTGAAAGCAATAGAAGCAAGGACAACATCAACAAGGTCGCCGAACATCAGTGGGGGGTTGATAGGAGAAAAGAGGGAGGGACTCTGCAAGAGAACGGGTTAGATCTTCTCTTACCATTCGCAGTCTTCACCTTGTCTTTATCTTTAAGGTCAACTCGCATTATCTGACCTCCACTATTATGCTCTATCAACTTTTTCTTTCTTTAGAAATGTCAATTTGTAACCTTTTATAATGAATGTCTTTAAAGAGCGGTTAAATATCCAATTCAATTAAATTGATTTATACATCATGTCAATTTTCAAAACACATGAAATTTTGTTTTCATTGTATAGCACTAAAAATTACATCAACTTTTTTTTGTAAGTAGATGGTGTCTCAACAAACCTTACTAAATGGTTTTTACTGCAGTCTCTTTTTACAAGCGTACTTAAAAAGTGGAGGTCGGATATAGCAAAGTTTTCCTTACCTTGGTCCTTTGGCGAACTCCAATGTACATCCAGATCCATACGTCCACACACACACACACACACACACACACATATCCATAGATCTTCAACTCCCATCTGGGGAAACAAACAATAAGGGGGGGGTAAGCATTTTAGGGACACTCTAGCCTCAATGGTGAAGTTTTGTCAGTAGTCACTACAAAGTTTTGACTCAAGGATGACTAGAAAGATCATGCAAGTGTAGAATATAAACACAGCAACCCCCAAAATTTGGCCGGTGTCGTGAGTATCTTAGAAAAATAAGGTCATGTGACTCAACATATAGACAAGCTAAACTTGAGTATTTTGATCAGGTGTCAGACAAACATAGAAATTATTAAAAACAAATAAAAAATTTGGAGAGGTTCACAAAGTCACTGATAATAACAATTAATCACAATATTTATCCATTATTAAACTGCAGTACCCATTGCTATTTGAACTGCCTCGACTTGTTCCTGGCCAATGTTGGTGGTCTAGCGGCACGACAACTGCTCTAGTATGGCAAAGGTCATGGGTTCAAATCTCACCCGAGTAATATTCCTGTGGATTTTTTGCACAGGAACTGGGAAAGAACCGATTACACACAGTAGTGCATAAACAGCGGTACAAAAAACATTTAGTATTCTTTATCCCCGATTCAAATTTAAAACACCTAATAAACACTTATTAATCTAAATTGTTCTGAAATGAATGATTACCAAGATTAATTACCAAACTTACCAAGCGGTCTGTTGTTGACTCTTTGCACCCGTCTTCTCCATTGATGATACTCATCCAAACAGGTCCAGCTGCAGTCCTGCACCAGTCCTGCACCACTCCAGAACTTGCTGGTCTGTGGACAAATTTAGCAGTAGGTATAAACAAATTTATCACTTGAAGCTTCTCCATGATACTTCTGCGGGTGTACCACAGAAAAGTGTACTTGGACCAATAATTATCCTCTTGCTCTGACATTACTCAACGTGTTTCTATTAAGTGCACATATACGTATTTTGGATGTCATGTTTTCAATATTATTCTCACGCTTGGTACTATATGCTGGCAACAGAGGCAAATGCCATTTTTATTTGCTCCTTGTAGTTGCCTTGGTGCCCCTTGAAATGTTCCAATAGAAATTTATGATTACCTCATACATGTCATGGAGGCCCCAAGACATAAAGGAAAACACCCGAAAGACCAAACTGTCTACGCTAAAGGTGAAGCTCGAGACACCTTTACAACACGACTGTACAAGGCGAGAAAAGGTTCTCATAGTTATACTTTAGAAAGTATTTGATTTGAGTATTGGTTGTTGATATTTAATGTTCCCAAGCCTTACCTCAAAAAGATGTCGTTGGCTGCAACGGTGTGTTCGGCTTTGGTCGTGTAGTTTTACACTGCAGTCTCCGCGGCGATTCACCGGAGTTTATCTCCAGCCACTCGCAGCTCAACACCGAAGTTAACATTAGCTTTTAAAGTCTGTATAGTTGAAATTAACTTCGTGGAACTCACGAGATGTACTGAAGCACTCAACAGTGAATTTAATCTGAACTGCAGTTTTAAGTAAAACATTTATGGCCAGTGACAAAAATGCAAGAAGGTTCACACACGTCTTCTCCTAGTCGTTTAGTCAGTTAGCGTTCCAAACTCTTGACCAAGCTCCGAAAAAGACTTTCAGAATAGGTTATAAAAGTGCAAAATTTATAGCCAAAATATTTCTGAATGCACATAACTGGCCATGGTAAGAATTTCAATAAATTTACAGGTAAAGTTCATCAAAAACGCGACGTCTAAAACAAGTCCCACGTAGAGAAGAGAGATACAGCCAGCAGTCGTCCTCATCCAGTAGTGCGCGACACAATCTGAATACCATGCGGTATTTGCCACAATTAATGTGTACATCGAAAAAGCGCAAAACACCTTATTTGCATAACAATGTATGATGTTTATGAGGTGACATCCACAGTAGCCCCTGTCCAATCATAGAGCGTGTTCCTTGGCATATGGTCCAATGAATGGATAGAATGGACTTGTTGAAAAAAATCTCAGACCCGGATGGGGTTAAATATTTATTTATTCGGCAATGCTAGGACGCTGGTGGATAGTAGTATGCTTTAATGGGGAAATTTATCCAAGAACCACAAGTGCTTTTCGGTGGGCATGCATGCCGGGTTTTTTTTTTGCCGGGTTTCGATTGTTTGGGGGTTTGGGGGGTTTGGGGAGGGTTTTGGGGATGATTTTTAGGTGTCCAGGCAATCCGCCCGGAACACCTCTTGTTTTTCTTCCCTTTTTTGTTTGTTTAATACTTCTTCTTTTCCCCGTGATTGTCTGTAACAAAGACGCACTTCCCAAGCTCACAATCTTTAAACTTCACATAGTTAGATCTTTATTAGGAGAAGACACCACCGTTGTGGTGTTATGATGACGAAATATCAGGTGTCGAAATATGATCAAAGTTTAATATTTCAAAAAATCATAACTCACTACACAATGGATTTGTACAATCAATACATCATCGGAGAGGTCTTTTAAAACCCAACAAACGCTACAGGTAGTTTGACCCGATTTGACCTTGACTTCCGGCTCAAAACTGAAGTTGAACATTTTATTAGTATTAACCCGCGTATGCACTGGGGATGCCTGTTCCGCTCTGTTGATCATAAGGTTCAAAGTCCACGAAGACTGTGTATGGCCCACATTTAATTTGAAACATACAGTACATGTCACATCCATGGTGGCGCTATATCAAACTAACGGTCATTCACTTACGGCGCTCTGCGACAAAATATTGGTTTTGTGAAATCTACGACGGTAGTCTAAATCTAATGATTAGCTCAGTGCATAACCTTCGTGTTAGCCTTTGGTTGGCTTGCTGATCTGTTTTGGTAATTTGTATCAACATTAATTTGACTCTGATAAACACAGATTTTTACGAGAAAACAATTACGTTTAGATTCTGTTTAATACTTCAAAGAAGTACAAAGGAAACAACAAAATAAAGTCAACATAAATTGCACACCTTGTGTAAACAATAGGTTCTTATGCCCTTTCATAATCATAACAAATTATGTTGCTTCAGTAATCGGCACCATTAAACAGAGAGTAGCAAGCAGGCGTAGTTTGATAAAAGGTATTTTTGAATTGTAAGTGATAGTCTTAACTGTCAGTTCAGTTTATGACTATTTACATGAAAATTGTTATAGATATGTATCTATAACAATTTCTGGAGCCTACTGACCGTGATTTGAGGCAGTAGATATGACCGTATATTCCAACACTGACCCATAATTTGACTCTAAACTGTCACCAAAACCCTAACCATACACTCAGCCTCTGGGCCGACTCTTACATTGACTCTAATCCTAGCCCTGGTTGAACCTTAACCACCATTCTGACTCTATCTACTAACCCTGTCTCCAAACATTTCTTGGCCTGTCTTCAAGCTTGAACCTACACCTGTTATATTCTTAAAACCGCGCCCTTAAAATCTCTGTACTCGTGGTAAAAATGTGTTTTATTCAGTCTTGATATCTTAACAGGAGCCTCAGAGTATACTCTTAAACCCTTAAATTGACAGAAAGCCTGGAAGGGGCAGGTGGGTATTAGGAAAAATTCATGGAAGTTTGGTTCACTGTATAAAGGAACAAAACAGTATTCAGTATAATTTCATAACCTTGTATCATAACAACATGCGGATTGTTATGCGAGAACCACGTATTCAAATTGCGTCGCGGCTCGCCTGAGAAAACATCGAAGCGTTACTTATTCGGCCAAGATTCTTCACAATGGGAAGAATTGTTGCCATACCACAATCTTTTTTCAGGTAACTGGATGGGAATGCAGCTATACTTAAAACTGCTGCACAATTCCGAGATGATAGCTTTTCATTGATGAATGTTTTGAAGAAGAAATAAAACCCGAAGGTAACAAGACAATATTGGTGCTATTTGGCAAGGTGTAGTTGGGTAACTTGGAATTGTTTATGTACAAAAAATAAATAATTGCAGACTACTGACTGTTTAATTAAGAACGGACGCCACCATGCAATGTTTTTGAACGATAGATACCAGAACAAGAAACCGCCAGCACGCATTAGCAGAATCAAAATATATTCGGTCTTGGCGACCTCTACAAAGCATAGTCGAGATATTTGCGTGATATTGTTTCCCTATAGTTAGTGCATTCAGCTTGGCTATGATTAATCATAATAGTTAGTTTTTGGTTGAGGCCTGTTTACATGGACCTATTCAAGCAAACAATCCATTTGCATGGTTTGGTAATTTTGCCTTTTCAATTTACATGCACCATGCGTTTTGGGAAATTTATGCATACATCATTAAGCGTCACTAGAGCACAAAACCGTTACATAGCAACGAATCATGACCGCCACTTAAACAAAAAAAACCCTGTAGGCCCTATGTTCAGTCTACCGATAATCACACACAATTTCGTCTGTTCTCTGCTTACATTGACCTTATGGTGTGGGGGGGGGGGGGGGGGGTTCTAGAAACGACAAAGCAACTCTCATAGCTTACAGTGAGAAATGTTAAATATATTTTTTAAAAATACACACAACAAACACGTAGAAATAGAAGTCTCGCAGCTTTTGACAGCAAAGGAAAAGTTATTCAATGATTCTTGAAATTGTATTATCTGCTCATCTTGATATACGGGGAGTCCCAAAGCCCGTCTAGTTAATTCCCCTTCAAATACAAACACCCATGCACCGGTGTAATTTTCCAAACTTCAATCTTGAAAAATTTCCCTACACCTCTCGGCAAATAGGACCATTTATTTTAGGGCCCATGTCATCCAAAGTACCTCAAGTTGGAAGTCGACAACCCCCAGGTCACAATTATTATCGGGCAACATTTTAAACTGTATCTCTTTTATTGGGCTCTCAAATCTGTCTATTAGAGAATATTTTGAGGGCCTACAAAAAATTAATGAGGACGACAATCTGTTTTCTCCCTATTAAATTAGTGGGGTGCACCCTTAACACTGAGATGGCTGGAATATAGGTCCACTTCCATTGTATGTGTGGGCCGTGTTGACTTTGATGATAGACATGAAGCAGATTTTGTACGCTGGGTATGGTTGTCGATTTTTTCACAAAATTGATTTTTTAAATGTTAACTGACCCCCCCCCCCCCCCCCCCCCCCCCGATCATCTGACGTCACACTTCGAAGCTAAACACGCAGCATGCGTTGCCATGGCTTCCGATCGTTTGCTGCCAGCAAGGATTGGGTTGTGAAATTATTATAGAGTCACATCTCGCCCGGGGCTACGACAAAACCCGACGTAGGCAGAAACTCGGTAAAAATGGTTAGAGAGCGATTTCTCATTTGCCTTTTTGCTCTCAACTTACTGCTGTGCCCTTGTGTTCTGACAAGCCATTGTTCGTCTGGATGGGAACGAATTGGCAAGGCATGTTACCGTCTGCTGAAGACAGAAATGACATGGGACGAGGCAGAGGAGATCAAAGTGCCGTGGTTTAGGTGGTGGCTTGGCTGTACCCGACTCCACGGAGCAAGATGCTATATTAGGAATGGTACAGAAGTACTTTGGATCAGATCCCGCCGTTTATAATTATGTCTGGGTCGGCTGTCGCAAGAAACAAGGGACTTGGCACTGTATTGAACATGATGGTAAAGTGAGTCATTTCAGATACTGGGGTGAAACTCAGCCAAACGAAAACGGAGCGGATCAAATTTGCGCAAGGATGAGATCTGATGAAGGACTCTGGTGGGACCAACCATGTGCCAATACCTTTAAAGCAATATGTGAGACCTCCCTTAACACCGAAGTTCACTCTTACTGCACCATAACCGATGATAACGGTCGCATCTTGAGCCGATGTCTGACCGGTCATGCCATCAGGGAGTTGCCGTTCAAAAGTGTCACCGCGTGTGGGTCAGCGTGCCGGGATGAGCCTCGTTGCCGCTCCTTCAATGTGCGTGATGCAAGCCACCGGAAAGACTTGTCAGCTGAATGACAAGACACGCCAAGAGGCGACACGGGATGAGTTTGAAGATGATGAAAACTGCTACTATTTTGACTTATAAATTATTACACACAGACAGTCATAATCATGAAAGTGTTTCCGATAGTATACAAGTTCACATTATTATTTTCTCATTGTTACGTATTTACGTATTTGCAAGGGATAGTATACATCGCGAGTTTCCGTGAACTTGCCAAAAAACCTCAAGCTTTATTTTATAAGAATACGGACGTAATTTTAGTAAAAGCTCCACGCAATTATCAAGTTCGACATTCTCCATGTGCAAAACTGTGTGATGTATTTACTATTTGCATCACATATTTTTGCAGTGCTCCATGAGCCAACAATTTGTGTAACTGAGAAACTGTCATGTCACAAAGATTCTGATTTACTGTTTGCATCACGTATTCGCGATGTGCTCCATGATTCAACAATTTGTGTCACTGAGATAGTTAGTAACTTACCGATATACATTGGACCCCAACGTATGACATAAAACTCCCAAAGGAGAAATGTTGGCTCTGAAAAGAGAAGTGTTTTTCTGTTGTTTTTTTTTTCCGATGTTACAAAAAGCATACTCTTCAGGATAGTTTGTCTCACTCTGTCTGACCCGATCAATTTTAATTTTAATTTTAATTTTAATTCAATGTAACTCTTTAAAAAAAATTATAATAAACTTGGAATTAATGTTATTTGACACCTGTGATGACGTCACGATGACGAAAGCATGTTTTCATACAATCAATCAATCATTATGTTTTAATTGCATCGCATACAATCATCTCAGCACACTGTACATTTTTTGTTAAAAATAGTACCAGTAAACAGAAAAATTAATGTTAAAAGGGTACAAAGAGACAGTTAAAAATTAAAGCAAACCACGACTTCCATAATAAGAACGAAACAAATGCGTTTTCACCAATGACTTAAAAGATTCATAGCTACGGGCTGCACGAATGTGTGGTACAAGATCATGGGCCATTGAGGGAATTTGAGTTGACGGCAAAGAATTCCAGCCGACGACCACTGTTTTGTTTGAATGTTCTGGAAACGAATATTCTGAAAACAATTATGAATGTTTTTCATTGGGGAGGTAGGCTACCCATTCTTTACAGGAACTTGGTATTGGGTGTTCTACCAACCCAGACTTTAAGATTTTGGTTTTGATTAAGATAAGATTACTTTATCTTTACCTTATCAGGTTGTGTACTTATTCGCAGTGACTGTAGTTAACCTTTTAGCCACTGGACCGCCCAGCCACCCAAAGTGATACAGCATGCGGTAGGAGGAAATACTCACAAGCTTCTATTGCAATTAAAAGTAACATCAAAATAAAATTATAGTCTGTGGTACGCATTAATCAAGTCAATGGCAATCATGATTTAAATTTTCCCCTTCACACATGACTTGTAACAACTGTAATGCTAATGATGATGATGACATTTGTAGCTTTCACCAAAACCACGCTCATTTGTAACAAAAAGGAGTAATTTTCTTTCATTAGGACGAGTAACTTAAGACTAGTCCTATCTCTTAGCATTGCCTAGGACTAGTCCTAAGTTAGGAAGAGTTTGGTGAAATCGACCCCAGGATTTTTGTGTACGACTAATGGCGCATGTACATGTATGTACATGTACGCGCGTCCGATCTGTGGGCAGAGTGTGTTGATAAAGTTTTCATCCAACCTATTCAACGACATTAGAGGGCGCTATGTACAAACCTCCACTTTTCAAGATGGCAGCCCACATGGCCAGATTCTCTCAAAATTGCTTATCCGTCTTTAATCGTGTTCGACTAGTAACTGGTGGTAGCAAACATTTATGGGAATCATCTGCAGGTAAGAAAAAACTTGTCTCGTAACCCTCTGGTTTCTGACCGTCGGGAGGATGGAGGATGGTGGGTTACGATTAATTATCGCATCGAGTTGACTATTTTTTTTTTTTTTTTTTTTTTATTTTTTTTTTTTTTTTGGACTATATATATGACTCATGAGTAACGGAAACGGGGGGCCGGGAGCTTGCATGAGCTACTGCCGGTTTTTTCGAAATTTAACCCCTCACAGTACATTACGGAAACGGGTCAACTCGTACCCAAGTCAACTCGTACCCAAAATATCGTACCCAAGTCAACTCGTACCCAAAATATCATACCCAAGTCAACTCGTACCGAAGTCAACTCGTACCCAGGTGAACTCGTACCCGGCCCAAGTCAACTCGTACCCAGGTCAACTCGTACCCAGGTCAACTCGTACCCAAGTCATCTCGTACCCAAGTCCCAAGTCAACTCATACCCAAGTCAACTCGTACCCAAGTCAACTCGTACCGTCTACGTACGTTGTGCCAAAACGAAGATGTTCCGTGCGGCGCGTGAATTTCCCCCGTCTGCATGACGATCTCAAGTTTGAATTAAAGGGACACGTTGCCTTGGATCGGACGAGTTGGTCTATAAAAAGCGTTTGTAACCGTTTGTTATAAAATGCATATGGTTAGAAAGATGTTTGAAAAGTAAATATGCCTCGAAATTGCGTGGTATTCCTTTTACTTTGCGAACTAACACAGTCGGCCATTAAGGGAGTCAAAAATTTGACTCCCATAATGGCCGACCGTGTTAGTTGACGATGTAGAAGGAAAACCACGCAATTTCGAGGCATATTTGTGTAGATCATTGTATTCTATTTCTACTTTTAAAACATCTTTCTAACCGTGCATTTTATAACAAACTGTTACAAACGCTTTTTAAAGACCAACTCGTCCGATCCAAGGCAACGTGTCCCTTTAATAATAATAGTAAACCAATGCGGTATGATGTTCTACTCACTGTCGTGCAATTTTTTATTCATATCCCTTTTACAAATTTTGTTTTTAATATTATTAGATTAGATATTATTAATGATGTACACCTTCTTTCAGACTGGATTAAAAACATCATAAGGGTTTACCCTTTAAATATTTTACCGTAAAATTGTTTTATTTAGTCCAGCCTGTGGAGGCGAATACATTTTTAGTGCAATAAACAATTTCCAATAAACAATATAAAATGCAAACGTCCATGCTTCTTTGGTTCGGGTACTTTTTCTTACTGACTTAAAATAAAGAGTTCCTCAAAGAAAGTTGTTAGGCCTATTTCTAGGGAAGGGACTGCATCCCTTTTCCCCTAAGTTTCCAGAATTTTTACATTTTTTATTTCAGCCTGTTCAAATAAAAAATATATATAGCCTATAGGGGCCTATGGGTCATTCCGTGCCAACTCACCTGAAATTCCGAAAAGTTGGGCAGGCTCCGTCTCAGATTTTGCTTATTTTTTTTTCAAACATTCCCCTATGGGTGCCATGAACACACACCAAATTTTAGAGTCCTACTCCTTGACATTTCTGAGATATGACCCCCTAAAATTTTAAGCCCCGCCTCTTCAAATTTACTTTTTGTGTTTTAGGCATTTTTAGAGGCCTATATCTACAAATTGAGATAAAATATGTAACTGTAAATTGATATACAGGGTACCTGGTACCCCATCAACTAGAATCTACTGTCAAAAGTAGCATAGGAAATTTTTATATCAAGGCATGGGTCTTTAAAAACTGAAATTTTTTTTAGCCCAAGGAAAGATTTTTCGTCATTTTTGAGATCCCCTATTACCCAAGTGAAATGTCCGATTGCTTTTGTATTACATTTGGTTATAAACTAGGTGCATATGTGTGACCTGATATAAGGATAGACCAATCACACCTTTGATTGGTATTTGGCAGGGGTCTAAATATGGGTCCGGCTGTAAAAATGCCCCAAAACGCCTTTTTCAAGTGGTTATTTGACAACGTGGGACATTACTGACAGATTTCCCAATTTTTCCCAATAATGCAATGTATCCAGTCTACTTGTGTGAGAAATTAAAAAAATGGACCAAAAATAATTCCACGGGCTAAAATGTCAGCTTTTAAAGACCTATCATACCTTCATATATAAAAATTTCCTATGCTACTTTTGACAGTAGATTCCAGTTGATGGGGTACCCTGTATATTAATTTGCAGTTACATATCTTATCTCAATTTGTAGATATAGGCCTCTAAAAATGCCCAAAACACAAAAAGTAACTTTGAAGGGGCGGGGCTTAAATGTTTAGGGGGTCATATCTCAGAAATGTCAAGGAGTAGGATTCTAAAAATTGGTGTGTGTTCATGGCACCCATAGGGGAATGTTTGAAAAAAAAATTAGCAAAATCTGACACGGAATGACCCTGCTTAGGTTTTGGATTTTGCGAAATTGAATGATCTTTGTGACCTAATGAATTTGAATGATCTTATTTGACCAGTGAATGCCAAAATTGGTGAAGTTGAAATGCTCTGATTGACTGTTCAATACTGATTCAACGGAGCATTCATTTTCAAACAAAATTTAACCCTAACTCCCAAAGCGTTTTTACTAGAATCCACCCCTAACCCAACACATTCCAACAGCTTATACTACCATGAGATGGGAACTGTGCCCAATCTTAGGTGGACGATACACAACCTAACAAACTCCAACAGGCTTTTTTTGTTTGATTTTGTTGGAGTGTGTACACTTGGCATGTGCAAAAATTTGATCAGTGAAATCACACAGTACCCAACATAACATAATCCAACAACTATCTCATTAGACCATGGAGGAAAGAGCAATGCCAGACATGTACATTTCACACATCCACCATACCCACTCAATCAAATTCCAACACCATTACTTGTCAGCAAGGATACACAATCCCACAGAATCAAACACCCAATCCTAACTTCACTGTACTTAACCTAACAAAATTAAACACTTTGCCCTGTTTGAATTTGTAGGGTATGGGAGGGTTAGGGTTAATGAACCAGGTGTTAAATTGAATGAATTTGTATTGAAATTGGCTGGGGATTTTGTTTTACTAAATTGCCTGCTCCTGTGTAAGAATCTGCATGAGGGGTAATGTTTCCTACTTAGAGTTGCCAAACGGTAAAAACTCATCCACTTTTTATTTTCCCTCCAGAAAGCTTGATGTGTAGATGTTTCAGCAGCATAAGATTTATTCAGAATGACAGGTGAGTTTATATCATGCTCGCTGCATGATTTGTCAGAAAGTGTGGCTTTAGTTCTCTCTCTGAAGTACTGCTTCTAATGCAGAAATGATCGTTTGTTACATTTTGGGGAATGTTGTAGCTGAGTGAGGCTGTATTTAAATTGGGGGCTAGGGCTGCGGCTATGAGCAAGTTCGGGTGCGCACCATGGTTAACTAAAGGACGACTATTTGGACTGGAACCAGGCTGGTTGACCATTGGTTGACTACAGTCTACTGTGGTCGACCATATGGAACCAGCATCAGGACCATGGTTTCTTCCGTGGTCCCGATAACCTCGTTCCATGCTAACATGTGTAAAGTGCAGAAGGGAACTAGTGACGATTTAGCAAAAAGGCAGAAGAAGGCAATGGAAATGTTGAATACTGTACCAATGGTTGACTAGACTTCCAAATGAGTCAATAGCTTGAGTACGCCACTGCGCATGTACGTTACTAGTCAGTGGTCAGTCACTGGTCGACTAATAATGTGCGCACCCAAACTTGCTCTATGACTGTTGCTAAGGGTTGTGCTAAGGATATTTTATAATTTAACATATGATGACGCATTGATCCAGTCATAGCAAGAGCTGTAGCCGCCAATTCGGACATCATAGACCTGCTCAAGCAGAAAATATTGCTTAACAGTTTGCTGCTTAGCGAAAATGAGCAGGATACCAGTCACAATTTGAACATGCGACATGGTATTTTGGCTGGTAACCTTATTCTGGTAAGCGTAATTTTGTTTTACTTAGCTACTTTCTGTGCTTAAGCAGCTCTATGAAATTGGGCCCAGGAATTATACATGGGCCATGACCTCTGTTCTCCCTGGGCCCAATTTCATGGCTCTGCTTAAGCACAAAATTTGCTTAAGCACCAAAAAACCTTGCTTAGTAAAACCAGATTACCGGCCAATACTCCACTCGATTGTTATGCTAACTAAACAACAGCTAAATACAAGTCACGAGCAATGTACATCGCATGGAGTTTTGGCCAATAACACGAGTATAATAAGCAAGTTTTTTTCGTGCTTAAGCAAATTTTGTGCTTAAGCAGCTCTATGAAATTGGCCCCTGGTCATGAACTTGGTGCCCTTTCGAAATAATTCCCGAGACTCTTAAGGTTTTCCAGTTTATGTGCCCTATGCAGAATACAATTGGCCTTGCCCCCTTAAAGATGAAATTCCAAGTCTGCACACTATTATTGACACCGGGTTTTGGTGTTGGAGTGTGGGTCTAGGTCCTGCCGCTTGCTGCTGAGTATGGGTGTTGAGTTATCGATTGCTGGAGACTTGGACGGATGTCTGAGTTTCTGACCCAGCCGGATTACTTTAATTTCTGCTTCTTGCTTCGCATTTACATGTAAAAGGTGTCTCAAAGTTTTTAAATAGAGGTTATTATTTGACTCCACATGTTTGGTCTTCTCCACAGTTAGTGCGCCCTCTGTCGTTCATGGCACTGATCGAAATTTGACACGGGCAGAAACTAATTATGGGATAACAACGCGTACATGGCGCATGGTGTTCGAGACAGTTTTTCTCTTTAAATTAAGCCTTTTTTGGAGGCTAAAGCGCTGAACTTAATGCATTGTTTTCAGGTGCATCTGTTAACTGTAGACTCAGTCTCTTGATGACGTAGTCGCCCTTGATGAGCTTGATGAGCTTGATGAGCTTAGAGTGGTCACCTTCCCTCACTTTTACTTGAACGACAGAGGGCGCACTAACTGCGGAGAAGACCTAACACCTTGTAAAAAGACCTCAACAGACCTTTATCAAGCTTCCACCATCTTGGTCATGTTCCCTATATCCAATAACAGTAATGGATGCTAGTATTCCTTGTACTAAAAGGAATCAGACTATTTTTCCATCCAGCCTCGGTTTGGTTACATTGAATTGAATGGGAGAAAATCAAGATGGCTGCACCATAATAAAGGTCTATAGCCCAAGATGCATCAGGGAGCGATTTCATCCAGCAATGTTGCATAGCAAAATATTTAGACTGAACTTGTTTTGTGCACACTGAATCCTAATTTTGAGCAGTAACTCCTGATTTTTGAGTAGCAACTGATGCATTTTGTGTAGCAATTTGCTCTGCTATACAACAAGGGAAATCGTTCACTGTGCAAGTCCCAATGTGCACGATTGTTCTGGAACGGATTCTGGGTGAAATCCGAGCCTCAGCAACACCGGCAACCATCATGCAATGTGTCATGGCTCACTGATTTTGAAGCAACACGGTGCACAACTATAAAACCTGGCATAGTTACATAGTTGTAAACTACAGCACGTTGTCCATCTTGGTGACTTGATTTATTTGTTTAACTGTACTCTATGCATTGCAGTATATTTTTTCAGATTGCACTTGTACATATGGGCTATTTCAAGTTCCGGCTACAAACCAGATTTCTCAGTCAAAATTAAAATATCAAACAGTATGGTTAAAAGGCTATTTAATTATAACCAAAGCATATATGGTTTACTGTGTTTGTTTCAGAAGTCATGCAATAGTAGAAACAGCTGATGGTAATACAATTGTGTGTTACCACCCAACAGAACCATTCCCCTATGAACACACAAAGGTATGTGGTGTATTAAATAATCCCTCTTTGTCACAAATATGCCAACTCTACCGCAATCCTTCACCGATCTTGAACTCTTGGTGACAGCAGACATGCCTCCATTACTGCGGTGGTACCTGGGTGGTACTGCGCTGCCTAGCGACTGGTATAAGGTTTGGGCTACACGGGCTAACACGGCGATCATTTGATCAGTCACGGGTTATTGGACTTTTACTTTGCAAATCGCTTAAACCCGTCGCTAGGCAGCGCAGTACCACCCAGGTATCACCGCAATAATGGCGGTATCTGCTGCCACCAAGAGTTCAAGATCGGTGAAGGATTGCTGTATAGACCATCTAAACCTTTGTTTAGGAAAAATAGTAACTTTGTTCATTCCTGGGCATGAAGTTCTACATTGTCTGTCAAAGTTTCCACATAAATCCAAGAGTTATAAAAATAACAACTGAACAAGCTTTGAGATGAGGCCCTTTTCTTCATATAACAAAAGCTAATAAGAATCAGACAGTGCAATGTCCTACAAATATAAGATTGAATAATTTCTTCCATTGAGCTGTGTACACAGGCTCTGTGGCTCTTCTGTAAACATTTGAGGTAATTGTCTATACTTGGGGCCAGGCTTACAAACCTTCTGTAAGTTCTGTAAAGTGTAACTGTGTCGACAAACCAAAACTGGGAAATTTCTGA
Source organism: Leptasterias polaris (assembly GCA_037783415.1). NCBI lineage: Eukaryota > Metazoa > Echinodermata > Asteroidea > Forcipulatida > Asteriidae > Leptasterias > Leptasterias polaris. Next base: position 3,694,248 of record JAZGTN010000049.1, on the reverse strand, counting down.
GCAGAAATGCCTCATACGATGCAGGCTAGAGTTCATAACGAAAACAATTTCAGATTTCATGTTGTCATTCTTATTATAACAAATTTAGTTACAAGTTATGAGGAAATTTGAAGACCACGGCAAACACTGTTTCAGTTCAAGTAAACACAGACAAATACTGCATGTTATTTATCAAATTGTTGTTTTATTATTTTCAGCCAATTCTCAGACCAGATCCATCCAAACCAGAGGTAAATATAAGTAAAACCTGTTCTATTATAATAACAATAATTTAGGAGACTAACTATCATTAAATACCTTATTGCAGCTTACTACTTTTGTAGTCTTGGTGAAATACCTTCTTAAGTTGATTTGTTACAATTTTCCCCACGAGAGGGCGCTATCATCCACCAGCCTCGTGGAGCGTTTCGTGTTGTGAGAGCGGTTGGTGGATGATAGCGCCCTCTCGTGGGGAAAATTGTGACAAATCAACACGAGAAGGTCTTTCACCAGGACTAACTACTTTGTTGAATTCAGAACGTTAGAACAACAAGCTTTTGGTGTAGCGTTAAAAACAGATGCACTTAGTGTTTGTAAATTGTCAATGAAAAGATTGAATTGACAATGAACTGAGGCTGTAAATAAATGAAAGTGATGTGCCCATATTCACACACACAAAATAATTTTAAACAAGTATAATAAATGAATGCCAAGTGAAACATCCTATTGATTACTATGGTAGGATACGGGCCCAATTTCATAGAGCTGCTTAGCGGTAAGCAAATTTCTGTGCTAGCAGTAACAGACAAATTTGCTTAAGCATAAGCGTATTTCACAGGTTAGCAAGAAAACAAGGCGGCCTTCTTGCGCGTTCACAATGGATTTGCATTGTTACGTCATTCATTTGCGTGCAGTAAGAACCGGAAGGTTAGCATGCCTTTTCGTGTGCTTACGGTTAGCAGCGCTATGTAATAGAAACTCGTACGTAAGCACAGAATCAGCCATTAAGCAGCTCCATGAAATTGAGCCCTAGTTGCAAATGAATAACTTCCTTTGTTAATGATATGCATTTAAAGGAGACAACAGACACTATCCTCAAGATGAAAATGACACAAGAACGTTGGAGTAAAGAGAAGAAAGGACCTGATTTTAACGAGCTGGCCAAGATGTTCTACACAACAAAACATAGGTGGTACCCACTGTAAGTAATAATTTTAATAATAATAATAATAATAATAATATCGGCTCTTATATAGCCCAAATCCAAAGAATGATCATTACACTTATAAATTATTACCCCTGGTCACTGGGCCATTTATTTCATTCTTGAAACCATCTCAGCTCCCTGGGGAGTATACAGCCTGTGCTGCCAAAGCGCAGTAAACTAAATCATTCACAAGAACCATCTCTGCCCTCACAGGTACCCATTTTACCCCTGGGTGAAGAGAAGCAATTATAGTGAAGTGTCTTGCTCAAGGACACAAGTGCCATGACCGGGATTCGAACCCACACACTGATGACTCAGCCACCAGAACTTGAGTCCGATGCACTTAACCGCTCGGCCACGACACGCTGAGTAATACTTAAGGCTCTTAAGAATGAATGAACAACTGTGATTGGTTATTGCATTATCAGATCTTGGCCCAATTTCATGGCTCTGCTTACCGTAAGCAAAGATTCAACGCTTATGGAAGCAGAGAATTCCGCGCTTACGTCAAGCATATTTCACGGGTTAGCAAGGAATTTTTGCTTGTGCGCTTTTGTACTCCACATTTCTAGGCATTCTTCGCTTACACACCTAGCGCAGAAACTTGGCGCTTGCCGTGTGTATATACACTTTGCTGTGTAGATTTGTTCTTTGAGAACTTGTCTTGCTATTTATTCTGCTGTCGCAGAGTAGATTTGGGAATTCAGGAGACTCCTCCGTTGTAGAAAGAACTTTCCTGCTTATTATCTACTACCTGGGTGGGAGGCAGGGAATCGGCTGGGACTACCACTTTCACTTAGTGGATCGAGGGGACTTGCATAAAAGAATAAATAATTATGGGCAGAACATGCCTGTAACAGTGTGGCTCACCGGCGACCTACTAAAAGTTTAAACAATATTATTGTGTCGATTGGTCACTTAATGTTTTTCAATACCCCAATGAGAAGTAGAATATAAATATACTTTCTTACATAAGAATGGAGGAAGAAAGTGTACTGATTGATAGTAGGAGGGTGTATAATAACTGACATTGTCTTTTTGTATTTACCTTATTATTCATACAGGGGTATCAGAAGAAGAATGAAGGTCAAAAGAAATCCACCTCGGGACCGTCCATACCTTTGACGCTTTTTACTGGATTCATTGTAAAGATAAACCTGTACGATGCCAATGGAATTAAATGAACACCACTTGAGCGAACTTTTGGATACCATTCGGATACTCTGCAAGCATAAGAAGACTTGAATGCATCCTTCGAAAATTCAGGAATAGTGAATAACATAAGTGTGTCTGTTTTTACAACAGATGTTTCTGATGGTTATTTAATTGATATTTTTTTGTAAAGTATAAAACACAAAGATTGGATGGAGACTTTGGCTGTGTATTAATTATGATGTGCAGTGCAATGGGAAAGAGGAAAGTAGCACCCTTTGACCTCATGGCTCATCAACGGAGTTCCACGGGAGTTAATTGTTCCATGGAGATGGCGGGCAGAACGGGAGCACCCCTCTCAGAACCTTGCCCCCCCCCTTTTGACCCACCCAAATGAGATTTTAAAAATGCAGAACTGAATGGTCTGATACATCAAAAGATCTCCTAAAGACCCCCCCAAAAAAAGAAAAACATATCTAGTTATGCGATTGGTTGTTCATCTGCATTGTAAATGAATTTTGTGTAAAGTTTGTTATTAATAAATTTGATACAGCCATACTCTTAGATATGGAGTATATCTGCTGTCAAGGAAGTGACAATTAACTGAAGTTTTTTTTGTGTGTGAGTGTTTTGGTTTTCTGTGGCTTTTTTTTCCTCTGGTGGTGTGGTCATTTAGATTCTACAATTATGAATTATGTTCAAGACATAAGGTGATATAGAACACCCAAGTACAAGAAGATTTTTGTCATTTGACTGGCAGATTGTAGGTCATCAGGTCGTAAAATTTACATTGGACCGCGGTCCCGAGGCCAGTGATTTTAGAATCGGGCCAGTAAACTCTTGACTGTACAAGTCTGGTGTGTTTTTGCTCAGATGTTGACTTTCAGCCACATAAATATTTTCGAATTCTGTTGAGTATTAAAGAAAATGTTCCCATAATCCAAATAAGATATTTTCTCTTGGTGCTTGTCCGAATTCAAACAATTCAAACGTTGCACTGTGTTGGTATTTTTTTTCCTCACTTCAATTCTGATTGTAAAATAATTCTGGTACAGTAAATGTTTTGAGCTAGAAGATCGCAGTCTTCTGGTTCACCCCTCCTCCGGAACTTGAGCTTTTGGACATGCAACATTCATTGAACAAACCATAACACTGCCTAAGTCATAAACCATGCATTTCTGTCAGATCTTGTTTGTTTTACTATTGAATGCTTGACCACACAATAAGTAGACTTGTGGACAAGTCGTTAATGTTTGTCGCTGTGATTGTCGAATGCATGGTGATAGCATAATACAGACTGCACTTGCGAGATCATTGTCTCGCGCTAAGTTACTGGCTGCCGACTCTTCGTCAAGGCGTTAATGTTTGTCGCAGTGATTGTCGAGTCGCGTGGTGGTAGCGTAATACAGACTGCTCTCGCGAGATCACTACTCTTGCACAAAGTTGCTGCCGGAACAGTTGTGAGAGCAGTAGTCTCACGCAGAGCAGGCTCGATCTCGCAGGATATTGGGAGATAGTTGCTTCGCTATCACCTCAAAAGACATTTAACGACTTGTTCACAAGTCTTATAGTTTTATCCTCTAATCAAATGATAAAGATTTACTTGGAAATAAAACATTCAATTAAAGTTTTGCAAAAGATGGAAACAACCTCGTTGAATGGAACATTCTATATTTCATAAGAATAATTCTCTGAACAAATTGACTCATTGAAGTTTTCTGCTCCTTTGCAATTTTCATGAATTTAGGTGCATTTTTCTTTTGTAATTTTCTAATAGATGTTAATTTTGCATCTGGGATAATGAAAAGAATTTTGTTTTTACCCTTCCACCGATGAAGCACTGTTTACTCAGTACTTTCCCGAGTTCTGTGAAAAACTCCACAGGCAATTCACTTGGGTGGGATTTGAACCCACGACCTTTGCATTGCTGGCGCAGATGTCTTACTACTAGACCACCGAGCTAGCCAGATGGCTATAGAGGCAGTTCGAATCCTTAGCAGCGGGTACCGCAACAAGGATTCAAACTGCCTCTAGCCATCGGGCTAGCTCGGTGGTCTAGTGGTCATGCTCTAGCAATGCAAAGGTCGTGGGTTAGAATTCCATCCCGAGTGATTTGCCTGTGGAGTTTTTTTCACAGAACTCGGTGTAAGGATAAAAAACAAATTATATTTGTAATTTTCATTATTTTTGCATGCAACTTTGGGGGGGGGTTAGAAAAGTGGCCTGTTAGTTCCGTGCTCTTTTTAACATATCACCTAAGCAGAAGATGTTACCAAGTCTAAACAATAATTAAGATAATATATTATAGGCCTGTTAACAAAAAACAAATCTGTCAACAAATCTGCACTTTATATGTGCAGCTGTTAAACTCTTCTTTTTTGCCCCAAGGGGGAACAATATTTATTAGTGAATTCAAAATCAACAGAGGGCGCTCTGTCACGAAACCAGGAAATGAAACTTTTTTTATGAGTACACAGTGTATGCAACACTTCAAGTGAATCCCTCCTGCTCTAGCTAGCTAGATGCGCTAGAATTGTTGTTAGTGCATGGAGGAAGGAAAATATATGGTTAGTGTTAACTGTTGTTAGATGAAACTTTTTATTATTATTTAATGTACATTTTGTAATGGTAATAATGTTATTGTTAAATTAGTAAACTTGGGGAAGGTAACTTGGAACAGTTTCGATCATCATCATGTCGATAGTCGGTGTTCTGCTGCAGTGTGGCGCTCTGTCCTTTATCGATATCTATGGTCTGACTCTGATGATCTGACCATAGAGAAGTCCTTTCTCTATGATCTGACTGACTGTGGGTTCTTTATTTATTAATCAACTCAACTGTACAGTATGTAAGATTTGTATGTTTAAATTGAATAGCTAAAATAAAATTTTAGCGTTACTCCAGAAGAACTATAAAAAAGTATGAGGTTCGTTCCGCTATCGTCTCCATGGCATTACCCTCAATAGTCATAGAGTGACATGTACAAAATCTAGACCCAGTAACTGGGGTACTGTACTCCTTTTTTTGAATTTTGGACATAATCGGTCGTATCTAGCGCCCCAGGTTATTATTGTATGTGACCAAACTATCAGTATGGTCGACGGGTGCCCTGCCTCATACCACGTAATCATCACAGTCGAGGCACAGTACCCATCTAAAATTTTAGACGGGTGCCCTGCCGCAACCATTACGATTACGCGGTTTGAGGCAGGGCACCCGTCGATCTACTCCTAGAACTATGTATGAGGTTCATTCCGCTATCGTCTCCATTACCCTCATAGAGTGACATGTACAAAATCCTATTCAAAACTTTTTTCCCTTCACGTTTCTGCACCTACAGTTAATTTCCCAGACCGGATCTCGCCAAAATTAGGCTCTATGTGTTCCTTATACTCTCATCGAGGTCGGGTTGGGTCCAGAAAATCCACTCCGTAAAACAAAAGTTGCAAAAAGTGATAAATTCTCACCGTTTTCAGAATCCTTGCCTTCCGTTAACAAAATGGCCGCCGTTGACATTTTTGAGCTGGTAATGCTGCGTGCTACGCTGGTAACAAATCCAACGGTTCACGTATACAATCATAGGCGCAATGCTGGTCCACAACAACCAATGTTCTGTATACGTGAATCGTTGATAATCGTTACCAGCGAAAAAAGGAGTACAGCGCCCCAGTTACTGGGTCTATACAAAATCCTATTCAAAACTTTTTGCCATTCACGTTTACATGCCTACAGTTCTTTTGTGAAATCAGATGTTGCCAAAATTAGGCTCTGTGTTCTCTGTACTCTCATTAAGCAAAAAAAAGTTGCAAAAAATGATAAATTCTCAAAAATTTTCAGAATCCTCGCCTTCCGTTAACAATATGGCCGCCGTTGAAATTTTCCTCATGGTACATTGTAATGCTACGCTGTTAACGATTATCAACGATTCACATACAGAACATTGGTTATTGTGGACCAGCATTGCGGCTATGATTGTATATATCAGGGCTCGAATTTGGGGAGAAAATCCATAAGACTACAGGGCTTGTAGCTCAAAATGTTTACTGGACCAGACATTTTTTTTACAAGACCTGATTCAAAATGTGAAAAAACACCACAAAACTTGCTGCCACAGTTTAACATGCATTTGACTGCTTTTATATGAACCAGAACTGAGACAAGTAAGAGAAGAGTATACTTGATTACTCATGGAATTGAAAGATAATTTATCAGACCCAAAGTCAACACTTGAACATAATTTGTTACTGTTATTCAATTGTGGTCCAGTGTTAAATTCGAGCCCTGTATATGTGAACTGTTGGATTTGTTACCAGCGTAGCTCCACACCTTGCGGGAAAAAACTGACTGTTGAGGTTCACTGAGTGACGGATATTATGAGCATTATATAAGAAGCCACTACATTACGTACTAGTGGCCGTGGGTCTGTAGTCGTTTTTTTCACAAACCTGGCTGATGCACTTAACGACTTGGATAGTTACCTTTTAGGTTTTAGTGTTTGATTGACTGACCGCTCTGTAAACACGGTAAAGAGTGTAAGGCATTTTATGAATGTGTTTCTGTTGTGTGTTACTGTTAGGCCAAGTAAAAAATACACCAGTTGATCTCACCCTGGTTATTATATAGGAGGATGGGGGAGTTAATGTTAACTTGTAATTATTTTTTTCAAGGTGGAAAGAGTCGGACTAAAAATTCACTGGCTATCTGGAACTAAGTCTAAAATGTATAGGTAAGTTAAATCAATCGTTGAAAAAAACGGTGCCAATATGAAGCAGGAAAAAAACTCCATATATGTTTTTTATGAAAACAATTTGTCGGGGGAGGGGAGGGGACAAAAAAGAAGGAAAAAAGAAAGAATGCGGCTTCAAAAAAGGATTTGGACGAAGATGATCAACTGGTGTTTTTGTTTACTTGGTGTTGGTTTATTTAGTGTTGGTTTTTAACCAAGCCGAGAATACCTAACATTTAATTTAGGGCCTAAACAACTTTTCGGACCATCATTGCAAAAGAATTAGCCGATTAGTGTCCTTTATTTGGGCCCGGAAATTTAACTGCCTGTAATTGTAAAGAGTGTGTGGCTGGGTCCGGTAGAGGGATGGCAGGGTTGGAATAGACCAGGGGCTCGATTTCACAAAGAGTTAAGATTAATCTTAACTGCGAATCAATCCTGATTGCTAAGCAAAGTGCGATGTCACAATACAAATCACTATGGTGATACTGACAACTCATCTTTTGAATCTTAGTGCTTTGTGAAATCAAGCCCAGAGCCTAATGTCATAGACAACATTGATAATTGTCAATGAACAGTATCCAAACTTTATGTGACCCCCAATTAGCCCTGATAGGACGTCAGTGTCTGTTGCACTTGTTTGCAACGGAGGAGTTCCACCAGCTGACCCAGCATACATGAAATAAACCTGTGAAAGTTTTAGCCCAATCAATCATTGGACTCAAAAAAGAAAACGGTGAAAAACCTATGTTTTCACTGTTTTCAAACATCAGGTTTTGGACCCGGAGATCAAAAGTAATTGTTACACGTATTTTTCAAAAACTATAGCATTCCAAGCAATTTTAGATATATTTCAAAACATTTTTTCCACTATGATGCCATAAATTACAAGATTAATATGAAACTGTTACAATGTACATTGTACATCAGTACTCTACAAGTTGATATATAACAGTGAACAATGAACAAATGGCAACATCTAGTTTCTGGGTGAAGCAACAGCTTTTGTACCCCAGCCTATGATTAATGATCATATGTGTAAATCTGTGAATGTTAATATTTTCACTCTTACACAATGTACCAATGTTGTACACGCCCTTTAAGCAGAAAACAGTGCTTCAAAAAAATTGTCTTCTATATAAAGCAGAAATGAGCAGGATACCTGTCACAAATTGTAAATGTATGATAGTTTGGCTGGTAGCCTTATACTCTGGTAAGCATAATTTTGTTGTGCTTAGCTACTTTTTGTGCTTAAGCAGCTCTATGAATTTGAGCCCTTGTCTTGTGATAAAGAATTATGCTGACAAGAACACTCAGAAAAGTCTGGAACTCTTTATCTTTAGGTTCAAGGGTCACAAGGTGTCCGATGCAGCCAAGGCAACGCCCTCCTTGCATGAAACTCCAGGCCAGTTTATCTTTTTGATGAGTGTGGAACGATTTACCACAAAAGTGTCTAATTGTTGTGCTTTTCAATTTGATTTTTTTCGCAATGAAACTAAAACACCCTTGTACATAATCCTCCGGCCCTTGACTGGAGGTCAAAGAGTATGGTCATTGCAAGTAGCAGGGTTCTGCCCACGGTGGTCGGTGCCGGAAAACCCGACCGGCACTCATGATTCCCCGACCGGCACTCGCAGAATTTTTTCGTTTTCCGACCACCACACATTTTCCCTTTTTTTTGCCCATTTCCTTCAAAATATTTTGAACAACGTGTAAAACAAATTATTTACCAGTAAACAGTTTTATCCAAAGTTTCAAGTAGCCTACTTCTTTGGTTTGAGTCTATTTTAATGATCCAGGATCGAGCATTCCTCCCGCCTGTACGAAACGATGTACAATAATATCCAACGCACGAAACCCGCATTGATTTTGCAATGGTTTCCAGTCACGCTGATTATAGCTTTACGCTTGGAATAACATGATACCAGTTTCATCATGTTGCGAACCCTATTCTCAGCGTTTAATACAACGGAAATGAACTGCAGAGTAAGCACCATGCTATAGATGCTGTAAATTGTTTTCCCATGGCGGTAAAGGCGTGCGCGCACTGAGGGCCTATTCAAGGCACAGCTGCAGGGCGCACGTGTGTAACCACTCCGTGCACGATCGAAAGGAAATTGACTTGACTGTACTAGGAAAAAACAAATTCCGGCACTAAACAAATCCTGGGCAGAACCCTGTGCAAGTAGGGTTTAGAATACCAGTACAGTAGATGCCTACTCAGCCAAGCCTACTTAAAATTGTTGGGTTTCCAATCGAATTGTACTCTTGAATGAGCCTGTTTTGTTCTAGTTGATTGGATGCTATTTGCTGACTGGGGCTCCAAATAGCCCCCCCTTTCCGGATCGCTTACCTTAGTGCACTCTACTTATGTTATTGTTATAGCGTGTACGTGCAGTATGTTCTATTTTCATTGAAGTGTACTTTGTTCTAATTCTGGCCAATTTCCGCAATAATAAACAAGTTTGCTTATTTTTAGAGTTCACGAGAAGAACATCTGTCCACAAAGTCTGTTTGTCTATAATGCTCATCTGCACCTATGCACGTCATTGCTGTCTGAGGATATCCTGTAAAAAAAAATCAATTCACTGATAACATACAGGTACCCAGTGAACAGCTCTAAGCTCTCAGACAAACCTTGAACAATTGCCTCAGTATTTCATGTCCATTTGTATCAAAACAGGAAAAAAGAGTCGATGACATAGTGTGATAAAAATACCTCTTCTCGGAAATCCAGCTGTACTAACTATATAAAAGAGCACGACAGAGAATGGCCAGGCCAAACGATATTGACTTGAGAGAGGTGAACAACGGCGACAGCATGCCTCCCACAGTGCCAATCAGAAGCCAAGGGGTAACAAACCGACTGCAAGGAGCCATTGGGGGAAGGGGCATATTGGAAGAGGCCCGCAATTATGAATTCTACTTTGGGAAAATCCCAAACTACCAGGTGAGGAATCTTTGAGGTCTCTTCTCAAAACAGAGTTATTATTTTGTCAGATCAGTACAAGCCTCAAATTAAACTTTATGTTGCACTTGCCGATCCTTGCATTTACACTCAAGTTCATATTTCCCAAACTAGTGTAACAAGTGAATATCGATGTTACAGGGTATTGGCCGATAGATGCAGAAAGAAGATACACAGAGACGTTCTTGAAGTGGCTATAGAATACAGGCGATTTATTGTTCTATCCTGGGCTGGTAATTCGTACAGAACGAAGAGTGTAGATAGAATTAGAGAAAACTGGATTGGGCCACAGTGTACAAGCATGTCCCACTGAGCTAACCAGAAAAGCAGAGAGTGAATAGATTTAGAAACAATTGACATTATACAGGGAATAGGTAAGCCTTGGTCACTGACCAGATAATAGTGGAGGTCAGTGCAAGTCCACGGGTAGGTGATTTATGGGGTTGAGTCCTTGGTCAAGGAACTGGACGGAAGCTTGATAATTGGGGATAATGGGGTTTTCTAGAAACTATAATTATTAAAATAATTAATGGTGATGATAGCTAGATTCAGGGTTTACACTAGTTCACTCTACCCGTTTTTTGTTTAAACATAATTTTTACCTTCGTTAAATGCACATCCATCAACTTACCCACTTTGCATTTCCAGAAAAAGGTAACATCTTGTAAATGGTCAGCTGATTCACCCAGCCACCTTCATTTATAAGTAAGGCTGCTTAGTATTTCCACCTTGCTTATAAAACATCCATGGGACTATTATGATAGAGCATCCTTTCTTACTTGCAAAGTAAAGCCGAATTAGACTGGGTTTACCTTGAACGGTATCACAAGTATTCTATAAATGATGTGGTGATGCTTGGCAGCCGCACTTAAAAGTGACGGTGGCTAGTCCAATCGAGTTTAAGTGGGTAAGAGTTTATTTTTTTAGCCTTGACTAAGTAGGGTATTTGCGATTTACTGGTTGAATATGTAACATCCACATTTACTGGTTTGGGCCCTAACCAGAAGTGTTTTAGCATTTAGAACACTTCTGATGTGCTGAAGTGTGTCCTATATAAGAAATGTTTAGGTAGCTTGCCTAATTACTTCTGGGCTCCATTCCACAAAGAGCCCAGATTGAGGTGTCGTGGCCGAGCGGATAAGAGCACCAGTCCCAAGCTCTGGTGTTTCTGTTCAGGAGAGTGTGGGTTCGAGCTTCGAGTCCCGGTCGTGACACTTGTGTTTTTAAGCAAGACACTCAACCAATATTGCTTTGTCCTTCGGATGGGACGTAAAGCCGTTGGTCCCGTGCGTTGTGTAATGCACGTGAAAGAACCCAATGCACTTATCGAAAAGAGAAGGGGTTCGCCCCGGTGTTCCTGTTTTGATTGGCTGCATATTGCGCCACAGCACCTTGTAAACCATTACATGGTGCTATGTAAAGGAATAGGTCTCATACTTCAAAAACGTAGCTCCACATACCTTGCAGGAAAATACTGACTGTTGAAGCGCCTTGAGCGTCACTGAGTGACGGATATGAGCGCTATATAAGAAGCCACTATTATTATTATTACTATCTTAAGATGTTTATCAATCTTAATTGCTAAGCAAAGTGTGATGTCAAAATACAAACCACTACGGTGATATTGGCAACTCATCTTAAGATGAATCTTCGTGCTTTGCGAAATCGAAACCTGGTGTGCTAAGTTGCTTCCTATTTTGTCCAAAAAGTAAACTAAAATCAAATCAAATAATACACCTTGGCAAAAAGTTTTGTACATCCAACATTGCATGCAAATTAAAGATTCTTAAGCGTGTCTAAAAAATATAGATCATGCACTGACATAGAAAGTGTCGTGTTTATCGTCACTAACAGGTTGAGGATCTGCTGAAGCCACACATGGAGAGGAGAGGGGCATTTCTACTCCGTGACAGCAACACCGAGGAGGGTATGCTCACAATATCTGTGGTGTAAGTATTCATCACCTCACAGTAGACCACAGGGCTCGAATTTGGGGAGAAAATCCACAAGACTACACGGCTTGTAGCTCAAAATCTTTACTGGACCAGACATTTTTTTACAAGACCTGATTCAAAATGTGAAAAGAAAAAAACTTGCTGCCACAGTTTAACATGCATTTGACTGCTTTTATATGAACCAGAACTGAGACAAGTAAGAGAAGAGTATACTTGATTACTCATAGAATTGAAAGATAATTTATCAGACCCAAAGTCAACACTTTAAAATTTGTTTCTGTTATTCAATTGAAAAACACAAGACCGTCGGACTTGTTAGGTCATGAGTTTACTGGCCCAACACTAAAATTACTGGCCTCTGGTCTTTGGTCCAGTGTAAAATTCAAGCCCTGGACCAGTATCATGGTCATGATCCTTGTATCCAATAACAGTAATGGATGCTAATATACACATTGTACTAAAAAGGCAGCCAGACTATTTCTCCTGCCTGCCTCGGTTTGGTGACATTGATTTGAATGGGAGAAAATCAAGATGGCCGCACCATGATAAAGGTCTATAGGATGTTTATCACTCGGCCGCCATCTTTGCCATGTCCCCAATGTTTGCAGCAGTAGTTCTAATTCACAGTAATCAAAAAGAAGAGGGGGCCAGTCTATTGTTTTCCTGGCCTCAGTTTAGTTGCATTTATTTGAATGCTCTGATCAGGGCCTAATTTCATAGAGCTGTTGAAGCAGAAAATATTGCTTAAAAGCTTTCTGCAAAGCAGAAATGAGCAGGGTACCAGTCACAAATTGTACATGTGACATGGTAGTTTGGCTGGTAACCTTATTCTGGTTAGCAAAATGTTATCGTGCTTAGCTACTTTTTGTGCTTAAGCAGCTCTATGAAATTGGGCCGAGTCCATATTTTGTATTAGAATAGGGATGGGTTCGACACTGAACTAGCCAGCCAGACAACTTGGAGAGAATTTTTACTGGTCCTCAGGTGTTTTAACTAGCATTTGGCCGGCGGACCAATGTTAAGGGAGAACTCTGGTTACAATGCAATGCATGGGAGGCCGTTCAATACACCATTCTGCAACTTCACTTTGGAACTGCCTGACAACTGAAATTTCCTCATCCACATCCATTGCTTCCTTCAAGACCCTTTTGAAGACCCAAAATGACTGTACTACCTTCCATGTTTTGATTACTGTGGGGTTTAAGTTTAAGTTTAAGTTTATTCAGGTTGTAAATTGTTTTGCTTCTGCTACTGACTTGTCCAGGTCTTGGGGGATGTTTTAAAGACTTTTTAGTGTTTTTTACAATTGTATTGCTGTTTTAGAATTTCTTAGATTTGTTGGTTGATTACTTAGATAAAGTGTTTTTGGCCTTACCTTTTTAAATTGTATTTCTGTAAGGTGCCTTGAGCGTCTTTTTTGGCGGACTTTGGCGCTATATAAGTTTTCGTTATAACTATTATTGTTAAATATAAATTGTGCAGGATGTCAAAACTAAAATAATCATTAGGTTTCTGCACTTGCCAACATCCCCCCTCCTTCTCACCACCACCTCCCCTTCTCACCACCACCTCCAACCTCCCCCAGAGTGACTTAGGACTCCTCCAACAAATGGCTCTCCCTATCGCCCACTGATTACAAAACATAAACACCTGACCCCTTCCCTTATTTCAGCCAGGGTTCTTTATATGTTTTGCAAAATATAGGCCGGTCTAAACCTGAACAAGTATGCGGAACAAGGAAATACTTTATATTTCAAAACGGAAAGTGAAACTTGAAACTTCAGCATCCCAAATTGTTATCTTGGGCTCAGGAAATGATCAAGGTCGCTCTGATCTCATTTTTTTCAGGAAAATAGGATGTTATGCAGAGGGTAGAAGCCAGTTGGGGAATTCCCCTAAAAACTTTCCAAAAACAATTCCACTTCAGTTGCGGTTTCGAACACATGTATACTGTGTCCGTTGCTCAACAATGGCCATGCGATTTTTGCAAATTAACAGGAAGTCTGAACAAAGGGCTGAGCTGAAAATGTCATAAACAATAAACATTATTTGGGTTTACTACCACTGTGAATGTGCTGCCCACAAGTTAACCCTCCTACTGTTCGCAACATTTTCAAGTGAGTTGACCAACCATTTGAAACCATTCAACTAGTGCCAAAGTTGAGTATGGTGGCACAACTGTGCACAGAACTAACTGTGTACTGTGTACTGTGTACATGCATTCCCTCATGGTATCATATTGCAAGGCTGGCATAGCTTATCTATCATTCAAAACCACAGTGAATGGTATTGAATGGTCAGACAGTAGGAGGGTTAATCAAATTAAAGTTGGATACTCTTTAAAGTAATACCTGTGGTTTTTTGAATCGCTCGATTGTTTTAATCCAATATAAATGTAGATATCTACAATAAAACTAACCTGTGAAAATTTCACTTCAAAAGGTGGTCGCGTTTTTGAGATATCGGCAAAAATCCGCAGCGAATATGACCACGCGGGAAGAATAATCCCCAATAGGAGTACACAGTCTGAGAAATGTTCTCAGATTCAAATAGCTACATTTTTTCGAAGTGAAATGTTTCTCAAAATGCTTTATACTGATTATTGAAAGTCGCTGTAGGATTCTAACTAATGCGTTTTTATTTTGGCATTAAATTTAAGAGTGATTACCAAAATATCCCTTTAAGGCACAACTGCTCATTACAAATTTTATAATCATTCATTTATGTTTAGGTTTGATTGTGTGGTATTGAATACATTTGTTGTAAAGATCTTTGAAAGAAGGGAGCCAGTAAGAAATATTTTTTTACTGTGATAATTTGTTTTGCTTACTTAAAAACAGGGATCTAGGCTTATTGTGGGATCAAGTAGTCTTGGCCCAATGGGTAATTCAAGCCACAAGAGGGCGCGCGCTGTAACGAGTTGTAACCCAGCGCATTACACTATCCACTATCGATCACTGACGTCTTGGGCCAAGACTAGGGATCAAGAGGCTCGGGCTCTTGCTTCTGTCAGTAGAACCAGTAGGCCTAAGCCGTATTATAAAACAATTTGTTGGTTATAAACTTTATTTTATCCCGGATTGATGTTGAACTATTTTATCTTCCATATCATAGTGACAATCCCAAGCATATCTACCACTTTAAAGTTAAATGTACATCGTATCTGTTTGAAGTGACTGACAACCTCAAGTTCCGTGATCTAAAGGCGCTTCTGCACCACTTTGAAATTAACGAGGTACCAGGCAGGGACACAAGTCAGCTCAGGCTTCTTTATCCAGTGAATAGATCGTCTCGGAGGCGAAGCACCAGTCCACCTTTGAGTCCGCCCAGAATGATACAGAGCCCTAATCGGGTAAGACGATAAAAAAAATTAGACCGCGATCGATTTCACAAAGGGGGAAGATAGATCTTAACTGTGTATCAATCTTAATAGGCCCCTTGCATATGACGTCAAACTCTTAAAAAGCGCCCTCACTGAGGCCAAAAAGCGCCCTCACTAAGGCCAAAGGAGGCAGATCATTGGACGATAGGTGTTCTTTGTGCGTAAAAACGTGCGTGTGACCTCGGCATCCGTGTAGCGTTTCGCGTTATGCAAGGGGTCTATTGCTGAGCAGCATGTGATGTCACAATGGAAAACACCATGGTTGTGATATGATACAACTCATCTTAAGATTGTGAAATCGACTCCGACCCACCTACCATTGACCTCGCTCTCGCCCACCATCGAACCTACCTTAACATCGACCATGTGGGTAGCACATGTATGACACATGCGCTTTGCTCTGCCTTGTGTCACACATAGAAGACACAACGCATCAATCCTAGCGGCTGAAGCTTGTTTATATTTTGGGATTTTAACAAGTCCGACTTTAATTGGACTTTTGGGCATGTGTTCGTAATTAGGATAGGGCAACCCTTTAAGGGCATTGTTAGTCCACAGACAAAACCTGAACAAATTTAATTAAATTATGTTTTCGTGATAAATTAGATAAAATATGTATGTTTTTTATTTTCTTTCACCAAGATTCCAGAGCCAGCTCGTCTGCCTAGATCTGGTCTAGTCAGCCCACGGCAACCAAGGAGCTTTTTGGATTCAAGAGACCCAGTCCCCATACCAGAACCAGGCCGGGAGCCAGTGTACTTCAGCAACGACCATATTTACTGTCGGGCGGAAGATCTAAATCGCTCGAAACTCGACGATCTGATGCAGCTGTGCAAGATATCGGACTTGAAGTACAAGAAATGCACCTGCGGCCTGTACATGGATGAATCGGTGTTGGTTGACGATTGGATGATGCATCTTGACAGACAATCCAGTGATGATAACACGGGTACCGGTCGACTGTTCTTTGTGAATTCACAGTCGAACGAGACAACGTGGAGGTTACCTGAAAGTACAATGGCATTGTTAGAAAGACATCATCCAATTAAATACGGACACGTGCTGAAACTTATGGGAGGGGGAGAGGGTTACTGAAAGGAGTAACAACATGCATTATTCTTCTTCTCAGAAACATCTAAGTGCATTTCAACTTGCTCAAGGAACATCTAACACCCGGTTCAGACAGGCGCTCTAGAGTCGCGCCGAACCAACTTATTGAATTAAGTACATGAAAAGTTTAACGTCTGAAACAATTAGGAGCGACTGGGCGCGCTAGAAGTCGAAAGATCGGGGGGGGGGGGGGGGGGGGGGGGGGGGGGGAGGGGCACTTCTAGCCAATTGAAACTGTTGTTTCGTTTCTATGTGTTTCTTCAAAAAGCCCTTTTTCTTGACTCTTGTTATGCCGTTTACTGACAGTCTGCTGTGGAGTTGAAAACAAACTCATTGCTTGTAAATAGAAACAAAATTGTTTTTAAAAACACTGATATTGATCAGGGCCCAAATTAATTAAGCTATTAAGCAGAAAAATCTGCTTAGCAAATTTCTATGCTAAGCAAGAATTGGGTGAGGTACCAATCGCACAGTGATTTTTTTCTGTGCTAAGCAGGTTTTTTGTGCTTACAGGGAAGGTATACGTTTGGTAAACACTATTAAAATTAATGGCAATAAAAACTTACAGAAGCCTACAGCAGCTTTCGATAGTGTAAAGCATAGTCAGAAACATTTCACTTCGAAGAAATGTGGTGATGTAAAAATATACCAGTTTTGATGCCCCCAATTGAGTTTGTGAGCATTTCTGAGAGAAACGCTTCACAGACTCAAATTGTGTATTCCTTTTAGAGATTTGATCTTCCTGCATGGACATGCGGATTTTCAGCGATAATTTTATCTCAAAAACCGACCACCTTTTGAAATGAAGTTTTCACATGTTAGTTTTATTGTATGTATAAATATTTATTTAAGATTAAAACAGGATCCGCCACTTTTGCCCCAAAAGCCTGTCGGACAAACATTCCATTCCACCTCCTAGCTCTCACACGATCAGTACACTCGAGTAAACATAAAACTTTGACATGTCTGAGCGTTTACGTTAGTGAATTTTGACACGAGATATGAGTATTTTTTAGCATTAGTGCAGAGTGCTTGAACATCCGTTTAATATTCATCACTGACTCAAATTTTCAATGACATTGTACTATTGATTAAGTTTTGTAGCAAATGGACTCCTCGTAAAACAAATGTATAAACTGTAAAAATGTATAAATTACTTTTATTAAAACAAAAACTTGGATGTGTGCAAAGTGTTCTAAATTAGTAAGATTTGCTAGTCTTCCATTATTCGTTAAATTGTTTTGTTGAGTAAAGGGTTACTTATTGACTAATCATTGCTTTGTAATAATTACATTGAGTAAAGGGTTACTTATTGACTAATCATTGCTTTGTAATAATTACATTCATTTATCAATTATCGTAGCCATTTAAAGAATTCTTTTACATTAAGAATAAACACACAAGTGAATTCTTGGGCACTACAGTTATGTTTGAATTAACTCACTAATTACTTGTAATGATAATAATTGGTTCGTTAACTCTTTCAGTTTCAGTGCCAAGGTTGACATGTCCGATCTATTTTATGTGCTCAAAAAGTGTCATGAATCGTATGCACGACCCATAATACATGTATACATGTTATTACGAAAGGGCAATGTCACCTTGGGATGTGCCAAGGCAATACAATTCAGCAAGATACATTTTGTTTGGTGAGAAAGACTTATTAGTTTTGTTATTGAATGTTCAAACAACATGGCATTTTAGGCTCAAAACGCAAACAAAAGGTGGGCACTGAAAGAGTTAATAGCGCACATCCAAGTAGCTAAGTTATGGGGCTTTACAACTTATTATCCCTGTTTAATTATCGGGCATTCTTTAGAGCGTTCTTCTAAACTTGTTCAACTCCCTGGGGAGCATACAACCCCAAGCTGCTTCACTTAGCACCAAGGGGGTTAATCCAACAGAACCTGTCTCAGCCATTTCATGTTCCCATTTATACACCTGGGTTGAGAGAAGCAGTTATGGTTAAGTGCCACCTTGCTCAAGGACACACAAGTGTCATGACTATAGGGTTCCTGTAGGAATCAAATCTATATTCCGAATGGTTCAACCACTACCTAGAACTCAAGTCCGATGCAATAGACTGCTCGGCCACAACACACCACTGGTACATCTGAAGTATTGACAAAATGTGAAAGGAAGTAAACATTGTGGACGACTACTTTGTAACATGTATAGTCATGTTTAATATGTCATGCTCACTTTGACGTGTATAATATTCTGTAATGAATAACAGATTGCAATAAAATTACGCATTAAAAACAGATTGATTTCTGGTTCTGGTTCTGGTGATATTACTGCATAATCTCCACATATTGGGATGTACAATGCAGGTGACTGAGCAGAAATGTAATTACATAAAGTGGGCCCCCCCTGATGATGTTTCCCATGGCCATTGCTTGAATTTTTCCCTTAAAAATAGCTACTGTTGGGGCTTGACGAATATCTTGTGGTAGTTTGTTCCATTCTGCAAATGATCTTGGGAGGAAGGAGAATTTGTAACAGTCTTTTTGTGCTGGGGGGCTTGATGAAGGCAGTTGCAGCCTGTTGTCTAGTTCTAACCCTGTCCCTGTATACTTTGGTCTGGTATGAATCGGTGTCTATGGCAACGAGTTTGTGGACAGATTTGTAAAGAAGTGTCAATCGTTGGATAGCCCTCCGATGTTCCAGCTGTTCCCATTACATTTGAGAAATCAGGTTGCTGACACTATCTTTCTTGTTCTTGTTGTTTAAGACAAATCTGGCATCGCCGTTGAACCTCCTCCAACTGAAGTTTATAACTATTATGATAAGGATCCCATATTGATGAACAGTACTCTAGTTGTGGTCTAACAAGTGACTTGTAGGCCCTTGCTTTGACCTTTGACGAACAGCTATAGAGGTTCCTGCGCAAAAGCCCAAGAATTTGATTAGCTTTTGTAGTTACCTTTTGATTGTGATTTGCCCAGCTTAACTTGTTGTTTAACTCTATCCCCAGGTACGTGTGATTGGGCATTATTTCAAGTATGGAGTCTCCCATTTTGTATGTTGTGTGGATTGGTTTTTTCTTGTGAGTAACTTGCACATGAATTAACTTGTTTTGTATGTGCCCAACTGAACTTGGTTCTTGGTTTAATGGTTGGTGTAAGTTTGCACTTATATTATAATTATTGTTAAATCCACTTCGCCGATCCTTAATACATATAAATTTTTGTAGCCCTTCCAAACCACTTCTTTGTCTTTTAAATGTGGGGGGGGGGGGGACCTTAAATTTGCCTGAACTGAATGAGTAAAGTGGAGGAACCAAATAGGACTACGTTGACTTATTTCGGGTGGTGTTGTACACACAGGGGTAATCCACATCATGCAGACTTTGTCAAAAGTCATGTTTATAGCTCTGCCTATGCTAATGCTCTGCTGGGCCCTGCGGCCGGGGGGGGGACAGTCGGTCCCACACGTCCGTACACCACCGTCAGTCCCCCGTGGTCTCACATCTCGCAGGTGGACGCGATTTTAATCATTTTGCAGGGGGCATGAGGCAGCAGCCCTCTGCTGTTGAAAATTTGATTATTTTTCCCCAATATGATTATTTAGTATTTACTCCATTTTCTAATCACATTTTCGACAGTCCAAAAAGTTTCATTGAGGTGACGGCCGGGTGTCAGCGTAGGCCTACAGTAGTACGTAGTAGTAGTAGTAGTATAGTAGTAGTACTAGTAGACCCTTCCTAGCTGAGCTAGCTAGCTCTGCATGCACGAGATCGACGACGAAAATTTAATGGTCACCTTATATAGCGCCCTCTCTAGGCAGATCGAGTACGGCGCTGGAAATTTGTATGGAAAAGTAAACGCATAGTCGGCAATAACAAATTGGGTAAGCGGCCATTTGTGCTACACAACGACGCTAGTAAATCATTTGTATTAAGCAATAAGTCCACTAGATAATTGAGAACAAAAAAGGAGTGAAAATGATGCAACAAAGACTAAATGTAATCAAAGCTAAACAAATAAATAGTTTTATTTATGGTTTAATTGTTTATAATATAACGAATTCCTCCCTACTGCAACAATCCTCGGTAGTATAGTGGTAAGTATCTCTGACTGTCACTCAGGAGACCGGGGTTCGATTCCCCGCCGGGGAGGATTGATTTTTTTTTTCTTCTTCCTTTCCAATCTGGTTGCAAGTTTTACATGTTTCATAAAACAAAGTTCAAGTCCACATTTATAAATGTGAAACTTATTTATTATCTTGGAGTGTACAGGAAAAAAAATTTGATCTCTGCAGCCAAACAACTTCATGAAACGGGTCCTTGATATAGCTAGTCAACTACCTCAATTAGCTTCACCAGCATAGCATTTATTTTTTATTTTAAGGTTCCAACTCAACCTTTCACAAAATCGTGCCACACTGGTGGGGCTAACTCAATTTTGCCAAAGTAAAATTTGTGAAACAATATCTGAAGAAAAAAAGGACTGAGGCCCCTTCTTACTTTTGAATCAGTCACACTTAGAAAAGACATTATTCTGTTCAGGTAATAACACACCGTGTTTATTCATTCAAAATTGCTTGAAATTTATAAAATAATCCAACATTTAACACTTTCATTTAAATGCTATCCATTGCCTGGCTGATGTTTTAAGGTCAACATAAGTAAATCTAACAGCAACAGTCATCAGCACTTGTTTGAGATTTTCCTAGGTTTTCAATTTTTGGTTTAGTCAAGATGTGTTATCATGGTGCAACTATCCCTTTTCCTCGTAAGCAAAGAATCAACGCTTATGGAAGCAGGGAGTTCCGCGCTTATGTCAAGCAAATTACACAGGTTAGCACAGAATTTTTGCTTGTGTGCTTGCGTTGTCCACGTTACTAGGCATTCTACGCTTACATAGCAAAAATGGCACTTGCTCGGTTAGCGGAGAATGGTGATGGCAAGCACAGTATTCAGCGGTAAGCAGAGCCATGAAGTTGGGCCCTGATCACTGCCTCTTTACTTATATCACAGAATCTGTGTTGCGTTATGTTGGTTTAGAGGCAGGGTATGCTTTTGGTAATTGTCCAAGACCAGTATCCTTACTTCGTGTATCCCAACACATGCATGAAATAACAGACCTGTGAACATTTTTGCAGAATTATTGGTCATCGCAGATGCAAGAAAATATTTAAAGAAAAAACAACACACCCTCGTTGCATAGAAATGTGCGCTTCCAGATGCCCGAGAAAGGCCTGAAGCCTTTCTCAGATCCAAATTTTGGGGTAGAATTTCAAAAGGGGCAATTCATAAAGATAATGTTTTATACTATCAACAGCTCTCCAGTGCTCCTTACCAAGTTAGTTTTTATGGACATTAACCTGTGGAGTAATTAGGGTGTACACATTGCTTTTAAAATGATGGCAATAATGTACAATACATGCACGTCAGATGTAATTTAGTGAAGATTAGAAAGATTATGATTGCCAATTCAATCCAAAAGGTGGCACTTTGGAGAGTCTGTCTTCGAAAACTAAATAAAAACACTCTTCAAACCACTGACACTAATTGCAATAGTAAGGTTTATAGCGCAAGCGCCCAATCTTAAAGGCACTGAACACGTTTTGTAATTGTCAAAGACCAGTATTCTCACTTGATGTATCCCAACATATGCGTAAAATAACAAGCCTGTGAAAATTTGGGCTCAATCCGTCATTGAAGTTGCAAGAAAATGATGAAAGAAAAAACACCCTTGTTGTACAAATTAGTGTGCTTTCAGATAGGAATAAAAGGCTTCTGGCCAGAAGTCTTTTATTATTTTAGTGAGAAATTACCTCTTTCTCAAAAACTACGTTACTTCAGAGGGAGTGGTTTCTCACAATGTTTTATACTATCAACAGCTCTCCGTTGCTCGTTACCAAGTAAGTTTTTATGCTCATATATATTTTGAGTAATTACCAAACGTGTCCAGTGCCTTTAAGATTACTCAAAGTCCAACAAACATGACAATATGGTAAATCCAAGAAATAATATTCTCATTATCAATTCAAAATCTTTGTACAATCTAAGGACTTGTGACACACTTGCTTTCATTGAAAAAAAAGGAACCTCTTTCTGCAGAAATGATATTAGATAAGTTCAGAAGAAACACCATCTTAAATTTACAGCACCTAGTCAAACAGCTGCACTTGGTATATTATTCACAAACACCCTGCACTGCGTACATCTCATACTGGCTATTTGTGGAAATTCCTGCTTTTGGTTACAAGAACTATATTTGCATAAATTGTAGAATATCGACCTGGCATGAGAAAGAGGGCTTTCCGAAAGTTAACAAGTGATGTCACGTGTCATGTGATCTCTGCTGGCGGGATTCATGGCCACTTCCATTGACCTGGCGGGGCTTCTTCCTTCAAAGGGTCTGCCGAATTCCATACTTTCATATTTCGTGCTAGAGACAGTTCAGCTTCAGCCTTAAATAAACACGAACAAATCATTTGTTTTATAAAGCATAAATGTACTAAACGACACATACAGTGCAAGAAGGAAAAGTTACTTTTGAAATGTTCTTCTTCTTCTGAATTCTGAAAAACACATGAAACAAAAGATAACAGCAACCATACCCTGTACACATTTCACAGCAATCAAAGTGAAAGCTTTCAATAGTGTTTCCAAATACTTAACACATTTAATTTAGTTTTTAGATTTTGCAAGAAACTGTCAGATGACAGTTTAAAGTGAATGTATATTTGGTTTGCGGTAACACCATCATGTAAATATCTACTTTGCTGTGTAGATTATGTTCTACTTGCCTTGGTCTCAAAAGAACATAATCCACACAGCACTGTAGACTAGATAAATACATTGTGTTACCGCAAACCAAATAAACATTGATACCTCACCATGCAATTCCTCAAAAACCGCTAATTATCGCTTAAAGATGAACAACCCGAGGTTTTCTCAAGCTAATTCAACAGTACAAAGTAACTGAGCTCATAAATATCAGTTTTATTTATATAAATTAAATTACTGGCGTTGTTGCACTTTTCCTAAATGTTAGTGGAGTTAACTTGTTGTCAACATTAAAAAACATTCAGTTTGTTCTGAAATTGAAGACAAGATGAAATCCTAGTTTTATTTTTACCTGCAGTATAACTTCTTCAATTTGACCACAGTTGATTTTCTGTTCTAGTTTCTGTACATCAGGCTCCTGTAGACCAAACAAACAATTTCTTTTGTTAAGCTCTTATACTTTCAAGCCTTTAGTTAGTATTGTGGTTAGTTCATATTTATGAAGAAGTAATCTTACATATAGGTCCTTCATGAAGCAAAACAATTTAGCCAAAAACCAAAATAAGTGTGGGGGCCATTTAAATTAATTAAATTTTAGGGTGGAAAAAGAAAGGTTTACGAGAAAGAGACTTTGGATTAACATGCCGGCACTCCACCAACAGAGCTATCTAGCCATAATGTTGGCGGTCGCTCTATTTGGTTAATATCTTTGTGCGGGGTGCCAGTCATCAGAAGCCATGCAACCTGAAAGTGCAGTATAACCATGGATCAGACCTAAGTTTCGATACAACTCCAGAAGAGGCAGCAGATTCTGATTGTTTTTAACAAAATGCATTCGGTGCTTGGGTTTAAGAGTGGTGCATTTCCTTGTCTTTTATTAAGAGTGTACTTAGGAATCATGACTTTGTTGCAGCCCTTGTAACCTGTTAAAATTGAACAACAAAATAAAAATGAGAAAATAGAATTAGTTGTTGCAAACTGCTTACCAACCTAAAGGACCTGTGGTATACATTTCAAAAAATAGTCAATTTCAACCCTAGCAGAGTCTTTCTCTTCAGCCTTCGAGAAAGACTCTGCTAGGGTCGAAACGTCAGGCCACTAACTATTTTTTTGCAACAACAACAACAAATAAATAAATAAAATATCATCACTTTATTTCACTTACTTCTTTGACCATTTCTAGTTTGCCATTCACAATCTGTTCTGTGTACTTTCTGTAAGAGGCATCCTTTGGAAGAACTTGCAGGGCGATCAAAATCTTTGAGTAAAGAATCTGCAATTTCTACCAATTCAAAAAGAAAAGAAGAAAATATGAACATAAGCAACCAACAAGGAGTTTATTTTCTCATTGATGAAGGGTAAGACACAGGAGTTAATTCTTTGTCGGATAGAAAGTCTGGAGGTCAAGGATGAGCAAGGTTTGAAAATAGAGACAGCTGGAAGACCATAATTGATCAGGGTCTTAGAATGAACTGATCAAAAATAGTAAATAAGTAAGAAACAGGTTTTACAGGGCTAAGTTTGCAAGTGTCTGAGACTCCCTCCGCTTCTTATTTATGGGGCTAATCTAATCTCAGCCCAGGTTGAACTCCTCCGTTGCAATGAAATTAAGATGGGCAGTCCAACCTTGGCTAATCTTACTCCTAGAACTAAGACGTACGAGGTTCGTTCCGTTATTGCTCCACGATAGCGAAGACGATAGCGGAACGAACCTCATAGTTCTACATGTAGGAGGTTTGAAAATAAAGACAGCTGGAAGACCATAATTGATCGGGATCTGAGAATGAACTGATCAAAGTTAGTACATAACTAAGAAACAGGTTTTACAGCAAGTTAGCCTGATGCTGAAATGCTGAAAGGGTCTTTCCTCACCAAATTCCTCAAGCGTCTAGCCAGCTGTCCATTTGAGACTACTTAAACCCTGCCAGTTAAGTTAGGGCCCAAAACTCCAAATTAAAGTTTTACATGGCAGTTTTTGAATCCGAGATGCACCCCTGAGTTTAACTTACCTCATGGGGTCTGGCTTCAACAGCGAGACCAAAAAGACCAGTGCTCTGTAAAGATAAAAACAAACAGTTGTGACGGTGAGCTCAGCTGTTTGGAGACAAACAGTAACAGACTGACTTCCAGTTCCATAATCACAGAAAGTTGAGTTTACAATAGCCCCATAAATTTTGGCAATACGCTGGACTCCCTCCACTAATTGTTGAAGTGGAGGGGGGACTCCACGCGTATTGGCACTATTTATGGGTCTAAGTTTGCAAGTGTCTGAGACTCCCTCCGCTTCTTATTTATGGGGCTAATCTAGTCTTTTCCCAGGTTGAACTCCTCCGTTGCAGTGAAAGTAAGATGGGCAGTCCAACCTGGGCTATTTCCGATTGTTACAAAACATCATCATCCATCGTTGCACTAATCGTAACCCCCATCCTCCTACATACATATCCAACATAACTTTAAAGTTTTACAAATCGTCATGGATGATGATTGATAGTCACATTATGACTGAGGCAAGTTATTATATTTACATAAACATTAACAATAAAAAAAATTTAACAACATGCTGTTTGTAATTTGTGAAAATCTTATATTTTAAATAATAATAATATTTGTTTAGTGCAATCTCGGGATTTCATCAATATCGAACTCAAGATTGGGCAGTTCGATCTGAAAATTTCCGGCGGCCTCATTTCCTCATCACAAATCCAGATATTGTGCTCAACAACCAGTCAACAATCATCCACCCACGGCATGACGGACAGACGGGAGCTGAGACGGGCCGGGGGTCCAGGGGGATGACGGACGGACACGGACCGGTCATTTGCGTCCGGAAACTAGCCAACAAATAAAAATATCAAGGTTTATCAAATATCACGAATGGCAACGATGAAGCCAAGGCGACATTAACATAAAGTTGTGGATAAAGTTACCTTCTTAATAGCGCCAGACATTGTGACTTTGAACAGTTAATTTTAGCCTCTTCTCTTGGCTTGGCAGACACATTAGACAAGCCAAATTTCCATTGAAGTTAAAGGGCGCCCTCCAGCACTACATACTGGAGAGTGTTTATTTTGCACGCCGCTCTTACTCAAAATTCAGAAATGTCACATTCTTGCAAAAATAGTTTACGGGTTCAATGTTTGACCATTATTAGTAATAGTAGAAGACCTGATAACTAAAACACGAGGTAAGTTTTATTCATCATTAATATATACATTTCAAAATGAAGAATATGCAGTCAAGTTTGCATTATGTTATAAAAGAATTGAAACAATTTACTGCAAGTGCAATTAAAAAGGGGAACACACAGCTCAGACGTACATCACATAATACTAAATAGTCAGTATGAGAGTAGTGTGACACTGACAGTAATTTTACACACTCTCCTGTTAAACTCTGTAACTGTAAGACGGTTCATGCTCACAAACAAGGGGTGGGGGTGCAAGGTCCATGCGGTTGTGATTGTAAATTGCCGTGCATTATTCTCCTTTTCATGGAGGAAGAAAATCCTTACTCCTTAGCTTAGTACTGTGTGTAGTTGTGCAGTGAAATTCAGGCACTGAGCAATTTTATTCTTAACAGAATGACATTACATTGACAATGAATTTCCCTCCTCTCCAACGACCAAAGTCCAACCAACTCCAAGTTTCTACCTCCAATCCAACAAACATTGATCCATGTTCCAGTTCAGACTGTCAAGTGCAAGTGCTAGCCCCACTATGCAAGGGCAAGCACCAAGCAATAAAAGCATACTATTCAGTGAAGCCCATGACTTGTGGTTGGGCATGTTGGGGGGGGGGGGGGGGGGGGGGGGGTAGTTGCAATATAATCAGAATCCTCCCGACGGTCAGAGACAGGAGGGTTACGAGACAACTAACGCAAGATTGGACCATAAGTGCAATTTTGACCATTGTTGACAGACTAGTCACCAGATTTGCCTAATTTTTACCACTTTCGAAAATCATGACACAATTTGTAAGAACACGGATTTGATCATCAGTGTCAATGAATCCATTCATATCTCAGATCTCGCTAAAATTAGGCTCTGTGTGTTTTTGTACTCGCATTGAGCGTTGCGGAGCTCCAGAAAAATCCACTCCGCACATAAAAAATTGCAAACATTAATAAATTCTTAACGTTTTTCAGAAGCCTCACCTTTTGGTAACAAATAAATATGGCTGCTTCCGTAGATATTCAATAGTATACTGCGTGCAACGCTAGTCCACATTAACCAATGGTACACAGGTATAAACTTTCACAGGTTTGTTATTGCATGTCAAGTGTGTATACTGGTCTTTAAAAGTGCTTATAAAAGAGCTCTCCTCTCCCAGTATCTGACATAGTTTATTCTCACCTAGCTAGTCTGCTTAGATCTCATTTTTACTCATGTTTAGTAGTCAGCTGATGTTCTTTCTTTATATATATATTACTTTACTTATATTTGTTATTGTCGTTATTATCATTGTTATTATTATTATTAATATTACTATAATATTAATATTATTCTCATCATTTCTGTCTTTGTGCAACTTGTCTGTCCGTACGTTCTTGTTCCTGTTAACGTTCTGTTTGTCTGTCCATCAGGCATCTCACCACAAGCCTCGGCTTCTCGATGATGCCTCCATACTTATGTAATTTTCTGTCTTGTAATTAATGCTTCTTTGATTACTTCTTTAAATCAATGTTTTGGCTATGTACTGTTTGGAAATTTCATGAAGTATGGAAAAAAATGTGAAATTGAATTGAATTTAATTTAATTTAATTTAACAAATTTGCCAATGTGACACATGTACTTTGAGCAAAGAAATTCCTGCTTTTAAGCAGGTCTATGAAATTGGCGGGACTGGCAACATTTCTACAGGTGGCTGTATGGTGTGTTAAAGGCACTGGACACGTTTGGTAATTGTCAAAGATCAGTATTCTCACTTGGTGTATCCCAACAATGAATGCATAAAGTAACAAACCTGTGAAAATTTGGGCTCAATTGGTCATCGAAGTTGCAAGAAGTTGCAATGAAAGAAAAAATACCCTTGTTGCACAAATTTGTGTGCTTTCAGATGCCTGAAAAAGGCTTCAGGCCTGAAGTCTTTTTCAGATTCAAATATTTTAGTGAGAAATTACCTCTTTCTCAAAAACTACGTTACTTCAGAGGGAGTTGTTTCTCAAAATGTGTTATACTATCAACAGCTCTCCGTTGCTCGTTACCAAGTAAGTTTTTTGCTCATATATATTTTGAGTAATTACCAAACGTGTCCAGTGCCTTTAACTGTTCAATGGAAACTAGTGGGTGCCTATAGACCATAAACAATGGATACAGAGTATTTATCCCCCTTTATGCCCTTACTGTGTGTAAATTGGTTTCTTTATATTAGATTTATTAAAATCCCCGGCCAGAGATGAGTAATCTTCTACTACCAGCGTCGGAACCGAGATCTTGGCTTGGATTTGGTATGGGACTTGCTGTTGGTGCTGTGGCTGCCTCGGGTGTTGTGGGCCATTTATGGAAGTGCTCCAAGGACCAGTTTGTCGCAGACTGTAAGTTGAACGATAAAAGAACCTGACAGTGATGGATTTTGCAATGGCTATGGCCAGGGCCCAATTTTGCCTACCAGAAGAAGGTTGCCATTCAAATTGTCATATCACTAAGTACCGTCTCAGCAGTTCTATGAAAATAGGCAGTGATTTCTGAAAGATCCTTTTTTCAAACATTGCTGCTGCTGCTAATGGCATAGCCAAAGCTGCTAACTGACGACACAGCATGATAGCCTTCACAGACAACTTCGCAAGTACTTAAAACACAGGCATGTTAGCCATGAAATGAGGTGCATGCTGGGCCCAATTTCATAAAGCTGTTAAGCAAAAAAAAAATGCTTAGGAAATGTTTATGCTAAGCAAAAAATAAGTGGGGCACCAGTCAAAACAGTGTAAACTTTATAAAAATTTTGGCTGGTAACCAGTTTCTGCTGAGCAAAATTTTCTTTGCTTAGCAAATTTTTGTGCTTACATGCTTTATGAAATTTGGCCCAGGTCTCTAGGACAAAGTTTGGTGGCTAACTAGACGAGCATACACCTCATACTATGGCTGACGCTGATGCTTCCAGTAATTGCAAAGTTGTCTATGTACATGTCTACAAAGAATACGATGATCCCTTGCATGCACGTCACACGCGGCGACTGTGCCTTGCACACCATTTTGGGAGTCAACATGTAAGCATATTAAACGCTGCATTGCCTAGAATTAGCACTACACTTTATAACACTTGTGTTCTTCAGATGTTCATTATGACTACATGTGACATGAACACCATCACCTAGGTTCCTTCAACCCAACTTCGTCACACTTTTCTACCCCAGCACATACCCTGAGACCGGATGATGCCACGCACAGTGCTAACGTCTTGTTAGCTACCCACCACCATGATGCCGTTCCTGCCAACTCTATCAGAGAGCATGATGGGAATGTGGACGTCAGGGAACAGGGTATGGGATACGGTGATAGCCGCAATCTACTGCATCTCCTGTACAACATGGCGGAAGATCAGTCACGAAAAGGTAAAAGTTTGACCAGCTGTGAGTATGGGGCATATTTTTGCGACCGTGACCTAAAACAAGTTTCTGACATAAAATTTACTGACCGAAACAATTTCCGAGAGCTGCACGAAAATGGGTTGATAACCAGAAACAGTTTTTGAGGTACGTACATTCACTTGAAATTTATGTTCTTGAAATTTACAACCTTCATTTTATTTTCAAGTAATGGAACTAAGTCTTGGTAGTTTTATCAACATTGTGTAGTTGTTATGTGTCAAGGTATACTAATTTTAATAGAATTCCATTGACATTTTTCAATAGTTTGTAAAGTCTGCCATCTTGAAACCAAGCCTAACCGATTCAACAAGTCGGTTACGGTTTGGTTGGAACATGTTTGAGAGGGCAAAGCCATCTTCATTTTGCAAAGGGCACTTCCATTGGAAAATCTTGAAGTCTATTGGAAACTTTTGAAGGGGCACAAAGGCCAAGACCAGGGGCAACAGAGGCCATGGCCTCCGTGTAGTTCCAGGCCTGATTATGATAATATAATGAACAAAAAGAACGTGTGTTAATGCCCTTTACAAACCCACACTTCCTATTAGAACACTCTCTAATTATCAAGTTGTAAATACATTTACTTTTTTGTTTCAAAACATTGTAATAAAAATATTCATTGTGACTGTTCATGTGCAGAGAGCTCCGTCCACAGAGGTATTTCCTGTAACTCGTGTAGCGCTAGTCCTTTATGTGGAACCAGATACAAGGTAGGGATCAACTCTTGAGTGTCTCTTGGAATATAGCTGTGACTGAAAGACCCCAAGTTGCACCAAACATTCATGTAATACTTGTGTAAATAGCCTTGATAACAAGGCTGTGCAATAGACCCCTTGCATATGACATCAGAAGTCTGAACAGCGCCCTCACTGAGATCATTGGAGACCTTTAATTGGAGACTGTAGAACGCTAGGTGGCAGCAGACTTACCAGGTAAATTTCCGTTGTTTACGTTCTGAGCATGCGGGCATTACCAAGAACAATGGATTTACCTGGTAGGTCTGCTGACACCTAGCGTCCCAAAAGGCCTTCATTGGCTGAGAGTTGCGCGTACACGTACATGCACGTTTCCATTGCAAGGGGTCTATAGTTTTGCTCACTAAACATAACCCCATCAGATTGAATGCGATGCTAGCCCAGTTGCCCGGCAGATTTGAAAATAGAACGCCAGTCTCTCACCATTCACGCAGCACTAGCTCTGTGTTGCAGTCACTGTGTGGACATTCCTTTGTTCATACACTTAAGGAAAATGCTATTCCTCAACACTGTAAATAACACTGTGGAAGTGTGGAAGTCCACATAGTGTTTCAAGTCCCTACATTATGTGGAAATCATTTAGAATTTACCCAGTCAGTTTCTTATTTGTTATTATTTTTAGAGTAATTATCAATGAGATAATTTAATGAAATGTCAGCCAGCTTGAACACCTATACACCAATCCGACGAAAACAAGTTGGCAGCGCCCTCTATTGACAAAATTTAACAACTGCGGTGTCGCAAGCTGGAAGCACAGTATAGAGATCAGTGCTTCCAGCTTGCAACACCGCAGTTGTTAAATGTTGTCAATAGAGGGCGCTACCAATTTGTTTTCGTCGGATTGGTGTGTATGTATTTCTCTGTTTCCTCAGTGTGCTAGTTGTGTGGACTATGATATATGTGAGCGATGTGAGCCTCACGACAGGCATAATAGAACACACGTCTTCATCCAAATCAAGATCCCCATCCCGCCTCTTGCCAATCCAAGAAATGTCCTCATTAAACCGTTTTATCCAGGTCTGTCAAGTTATTGCAATGTTTTATTTCATTATTCAGGTGAGGTTTGCGGTAGCACCATGTGTAAATCTCTTTTGAGTAGTGTTGGTTCTAAAAAAGAACCGGTGGTTGACAACTCAACGTTTCGATCAGTATGCTCTGATTGTCTTCAGGAGTTGAGACGATCAGAGCATACTGATAAAAATGTTGAGTTTTCAACCACCTATTCTTTTCAGAACCAACACTACTCAATAAGAGATTTACACAAGGCGCTATCGCAAACCTCATCTGATTATACTCCCACCATGCAAAGTTTCAAATTCAACTCATTTCATTATTGTAATTATTATTTCTATTTTAAGCAATAACAGTGTGAGGAGCCCGTCTTCACTGTGTGGTAATGACACTGTTAATGGACCGAACCGAAAGTGAAGTCCGTTAACAGAGGCCAGCCACCAACCAAGGTCATTAATGCGCAGTGAAGACTGGCTCCTCACACTGCCATTAACAAATATCTTTAATAAAAACCTGTAAAAAACATTACAATTTGTGATTCTTCATTCACTTATACTTTTGAGAATTGTTCTACTCAAATTCAAAGGCCATTTTTTAGGCTGTTCAATTTTTTTGTGTAACCTGATCTCTTAAGTACATAATTAACCATTTATGGGTTTTTTCAAGAACCAGACTTTAAAAATATACAGGGGGTACCGTAAATAGAAAAACTTTGGTGGGTCTACTCTTAGGTTTAGTTTTTGCACTATGTTGGTTTCTTGCACACCACACCGCCATTGCTGGGGTAGTGGCAGTTCAAGGTTTTGTACACAAAGACATGGACATATTATTGTCTTTTTCAATATTTATGCGAATTTAATGTCTTCAGAATTTCCCTGACAGGGCAGCATGACAAAATGATGTAGAAAATACTTGATTAAATGTTTATGTATTAAGCGTAAAGGGAATACTGAAATTCTGACAAATGGAAAAAGTCCTCATGTGAGTGGGGACCAATTCATTTGTTTGTATGTGTAATTGTTTGAGGATCGAAACCTGTAAAAAGATTTGTAAAGCTTGTCCACCAATCGGAGGAATTATTTGTTAAGAAGGAGACACATATTTTCATTCTTTTTTTATTGTTTCCCTTCAAGGTAAAGAGCTTCCAAGGCGGAGGCCAACATGGGAAGAAATCAACCATCTCAGGTTAAAGACATCTGTAAGTTGTTTAAATTTTTAGCAAAGTTCAAAAGTTGTTTGAGGGGGGTCTTGGGTTTGAATCCCACCCGAGCACACCAGAGTTTTTCCAGCAGAACTCAGAAAGTTTTGAGTGTACAGTAGGTATCACACATCGGTGCTAGGGAAACCAAAATTGTTTAAAAGGAGGCTATACCTTTGGTAGTTACTTCAAAAATTAATGACCATAAAATCTTACTTGGTAAAGAGCACTGGAGAGCTGTTGATACTGTAAAACATTGTTAGAAACGACACTCTTTGAAGTAATAGGCCGTACGGTGTAAACGAAAAGATGCCTGAAAAATGATTTCCGTTCCAACCCCCGTGAGTCTACTTTTTGAAGGTATATTTTGTGAGTTGTAGACATACTAAACACTATACTAAAAGTTCTCCAAAAAATATCCAGTCAAATTTGCAAAAACATGCAAAGTTTGCTAAAAACGTTGTTAGGCGCAATCTGTGAAAATGCGCGCGCGCAATGTGCGAACTGAAGTCTTCCGACACACACAAATCAAATTGCGCGGCTGAGACACATTATTGACCATGGGCAGCGCGCTGTATCGATTCCCCCCGTTGGTGTGTGGGCCGTAAAACATAATAGGTCTATATCCTTTATTTAAAAAAAATTAAATAAATAAAATTGCGTCGCGTCCAACAACATCAATTGTGTGGTTTAGGCCATGTTTAAAACTGTAGGCCTATTTCTCAAAAACTAGACTATCATGTCTTTTTAACATCACTTAATGGTTAGCCATCAAAGTTTTGTGCCAAGAATAATTAAAGAGCTTAGTTTAAAAAATGTATAGGCTAGTCATTGAACAAGTATGGAATGATGAGTCGCTCCAATTATTGTCAACAAAATTAAGGAACTGACAATTTTTTGTCTTATTCTTTTGACCTTTGATTTCTAATTAATAGGATACTTTTCCCCTAAAACACCTATCACTGTTATTGCAAAAAAAATATCATAAAGGCCTAAGGTAAACTATAAAAAATTAAAATAAAAAAAAAGTAAAAAAAAAGGGGGAAATGTTTGTTTTTTTAAGTTAAAACATTCCCCTTTACCACTTATAACCCCCTTTTCTGTGAGGGTGCATGCAGACATCAAAGAAAAAGTATGTTTAACTATCGCCTTTTGACTTTTCGAGGGAGACCATTGTCTCCCACTGAAAACAACATCCATAGGATGGTTTTCAACGCTTTTCTGATCATTTTTCTGTCGATGTCTTTCGCCGGAACACTATTAATGGGCAGGAAAATAGGCACACCGTCTCCTCCCTCCTTTCCGCCGCCCCCCTCCCACACACACCCTTTTCTTGTGGATTTTCCCTTACACACTTGACATGAAATAACAAACCTGTGAAAGTTTATACCTGTGCACCATTTGGTTATCGTGTACTAGCGTTGAATATCTACGGAAGCAGTCATATTGTTTTGTTACCAAAATGCAAGGATTCTGAAAAACGTTAAGAATTTATTAATGTTTGCAATTTTTTATGTGCGGAGTGGATTTTCTGGAGCTCCGCAACGCTTAATGCGAGCACAAAAACACACAGTGCCTAATTTTAGCGAGATCTGAGATATGAATGGATTTATTGACATTGATGATCAAATCCGTGTTCTTAGAATTTGTGTCATGATTTTCGAAAGTGGTAAAAATTAGGCAAATCTGGTGACTAGTCTGTCTGTCAACAATTACACTTATGGTCCAATCTTGCGTTAGTCGTGTCGTAACCCTCCTGTCTCTGTCTGACCGTCGGAAGGATTACAATATCGAAACCCCCCAACATGCCCAACCACAAGAAAATGACATGGGCTTCACTGAATATGCTTTTATTGCCCGCCTTGCATAGTGGGGCTAGCACTTGCACTTGACTGAACTGGAACATGGATCAATGTTTGTTGGATTGGAGGTAGAAACTTGGACATTGTTGTAGTTGGTCTAATTCTACCTCCATGGTCAGGATCATAGGTCAGGAGGATGGTTGGACTTTTGCCTTGGATTGGAGAGGAGGGACATGACACGACATGACACTGCACAACTTACTCCAGTCCTAGAACTGAGGTTCTCATACATACTACTAGTGTGCACAACTGAGGAGTAAGGATTTCCTTCCTCCATGGACCAAGAGAATGAGAATAATGCATGGCAATTCACAATCACAATCACAATCACAATCACAATCACAATCACATGGACCTTGCACCCCCCCCCCCCCATGAGAACATGAACCGTCTTATACATTACAGTAGTTTACACTACAGAGTGTGTACTTACTGACATGACTGAGTGTCACTACTCACTGGACACTGTCGTCACTGTGTGTTCCCCTTTTTAAAGGGAATAAAGCTTTGCACTTGCAGTAAAATTGTTTGATTCTTTTATGAAACATAATGGAAACTTGACTGCATATTCTTCATTTTGAAATGTATATATTAATGATGAATAAAACTTACCTCGTGTTTTAGTTACCAGGTCTTCTGCTAATAATAGTCAAACATTGAGTCTGTACATTGTTTTTGCAAGAATGTGACATTTCTGAATTTTGTGTAAGCTAAGCGGCGTGCAAAATAAACACTCTCCAGTATGTAGTGCTGGAGGAGGGCGCCCTCACTTGGGTGGATATTTTGGACTCGGCATGAAACCTCGTCTGCCTAGGCCCTAGCCAAGACGCCAAGACAAGAGGCTAAAATTAACTGCTAAAAGTCATAATGTCTGGCGCTTTATCCACAACTTTATCCACAACTTTATGTTAATGTCGTCTTGGCTTCATCGTTGCCATTCGTGATTTTTGATAAACCTTGATATTTTTATTTGTTGGCTAGTTTCCGGACGCAAATGACCGGACCGTGTCCGTCCGTCCGGCCGTCGCGAAATTGGTTTCCGTTCTCTAACTTTAGTTTGCCTCAACCGAATGTTATGAAACTTATACACAATGCTTATTACCATCAAACACAGATCAAGTTCGAATTTGGGTGGCGTCACTTTCACCGTTCTCGAGTTTTTATCACTTTTTTGGTTTTGCCAGCGCAGGGCATCTGTGCCCTCGGCAGACACATTATTTTATTTACAGATGGTTCAGGATATCATGAGAGAAAAGGATTCGTTAAGAGTTAAACCTAAAGGAATATTTTCTGAACTGGCTTTTTTATGTTGTTTGTCGGTATTAAAGCTTTATAGATGAGAGAACATTGTGTGTAGAATTGTATTTTATGACAATATGTTTATTTCAGTGCAATATGTAAATAACGGTGCTAATAAAACCATGAAATGCTTTTTTTTCTATTTTGAAATTGAATTTGTATGCCTATAATTTTATATTACAATCTGAAAGGAGGGGTTTCCTATAGACCCGCTATTTATAGTAACACCTGACTTCTAGAACTAGTGTGTAACCAGAAGATTTTAAACATCGTATGAAATGTTGATGACAGAATCTTGATACATTGTAGTATCAAAATCCAGGGCATATATGTTTTCCATTGAGCTAAAGTTAAGGTTAACTATAGCGATCAAGCTTTGAAAGTAGGAAAAATTTGTTACGTATAATTATATTTGATTTAGTGCTCCCCTATAGCTATCGAAATTGTGGTCTTTTTAGTTTGAAGCAAATCCTGGACTTTGCCTTTACTCATTTTGTATCCTCCTAGGCACCTGATCAGAATCAAATGAAACTTTCTCAGAATCAGTCGACCTCCCATTTTGTTTTGTTATCCAAATTATTTAAATTGTTATCTTTTTGTATTTCTAGTTTCAAGGTTTTCTTTGTTTTTACTTGACATGCTTTTGTTCTCATGCATGATATGACAATTGTTTGTTAGTCGTTCAGTTTGCTGATTGAAAGGGTAGAACATCAAAGCATAAGTCACGACAAAGGGAAACCAAGATCACGCCCGGGAATCTCGATAGTCTAAATTAAATCCAAATGCATCGATACAGAAATTAAGAGCTTTATTTAGAAAATCTAATAATGTCATTCTGGGTAGAATAAAATTAAACTGGAGATTAGGTGTTCGTACAAAACGAACACAGAGGGGTTTCGGTTGAAGGAACAAAGAGATACAAAAAGATATATAACTCTACGACATGTGGTTCAGGAAATTTAGTGTTTTCTTTTATATTGAACATCCTGTCTGAACCGGAAGTAAAGGTCAACATAGGGTCACGGTTACCCAAGGCTAATCTGCAATGCCCAAGGAGTCTATAACTAAAAACAGTTTGACAATCGGTTGTGTAGTTCTTTAGATATGGTCTCACTTCCGGTTGACCCGGAAGTAAAGGTCAACATGAGGTCACGATTATCCAAGGTTGATCTACAATGCCCAAGGAGTCTATAACTGAAAAAAGTTTGAAAATCCGTTGTGTATTTCTTGAGATATGGTCTCACTTCCGGTTGACCCGGAAGTAAAGGTCAACATGGGGTCACGGTTACTATAAGGCTAATCTCCCATGCTCAAAGAGTCAAGACCTGAACAAAGTTTTCAAATCGGCTGTGTATTTCTTGAGATATGGTCTTACTTCCTGTTGACCCGGAAGTAAAGGTCAACATGGGGTCACGGTTACCCAAGGCGAATCTGCAATGCCCAAGGAGTCTATAACTGAAATAAGTTTGACAATCGGTTGTGTAGTTCTTTAGATATGGTCTTACTTCCGGTTGACCCGGAAGTAAAGGTCAACATGAGGTCACGATTATCCAAGGTTGATCTACAATGCCCAAGGAGTCTATAACTGAAAAAAGTTTGAAAATCCGTTGTGTATTTCTTGAAATATGGTCTCACTTCCGGTTGACCCGGAAGTAAAGATCAACATGGGGTCACGGTTACCATAAGGCTAATCTCCCATGCTCAAAGAGTCAAGACCTGAAAAAGTTTTCAAATCGGCTGTGTATTTCTTGAGAAATGGTTCCACTTCCGGTTGACCCAGAAGTAAAGGTCAACATGGGGTCACGGTTACCCAAGGCTAATCTCCCATGACCAAGAAGCCAAAACCTAAACAAGTTTTAAAATCGGCTGTGTAATTC
The DNA here is from genome assembly GCA_037783415.1 of Leptasterias polaris. NCBI lineage: Eukaryota > Metazoa > Echinodermata > Asteroidea > Forcipulatida > Asteriidae > Leptasterias > Leptasterias polaris. The sequence goes on along the minus strand of JAZGTN010000049.1, from coordinate 3,656,446 downwards.
TTTAGATATGGTCCCACTTCCGGTTGACCCATAGGTAAAGGTCAACATGGGGTCACGGTTACCCAAGGCTAATCTGCAATGCCCAAGGAGTCTATAACTGAAAACAGTTTGACAATCGGTTGTGTAGTTCTTTAGATATGGTCTTACTTCCGGTTGACCCGGAAGTAAAGGTCAACATGTGGTCACGATTATCCAAGGTTGATCTACAATGCCCAAGGAGTCTATGACTGAAAAAAGTTTGAAAATCCGTTGTGTATTTCTTGAGATATGGTCTCACTTCCGGTTGACCCGGAAGTAAAGGTCAACATGGGGTCACTGTAACCTAAGGCTAATCTCCAAAGCCCAGGGAGTCTATAACTGAAATTTTTTTTAAAATCGGCTGTGTAATTCTTGAGATATGGTGCTTATAAGGTTGGCTGCAAAGCTAAGACATAGTGCCTTGGAATATTATTTATGATAAACTTTGAAATATTGTCATCAGACAACTGATGACGTCACGATGGCGAAATCTAATTGTTTTTTCATAGTAAGATATTATAACCTACAATATGGTATAAGAGTTGTCCCCATGCAATACCTTCGAACAAAAACCATGAAAATTCAAAATTGTCACCTTTAGGTGTAGATTTAACACACGTTGACAAAAGGCGCTATAAAAGGTGGTGACGTAATGATTATTAGTAATTGAAAGCATTTAAAAAAAATATAATAACAAATTAAAAATTTAAAATACAAAGTTACATTTGCCGTTAGTGTGTTCAAAAACTGCCTTCTGTAATTCTTGTGTCCATGAGAATTGTTTCACACGAGTAGAAATAAGTATCTATAGGGTTGTGGTGAACGAAAGATGCTATAATTGACAACCCTTTGAGCGCTGAGAAATCCGAGAAATATTAATGGTCAGCTTGTATAGCACCCTCTTGTGTTTCCCTAGTTCCACTTCCAGAGAACTATAAAGGAAGCAAGAGGGCGCTATATCCTGCCACCGTTAGGGGCGCACCACACTAAATAAACTCCCATAGGAACCAATGCTAAATGATAAATATTCAAAAATACTCAACAAATCGTGTAAGTCTCTCAGCCTCTTGAAAACCAATCAAACATATTTTCGGACGACTGAACTTTAGAATTCTTTTCAATTTTTGCCAGGTCAGCCGTTTGGAATTTTTGCTAACTACCCCAGAAGAAAAAAACGCGAAAATTTGTTTTTTTCCAAAACCGACTTGCTGCCAGTTTTCGTGAAGCACTTCTCCACTTTCCCGTTCAAATAGGGCCAACTTTAACGCCTAAATTTATCAAGTCTCCTCAAAGGTTGAAGCACAGAACCCCCGGGTTGTGATAGATTATTATATTTACACAATCTATTAATTGCATGACCTCCAAAACGTTGTAATTAAAAATAAGTTGTGGGTTTACAAATTATGATAAGTAGCTTGGCGCATTAATTCTGGCTTATTTGGTGTGGTGCGCCCATGACAAACCATGAATGGAAGGATCAAATGTCAGAACGATATCGCGTTGCACTGACGGGCTCTGTATACATCGTCGTGACAGAGAACCGTATGCTACATACAGTGTCTTTTACGCGCGGAGCAATTGAAAAATTCTTTCAAAAATATGTTTTTAAATCGGTAATATCGTCAAGAAAGAAACAAAACACATTCAAAAAAACTGGTGTTGGATCTAAGTTAGAGTCCATGCTTTCATTTGATATATTGTTTGTGAATTTTAAGACTGTAGTTCCTGAGATCAAGTGATAACAAAATCCATGTACAAAACAAATGAGAAAAAGGCCGTTAAGAATCATAATAATAATAATTTTAAAAAAAGGAATCTGGACGAAAACAAAAGGCTTTTCGGCTGTTAGGCCGAAACTCCTAAAAACGATGTGAGGTGAAGAAACAAGAAAACGAAGCTATTATCAACATAATTACCTGTATTGTGGTATACTTTTTATGGTCGCTTATAATTATCATTGATAAACCTGGAATTTCTGTAATCCTTGAGTTCCTCTGATAATATTATGTCAATTTCAAACAAAATTCTGTAAATTGAATGTATTTTCTCCGTTATAGCATTCTCAGATTGGCATATTTGGGTCGGCAATGTTTTTATAACATGAATTTACATTTGGTTGAGACTATCAAGATTCTGAGGCGTGAGGAGACAAAGACAAACCCTACGACAAGAAAGAACACAACATGACAAGTAATGGACAAACCATGGACAAACCAACACTGAAAACCAAAGCCAAACGAGAAACATGGGGTTAGTAAAAACTGATTGGGTTCACCATTTATCGACATATGGACTATATAATATTCCTTCATATTTCTATTCAGAGATCTGTATTCTTGATATTACCTCTCCTTTTTCAGACGACCGGACTGAAAAGTATTTACATCATGTTTAAGTTTTAAAAAATTTCCACATAAATAACCTGTTATGATGAATTATTTTTCAAACACATTTTAAAAGCTGAATTTGTTTTAATTTTGGTCCTTATTTGTATATGCTTATCTTATCCATAGAGCGTCACTTATGATTCTTTATTAAATGCAATGTGTGATGCATCAAAATTGAAGCGTGAATGTTTTAAAAACAGACCGGTATCAGATAAGTAGGTTGCATATTTCATGTATTTATCAGTTGGGGTAGGATTGACATGAGAGTATAATGTTACGAAGTACAGAACTAAAAACGAGGAAAGACTCATGATTGATGACTAGGAAAGTGACTAAAAAGTCAGAAAACGTGACTCCAAATAATGCAGGCTGACACTTCGAATAAGAGAACAGAATAAAATACTTATTCTCGTCTGTTTCATCTTAACAAATAACAACAACAATTAAACTACTACAAATACATATTAATACAATGAAAGTAAAGATGAAAAGCAAATAAGTTCAATACCGGTATCAACATAATTATGCTGTGGTGCTATAGGGGTGCCCATTGAATGTTCATAGTTCTGAAGCCGGTAAGGGGGGGGAGGCTCGGCGGCTGGGTCGACGCCTCTGACCGTGGTGGACGGAACCGCAGTCACCGCTGACGAGTAGCCTCCGGGAGTCAGCCGTCCTAGGTGAAATCCTCAGGTCACGGCAGTCAGTTCTGAACCCGTCGGTGGATGGGACCTGTCGGTATAAGGCACCGGTCAACTGCGAGAAGACAACCTCGGAAGAACCCCTTGAGCATGTTGGGCGTGGCTGGAGAGCATGTTGGGCGTGGCTGGAGAGCAACAGCTCACTACGATATTCAGCACCAAGTGGAAAATGAGTTCTGACGCGATCTAGGGCATGTACCCGTATTTAACCAACTAAACATTGTTAACATACTACAACTACTACTAACTTTTCTCAATGCGTGAATAGCATAGCATAACTAAGTTTCACCCCGGTGGAGGGCGACCAAAGGCAAGTCATGAACAACACGTAAACCTATTGTAAAGACTGTGCATATAACAACATACCTAGTAACATACAACAACAACTTAAAAAGACTATTTTTGTTAATATTCTGGACGTCTTTCTTCTTCTATTCTAATGTATAGACTGCTAAATTAAGACATTGACTGCTTTAAATTGAGAGGATTTTTATGGGTTTAATATTATTGTCAAGCTGTTTTTTCTATATCATACAACACATGATATATTCAATTTACCTAAAATAAAATAAAACCCCACTTTTTACGTCAGTCAAACTTTCCCCATAGCCATCCTTTCCCAACTAGCGAGAGTGTTTCGACTGAGAATTCGTTATCAAATACAGCAACTCCGACTCGTTTACCAACTTTTAGCCCACATCCAGCAAGCTTTGCATCTAGTGATCCGTCTTCTACCTTGGCCCCGGTCGAAACACCAACACCAAGATGAAGACCAACAGGTCCAGCTTTGGCTTCAATCATTGTCGCCCTAGCCTTTACTTCAGCTCCAATCACATGACCCTTTTTTACAAAAGCCTCTAAATCTGTTTTGCAGAATTTTTTTAGCACTCCTGCATGAAATTGTATCATAATATCTGATTATGGCTTCGACCTCGTCGAATAAAAGGAAGCAGTCATATAAAGGAGAATATTCAGCGAAGTGGGACTTCATAAAAGCGTCCAAAAAAGGGAGAAAATAATTAATTTATCAATAATAATGTTATTGTTATGTAAGCATCCCTCATCTCCCTGTCACATGGAATGGATAGAGGTACGATACGCAAGAGATGTTTTTTTTGTTAATATGGAGGTATTATTGTGTCAGATATCTTTCAAAATATAAATTTCCGGCTAAAAGGTTGCCCCAAATCGTCCGCTTGCGACTTCTCTTCTCTTGTCCACGTTCATCTGCACAACGAATTGGACAAACTCTTGCGCAATCTGCAGTTTGCGCCATGCAGAATCGGCAGCTCCCTTTGCCTATCGAGTAAAAGTTTGCGCAATTTTTAGATTGCGCATTGTCTTGTACACCATGCGCGCTGTGTACTTCACGAAACACGGCGCGACGACCGTGGATCACAAAATCATGAGACCAAAATCACGGAGATATCAGTGGATGTGTTCTGGTTTTTAGTTCAATTTTGTTAAAAACATGTTTGGTTCGTCAAAGTCTGACATTTGATTTAATTTTTAATTTGTAATTTTAAATAATTTATTTTTTTTCTTTTAAGTCGAATAAAAAGTTTAGGGTCGTGGCACGGGAAACCGAAACAGACATGACAGAACACCCTTTTTGGGACCTAAACTCTTTTATGCATTTTTTTTCTTCAAAAATACAGGTTTTTAAGGAAAAATACAGTTTCAGAATACAGTTTTGTGATCCCGAAACGTTTGCATCGTCATCCTGAAAACGAACTATTTGAGCTTTTGCTCCAGCTTCCGCGCCTGCCCCATATACACTGTATTTAACCGCAGCGTTGGCGTCTGCCTCAAACCCGGCAATGTCAGTATGGCCATCACTATCACCAAAGACCCTTGCTCCAGCTGCTGCCTTCCCGTCTTCAGCTTTCGCGAACGTTTTACGATCTCCATCTTCGTAGTCCATACTTGGTGTTCCTGCAAAAATAAAACATGCTCATTATAATTGGATTTCTGACCTCTAATGCTTTTCATGCATGATGGCGGAAATGCTTTGATATGAAACATTGAAAGTAAAATGAGGGTCCTGTCAACAACATTGACATCTGTTAAGTTCATATTATAAGGGGTCCAAATGGGGAAATTGTGAAAATGTGGTATTTATTTCGTTTTGATTTAAAGTCTGCATCATCTGTTTGTTATAAATTTTGATACGTTCTATTTTTGCACAATAGTAATGTAATTTTAAGATTATAATGTTCTAATTAACCTAAACAAAGGGGATAGGCCCTAATGTAATTATTTATAAACTGTTTTTTATGCAATTACTTTCCTTCACGTTGACAGATTTTACACGAAGGAATTTACATATTGTGGGAATTTTGACCCCACCACTCCTTTAAATCGGGTAAAAAAAAATTCTCACTTTTGAGAACGGTAAGTTAAGATTTTTTACCGATTTGTGATTTCCATGTCTTTACCTAAGACAAAACACGCGTGTCGTCGTCTAAGACGTCAGAAAATGAACAATCGGGTTGCGCCAAAAATAGTTGCATCACGCTGACTGCTCGTATAACGCTCGTAACACGCTTGATGTGGTTAAAAAGCGAGGAGCAGATTCAAACACCAGTGGAAAGAGCTAGACGAGGAAATCCCAGAAACCCCCCCCCCCCCCCCCCCCGGATAAGATTTCAGCGTTCTCTAACTCTGTAAAGCCCATAATACTTATTCCCTCGGATATTTGAATTTTCCTGATCTTACACTCTCACCGTTATTAGATTCTTTTAACCAAATGCAATGAAAGCGAGATCGTGATACTTTAACGGCTAACACTAAAGCACATTTTTGTAACGATTGCATCTTAAATGAATATATGGTACAGGCCTATATCACAGCTATTCTTTATCATTAACTCTGAGCTATGGGCAAATGTCTATCGTGTACTTATTCACTATGACGCAATAGTTAACTGCCATCTCATTATGTATTAAATGTACAAAATATTAATCAGATTCTGCGTTCAATTCATATTCAAAAAATGAAAACCCTTATGCGACTAAAAAGAAAACCCATGGTATTAAAGCCCGCTATAGACACCATGATCCTAGTCTGGATTTATCGACACAACCCTAGCTGACTTTGAGTTTTGACTTATATTTTACCAAAATGTAAACATTGTGATGTTGGTATAAATCTTGGAAAAAACTTGAAAAAATGTTCAAACATTTACATACGAATATCGGTCACTTCGTACCCAAGTCACGTCATACGCACGTGAATTGGGTATGGTTGTTGAAACATTGAAACCAACTTTCTTTCTTTTTCAAACCAAAGGTAGGGATTTGTGTTTTGGGGTGTTTTTTTTTAATCAAAAAACATTCCCTTTTTAAGAAGAGTTTTTAAAACAGCAAACGTAGTAATTTACGAAAACGGGAAACGCTTGTGTAAAATAAGCCCTCAATATTAATGCATGCAATTCTCCGTCCAGCCAAAAATGGAGCCCATGAGATGAGAAAATCGCGTCGAAGAATATTTTAGCCATAATAATAATAACTGGACACTTTACAAAGTTTAGCGAGGAACTTTTATTCTGATCTTCCTGCAAGTCGTTTTTTATTACCGTGAAAATATAATCAGTGTCGATGACCACATGAAAGAAAATAATAAACGGATACCCCCAGGCAGGCCAGCCACATGTCAGACAATTGAGGTACGAAGTGACTTGGGTACGAAATGACTTGAGTACAAAATGACTTGGGTACGAAATGACTTGGGTACAAAGTGACTTGGGTACGACATTGTGGGTACGACATTTTGGGTACGAAGTGACTTGGGTACGAAGTGACCGACATCGTTACATACAATGGCACAACCTGTGAATGGCGACGATAGGTTGCCAGTGTTGTATAAAAACAATGAAAATAGACCCGTTAAACTGCACATTTCCCGACGCATGCGGCACATCCTAGGATGCCGACGTGAGGTTGCCCGTTTTATATCTACGTTTTGCTAATATTTTGCTAATAGTTTGCTAACAAAGTAACAGACCTTTCAAACTGCACAACATTTTCCGACGTTGGCACAATCTTTAGAAACCGACGCTATGTTGCCCACGTATTAACTACACTGAGCCAAATCGAACTGTTGTATTTCATAACCAAAATCCGTACAATGGATTCTGACCTGATGCAGACTTTGTCGATGTTCACCGACGTTCGACATTTGAGAAAATATATTAGGAAGGGGATAACATATTTTCAAGTTGTCATTTAACAGAGGTAAACGTCTTTCCTTTTTGAAGTTTCATGTTTGACAAAAACGTCTTCTATGCGTGTTTTCGAGATAAACATGAATGACGTCTTTCTCCGATATATTATCACGGAAAAAAATCTCAGTATTCCATCTTTAAAAGTTGATTATGTTAGAAAATCAAAAACGTTATCCATGGTGGCGCTATACCAAGTTAATGGTCCTTTGTTACTGCACTCGTCGATAAATGCAACCATCCTTCGGAATTCTACGATGTTCGACGGTGGTCCAATGAATAGCTCATTGCATAACCTTCGTGTTAGCCTTTTGTTGGATTGGTGGTAAATATCAATTGAACGAGTGTATTTTGCTCAACTGTTTGGGTGATTTGAATAACTTTTGATAACTGAGAAAATGCAATCGGAAAAAGGTCAACATAAATTTGACTCTGATCAACAACGGTTTTTACGCGAATCTAACTTTTAGATCCTGTTGAATACTTCAAAGAAATACAATGTGACTAGCAAAATAAATTCAACACTAGACTTAACGTGTTTGTGACAACAAACACTAGGTGTTCGGGTATCGCTGGTGGGCTCACTGCTGTTTTAATGCGTAAGCTATATCATTGAATCGCTGAAAACAATGCTGATAGCTTTTGAAATATTAGAGAAAGTAAAGTATAAATAGGTTACACAAGAAATAAAGGGCTGCTAAAAATTTTATAAATTTTATAAATAACAACCTTTTGTTTAGCCAAATTTGAAAACCTATGACATCATTATGAAGTTAGAAAGTTTTTAGCGAGACAAAGGCATTTAAATATGTGCCTTGTGGAAAACAAAGATTAACTTAGAAAGTAAGTTTATTTATTTTTCGATGGTTATCGATTTTGTATTGATAAAAAACTACACTATACATGTTGACATTATTAGGTTACAATTCAGAAAAGTTTTTAACAGGGTTTCAAATCCAATGAGGTGGATACTCGGTTCAGGAAACATTGATTGTTCAATACAAAAACACTGATGATGATGTCGCTAAAATAAGTCAAGCAAGTTCTGAGCTGGCAGTTGTATTATTTAAAAAGCTTAATTTGCTTGATTTTTGGATATTGATTTTCCTACAGAACAGTTTGTTAATTTTTAGACTATTGAAAGGGCACTTGTTTTAAATCATAATGCAAAACGAAGGCAAATCAGGAAGACGGCAAATCTAAGCCTCTCTTGAATTTTGACTTATAACATAATGATTTATAAGTTCTATTTCTACCTGTATGGTGCATCATACAGGAAATGAGGAATGCAACACAACAACACGTGGAAAATCTGTCACTGGATCCAAGACCATGCCGGTGGATGTGCTGTATTCTGAGGAAGAAAAAAACGATATTACAAAATAAACAAAGTATGACTCTAGGAAAATTAAGTCAAGCTGAAACTGTTAAAATAAACAAAAATCAAGACTTAAAACGTTTCATATTTATATAATAATACTACTAATTTATTTAATTTATATTGCGCTCTCTCAATGACCAACCTGTTCAAGGGGGGGGGGGGGGGGTCAAAACAGTAACAACATTTAAACTTAGGAAATTGCACAAGAAAAGGTTAGTGGAAGGTGCACATATTGTTTTGGAAGTGAACAACTTTTAAACAAAACCTACTTTACAACCCTGCGAGAAGCGAGGGGTTTCCGATTTGCTCCGAGGAACGAGGGGGCTCACGCGGTAGGCGCATCTTGTAATTAGTGAAATTGACACATGAAAACAGCCACAGGGTGAAAACAAGCAGTTACAAGGTCACCTAGATATACCCTGAGGGTATTTCTGGTCAGGATTGTAAACAAACAGCTCTGGTTTCCATTCACAGACATTGACAGACAGCACACAGAAACCGAGGAACGAGGTTGCTCACGCGGTAGGCACATTAAGAATTGCCGCCTTGGCACTTTGTGGCACTTTGTGACAGCTGGCTTACCCGGTAAACGACCTCTAGGGCAAAATCGGTTCTACCACTTTGTTCAGGGGTGTCCAGGGTTGGATGAAAATTAATTTCAGCGAAAAAAAAAATTTGGAAAGTGTTTTAATTAACAAAAATAGAAAAGTGAGCCTACGGTCTGGGACTCTTCGCTGACGGCAGGGGTTAACAAACGTCATCAAAGTTGCCGACAAACATTCTTCAGTCGGACCATTTTCTGACTTTAGTGACACAGCCAACAATCATACCAATCCCCCATTGCCCAATTCTACTCCTCGACGATCACACTAAACGTTCTTTAGTTTTAAAAACATCACCAACGCCACCACTTGATGATAAAAGATAAACTTTATAACATAACTGTGCATTAAATAAATACTCATTTTAAAAAGCAATGATTTTCACACAAAGCTTACCGTTTTATCACCGTGTGGCACCGATATAGCATCGATAAACACTGCCGTGGACGCCGTCCGAAACACCCATTCATGAGCTGATGACAAGTCTCTGCTTCTCGGTGTTTGATAAACACATAACCAATGTTCGTCTTTTTCTGCTTGCATTTTCTCAAACAATTACAAGTCATACGAATCACTGAAGCAGGTGGTCATCTCAGTGAAACTTTGTCTTCAATTCCATATTGATCATTAAGCCATGAGAAGGGCGAATAGGGGAACAAATAGACGCTGAATATAAGCGGTATTTAGATCTATAATCTTAATAGTACGCCATTGATAATCTTGAACTACGTTGTACATACGGTAAAGGCGCTTCGCCGCTCGCGCTGGTCTTTTTTCGTGCGTGATATCTGGGCCGGGGGTGCCGCGGTGCGCCTTGACTAAAGGCTAGCTTCCCGCCACATGAAACAACAATGACGACACTGAACTGCAGCTTGCATCAGTTTCAACGTTATGTGTACATAATGTTTTGTCAATCAAAGTGGGGGGGGGGGGGGGGGGTACGAGTGGGTAGTTGCTCTTCCTTGTCCGGTTTTGACCATATATTAAGGTAAAAATGTTGTCATGTCTGTGTTCAGAAGTTTGAGCACGACTAACGTTCTACATCCTGATACAAAAATTATGCTGAAATGATCAGTAGTTTTAAAGATATATATAAGATAGGATAATAAGAAATTTTCAACTTCCGATTTTAACCGGAAGTAAGTTCAAATGTTGGACGGGATCTGTGTAGCGTTTGTCGAACTTTAAATGAGCTATCCGATGATGTGTAGATTATAAAAAACAAACAAATGGTTCATGAGTTATGCTTTTTACAAATATTAAACTTTGATTTATTATAATTCGATGCCCGATGACGTCATCATGACGTAAATAGGTTTGTGTCGTCTTGATAGTGAGGTTCAACTATCTGTTGAGTTTCATTGTTCAATTCAATCTCAATCTTGAGTTATTCTGTAGATAAGCTCGAAAGTGTTTTTTTGAAGGAAAAAAACAAAGGCGAACTTCGACCTAGGGTAACGACCCGGAAGTTAAGGTCATGTGAATTTGGCGTTAACTTTTCAAATGTTGCCCGTGTCTTGATCTAGCATATGCCCAAATATGAATACTGTAGTTGTAATATTCAGAGACATACAGGCATTGGCATGAGGGCACTTTTCGAGCTAAAATGGCTTGTAACTTGACACCTGATGACGTAATCGTGACGTCACAACTTACTCGGCTTTTCCTAGTTATGTTCTAACTTCACATGAAGTTTCAAGTTGATCAAAGATTCGGAAGTATGCGTTTGCTTGCGGACAAAGCTCACTGAGAAGAATAAGCAAAACAAAGAAGAAGAAAAAAAACCGAACAATAACAAAGAGTTGTTCGGTCTGTAACCGAACACCTAAAAACCCGAACAATAACAAAGAGTTGTTCGGTCGTTAGACCGAACACCTAAAAACCGAACAATAACAAAGAGTTGTTCGGTCTGTAGACCGAACACCTAATAAATTGCACATCGTGTAGTAGGTTCTTATGCCCTTTTCATAATCATGACAAATGATGTTGCTTCACACATAAGGTAGCAAGCATGCGTAGTTTGATAACATTTATTTTTGAATTGTTAGTGATAGTCTTTTAATATATCAGTTAAGCATGTTAAGTTTGTGACTATTTACATGAAAATTATTATACATGTGTATCTAAACTACTTTATGGAGACTCATACAGCAACGATATCACTTTCCCCCGTGTACACTAAAAGTATAAAAGTAATAGGTTTGCAAACGACTTTTTTTTGAAAATTAAAAAACTTTCAATATAAATCTGCTTACGCATTTTAGTAACATAACAGTGCCCCATACCCGAACACCTAGTGTTTGTTCTCACAAACACTAAATCTCTAGTGGATTTTTGAGTTCGCCCACCTCAAAAATACACGCATCGTTGTCCGCAGACTTTGACATTTTTCCCAAACTCGCACGGTCATGAAACTTGGCAACAATATTACACCTGATGATTAGATAAAACATAAATTTCAACAACATAATGACGTCACCCAATGAATTATTGGGTAAATAAATGTAATTAATTTAATTAAATTTTGAGTTTTTGGTTTAACAACCATGCAGAACTCGCAAACTAAGAACGATAAATTCGTTGTTATTTCTTGAAAACAAAGGGTATTGAATACGTAGACAGTAAAAAGTAATAATTGTAGAAAACGGCATTTAATGTTGAAGGCTTTTATAAAATCTCGCTTTCCTTGAAAACGTCACTAGTTTTCTAACAGTGGAGACTTGTTGCTTTGAACTTCATATATATGGTACTTATCACTGATTTTCATCCTATAAGCAATAAGCTATTTTCGTTAATAAGCAATAAAGTAAAACGTTTTGTGTTAGTACGTGAAATCAAAAATTGATGTAACATGTTTTCGAGCTTGAAACATGAGTACCGTAGCTCACAGTATTCCAAGATGGGATGGGAAACAACTTCTGACTCGATCAAGCATATTCTGTAGATTTCAAAATTAAACTTATTTTGTTTGACACTTAAAAATAGACGATTGATAGAGGGTGCTCTGTTACAGGTGGTGACTTCATAATTCCTTACATTTTAACATAAGAGAACACATAAAGTAGCATACCGCGCCACAGTCTTATGGAGGTGTTTTTTTTACCACACAGGCCATAAAACAAGAATTGTGGTGAGCGAAATGTATTGACTTTACGTTGGGCACTGGTGACGTCATGATGACGTCGCACAACGTTTAGCCTAACAAACACATCTACAGTATCCCACAAGTAGTAGTACACAATCGAAAACTGTTGATCGGACTTAAACTGTTCGAGATATGGTGGTCTCAAGATTTGCTAATTATATTCATGTCATTATGTATTATACAATAAACCATTGCATGCAGTTCTGCAACAAGGTATGGATTTTTACCATGTGCAAGTCCTCGCACAATTTAATGGAATAAGCTACAGAAAGGCGAGTGGCCCCGATAATATTTCGGCTAGATTTATACGACAGTTTTCATATGAGCTATCTAAACCCTTGACTCATATAATCAACGCCTCGTTCGCACAGCTGATCGTCCCAGCACAATGGAAGCGAGCAATTGTCGTCCCTGTGCCCAAAACTTCACCCGCCAACATAGACAATTTGCGACCAATTGCCCTCACAGATCACTTTGCCAAAGTGACTGAACATTTCATTGCTCAGCAAACAATGGCGTCGATTAAACCCAACCTCGACCCCGCCCAGTTCGGAAACCTCAAGAAAGTTTCCACCACGCACTTGCACCCATGTTCCCTACCATCGCGTGCAAAGCCTGAATCTTTTAACAACAAAAATCATAATGACTTTGGTCTTGTTGTATTCATTGTCACAGTTGGTTGCTTTTTTCTCTTGCGTTTTCTCCAAGCATGACAAAGCAAAACGTTTGTCTAAATTTTCAAGTTACAACTCTATAGAGTTCTCAATGGCGTAAACAACTTCGCACCATTGGACTATTCTTGACTGACCTTGCACTTTGAAAAGAGACGCAGGGTGATCGCAAATCAGCTCTCGTTTGAGTGATCGAATGTCAAAGGGAACTTTTATAACCAGTGTTCCGCGACCAGAACGTGGGTGTAAAGAACTCAGAGAGTAGGGATTGACAGACCATCCATGACCAAACTAAGCAGGCCTTTGAAAAGACCATCCAATGTTATAGAAACTGAACCATTTGGGGTTTTATAGAGGGAAGATTTAAGTGCATGTTATGACTAAGATCAGGGGCGGCGCCAAGGTATTGTGACGAGATTGGGTAGACCGAGACAAGTCTAATGTGCCATTCTTCGAGAAGCACAAGGTTAAGAGAAACAGGTATTCTTGACACAAAAGTCTATACCAAACCCACTGAAACCTATAACCAATACCTACACAAGACATCATCACAACCCCCGCATGCATTCAAAACATTCATCTATGGAGAAACACTCCGATATGCTCGAAACACAAACAATAAAGATCGATGATTTCTTGATCAAATCAAACATTTCCGTGCATGTGGGCCTAATACCACAGACATTCTGCAGGTGAACCAATAACCAATGGAAATAAAATAACAATGGGGGAGGAGGAATCCCATCTGTAACAGTCTTCCCCCTTTGGAGGAAAGTATTTTTTTTATTTTTTATTTTTTTTTTACTTTTTAAAATTTTATTTTTAATTTGATAAATTATCAAGCCCCCAAAATTACTGTATTATAACTACACACTTGGTAAGAAAATACTTATCTAAATTCACTTAGAGTGGAATTTGAAAATAATCGTTTTAAATGCGTCGTGATAAGGCATCAGCAATGATGTTATCTTTGCCCTTAACATTAACTACTTCAATGTCAAACTCGTGGAGACTTAAACTCCATCTGAGTAATCTCTGATTTTGGTTTTTCATCTTTTGGATGAAAACCAGTATACACAGTGATGGTTTGGGCAGGGGCCCTTAAATACACTTCAAAATGCTTCAAAATAAACCAAACTAGACTTAACGTGTTTGTGACAACAAACACTAGGTGTTCGGGTATCGCTGGGGTCAGTGCTGTGTCAATGCGTGAGCTATTTCATTAAGTTGAACTTTGGTGTTATTACTGTTTTGAGGTGCGTAACAAACTACACACTGAGTATGATGCACCATACAGGTAGAAATAGTTATTAACTCGTTAAAAATATTTTATTAGTTAAAATTCACGAGAGGCTTAAACTTGCCGTCTTCATGACTTGCCTTTATCTTGCATAATTATTTCAAACAAGTCTTTTCTTTCAATATTATAAATTTAATAAACCGTTCTGTATGAAGACTAATGTCTAAAAATCAAGTAAGCTATTTAAAAAAATGCAACCAATAGCTCATACTATGCTCGACTTATTTTAACGACATCATCGTCTAACATACAATTAAAGAAGATTTACACTTTACTTTCCTTGAAATTTCAAAAGCTATCAACAATGTTTTCAGCGATTCAATGATATAGCTAACGCATTAAAACAGCACTGAGCCCAGCGAGAACCCGAACACCTAGAGTTTGTTTTACAAACTCTAAATCTCTAGTTATACTTGATATACTTGCATTTATGTGAGGTTGTAGGGTTGGACAAGTACTGACGATACAATTTATTCTTTTTCTTAATAGATTTGAGGAGGGAATGTGTAATCCAAGGGGTAGTTGAAATATGATTAGATTTGGTATTGTTGTTTTGTCTAACTAAAGGTGTATTTTGATCGTACAGAAAAATAAAATTATCCAGAAAAGTATTATAAGCAGTATCAGGATTATTACAACTAAGGACATTGGTCCAGTCAAAAGAGTGTAAGTCGTCAAGGTAAATTGTGATTATGAGAAGAACTTGAGTTTGGAGACTGAACGAACATAAAAATTGGCAGATGATCTGAGATATCAGAGATTAAAATACCAGATTTTGAGGAAGGAAGAATATTTGATAAAACATTATCGATAAGTGTAGCAGAAGTATCAGTAATACGTGTGGGCATATGGATTTGGGGGAGAAAAGAGTGAGATGTAAATAAGTCGATAAAGGACTGGGAGCTAGGATTGGTTGGAATTAATAAATTTATGTTGAAATCACCTGATCACACTTGATCCTAGCCAATTCCCTAAAGGTAATTAGTCTGTTATTTTTAACAACATGTTGAAATTTGATGATGTTATTCTTTGTTAAAACAGGACTCGCTAAATCGTTATCCTTATTAATCGCAACCACTGAATTATGCCAGAGAGGGATATTCATTACTTACTGAGGTGAATTCTGGTCTGAAAACACCCCCTGATTTTTCGTAGGCTGCAAAAAGGTCCATATAAAAGGGAGTGGTCTGCAGTGACTTTTTCTTGGTTTTACCAAACACATACCAACCAAGATTATGGCTTTCGCCGGGTTTCTCGATCCAATAGTTAAAGAAGGATTTCCATTTACCATTACTTTTGATATAATACTCAACCACATCAGTTTTAGACTGCGTAACCTGACCCTGACGTCCAAAAGACCTGTCCCTCCCATGTATCGAGGTCCGGTGATAGTGGCACGCTTGATTTTGTCCGGTTTACCTGACCAGTAAAAACTAAAAATAATGTTTTATATTTTCTTTACACACTCTCTTTAGAAATAAAAACCGTGGCATCATCAGCATGCTGGATAATTTTAACACATTCAGTTCCACCATGGTTCCACCTGGACACTGAATACCATGCAACCCATTATTGATTCTAATTAGAGTTCCTAAACCTTCTGCACAGACTGCATATAACAATGGAGACAGGGGACACCCTTGTCTGATACCTCTACTTATTTGGAAAGGTCTGCCAATGAAGTTATTTACAATGACGCAACTCTCAGGATTACTATATAAAAGCTTGATCCATTGAATGAATTTGGGGGGAATCCCTATTTTCTCAAGCATGGTAAATATATAATTCCAATTAATTCTATCGAAAACCTTCTCCTGATCGATACTTAAAATAGCTGCTTCCTTATTGTTCCAATTATAATCTATGCTATCACGCAAAAGTGTGAGGTTGTCGTGATTTTTTCTCCCCGGTACACCACATGTCTGTTCGTCACCTATTATGAAAGGCATGAAAAAGGAGAAACTTACGGAGCTCCACGAGGGCCATGCCACTTATCTAGATAACGACATAATTTATCTTGCCAAGTCAACTTTTTAGAACGAAAAAGTCGACTTATCCTGATAATTTATCTCACCAAGACGACTTCCTAAAACTAAAAGGTTGACTTATCCTGATAATTTATCTCACCAAGACGATTTCTTAAAACTGTGAAGTCGACTTATCCTGATAATTTATGTTGCCAAGACGACTTCCTGAAACTAAGAAGTCGACTTATCATGTTAGTTTATCTCACCAAGACGACTTCCTAAAATTAAAATGTTGACTTAACATGATAGTTTATCTTGCCAAGTCAACCTTTTGAAACGAAAAAGCCGACTTATCCTGATAATTTATGTTGCCAAGACGACTTCCTGAAACTAAGAAGTCGACTTATCATGTTAGTTTATCTCACCAAGACGACTTCCTAAAATTAAAATGTTGACTTAACATGATAGTTTATCTTGCCAAGTCAACCTTTTAAAACGAAAAAGCTGACTTATCCTGATAATTTATGTTGCCAAGACGACTTCCTGAAACTAAGAAGTCGACTTATCATGTTAGTTTATCTCACCAAGACGACTTCCTAAAATTAAAATGTTGACTTAACATGATAGTTTATCTTGCCAAGTCAACCTTTTAAAACGAAAAAGCCGACTTATCCTGATAATTTATGTTGCCAAGACGACCCTGAAACTAAGAAGTCGACTTATCCTGATAATTTATCTCGCCAAGAGAGGAAGTCGTCTTGGTTAGATAAATTATCAGGATAAGTCGACCTCTGAGTTTCAGGAAGTCGCCTTCGTGAGATCATTTATCAGGATAAGTCGACTTCTTAGTTTTAGGAAGTTACGGAAGCTTAAAGTGACCATCCCCATTTCCGAGTTTCCGAGATTATTATCTCGGAAAGGTGGAATACTGAGATAAAAATCATGGAACGACAGAATTGTTATCAAGGAAAGACGGATTACCGAGATAACTTTCATGGAAAGTCAAAATATTTATCAAGGAAAGACAGATTTCTGAGATAAATCATGGAACGACAGAATAAGTATCGTAGAAAGAAGGATTACTGCAGACGATAGGCGGATACCGTGCATGGATCGAGCTCAAACACACTGCAAACAATACATGTTCTTTTACTGCACAAAATGGCGACTTCCAGCGATGACACTGCTGACACTGGTTGACTGCAACCATGATGGTGATGGTTAAAACTTTCCTGATATTTGGTCATTCGGATTTTTTTTTTACCCATACCACTGAAATGGGTAAAACACAATCAAATTATGTTGCTGCAGGGCCGTTGATGTCTGATGTTCACGTAACCAAAGTTGCCAAGAAAGAGTTTTGGCCCTGTGGTAGTTATTCTACGAAAGCCCATTAGCGCCACAGAAAAAAATAGACATAAGGTGTTTGTCAACAAACACAAAGCTGTTCCGTGTATTATTGTTTTGATTAAGCACCCAGACTTTTAAAGTTGGTCTGACTTTCAGATAGAAGACCCTACTTAATTCACCTTTGACATGCTCCTATTTTGACTTTAAATGTGCCTATTGTAAGAATTTAAATGTTGGTAACAAGACATCATGTGCACTCATGGATGGCTACTTTATTCGATGACTCAGCACATGTGACATTGATCAAGTCTCAACACAAGGTGGCGCTATAACATTTACATGAAGCATGATCATAGATTCTTACACCTATCACAAATGTTAATTTTGGTTTTTCAGCATGATCATAGATTATTACACTTATCACAATATTGTTAATTTTGGTTTTTCACCCCCAAATCCAACACTGACCGTATAGCCATGGAAAAGGTAATTTCTCCTTTCTACACCTTTCCTCAATCGGCTCTATATTTACCCTTTTGCAACCCCCACCAAGTTTTTTGTATTATACACGGTGATTTCCCGAAGTATTAATGCGTTCGCGCATAGAACCCTAATACATGTGGTTTTCAGGCGAATGGGTCCCCAGCGCAAACGCGTCTGCCACACCCGCGCAACATCGTCCCACGTTTACGGTAAAACCTGAATAAGGAACTGAGCGCTGATACACTTAGTCTTGGCACAAGACGTCAAGGATCGATAGTAGATAGTGTACTGCTCAGTTACAACTCGTTGTATATATGGATAATTCAAGTCACAAGAGGGCGCGCTATAACGAGTCTTAACCGAGCGCAGCACACTATATCCACCATCGATCACGGACGTCTTGGGCCAAGACTATGATACCCACGACGTTCGATTATTGTGAGTAAACTTAGACTTGTGTAAGTCGACGACAGAAATGATGACTCTATGTATATTTTACAAAACACGCAACAACACGGGTCATAAATGGGTTTAGGACTTGATCGCCAGTTGCAAAAAGGAATTAAGGGTGCACTACTCTAAATCGACCAAAAATTCATGCGCCAAGCTACTTATCATAATTTGTAAACCCACAACTTATTTTTAATTATAACGTTTTGGGGGTCATGCAACTAATAGAGTGTGTAATTATAGGAACTTATCACAACCTGGGGGTTCTGGGTTTCAAGTTTTGAGGAGATTTGATAAATTTGGGCTTTAAAGTTGGTCCTATTTAGCTTGGCAATTGGAGGAGTGCCTCCTGAAAACTGGCGGCAAGTCGGTTTGGGAAAAAACACATTTTCGGGGGTGTTTTTTTTCTGGGGTAATTAGCAAAAATTCCAAACGGCTGACCTGCCAAAAATTGAATAGAAATCTGAAGTTTAGTGGTCTGAAAATATATTTGATTTCAAGAGGCTGAGAGACTTTTAATTTTTTTTTTAGAATTTTTGAATATTTAGCATTTATCATTGTTTGCTATGGGAGTCTATTTAGAGGGGTGAAACTTTAAGAGCACCGTTAAACTCGTATAGCGCCCTCAATAAAATTGTCTCCTTCTCGTTAATAAACACATATCAAATTCTAGGCAGAGGTACCCATGGCGTTAAAAATTTGCCTGAGAATTTGGGTTTTTTCTACCGACAATGTTTTAATAAGTTTTGATGCTTTTAAACTGACCGTCAATGAAATCTTTCTCGTTTTAAGAAACATTTGTGTAATCTAGGACGATAAATTTGAGCTTAATTGAAAAACTATGTTTCTAGAAGTCGGATTTGTTTTCACTATCTCCATGTGTTTTGAACACTGGCGAAAACGCGCAATAAAAAACGTCATTGTGACATCGTCCATTATTTCAGGCCGAAAAGCACATCTACAGTATCCCAGAAGTCTAAAACTTAAAAAAGTAATTGTTTGACGATCGGGGGTAAACTTTTTGAGATATGGTGCTAACAAGGTTGGCTAATTAAATATTCACCTCGCTGTTAAGTGGCTAAAAGAATTTTAACATTCTTATAACATTTAGAGATAAGTTTATATTCTAAGCTTCAATTTGATATGGGATCTAACTCTTTAGTATTTACAGATTAGGATATTAGGAACCAACAAAAAACGTGTACAGATGCTATGGGATTTAGGCGGAAACAAAGAAATAGAAAAATAATAAAAATCTCGACGAAAACAATAGCTGTTCCGACTGCTAGTCGGAACTGCTAATAAAATAAAATCCGTTATTACGGATTCGCAATCCGTTATTACGGATTCGCAATCCGTTATTACGGATTCGCAATCCATTATTATGGTAGGGGCAAACCATAATGATGTGACGGTATACAGCCGTTTGTGATAGTTTGCAACAGTTTGCAGGCCGACTGGAACGATTGCGTCCGCACATTGATGTCAATATGGCGGCGCTCTGTAATGAAGATGGCGACACTGTATGAATTATATTTTTTGTAAATTGGTTTTTGCTGAAATGTAGGTAAAATTTAGTCCTCGTAGTACATCACGACTTCAACTAATTGAGTTGTTACTTCAACTATACTTCAAAAAGTTAGGCAGAATAAACAATTTACCTAACGCAAATAGCGCCATCAAGGGATCCTCGAGTGGATCCGTAATAATGGATTGCGAATCCGTAATAACGGATTGCGAATCCATAAACGGATTGCGAATCCGTAATAACGGATTGCGAATCCGTAATAACGGATTGCGAATCCGTAATAACGGATTGCGAATCCGTAATAACAGATTTAAGTTTTATTTTTTTTGTGGCGCTAATGGGCTTTCGTAGAATAACTACCACAGGGCCAAAACTCTTTCTTGGCAACTTTGGTTACGTGAACATCAGACATCAACGGCCCTGCAGCAACATAATTACGTCCACCCCGTCCATTTTTGATTGTGTTTTACCCATTTCAGTGGTATGGGTAAAAAAAAATCCGAATGACCAAATATCAGGAAAGTTTTAACCATCACCATCATAGTTGCAGTCAACAAGTGTCAGCAGTGTCATCGCTGGAAGTCGCCATTTTGTGCAGTAAAAGAACATGTATTGTTTGCAGTGTGTGTTTGAGCTCGATCCATGCACGGTATCCGCCTATCGTCTGCAGTAATCCTTCTTTCTACGTTTGTCAAGTACACAAAGGTTTTGCCCGGCGACATGCGCGCGCATCATGTTATGATTTTCAAATGACGTCAGAGGTCACATCGTCTGTACACAGTAACAAGTTCTGATTTAGTAAACCCAAATTTTTTTGGCAGACGTAGCATGTACAATTTGCGGTTAGCTTTGACGGAAATCTCTGAAATATTTTTGGTCCATTGAAGGTTGTTTTGTATCCAAACACAAAGAATTTTTGCCTGGTCAACAAACTGAATTTGGCATTGATTGATCTTGAGAACAGCAGGGACAGGGACTTGTTGTTTGTAACATATCTGGAGGGCCTGGCACTTGGTTGGATTTAAGCAAAGCATTATTATCACACCATTGACTAAACTGATTGAGAATCTCCTGGAGCTGGCTATTACACAAATAAGAACGGTTTTCAGCTAGTGTCAGATCATCAACATATTTCCAACGATTCATATTGTCAGGTACATCTTCAACAGCATCATTATTGATGGCCTGGAAACCGATCGGTCCCAGCTTAGTACCTTGTGGGAGGCCACCGGTCAGAGTTTTGTATGTAGACAAAGTTTGATTGTATCGAACACATTGCATCCGGTTGCTGAGAAAGCCGCACAACCAAGGGACGATGGATCTGCGGACCCCCAAGCGGATGAACTTTTCAATCATCAGTGTGTGGTCCACCATATCAAACGCTTTGGAAAAGTCCGTCAAAACCACCGTCCCAACATTCCCGGCCCTATCAGCACCCTGATGCAGGAAATGAAGAAGGCTAACCAAATAATGTGCAGTACTAATGCCCTTAATATTACCGAATTGGTGAGGATCAATCTTATCACCAATATCTTCCAAAACCCATTTTGTAATCAAACTTTCTGCAATTTTGGCAAAACAATCAGTTAGTGAAATGGGGCGTAATTTATCGGCACGGGGAGGATTCGATTTTGGTATGGGCACACCAATGGCTTTCTTCCACTGCTGTGGGAGTACGCCTTCATTATAAGAAGAATTCAAAATGTCGCAGATGGGAACTCGTAGGCAAACTCTTTGATGATTTTAGGAGAAATACCATCGGGGCCACTCGATTTACCAGGCTTGACTCTGCTCAGCTGCGCATAGACATCCCAAGGATGAAGTTTAGGAGGAGGACTGGGAGCGGGAAGAAAAGCTTCCAGAGTACCAAGATCCAGAGGTGGAATTCCAGAGGACACTTTAATAAAGGCCTCATTGATAGAATCAGCAATCTTGGTATGATCATGCTCATTGATACCTGGGATGGAAATGCACAGCCCAGCCTTGTCATTCCTGGCCATCGAGCGTATTTGTTGATGCCATTTTCTGGGGTCATGCCCATGTGGACTGCAACTCACGCACCCTATATAGCATAATAATTGACCTTACACTTACGTAATTCAGATTTCACTTGATTACGTAATAATCTGAATTTACCTGTTTCACCTTTAGAAAATGCACTTTGGCGTGACCTAATCAAAGATTTAATGTTTTGATTAATCCATGGTTTGTCATTATTATGGCATCTAACTGTTGTCAATGGAAAGAACAAATCAATAGCATTGCCTACAGACTGATATAATGCATCTGTTTTCTGCTGTGTTAACTCAGCATCAAGGACATTATTCCAGTCCAGGGCCTGAATCCACCGCCCAAACTCACGAACCTGAGAATCTTTCATAGGACGATAAGTCATAATCAATAAAGTAATTTTTCATCGCTTTATTCAATAAAGTAATTTTGTGCAAGCCCACCAACCATGTGGATAATAATTTAGGTAAATTTGATCTCAAGAACTGGAGACCGATTAGCCTTTTAAATGTAGATTACAAACTGTTGGCCAAAGTTCTCACAAATAGGTTAAAAAGGGCCATGCCTTTCATAATAGGTGACGAACAGACATGTGGTGTACCGGGGAGAAAAAATTATCATTAATTTTGCTGAATTTAACGCACATATTCATTCAGTAACATTTATTTCAATGCTGTCATTGATTACAATAATGCACATTTATGTTGAAATTACACAAGTAATACATTAGCATGAGATATGATTTATATTTAGTACACAATGATTCAATAATAATCAGCAAATTAATGACAACATTTAGGTGTAAGGTTAAGCAAAATGCTTTTGTACCCTAACCTATGGACAGACAAACATACAACCAAGAAACCGTACCAGGACAATGGACAAATGAAACAGACAAGACAGTGTGAGACAAGGCCAACACAACTTACAAGTTACACCTTATTGAGTCAAGGAACTGAGCTCTTAGATTATTAACAAACACAGATAGGGAGGTTGAAGATTTAAGAGAGTCATCTAAACTATTCCAGTATGTACGGAGCTCCACGAGGGCCATGCCACTTATCTAGATAACGACATAATTTATCTTGCCAAGTCAACTTTTTAGAACGAAAAAGTCGACTTATCCTGATAATTTATCTCACCAAGACGACTTCCTAAAACTAAAAGGTCGACTTATCCTGATAATTTATCTCACCAAGACGACTTCCTAAAACTAAGAAGTCGACTTATCCTGATAATTTATCTCACCAAGACGACTTCCTTAAACTAAGAAGTCGACTTATCTTGATAATTTATCTCACCAAGACGACTTCCTAAAACTAGGAAGTCGACTTATCCTGATAATTTATCTCACCAAGACGACTTTCTAAAACTAAGAAGTCGACTTATCCTGATAATTTATCTCACCAAGACGACTTCCTAAAACTAAGAAGTCGACTTATCCTGATAATTTATCTCACCAAGACGACTTCCTAAAACTAAGAAGTCGACTTATCCTGATAATTTATCTCACCAAGACGACTTCCTAAAACTAAGAAGTCGACTTATCCTGATAATTTATCTCACCAAGACGACTTCCTAAAACTAGGAAGTCGACTTATCCTGATAATTTATCTCACCAAGACGACTTTCTAAAACTAAGAAGTCGACTTATCCTGATAATTTATCTCACCAAGACGACTTCCTAAAACTAAGAAGTCGACTTATCCTGATAATTTATCTCACCAAGACGACTTCCTAAAACTAAGAAGTCGACTTGTCCCGATAATCTCACTAACACCCTGCGAAGACCTCGTGTTAGTGAGATTATCGGGACAAGTCGACTTCTTAGTTTTAGGAAGTCGTCTTGGTGAGATAAATTATCAGGATAAGTCGACTTCTTAGTTTTAGTAAGTCGTCTTGGTGAGATAAATTATCAGGATAAAACGACTTCTTAGTTTTAGGAAGTCGTCTTGGTGAGATAAATTATCAGGATTAGTCGACTTCTTAGGTTTAGGAAGTCGTCTTGGTGAGATAAATTATCAGGATAAGTCGACTTCTTAGTTTTAGTAAGTCGTCTTGGTGAGATAAATTATCAGGATAAAACGACTTCTTAGTTTTAGGAAGTCGTCTTGGTGAGATAAATTATCAGGATTAGTCGACTTCTTAGGTTTAGGAAGTCGTCTTGGTGAGATAAATTATCAGGATAAGTCGACTTCTTAGGTTTAGGAAGTCGTCTTGGTGAGATAAATTATCAGTATAAGTCGACTTCTTAGTTTTAGGAAGTCGTCTTGGTGAGATGAATTATCAGGATAAGTCGACTTCTTAGTTTTAGGAAGTCGTCTTGGTGAGATAAATTATCAGTATAAGTCGACTTCTTAGTTTTAGGAAGTTGTCTTGGTGAAATAAATTATCAGGATAAGTCAACCTTTTAGTTTTAGGAAGTCGTCTTGGTGAGATAAATTATCAGGATAAGTCGACTTTTTCGTTTAAAAAAGTTGACTTGGCAAGATAAATTATGTCGTTATCTAGATAAGTGGCATGGCCCTCGTGGAGCTCCGTAAGTATGAGATGCCTCGATGGACAACACTGTTTTTAGACATTGAAGTTCTATTAAATTGAACGAACAAATTACCCTTAGCGCTACTTTGAGTATTATATGCATGAATATTTGACGTTAAAGTAAAACAAGAATTAAAACAGGGAGGAAGTAGGTTATGCATACATTTATACATGAATTTACCCAAATTAAGGTGGTATAAGTCATTACATTAAAGTATGTTTAATTCTGCAAATAATGGACCTGAATGGTCACGGTAACCAGCATTCGAAATTACACGAACCACTCGTTTTTGTAAGGTAAGATCCCCTTTTCCATAAATATGCAATTTTAAAGTGAATGATATTTATTGTCTTCAGCTTGGATCCCTCATGTATCAACTCACTTGTAAAAATTTACCTTCTGCTATTCAATCAATTTTTTCTTTAAACTCAGATGTACATTCCCATTTCACCCGCCAAGCTTCTAATTATCACATTTCTTACACTCGTACTTCCCTCGCTCTTAAAACTATTAAACATGAGGGACCTATGCTTTGGAACATGCTTAATGAAAAACTTAAAGCCTCCAAAAGCTTGTTTACTTTTAAACGTGTCTTTAAAGCTGATATACTGAAATCTTTTTGTTGATGAGTTTTTTTACATTGTATTTTGAACCATACCACAGTGCAGACTCGGGTGGTCTCCTACATGGGATCCATGGTGTATACTATCAGTATCATCCATAGCCACACTATGTTAAATCCATCGAGGGATACGCTGCTTTTGCATCACTCATGATTTCGTTCGATACTATATTGCTGACCGGCAAGATTGTTGTGTTTGATTGTTGTGTTAGTCCTAGTCCATTGTTTGTTCTCGTTATTTGATTGTATTATAGTGTTTGCTGATTTTTCTTTGTGTAACATGCATGACCTGCTATTATATTTGTTTATTGGTGGCTCGACTCGACCACGGACCTCCACGGTTCACTTAACATTATTTTTTAATCTCAATGCATATGCATGTCACTATAGGGACCATTGCCTACAAGCTTTGCTTTTTAAATGGATCCCTCTGCAGTGTCACATAATGCTTTTTTGTTTACATGTAATATTCTTCAAACCTATGCTGTAAAACATTTACTTTGCATTATGTAATGATTACTTTTGATGTATTTATTATTGCCTTTTGCTTTTTTGATACTGTGGAAATAAACGAACCTTGAACCTTGAACCTTGAAGTGTAAAATTAATCGTATCACTAAACATTAATCGTATAGCTAAACGTCTTCGAACAAAACATCAATCCTGTCCTCTTCAAAGAAAAACGTTGTGGGCCTAATAACCATCCAAGCAGGCGGCTCAGTTCCAAATTGACCATGGGGATCAGGGTTTGGTACCTTTTTCTAAAATTACCACGAAATTAATGTACAAATCATTGAAGGTCAAATAATTAGTTTTTTCAAAAGCACAGGAAAAGTGGGCCTCGATTTTAGACCTCACTGATAAGTTCGACTGGGCCAATATTTGGACCAAATTAAACATGAACAATATTATGGACGCCAAAGACCAGGACACCTTTTAAGACTTTATCACAGGATTCTGCCAACCCGAGATAAACTTAAACGCATGAAAATCATAGATACAGTCGACTGTCCTTTCTGTAAATCCGACACTGAAACTGTCGAACATTTGTTTCTATACTGTAATGAGGTGGTTGAACCCTGGTTATACGTCGAATTTTTAATTATAGGAAACAAACTGGCTGCCGTTTCTTTTGTCTCAGTGATTGTATAAGAATTGTATGTATGAATTTGTCATTTGTATCTATGATAATTGTTGGCATGATGATCAATGTTATTCGGAGAATCCGGTGTGATCTGGTCTTCAAGCAGGGATTGATCAAACTATACACATCTGCCATCTAGAATCTCGACGACCTCATCAGACTCACTTCGACGGAAATAATCAAAGAGCGCCACCAATTGACAGAAAAGTGAAGAACGTTTTGGCGAAAATAAGGTCCAAATCAATTTTAAAACACGCGACGGACGACGGCACGACGCGACGGGCGACGCGACGGCACGACGCGACAGGCGACGCGACGACACGACGCGACGGGCGACGGGACGGACGGCGCGACGCGACGGCACGACGCGACGGACGAAGGCACGACGCGACGGACGATGGATGTCCAAGTCACCATGCAAATCAATTGAAAAACAGGCGACGCGACGGCACGACGCGACGAACGACGCGACAGACGACGGAATAGGCGACGCGACGGCACGACGCGACGCATATCTGTCGTCTTTAGAACACCATACCATTGACCACAAGGTTCAAAGACAATCAAACATGCTTGTAGTCTAGTCTCTGTTCAAGGATCACGCAACCTGATTTTTGTTAGTCTCTAAAACAACCGTCCATGCTAACCTAGCTAACAATCAAATGCTAGGCTTTTGATCATGTTTTTTTTGTTTTGACTTTTGCTAAAGTGTGTAGTTTGTTAGCACACCTCAAAACAGTAATTAGTACCAAACTTAAACTTAAAGGCACCTGGAAATAGATTTATTTTTTTTTTAATATAAGAGTATATGTATATTAACAATAAAACAATTTTTTGAGTAATTGTTTGTCAGTATTTATATGTTAAAAAAATAGATAAAGTTGTTTGGGGGCGACTCCGCCCATCCCTTTTTGTGACGTCAATCGAGGAAGACTTCGCCTCGATTGAACATCGACCCCACTCGAACTTGCCTGCATTTACGTTGTATATACACGTGCAAGTAGTGAGATTGTACGTTTCGTTTGGTTATCCAAAAGGGGGGTTTTTCTTGCATTTTTCCAGCGAAAATTGCTGCTGGATGCAGCAAAACGACTAAAGATGGGGTCAGCCAGCATTTTTTTCCTGCAGATCCCAAATATAGGCAGTTACGGGCATCGAAAGTTAGGCTAACGAGGGCAAAGTGGTCCGGTCCGACGTCGTTTTCAGCGCTATGCAGCGAACACTTGGATTGCCCGGGGATTTTTTCGTTGGTAGTAGTGTGCAAGGGAAGTTGCAGTGAAGCTTAGGTTACCAGCGAAATGTTTCTGGTGGAAAAACAATACCTCGTATTATCCGTGTTCTCGTTATGACCATGCTCGTATCTTCCGTTTTTAAGACATAGAAACGCGCATGGGACAGTTCGGGACCGGTGAAAAACCTCGTATAAACTGGCGTCTCGTATTAGTCGACTGTACATGTACACTGTCCTGGGATTGCATTGGGTGGTGACGTCCGAATACGAAAACGCATCATACTGATCAGGTACCCAGACGTAATGTACGGGGCCAGACTACACATTTTCTCCTGCCTCGATTGACGTCACGAACAGCGCCGTGTAAAGGGGGGCCTATTTTTTTATTTGTAATTAAAAGAAAAATACAATTTTTTAACCTTAGCAAATTGTTTATTCACATTCCACTCATGAAAATGTATATATTAATGACAAAAGCTTTATTTTGAAAAAATACCACTGCCAGGTGCCTTTAATGAAATAGCTCACGCGTTGACACAACACTGACCCTAGCGATACCCGAACACCTAGTGTTTGTTTTCACAAACACTATAAGTCTATATGGTAACTTTAACTTTGAATAAGTTGCCAATACACCGATCCATTAAGCCACGCCCATTTCTCATTGACCAATCACAACCGCGAAATCTGATCACCATTTGAGCCGTTTGGTGATCGGGTTTCGCGGCTGTGATTGTCAACTCGTAAGGAGGCGGGGCTTAATGGATCGGTCTATTATGGAAACTTAGGAAACTTATGACCAAAGTTTCGAAGAATGTCCGTGTATATTTAGATAGACAAAGACATGTTTTGTGAGGGTGTAAAACTGGAGTGTTCGTATACGACATTGCTCTCTCGGTCTTTAGGCTTCCGATCCACACAGACTCCTGACCCTTCCTGTCCTGCCAGTTCGTGGGTGTTGGAGCTCCGCTGAGCCCAAAGTCACACAATTTCTCAGCATGTTTCTGGGGTTTTGGGGGGTTTCCCTCCCCCCCCCCCCCCCCGATTTTTACTGAGTACAAACTAGAAGCAACCTGCCGTGCTACAAACCCAGCTTGAACCACTAGTGAGCAATGAAGCTTTGCCGTAATTGCCGAACAAAATTCAGATTAGTTAATTAATTCCTTCAAGTAGTCGGGCTAATTACGAGATCAGTAGTCATAAAGCGGCAACGACCACATAATCAAGACGCGAACAAAATACATAACACACTATTGTGTGGGGACCAGACAAAAAGAACAAAAACACAGTTAATTCAGCTGGATTTTTTTTTTTTTTTATATAGAAAAAATAATGTTTAGAAAAATAAATAAAAAATAGCTTCTTTTGACTACCGGTAAATAACTTTATGTTGAGTTGTCAAAAACGCTTTACATCCATTTGAAATTATCAAAACATGACACTTAACAAACAAAATTTACAAGTAAACTCGGTAAAACACCTGTGTTCTGACCCCTCTATGCTTTGACACCTCTCAGTGTTTTTGTTTTTGTTTTTTTAACTCTCCCTTTAGGGTTTCCGATTTATTTGAACATGTAATGTGTGTGTCAAAGTCATACCATTTTCCCTTAAATTTTACATTATTTGTTCTACAACTAATAACTGTTATACAATATTTATTTACCCCACTCGTCTGTGTATTATTTTTTTCAATGAATCTAAGGTGAACAAAGACAAGTTCTGGAGCAGGATTTGAACCTGCATGCGATCTTTTGATTTACTTGCCGGCTGCTCCTACTATGCTCATACCAACTGAGCTTACATATAAGTCCTTTGATTGTTGAATTACTTATTAATGTGGTAAATTTCGGGTTGAACAAAGAAACAATTACCAAGACGGGAAAACCCAGCAGAGATTTCGCAGAAGTATACTTATTGTGGTAAATTTCGGGTTGAACAAAAAAACAATTACCAAGACGGGAAAACCCGGCAGAGATTTCGCAGAAGTATACTTATTGTGGTAAATTTCGGGTTGAACAAAGAAAGAAATACCAAGATGGGAAAACCCGGAAGAGATTTCGCAGAAGTACTTTTTGACTATGGGAATTTCAAGCAATAATTTCGCATCAAGTTATTTTGTCCGGCCACACAGCCGTACGGATCCAGTTTGTAGGGTACTGCTATTGTTGCTCTAGTATTCCCTTTTCTGAAGAATTCCCTGGTGGGGAACCCAATTGTTCCTATTGAAATTACCTTGTGGGGTTCATTTTTCCATTGTTGTCAGGACCCCAAAAATGCCAAAGTACTTTTCGACTATAATGGGAATTTCCAGGAATAATTTCGCAAAAAGTTCTTATGTCAACGAGAATACACCGATCCACTAGGCCACGCCCCTTGACATATTGATCAATCACAACGCCTGATTTAAACTGGCGGCAATTTGTCCGACAAAATTCTGATTTGTTTGTATTGTTTACTACACATGTTTCGTTAAAGTTGCTTCTTGTGTCATTTGTTGAAGGCAATTCTTGTATAAACTTGATTTTTTATTCTTGACCATGGTTAAGCGGTGTTCGTATCCTAATGTCATTCAAACTCCCGATACCCTGACAAGAGAGAGAATGTATGCTTTTTGGCCATTTCCAAACAGAGAAAAGTGTATCCGCTTGCGTATGGCTGTGTAAAACTGATGCCAGACACGTGACGACACGTATGGTCGTTGCTAGGCAGTTGCTATGGTGGGCGTGACCTACTGGATCGGTTTTTTCGCACCTGCAGCCCCGGCCAAAATGCTTGGGCAACCCATGGGCCACGTGACAATAAACATTCCCTCCCCTGCTAGCTCCACCCGCGACAATAAACGTACCCTCAATGAGAGATATGGCCGGGATTGTAGGTCCTTTTGAGCGGGCGCGCGTATATATAAAGTTGAAGTTGAGGCGTATACCATACATAAACAGCTGTACCCACGACGTCTGAACTTCAACTCTGTGTCTGTCATCTAGAGTTGTTAACTCTCCTCGTATCCAGTACTTTATTTTCCCGAATTTACTGTTGACGGTGTGGATACGGTGAGTTCGAATGTATTATAAAACTTTATAGGGGATACATTGTTTTGGAAGATTAAATTGATTCAATCTTTTACCGACCACACACCCTGTGGTTTATTGTGAAGCTTTAAGTGACCATCCGCGTTTTTGATTTTCTAGCATAATCAACTTTTAAAGATGGAATACTGAAAAAAATTTCCGTGATAATATATCGGAGAAAGACGTCATTCATGTTTATCTCGAAAAGACGCATAGAAGACGTTTTTGTCAAACATGAAACTTCAAAAAGGAAAGACGTTTACCTCTGTTAAATGACAACTTGAAAATATGTTATCCCCTTCCTAATATATTTTCTCAAATGTCGAACGTCGGTGAACATCGACAAAGTCTGCATCAGGTCAGAATCCATTGTACGGATTTTGGTTATTATGAAATACAACAGTTCGATTTGGCTCAGCGTAGTTAATACGTGGGCAACATAGCGTCGGTTTCTAAAGATTGTGCCAACGTCGGAAAATGTTGTGCAGTTTGAAAGGTCTGTTACTTTGTTAGCAAACTATTAGCAAAATATTAGCAAAACGTAGATATAAAACGGGCAACCTCACGTCGGCATCCCTAGGATGTGCCGCATGCGTCGGGAAATGTGCAGTTTAACGGGTCTATTTTCATTGTTTTTATACAACACTGGCAACCTATCGTCGCCATTCACAGGTTGTGCCATTGTATGTAACGATGTCGGTCACTTCGTACCCAAGTCACTTCGTACCCAAAATGTCGTACCCACAATGTCGTACCCAAGTCACTTCGTACCCAAGTCATTTCGTACCCAAGTCATTTTGTACTCAAGTCATTTCGTACCCAAGTCACTTCGTACCTCAAATTGTCTGACATGTGGCCGGCCTGCCTGGGGGTATCCGTTTATTATTGTCTTTCATGTGGTCATCGACACTGATTATATTTTCACGGTAATAAAAAACGACTTTCAGGAAGATCAGAATAAAAGTTTCTCGCTAAACTTTGTAAAGTGTCCAGTTATTATTATTATGGCAAAAATATTCTTCGACGCGATTTTCTCATCTCATGGGCTCCATTTTTGGCTGGACGGAGAATTGCATGCATTAATTGAGGACGTATTTTACACAAGCGTTTCCCGTTTTCGTAAATTACTACGTTTGCTGTTTTAAAAACTCTTCTTAAAAAGGGAATGTTTTTTGATTTAAAAAAAACAAAAAACAAAAAAAAATCCCTACCTTTGGTTTGAAAAAGAAAGAAAGTTGGTTTCAATGTTTCAACAACCGTACCCAATTCACGCGCGTATGACGTGACTTGGGTACTTGTTTGAAAAAAATTTCAAGTTTTTTTCAAGATTTATACCAACATCACAATGTTTACATTTTGGTAAAATATAAGTCAAAACTCAAAGTCAGCTAGGGTTGTGTCGATAAATCCAGACTAGGATCATGGTGTCTATAGCGGGCTTTAATACCATGGGTTTTCTTTTTAGTCGCGTAAGGGTTTTCATTTTTTGAATATGAATTGAACGCAGAATCTGATTAATATTTTGTACATTTAATACATAATGAGATGGCAGTTAACTATTGCGTCATAGTGAATAAGTACACGATAGACATTTGCCCATAGCTCAGAGTTAATGATAAAGAATAGCTGTGATATAGGCCTGTACCATATATTCATTTAAGATGCAATCGTTACAAAAATGTGCTTTAGTGTTAGCCGTTAAAGTATCACGATCTCGCTTTCATTGCATTTGGTTAAAAGAATCTAATAACGGTGAGAGTGTAAGATCAGGAAATCTCAAATATCCGAGGGAATAAGTATTATGGGCTTTACAGAGTTAGAGAACGCTGAAATCTTATCCGGGGGGGGGGGGGGTTCTGGGATTTCCTCGTCTAGCTCTTTCCACTGGTGTTTGAATCTGCTCCTCGCTTTTTAACCACATCAAGCGTGTTACAAGCGTTATACGAGCAGTCAGCGTGATGCAACTATTTTTGGCGCAACCCGATTGTTCATTTTCTGACGTCTTAGACGACGACACGCGTGTTTTGTCTTAGGTAAAGACATGGAAATCACAAATCGGTAAAAAAAATTAACTTATCGTTCTCAAAAGTGAGAACAAATTTTTACCCGATTTAAAGGAGTGGTGGGGTCAAAATTCCCACAATATGTAAATTCCTTCATTTAGTAGCAAACACCCAACACCTTCGTGTAAAATCTGTCAACGTGAAGGAAAGTAATTGCATAAAAAACAGTTTATAAATAATTACATTATCCCCTTTGTTTAGGTTAATTAGAACATTATAATCTTAAAATTACATTACTATTGTGCAAAAATAGAACGTATCAAAATTTATAACAAACAGATGATGCAGACTTTAAATCAAAACGAAATAAATACCACATTTTCACAATTTCCCCATTTGGACCCCTTATAATATGAACTTAACAGATGTCAATGTTGTTGACAGGACCCTCATTTTACTTTCAATGTTTCATATCAAAGCATTTCCGCCATCATGCATGAAAAGCATTAGAGGTCAGAAATCCAATTATAATGAGCATGTTTTATTTTTGCAGGAACACCAAGTATGGACTACGAAGATGGAGATCGTAAAACGTTCGCGAAAGCTGAAGACGGGAAGGCAGCAGCTGGAGCAAGGGTCTTTGGTGATAGTGATGGCCATACTGACATTGCCGGGTTTGAGGCAGACGCCAACGCTGCGGTTAAATACAGTGTATTTGGGGCAGGCGCGGAAGCTGGAGCGGAAGCTCAAGTATTTCGTTTTCAGGATGACGATGCAAACGTTTCGGCTAGAGCTTTTGGGGTCGACGTTAAGGCGGGTGCTGGAGCTGATTTACAGGCTTTTGTAAAAAAGGGTCATGTGATTGGAGCTGAAGTAAAGGCTAGGGCGACAATGATTGAAGCCAAAGCTGGACCTGTTGGTCTTCATCTTGGTGTTGGTGTTTCGACCGGGGCCAAGGTAGAAGACGGAACACTAGATGCAAAGCTTGCTGGATGTGGGCTAAAAGTTGGTAAACGAGTCGGAGTTGCTGTATTTGATAACGAATTCTCAGTCGAAACACTCTCGCTAGTTGGGAAAGGATGGCTATGGGGAAAGTTTGACTGACGTAAAAAGTGGGGTTTTATTTTATTTTAGGTAAATTGAATATATCATGTGTTGTATGATATAGAAAAAACAGCTTGACAATAATATTAAACCCATAAAAATCCTCTCAATTTAAAGCAGTCAATGTCTTAATTTAGCAGTCTATACATTAGAATAGAAGAAGAAAGACGTCCAGAATATTAACAAAAATAGTCTTTTTAAGTTGTTGTTGTATGTTACTAGGTATGTTGTTATATGCACAGTCTTTACAATAGGTTTACGTGTTGTTCATGACTTGCCTTTGGTCGCCCTCCACCGGGGTGAAACTTAGTTATGCTATGCTATTCACGCATTGAGAAAAGTTAGTAGTAGTTGTAGTATGTTAACAATGTTTAGTTGGTTAAATACGGTACATGCCCTAGATCGCGTCAGAGCTCATTTTCCACTTGGTGCTGAATATCGTAGTGAGCTGTTGCTCTCCAGCCACGCCCAACATGCTCTCCAGCCACGCCCAACATGCTCAAGGGGTTCTTCCGAGGTTGTCTTCTCGCAGTTGACCGGTGCCTTATACCGACAGGTCCCATCCACCGACGGTTTCAGAACTGACTGCCGTGACCTGAGGATTTCACCTAGGACGGCCGACTCCTCGTCAGCGGTGACTGCGGTTCCGTCCACCACAGTCAGAGGCGTCGACCCAGCCGCCGAGCCTCCCCCTTACCGGCTTCAGAACTATGAACATTCAATGGGCACCCCTATAGCACCACAGCATAATTATGTTGATACCGGTATTGAACTTATTTGCTTTTCATCTTTACTTTCATTGTATTAATATGTATTTGTAGTAGTTTAATTGTTGTTGTAATTTGTTAAGATGACAGACGAGAATTAATATTTTATTCTGTTCTCTTATTCGAAGTGTCAGCCTGCATTATTTGGAGTCACGTTTTCTGTCTTTTTAGTCACTTTCCTAGTCATGAGTCTTTCCTCGTTTTTAGTTCTGTACTTCGTAACATTATACTCTCATGTCAATCCTACCCCAACTGATAAATACATGAAATATGCAACCTATATCTGATACCGGTCTGTTTTTAAAACATTCACGCTTCAATTTTGATGCATCACACATTGCATTTAATAAAGAATCATAAGTGACGCTCTATGGATAAGATAAGCATATACAAATAAGGACCAAAATTAAAACAAATTCAGCTTTTAAAATGTGTTTGAAAAATAATTCATCATAACAGGTTATTTATGTGGAAAAATTATAAAACTTAAACATGATGTAAATACTTTTCAGTCCGGTCGTCTGAAAAAGGAGAGGTAATATCAAGAATACAGATCTCTGATTTTATGAAGGATTATATACCTCATATTATATAGAATCCTCTAATCTGATTGGTTAAAAGTGGAGTCATTGAAGTAGCTGGGCCCCCTTTTTCTATCAAGATGACGTCATAATTAACTGTGCCCGGGGCACAGCAATCGACTGTGCCCGCCAGTCGCAACACACTGCTGTATTTCATAGGTCGCTTGTGTACTTCTGTACGCGTTGTATACGTTCGTGTCACGGCGCGAACTGATGTCCTTTCTTCGGTATATAAAAGAAATATTGACTGCTGAATATTCGGGGCACAGTTAAAATTGTAGGCCCTCGGTGATGTCAAAATTATGACTATGCCCTCAGCTTCGCTTCGGGCATAGTCATGGTTTTGACATCACCTTGGGCCTATAATTTTAACTGTGCCCCTCATAGCAGTCAATATTTCTATAATGTTATATTATAGTCCATATGTCGATAAATGATGAACCCAATCAGTTTTTACTAACCCCATGTTTCTCGTTTGGCTTTGGTTTTCAGTGTTGGTTTGTCCATGGTTT
Source organism: Leptasterias polaris (assembly GCA_037783415.1). Classification (NCBI taxonomy): domain Eukaryota; kingdom Metazoa; phylum Echinodermata; class Asteroidea; order Forcipulatida; family Asteriidae; genus Leptasterias; species Leptasterias polaris. The sequence continues at coordinate 3,620,660 of JAZGTN010000049.1, read as the reverse complement.
GTCCATTACTTGTCATGTTGTGTTCTTTCTTGTCGTAGGGTTTGTCTTTGTCTCCTCACGCCTCGGAATCTTGATAGTCTCAACCAAATGTAAATTCATGTTATAAAAACATTGCCGACCCAAATATGCCAATCTGAGAATGCTATAACGGAGAAAATACATTCAATTTACAGAATTTTGTTTGAAATTGACATAATAATATCAGAGGAACTCAAGGATTACAGAAATTCCAGGTTTATCAATGATAATTATAAGCGACCATAAACAGTATACCACAATACAGGTAATTATGTTGATAATAGCTTCGTTTTCTTGTTTCTTCACCTTACATCGTTTTTTTATTTTATTCTACCCAGAATAACATTATTAGATTTTCTAAATGAAGCTCTTAATTTCTGTATCGATGCATTTGGATTTAATTTAGACTATCGAGATTCCCGGGCGTGATCTTGGTTTCCCTTTGTCGTGACTTATGCTTTGATGTTCTACCCTTTCAATCAGCAAACTGAACGACTGACAAACAATTGTCATATCATGCATGAGAACAAAAGCATGTCAAGTAAAAACAAAGAAAACCTTGAAACTAGAAATAGGCCTACAAAAAGATAACAATTTAAATAATTTGGATAACAAAACAAAATGGGAGGTCGACAATGATTCTGAGAAAGTTTCATTTGATTCTGATCAGGTGCCTAAGAGGATACAAACTGAGTAAAGGCAAAGTCCAGGATTTGCTTCAAACTAAAAAGACCACAATTTCGATAGCTATAGGGGAAAACATTAAATCAAATATAATATATGTAACCAATTTTTCCTACTTTCAAAGCTCGATCGCTATGAGTTAACCTTAACTTTAGCTCAATGGAAAACATGATATGCCCTGGATTTTGATACTATACAATATATCACGATTCTGTCATTAACATTTCATACGATGTTTAAAATCTTCTGGTTACACACTAGTTCTAGAAGTCAGGTGTTACTATAAATAGCGGGTCTATAGGAAACCCCTCCTTTCAGATTGTAATATAAAATTATAGGCATACAAATTCAATTTCAAAATAGAAAAAAAAGCATTTCATGGTTTTATTAGCACCGTTATTTACATATTGCACTGAAATAAACATATTGTCATAAAATACAATTCTACACACAATTTTCTCTCATCTATAAAGCTTTAATACCGACAAACAACATAAAAAAGCCAGTTCAGAAAATATTCCTTTAGGTTTAACTCTTAACGAATCCTTTCTCCAATGATCCTGAACCTCTGTGCGAAAAATGCTGTTTCCGTCAAAGAAAACTTGCTTCGAAATGGGCTGGAAACCAAGCCATTTCTTGCTCGTATCCTGCCGTTTTCCGGCATCTCGTTTATAGCCCGTTTCGGGAAGCGTAATTGCACCCACCGATTCCTAAAATTACTGCGCCTGGAAACGGCTGGAATTGGGCACCCTGTTTCCCACGCTTACAAAGACTGGAAACGGCTATAGGATGTGCACCCTCCGTTCCCTATGCTTCCAGCGCCTGGAAACGGCTGGTATATGCACCCTCAGTTCCCCATGCTTACATACAGCTCCTTGGAAATGGCTGGAAATGCACACATCCCTTATTGTAAAGAAGGATGGAAACAGCTGATGGAAATGTGCACCGGCCGTTTCCTATAATGCTTAGCACGCCCTGCATGGACTGGAAGTTGCTGGTAATTGTGTGCAAATGGCCTAAATAATTTTGGGTCAAGACCCCCGACCATCGGCCAATAGTAATCCATCACCCTTTAAACATTAATCCAAAACAAATCATAAAATAATTATGAAAATGCCATTGCCTTAAATTTCATTCTAACTTATTTTAAAATTTCTTGTTCCGATCACAATCTATAATAAGAAACACAGGAAGGCGAACTTTAATGTTGATGCTGGTTTATTTATTTTTTTTTTGTTACTTTTTTTAACCAGTTGAAACTTACAAGGAACTTATAAATAAAATAGCTTAAACAGTTTGAAATAGTAGCATGGTTAGTTTGTGCAATTACAATGTCGTTCGCATTTTTAGGAAAGCTCCATTAAAGAAAGGGGTCTCAATAATAAATTGTGTATTTACCAACTCACACTGGATCATGAACAAGCCAGCAGTCCTACTGACTGCCCCAGGCAGCTAACTGCTCATCCATTATAAGTTTATTTACCCAAGTAATGACATTGTGAACACACTTAATCACTGAAAAGGATGTATAGTTCAAAACTCAGATTATTGGAGCTTTCCCGTAATGAGAACTCAAATTATCAAAAATAATGGCACACAATGGCTGACTTAAATACTCAATGAAAAAAGTAAGGTAGTATAGTAAAGGAATGTCACCAAACAAACGAATGTTAATATCAAGACCCATTTTTTAAAAACATTTTAAGGGGCAAAAAGCTTCAGGTAAAACCCTAACTGTTTCCCCGTAACGTCAGAACATTATAATAACGATACTTATACAAAGGCACTGGACACGTTTGGTTATTGTCAAAGACCAGTATTCTCATTTGGCGTAACTCAACATATGCATAAAATACAAAATCTGTGAAAATTTGAGCTCAATGGTGGTAATCGAAGTTGCAAGAAAATAATGAGAGAAAAACACAATGTGTGTGCTGTCAGATGCCTGAAAAGGCTTCTGGCCTGAAATATTTTTCAGATTCAAATATTTTAGTGAGAAAATACCCCTTTCTCAAAAACTACCTTACTCCAGAGGGAGTCGTTTCTCACAATGTGTTATCAACAGCTCTCCATTGCTCGTTATACCAAGTAAGTTTTTATGCTAATTATATATTTTGAGTAGTTGCCAAAAGTGTCCAGTGCCTTTAATACAACATGTATGTTTATTAAGCGCTACAGCAGATCGACCCATTCCTTTACAAATTACATAGCACCATGTTATGGTTTGTGGCTCAATGTAGCCAAATCAAACATTTGATGTGACCCAATAATTATATACATAAATAACAAACATGTGAAAGTTTCAGCTAAATCGGTCAACGGAGTCACGAGAAAAACAGCAACTCCATAATATGTACTGTTTTCAAAGATCGGCATTTTTATCATCAATTTTAAAGATCGATTATTTTACTCATTTCCTAAAAACCCACACATTAGCATATTTTTATGCAACGGGCAACGCGCAAAATGCAAGTGATTTGCAAATATTTATAAGGACGTTAATTAATGTGAGGATCCTAACAATAAATATGTTTAAAATTATTAACTCACCAATATTGGCATTGGCGGATTGCTTTGTGATAGGCCTACTGGAAATGAAAGCATAACATTTGTCGAGTCTTATGATTATGGGCCTCACCATACATAAACCATTAAAAACAGCTGTTTTAAATTTAAACCTAAATGTTTGGATCAAATCGGTAAAACAAAATCGGACCAGCATCTGTAGACCAATAAACTGACTTAATGAGAAAATCTCGGAATAAATATTGAAATTGTAAATTACAGAAAACAGCTATGGTGTTGATACCGTCCTCCTCTGCTTCTACTTTCTAGTGCGTTGTTCTCTCCAGTCGCGGTAGTAATCAATGGCCACTTTCCCGGATGCTTAATCTGTCAATCTTTGCAGTGCAGTTTTCATCCACTGCAATTAAAATGGTTTTGATAAAACAAAACATTATTAGTATAAAATACTATGTTATACAATTATGCAAACAATTTCGGTTTACAGACAGATACAGATATGACTCAACAAAGTGTAGACTAACTCTGTCTCATGACGGGGTGAAAAGTACACAATTTAAAACACCATTTCACGGGTGTTGGTTTTTGATTTTGTATTTATTTTATTGTTTTTAGATCGAGCTCCCGAGGCTGAATCTAGAAGAAACTTAAACCCTCAAATACGTGAAATGAAATTAAGAAGTCAAAAAGAACACTCAATGGAAGAAGTTTATTACACCATCATAGTGTCCGCTATAACATCGAGTATTTGATAATTGTTTGGAAACTAAAATTACCAAAGTTTTTGACTGATGCATGAGACTAATTGTTAATGACAAATGTATGTACATTACAAGAAACTATTTTCAAACAACAATACACCTGATATCAATGAAAATGTATTACACTCACTTTAAATTCCCGGTAAAATCGAATCATCAGCGTCTGGTGTTTTCGAACAGCAAACCTCATAACACTTGACAGTGTACTCTATCAATCATCAGTATAATTCCCTGTTTAAATATAAATAAATAAAATTTTCAGTTAATCATACATTGGTATAAATTCATAACGTTGTGGAGTCTGTTCAGTGATCAATTCATAGGGAGTTTGATATACAGAATGAGTATTAATAATACTGATGGTGCAGGATACGTTATAAAACAGATGGTCAGTCCACGTGATTGAAAACAGTTTCACCATGGCATTTTCTTACCTCATGGAGTGGTTTCATATAATTATAAAATATGAAAATATACATTTAAATCAGGCTTAAAATATCCAATCTCAAGAGTATATTAATATTATAGCCTAAACAATCAAACTCACCAACTCCATGTTTCTTGTGGTGGATGTGCTGACTAGAAGTTATACGAATTGGTTGCGATTTGTAGAGTAAAGGGCTGTAGTGTATGGAACGCCAAAGACGCAAATAATCCGACCAACACATCGATCGGACTTTTCCATCGATCGATCGGTCTTTTCCATCGATCGATCGGACTTTCCATCGATCGACCGGTTTTTTCCATCGATCGATCGATGCTGCCAACCGATCGATCGGTGCTTTCAACCGATCGATCGATGAAAAAAGAGCGGTCAAAAAAGAGCGGTCGAAAAAGAGCGATTTAAAAAGAGCGATCGGTTGAAAAAGAGCGATCGGTTGAAAACACCGATCGGTTGAAAAGTGCGATCGGTCGGTTGAAAAGAGCGATTGAAAGACCGATGTGCCTACATCGATGCGTACACCTCACACACGGGGTGCGTAGACCTGAGTAGGTAACCACATTCAAACCGGGGACCTATAACAAAAGAGGACAATAGGTCCACGGTTGCTATCACAAAGGAAAGCATTGTGGTCCACGGTTGCTATCACAAAGAGTTGAACAAAGGAGGGTCCACGATTGCAGGCTGTGACACACTTGTGTGTGTGTGCGCCTCACGTAGACCTGTGTGTGTGCGGCGGGCTGACAGCATTCCTTTCACTCCCACATAGGCCCTATTATAGTTTTAAAAAAAATTTAAATTAGTGTTGTACATTCAGCTGCGGAAATGATTTTTGATTACTGTAATTTCATTCACAGGAACAAAGGCATTACTGCTTAAACTTTACAGTACGTACTGCAAGCATTGAAACAAATACAATAATATCCTAGTTTACTGCGATACAGTATACTGTTTGACTGTAAAAAATACAGTAACTGGCAGCCGAGTTGCCAGTAAATTACTGTCATTTTTACAGTAACTTATTAACAGTAATTACTGTAAAAAATACAGTAATTTACTGGCAGCTGAGTTGCCAGTAAGTTTCTATAATTTTTACAGTAACTTATTTACAGTAATTACTGTAAAAATTACAGTAATTTACTGGCAGCTGAGTTGCCAGTAAGTTACTGTAATTTTTACAGTAACTTAATTATTTACAGTTATAACTGTAAAATATACAGTAATTTACTGGCAGCTGAGTTGCAGTAACTTAACTGTAATTTTTTACAGTAAATTATTTACAGTCATGACTGTAAAAAACACAGTAACTTACTGGCAACTCAGCTGCCAGTAAATTACTGTAATTTTTACAGGAAATTTTTTACTGAGTGTGGTTATAATTAGATAGGGGGTTTGTTTATTTTAGATGCTACGTGGAAGACTTTTAGGAAGCAAAGTACAGTTTGCAACATCCTAAATTTTCTCAAATGGGGCAAACACTCATGCCTGTCTGTTGTCGGTTTACATGGCCTACACAAAAGTTTACAATGGGAGAAAACTAAACAACCAAAACACGCATGTTTTGATTTACAGGGATTTTGACATTAAAAGAAAAACCTTTAAAAAAAATGCTCTTATTTTTAATACAATTATATTGAGACTTTTAACAATGATTAATACATTCAACTTTGTTTGTGTTCATTACAAAGGCTTTCAAATACCAAGTATTCATTGTTAGGTATTGGATTGTAAATACATTATCGATATAACTATAGGGTTGATTTTTACTGTTTAATTCTTTGTAGGTACTTCAGAAAAGAGGATGCATTGATATTGGCTCCAAAACGATGTCTGTGTTCGAATGCAATGTTGGTTTTGGGTTTTGCTTGTTTTGTTTGTTTTTTACTTTTACTAAAAATAACCTAGACACAAAAGCTTATAAATTTGAGAAAAATTTAGTCAATAATTCTCTGCAATACTCAACTTATTTACGACGGAATGGTGTTAGGCTCTGTACGGTGCTAAGGTTTTTTGGCTTGCATTTGTCCATGTACTAGGAACATACTTCCATGATTTTTCCTTGCTCTATACACTGGTGGGGGTTAAGTTTGAAGGCCAGGTTTTGATGTGTCCAATGTTGTCGAGCCATTGTAGGGGTCAGGCCTTTGCCTTTCTCCCGTAATTAATTCATCCTTGCAACGCTCAGCAGTGCAAAGGGTTTCTTAGCCGATCTTAATCCATGTCTGATTTTCTTGTAGACCTACATATACACGTACCTGGACGGTACAATAGTCATGAGGGCTTCAGAAGAGAAAATGTATGCACGCTTGGACCAATGTTGTGTTTTATCCTTTCTATAGTTTCTGGTATAAATTGGCATAACTAGTCAATGAATATAACGTATGATACATTTTCATGGTCAATTTCTCTCACCGGCATGTCTTTTTCTTAGTGATGTTGGGGGGGGGGGGGGGGGGGGGGGGGGGGCACGATCGATGGTTTTCTTTTCTTGTTCGTTGTTATTGATATGCAGAATAAGTTGATGACAATGGGGCACTCCGATTCCTATATTGCACAAATAAAACAACTTTATCTGTTTCAAAACATCACCCTGGCATATACTATAATTCAAGCCTGTTTTGAAAGAAGCTTTTGATAAAGCGTGATACATTTTGTTAGAATTACATATATGCCAACAGTCTGACTGATTCCTCATAAATGATCATGACTACATCACCATAAAGTCAGCTTTTCCTATGAACGACCTAGACAAAATAAAACGAAACACCTTGGGCTATTTCTATACACCTGTGTCCGAATGATGTTCATTAAAATATTTAAATATTAAGGCAGTACATTTTATTGCACATGTGCATCAAACAGATGCATGAATTAACATGGATAATTTGTTCTTTATTAAAACTCATATCAATAAAACATACTATTGAATTTAAAAATAAATTGAAACTGGCAGAAAATAGTCTTTTGTTGTGAGAATTTCTAGATGAGTCAACCATTTGGTGATTTGAAACGTTCAGAAGAGCTGGCTAATTCTTATAAACAAATAAAACAATCAGACCCCATAAAAATGTCCCTTTGGTAGGCCTAATGTACACAGTAAAGCTACATCAGTTTGCCATTGACAAAAATCCAACTTTGAACTGTTTTGGTAGGTATAGCATGGTTAAGACTTTCGAAAGTTACAACAGAAAACCATTTTAATTTAATTTTTTATTTTGGGGGGTAAAGTTTATTTACATTGGAAAATTTTACCTTGTTATCTCTAAAACCATGGAGGTTGAATTAAAACACTGCACCACTCATCGGGGAATGTTTTTTTAAAGTAGGTCTAAAGCTTGGTAACGAGAAAGTTTTGTATAGCATCATACAGCTGTTGGATAATAGTATTAATACCGTTTTACTGTTATTTTCACTAATAATCAATTTCCAAATTGTTTTTACACAGCAACTTTGACATCACATTTCTTCTGTTTGCTTTTAGTCCACAAAAACCACGATTATTTGTTTTTATTTCAGGTTTCCACTTCATTCACTTTTTGGGATATTTTGTTGTTGTGTTTGTGCAACTTCATTTATCGATAAAACAGTTTGAAATTTAATTTAAATCAATAATTGTGTAATTTGCCACACACCATAGTTTGGAAGTATTTAATACACCAGCCAGAGACCAAAATTATACCTTCGGAGTCGTGATCACGTATTGGTCTGACTGGAGGTAGAATTAAAGATAGGTCTTGACCATGTCACCGAAGTGTTGTCTCCATGGCAAATAATGGACTCATTTTCTAAGACTCATTTTCATACTGATCGTACGGCATACTGCAGGTGGATGGAACATCCCTAAATAGATCCCTAATTATGTTGGAACAATATAGCAAATAAACACCTAGTGTAAAATTGTGACAATGGCGGTCAGTGAGTGAGGACGTGCGAGCGGAATGGTCCGGAATGGTGCATGCAAGTATGCTTTTATTTCAACTTTTGAGGCTTCTTATCTTTACCTCCTGATGATACCAAAGGAAGAACTGAACTGAGACATAATGCTAGCTTGCTGGAATTGTCCCCTTTATTGAGAGTTTTCTGTTTCATTGGTGTTACTCTTGTGTATATAAAATCCTACAGGCTGCCCCCCAAAAAAAACAATCTTCGTCAATAGTAACTACCAATTGATTGTTAATTTTGCTGTGTATGCAGAATGCTTCATTTCCATTCTTCTTGTTGTACACATCGTTGCATGCACTGCTGAGTACACGATAATGGCTACCAAGAAAGATATTTCAGAAATTCGGCACGCCCTAGAAGACAACAAGGTTGCCCTGAAAGAGCTCTTGACAGTTACAAAGAGTAATGCAGACAAGCTTACGGCATTCCAAGCCTCACTAGGGAGAGTTCGCCTCCACCAGGATTGACTCCCTGGAGAAGGAGACCATTCCAGCGTTAGAGGACAAGACAAATTTAATGGAAAGCCAATGGAAGCAGCAACAACTGGTGACTGAAGCTCGCAGTATGCAGTATAACATTGTTTTCCTCAACCCCCCTGTTCTTGACTCCAACATGTCTGATTATACCAAGGCGAGAAGTTTGATTCAACTTTGCGGTGTCCCTGGGGACCGAGCTGGTACTATGCTCCTGAAACGTGCCCACCCTCTTCCAAGACGTCGCAAACCCGGATCCACTTCAACACCTAGCCCAAACTTCCTTGTAGCGTTCGTATGTTGGGAAGAGAAAGAATTTGTTTTGAAGTCGGCAAGATCCAAATCTGACCAGATGGGAGAGATGAGAGCTACAACACAATGGCCTTCAAAGATTAAAGCTGCACATTTCCAACTCAAGTCCAGCCCAGCCTACAAGTCTGCTAAACTGAATGGCAAGGACCCCTATGTCAAAATTGACTTTCGTACAGGAAAAGTTGGTCTGGTCATTGCGAATAAACCTGTCAAGCAGCTTGAAGCTTGGTCACTCCCCGAATTGTCTTAGTAAGTTATAATTATCATTTTACTACTGATGAACCTCAATTAGCTTAATTATTTTTGATCCTCGTATGACCATGGTCCGTGCTCCCTGCCCATGTCTGTTCGTGCCAACTGCGTCATCGTTAGCGGACTGCTGTTAATTACATTCATTATTTTGTATGCATGTTTATGTTACTGTGTCAATTTTTGTTATGTAAGAGTTATCCAAGTTGCAATATTGTTGTTTGTTCTTTCCTGCATTATGTTTGATACACTGTGTGTACTCTGGATTCCTCCATGAATACATATAACAATAATTGTCTTGCTGATCTCCTTGACGATGAAACTGAGAGAGACGTTGATTTTGGGGTGCCATCTCCGTATAAAAATGATTATCACACTATTAGAAGTCCTTATGTTACAATTTCTGATTTCAATACTTGTATTAACAAATATTCTGATCCGGTTACTTTCATGCAACTTAATATATGTAGTCTCTCAAGTAAATGGGATGATTTCAAAACTCATGTGCACTTCTTAAGCCAGAAGAAAAAATTTAATTTTATTGCGTTATCAGAGACATATCTTAATGATACAAATTGTCGAGACTTTGATAATCTTCCTGGTTATCACCCATTGAGTTTGTGCGAGAAGCACCGCAATTTTCGAAAAGGAGGTGGTGTCGGTTTATTTATTGATGATCAATTTAACTTCTTTGTTCGTGAAGATTTGTCGTATTTCTCACCTGAAATTGAATTAATTGTGGCAGAAATAAGTCCTAGATCCAAGGATGTTTTTTTAATCTGTTCATTGTATAGACCCCCTGGATGTGAACTTTCTGAATTGGTTAGGTTTAAACACTTTATGAGTAACTTCTTTTTTAAAGTTAGAAGAGCTAAAGTTAAAGCCTGCTATTAGGGGACATCAATATTAATTTGTTAAATTACGGGAAACAGTCCTCCCATGGTAAATTTTGTAGTGAATTTATGGACACTTTGTTTGCCGATAATTATGTACCACTGATTTTGCGACCCACCAGGATTGATCCCAACTTTAATTCATGTACGTTGATCGATAATATTTTTACAAATAGAGTTGACAGAGATGCAGCTTCTTTTATTTTAAAAAGTGATCTCTCTGATCATTTCATTTCACTGTATTCTTTCGAATTTGGCAAAACCAAACCAGTTAAGACAGAACGTAAATTAGCATTTAGAAAATTTAATTCTGTCAATTGTCAGGCATTTCGCAGATTGATATCCTCTGCAGATTGGTCCCAAGTTTATGAGACTGTGGATATTAATTCCAAATTGTCTGTGCTCGATGACATTCTACACTCTTCATTTGATCTAGCATTTCCCATACAGGAAACTCTTAGATCGCCTTGGATGACTTCTGGCTTATTAATCTCTTGCTATAATAAGCAAAAGTATTATGCTAACAGAAAAAAAAAGTCCAACCAAGCTTGCTTTTTATAAAAGGTATAATAATTTATTTAATAAATTGAAGCATATTGCCAAAACCACGTATTATCATAATAAACTTAATGGTTTAAGAGGTAATGCTAAACAAACATGGCGTCTCCTTAATTCTATGGCAAATGCAGCCCAAAATATTCTTCAGAGAGTTAGTAGTATTGTTGTAAACAGCAAAGTTATTTGTGACGCACAGGGCATTGCAGATGCTTTCACTACTCACTTCTGTTCAATAGGTGAAAAGACTTGCCAAAGTGTACCACATTCTAACAAAGATGTCAATTATTATGTTAATTTTGCTAACTCTCCAATCGATTCTTTTTTTGTAACTCCTATACGGAACCCAAAGAGATTATTGGAATTGTTCAGAAATTTGAGGACAAGTCAAGTTCTGGACCTGATGAAATCAGTAACACTGTGTTAAAAAAGGTTATTTATATAATTTCTTACCCTTTATCTGATATATTTAATGCTTCATTTAATCAAGGGATATTTCCAGATAAATATAAAATGGCTAAAGTTGTTCCAATTTTTAAACAGGGTGATGCCCAAGATCCTAGTAACTATCGGCCAATTTCATTATTGAATACTTGTAAAAAAATATTGGAAAAGTTGTTGCATAAACGATTATTGTCTTTTTTGGATTGTAATAATTTACTTTGTTGTAACCAGTATGGATTTCGACCTGGGCTGGGCGAAGTACTGTGCATGCTATGCTTGATTTGTATAATAATTTGACGAATTCTGTTAATCAGGACCCTTCCCAAGCTTCTATTGGTGTCTTTTTGGATTTTAAAGAAAGCGTTTGATACTGTTAATCATGATGTTTTATTAAATAAGTTGAATTATTATGGGATTAGGGGAGTTTCACTTAAATGGTTTAGTAGCTATCTGAACAAGCGTAGCCAGTATGTGACACTGAATGCAGGAGTAGAATCAAACTATCAGAGTGTTAATTGTGGCGTCCCCCAAGGTTCAACACTTGGGCCATTGTTATTTTTAATTTATGTTAATGATATGCCATTATCTTGTTCGGTTGTAAAGCCCATTTTATTTGCTGATGACACAACTCTTTTTGCTTCTGGGAATGAATTGAATGATTTAGCTGTGGAGGTAAACAGAGATTTAGTGGTTTTACAAGACTGGTTTAGAGCTAATAGGTTGAGAGTGCACCCAGATAAAACTTTTTTTATATGTTATTCATCCAGGCAAAAGGAACGGTACTTACCTGATATATCGTTGTTCTTGAAAAATTGTTCTCTTAAAAAGGTTTCTAGTACTAGATTTTTAGGTCTTGAAACTGATAAAAATTTACTCTGGAAAGAACAAATCTCTTATGTTTGTAACAAAATATCCAAAGCTAATTATATTCTGTATAGGACCAAAGGACTTATGAGGATTAAAGATAGTATCTCTATCTACAATGCATTGGTAAACTCCCATTTAAATTATGGGGTCTTGGCATGGGGTGGTTTGTTTAGAATTTACCCATCTTTATTTGATAGGATTATATCACTTCAAAAGAAATGTATTAGGAATGCCTGCCATGTTAAATACAATGCACATACTTCACCTCTTTGTTTTAAGTATAAGATTCTCATGTTTGAGGAAGTCTATAATGTTCAAATTGCTTCACACTATTATGATTATTTTCATAAATTGCTTCCTGAAAACTTAAGCAGTGATTTATTTTTTCCATTAAATCAAGATATTCATTCGCATACCACCCGCCAAAGCAACCTCATCCATGTTCAAAGTACTTGTAGACTCGATATTGCTTTGGCTAATTATAGGTACGTTTTACCTACCATTGTCAATTCCCTTCCACCTATTTTGAGACATGACTTGACGAATTTGTCTAAAAAGGTGTTCATGAAGCATTTAAAGGAATTTTATTTTGACAAATACAAGAATTTCCTTTGTACTAATCTCAATTGTTTTTCTTGCACATAGGAGCTAGGCAATATTTATTCTATTCTCAGTGTAACTTTGTTATTGTGTGTCCCCGGAGGAAATATATTTTATACTAATTTCTGCAACTGAAATGAAATGTTTACTCTTAATTGCAATTTTTTGTATTTTTTTTGTAATTTGACAGCAGTCGTGGTGCTCCACTACAGAAGGCCTTGTCCTTCTCTCGGATGACACCCCCATTCATACACATGTGTCCTGTATATGTTCAAATGTTGATCTAATCTGGTGTAGTCTATCAGCTTGTGTATTATTTATTGTTATTATTTGTTGTATGAATGGAAATAAAACAAACAAACAAACAAACAAACAAACTTCTGGATTCAAGGGTTTGCCAGAGTTCAGAGTACATGGGTTGCCTGCTGTGTCTACAGGCACTATTACAGCACTGCAAAACTTGAAAATGTCCAAAAACGAGAGCTACGAGGATGTTTCTTAAAAGCAACATAAAGAGGTGTCTTAAAATTCTGAAATGGCAAATCCTTGAATCCAGAAGTCAAAGAGCCATTGTCACAAATTAACACTAGGTGTTTATTTGCTAAATTGTTCCAACATAATCTTGATTTCAGTCAATACCAGCACACCGACACCTGCTTGTATTCAGCCATTTGTATATGCTATAGAACCCTCAGCCTGAAAACACTTCAGTTCATTCTTTCCCTAGTGTTTGGAATAAGTAGTCTGCCAACAATATCTGAAATTCCCTCACTCTTAATATATAATAGTTCTGGCACTTTCGAGACCTTTAGAGTTTTTCCAAATTAATTATCATTACACCCCTATCAAGAACAGCCTTTTTGGTGTACTTATTTCTTCGTTGTTCTTAGTTTTGAAAACTAAAGAATATATGCTCTTTCAAGTTATCTTGCTGCATGTGTATGGATTTTCCTTTATTATTTTGTTGTCATAATACATTTTGTTTCAACAATTTCTCTTTTATTGTTTCTTAATTATTTGTGAAAGATTCAATTCCCATTTTATAATTGGATTGATTGGATTTCGTGTCACAGTTGTTAGGTTCACTTTCATCTTAGGTTGGGCTTGTCATGTCGGATTTTTAAATTGTTCTAGGCGTCAGAAATGTTTTTAAAGTATACATTTCTTGTTTCTTGGACTGCTATTATCTGCTAAGTTGTATCTTGTACTGTTCGTTGAAATCTTGATCTAAATTTAGATAGTGTTATAAAACAAGCCTTTTTGTCTGTATATACATTTTCTAATCGCCGTCTTTTGACATGCATATGCAATTCTATGAATAAACACCCCCCAAATTGGCAAGCTTAACATTTTTAAACGTACAATTTGATAAACAGACTTCTATAAAGCAAATTATTCAGAGAAAAATGTAAATATATTTTTTTAAATGAAGGTGCATATAAAAAGTTAGTGTGTAACCATACCGCTTACAGTGCGTTCTATTTGTAAAAAATCGGCCGAGTGTTGAAAAAATAGAAATAACATTTGTTGATTTTTTCTTTGTTTAAATAAGTTTCCGGTATATAGTTAAAAAGTTCGCGTAGTTTTTTAAGCGCTGAATGGTTTGTAAGTATTTTATTTCAAATTAAATAGAAAAAAAAATAGTTAGACAATAATTATTTGGGAACTACAAAGCGCAGGAGGGCGCTACATTTGACTCATTTTACTAAACTCGTTCTAGCTTTGGTTAAACTGTAAAACGTGTTTATTGGAGATATAAATTAATCTTGGTATTTTGCAGTCAATAAGTTGAAAAACTGCACAAATTATGATTCATGAATGTATTAATGTTGTGGATACTCTATCATGAGACAATTTGTTTTGCTTTTTGTGTTTGTCAAAAGAGTAAGTAAGTTGACTGAGCAAGTCTAGGAACCCGGCTGGCTGGCCCCGGGCCTGAGAGGGTATGATCACAAAGTACGTAGTTGCATGCAATTGCCGGTAGACTAGCGTGGGGCCCAGCGGAGCTCCGCTCTCCACAAGGTGGCTGGAGCAGACCGGGCAAGGGAGAAAAAACACCCCGATACAACCAGCTCTGTTCCACACGAAGTAGTTGATGATAACGGAATAGTTTGACCTCCTCATGTTATTATTATGTACAGTTTATGCTGTGACTCCAAAATATGAGCTTTACTTCTCTATAATTATGCATATACGTAATTGCGATTGGAAATTATTTTCAATTTCAGGACTCGGGCAGGTGGTACACAAACTTGTTTTAAATATTTTTTTGAATTGATGACATCAATTTGTTTACATCATTAATATTTTTGTGTGACAGGCATCTACCCTTTAAAAAAAATGTTTAAGATACCCTTTTAGCACCATTATTTGTTATAAATTATTCCTCAGTAGACAAATTATAAGAGCCACAGTAGTCTTTCCATTATCAAGCTACAGCATTCTTGGAGTTATATCAATGAATGTTCTTTTTAGTGGTTGTTGAACTTGTTGTAGACTCAGCTTACTGTCAAGCATGCAACACAGAGATCATTATAATTAGTTGTGTCATATATGCAGGGAAGCTAATTCGAAAAATCACAATGGATGATAGCCCAATTCCCCTTGGTTGTCGTCGATGTTATTGTTTTGATGTTGTTGTTGTTGTTTTGTTTGTTTGTTATGGTTTTGTTCTCTCGTCTGGTTATTTTTTGTCATCTTTGAAATAACCAAATAAAACATCGGATGCATGTTCTGAATCTAGCACGTTGCTGATAACATGGAGGTAGAAATAATAATGATAAGACGATATACATTCAATCAACTTCGATATAAATATACTACCAAACAGCTTGCTGTGTGGGATTTAATCGTCGAAAAAACAACACAAAAACCAAACAACGGTATTATCATCGCAAGAATAAAGGCCAATGAATTATGTCGTGCCATCAGATTTGACAAAAAATAATTGCTTACAATTTTCGTGTTTGAACCGAGTCGACTGGTGAAGTTACACAGGACAACCTCATGAGAGCTTTACAAATGGCAACGGATTGGATGTTTTGTGGGTTTTTTTGTTCAAATTCCGAAAGAATCCTTCATGCAAAAATAGGTGTGTTTGTGGAGCTATTGTGGAGTTTGTTGTTTGATTTATTTTCCTTGTTGGGGTGCTGTTTGTTGTTTGTCTGTTTTTGAAAATATAAAAAGAAACATGCCGAGGGCATAATCCCACGGTGTGTAATTTTTTGCATGGACCCTCTGTGTTGCAAACGACGTCGGAAAGCCTTGACACACGGGATGACCTCCCGGGGTAAATCCCATACTCGTAATTAGCCTTCTAGCCCTTTTCACACGACAAAAAGTCAAACTTTTATAATGGTCCTTGGTCTCAGGCGCCAGTTGTCTTGACCAAGGACGTTGGTCTCGCTCGAACACGACCTTTCACACGGCGCTGAATCCCGTGTCTCAGAGCCTTCGTCTTTTGGGGCGTCAAAGGTCAAATGGTCCGTTTCACTGGTATCCGCACATCCAGCATAACATCACAAATGCATGTGCTGTTTACCAATTATTTCAGGCCTAGAAGTTCGCAAGACACCGCGAGAATCAGAATGGATTCTCGCTGAAGAATTTCGCGAGAATCCAGGATTCTCGCAATTTTCGGGGAATGAATTCTCGCAGTTTTTTGGGGAGAATCTTTTTTTTTTGGGCAAATTGTATAAGTATTATTTGTTAAATGTAATGTTGGAAAATAAAGCAAAGTTATGTTTCAATTCATCCTCTATTTGTTAAAGCTGTTTAAGCTTACGTTTTTGTTGCCATCTTGCGTCGCGTGCCAAAGAATTTGACAGCAGAATTGAACCTCAGCTCTCGATCATCAACAACAATCAACGGCGGCGAGTAATTCATGAAATCATCACATGTCATGCTAAGTTTTAGGTCAATCTGTTTTTATTCTGTCCGCAGATTGGTTGATAGCGCGAAAGTTCCCGTTTTGGAGCCAATAGTCTTCCTTGACTGTTAGCGTTGTTACCAAGTACAGCGATGTACGCTTGCTTGGATTTTCCACAAAATGTTTTGAGAATCATATATTTGTCATAAAAGTTCACTATTTGGTAATTACATTATCATTATTCAATGTTTCCAGATTTTTATACTGGTTTAGAGCTAATAGGTTGAGAGTGCACCCAGATAAAACTTGTTTTAGGCCTATATGTTATTCATCCAGGCAAAAGGAACGGTACTTACCTGATATATCGTTGTTCTTGGAAAATTGTTCTCTTAAAAAGGTTTCTAGTACTAGATTTTTAGGTCTTGAAACTGATAAAAATTTACTCTGGAAAGAACAAATCACTTATGTTTGTAACAAAATATCCAAAGCTAATTATATTCTGTATAGGACCAAAGGACTTATGAGGATTAAAGATAGTATCTCTATCTACAATGCATTGGTAAACTCCCATTTAAATTATGGGGTCTTGGCATGGGGTGGTTTGTTTAGAATTTACCCATCTTTATTTGATAGGATTATATCACTTCAAAAGAAATGTATTAGGAATGCCTGCCATGTTAAATACAATGCACATACTTCACCTCTTTGTTTTAAGTATAAGATTCTCATGTTTGAGGAAGTCTATAATGTTCAAATTGCTTCACACTATTATGATTATTTTCATAAATTGCTTCCTGAAAACTTAAGCAGTGATTTATTTTTTCCATTAAATCAAGATATTCATTCGCATACCACCCGCCAAAGCAACCTCATCCATGTTCAAAGTACTTGTAGACTCGATATTGCTTTGGCTAATTATAGGTACGTTTTACCTACCATTGTCAATTCTCTTTCACCTATTTTGAGACATGACTTGACGAATTTGTCTAAAAAGGTGTTCATGAAGCATTTAAAGGAATTTTATTTTGACAAATACAAGAATTTCCTTTGTACTAATCTCAATTGTTTTTCTTGCACATAGGAGCTAGGCAATATTTATTCTATTCTCAGTGTAACTTTGTTATTGTGTGTCCCCGGAGGAAATATATTTTATACTAATTTCTGCAACTGAAATGAAATGTTTACTCTTAATTGCTATTGTTTGTACTTTTTTTGTAATTTGACAGCAGTCGTGGGTGCTCCACTACAGAAGGCCTTGTCCTTCTCTCGGATGACACCCCCATTCATACACATGTGTCCTGTATATGTTCAAATGTTGATCTAATCTGGTGTAGTCTATCAGCTTGTGTATTATTTATTGTTATTATTTGTTGTATGAATGGAAATAAAACAAACAAACAAACAAACAAACAAACTTCTGGATTCAAGGGTTTGCCAGAGTTCAGAGTACATGGGTTGCCTGCTGTGTCTACAGGCACTATTACAGCACTGCAAAACTTGAAAATTTCCAAAAACGAGAGCTACGAGGATGTTTCTTAAAAGCAACATAAAGAGGTGTCTTAAAACTCTGAACTGGCAAACCCTTGAATCCAGAAGTCAAAGAGCCATTGTCACAAATTAACACTAGGTGTTTATTTGCTAAATTGTTCCAACATAATCTTGATTTCAGTCAATACCAGCACACCGACACCTGCTTGTATTCAGCCATTTGTATGCTATAGAACCCTCAGCCTGAAAACACTTCAGTTCATTCTTTCCCTAGTGTTTGGAATAAGTAGTCTGCCAACAATATCTGAAATTCCCTCACTCTTAATATATAATAGTTCTGGCACTTTCGAGACCTTCAGAGTTCTTCCAAATTAATTATCATTACACCCCTATCAAGAACAGCCTTTTTGGTGTACTTATTTCTTCGTTGTTCTTAGTTTTGAAAACTAAAAAATATATGCTCTTTCAAGTTATCTTGCTGCATGTGTATGGATTTTCCTTTATTATTTTTTTGTCATAATACATTTTGTTTCAACAATTTCTCTTTTATTGTTTCTTAATTATTTGTGAAAGATTCAATTCCCATTTTATAATTGGATTGATTGGATTTCGTGTCACAGTTGTTAGGTTCACTTTCATCTTAGGTTGGGCTTGTCATGTCGGATTTTTAAATTGTTCTAGGCGTCAGAAATGTTTTTAAAGTATACATTTCTTGTTTCTTGGACTGCTATTATCTGCTAAGTTGTATCTTGTACTGTTCGTTGAAATCTTGATCTAAATTTAGATAGTGTTATAAAACAAGCCTTTTTGTCTGTATATACATTTTCTAATCGCCGTCTTTTGACATGCATATGCAATTCTATGAATAAACACCCCCCAAATTGGCAAGCTTAACATTTTTAAACGTACAATTTGATAAACAGACTTCTATAAAGCAAATTATTCAGAGAAAAATGTAAATATATTTTTTTAAATGAAGGTGCATATAAAAAGTTAGTGTGTAACCATACCGCTTACAGTGCGTTCTATTTGTAAAAAATCGGCCGAGTGTTGAAAAAATAGAAATAACATTTGTTGATTTTTTCTTTGTTTAAATAAGTTTCCGGTATATAGTTAAAAAGTTCGCGTAGTTTTTTAAGCGCTGAATGGTTTGTAAGTATTTTATTTCAAATTAAATAGAAAAAAAAATAGTTAGACAATAATTATTTGGGAACTACAAAGCGCAGGAGGGCGCTACATTTGACTCATTTTACTAAACTCGTTCTAGCTTTGGTTAAACTGTAAAACGTGTTTATTGGAGATATAAATTAATCTTGGTATTTTGCAGTCAATAAGTTGAAAAACTGCACAAATTATGATTCATGAATGTATTAA
Organism: Leptasterias polaris; assembly: GCA_037783415.1. Classification (NCBI taxonomy): domain Eukaryota; kingdom Metazoa; phylum Echinodermata; class Asteroidea; order Forcipulatida; family Asteriidae; genus Leptasterias; species Leptasterias polaris. The sequence goes on along the minus strand of JAZGTN010000049.1, from coordinate 3,601,167 downwards.
TGTTGTGGATACTCTATCATGAGACAATTTGTTTTGCTTTTTGTGTTTGTCAAAAGAGTAAGTAAGTTGACTGAGCAAGTCTAGGAACCCGGCTGGCTGGCCCCGGGCCTGAGAGGGTATGATCACAAAGTACGTAGTTGCATGCAATTGCCGGTAGACTAGCGTGGGGCCCAGCGGAGCTCCGCTCTCCACAAGGTGGCTGGAGCAGACCGGGCAAGGGAGAAAAAACACCCCGATACAACCAGCTCTGTTCCACACGAAGTAGTTGATGATAACGGAATAGTTTGACCTCCTCATGTTATTATTATGTACAGTTTATGCTGTGACTCCAAAATATGAGCTTTACTTCTCTATAATTATGCATATACGTAATTGCGATTGGAAATTATTTTCAATTTCAGGACTCGGGCAGGTGGTACACAAACTTGTTTTAAATATTTTTTTGAATTGATGACATCAATTTGTTTACATCATTAATATTTTTGTGTGACAGGCATCTACCCTTTAAAAAAAATGTTTAAGATACCCTTTTAGCACCATTATTTGTTCATAAATTATTCCTCAGTAGACAAATTATAAGAGCCACAGTAGTCTTTCCATTATCAAGCTACAGCATTCTTGGAGTTATATCAATGAATGTTCTTTTTAGTGGTTGTTGAACTTGTTGTAGACTCAGCTTACTGTCAAGCATGCAACACAGAGATCATTATAATTAGTTGTGTCATATATGCAGGGAAGCTAATTCGAAAAATCACAATGGATGATAGCCCAATTCCCCTTGGTTGTCGTCGATGTTATTGTTTTGATGTTGTTGTTGTTGTTTTGTTTGTTTGTTATGGTTTTGTTCTCTCGTCTGGTTATTTTTTGTCATCTTTGAAATAACCAAATAAAACATCGGATGCATGTTCTGAATCTAGCACGTTGCTGATAACATGGAGGTAGAAATAATAATGATAAGACGATATACATTCAATCAACTTCGATATAAATATACTACCAAACAGCTTGCTGTGAGTGTGGGATTTAATCGTCGAAAAAACAACACAAAAACCAAACAACGGTATTATCATCGCAAGAATAAAGGCCAATGAATTATGTCGTACCATCAGATTTGAAAAAAAATAATTGCTTACAATTTTCGTGTTTGAACCGAGTCGACTGGTGAAG